>JAWPHD010000078.1:0-699536 GCA_037043455.1 Cyrtodaria siliqua | reverse complement strand
AAACTTTTCATGGATTCTTATTACACTTGACAAACAGTTCACACGTGATGATATGATGTGTCTCTGCATCAACGGTTTTTCGCTTCTGCAATTAATTTTTTACAGGATTGTGGACCTTTGTAAGGCTTTGTTTTACTAATAGATTTTTTTCACATTAAAAAAATGTACGCATATTTTAGACATTTATTATTCTTGATTTGTACATCCTCATCAGCTATAGCAAAAATGCGGGGGTATTCATCACCTTCAGTGATAATTCTAGTTTACACCAAAGTTTGGGAACTTGTTTTAATGATATGAGTCATGAAGAGTAAACAATGGTCTATTTCTTAATAATTGTTGTATGCAAAAGTTTTAACCCAAGTTTAAATTGCAGGGGTTTGTAGCAAGGCCAACGAAGAACCCTGATGGAACACTTAACCTTCTAAACTGGGAATGTAGTATACCAGGGAAAAAAGGGGGTAAGTTCACTCATGGTCAACTTATTCTTTATACGGTGCATAATAATTGCTAATTAACTATTGTTTAGCCTAATATTTTGAGTTTTAAAGGCAGACACGGCAATCTTGAAGTGTTTATCAAGGTTGAAATTAGCATCCCGATTTATTTACCCAGTATCATTTTGACTTTTAACATGCTTGCTTACAATTAAATTAAAAAAATTGAGTCATTTTTTCGCTATTTTCTATCATAAGTTTAAACAAATTAATAATGAAATAGCATCAACAGTTAATAATATGCAAATACAATATGCTTTATACTATTCTTATAATTAATATTAATGATTGAACACATGGAAGTCATAGAAAAACTAAACGGACGCCAGGAGTTTTTACAAAAATCAAGATTACTGGTGTACCTTTAAAGAAACTAACCCGCCAAATAACAGCAAAATTACACTACAAAACCGTTTGTGAAAACTTTATCCAGGTGTTCATTCAGGTACATGTGCTGATTAAAAGTGTAGTTTTATTCATGTTTTCTTTAAATACCCGGATCACGGTGATTAAATATGCGTAAAATGGATTATGAGTTGGTAACTCTTAATTCGATGCTCCAGTTTTGTGATGTGGCCTAGCTGGTTAAAGCTGTTTATTTTGTGTATATAGAGTTTGGATTCTCAAAATATGTAAGTTATGTATAAACTTTGTCGTCAGTACGTTTAGAAACGGTGTACATATGTTGTAGGCTGTTGTTGGCGGGGTAGCTACTTTAATAATGTTGACATGTTATTCTGTACTGTCAACACAAATTTATAAACTACTTTATTTGACGAACTCCCTGTCATTATAAACTTGCTACTATCATTAGGCCAACAACAACAAAAAGGTCCGTTTCTGGTCTTTTCGCCAAAAAAATTAGGGTAGGTAGGAAAATCTTCTTTCTTTTTTTTAGAATAAATTCTTACTATACTAAATTCAAATCAGGAACATCAAAAGCATGTTTTCTTGAACATATTACATAATACGAGTGTTCCACAACATGCCTTAAAAACCTTTAAAAAAACTACTTTTTTAGTGCTCTAAAAAGTTTAGGGTCGGGGCCTTAAAAAGGTCGGAAAACCAGAAACAAACCTTTTTCTTTTTTTTGACCTTAAATCTTTAACATTTTACTTGTAGACTATCTGGGAAGGTGGATTGTACAAAATCAGAATGTTGTTTAAAGAAGATTATCCAAGTTCACCGCCTAAATGTAAGTATTAGTTAGTGTTTATTACTTAAAGGTGGATACCCTTGTTCAATGCTGGTCTTGGGTTTCTTTTAATTGCCTCTGAAACATTTTGTACCATGTTTTAGCTAGGGGTCATCTTTAAAGGGACACTCGGTAATCTTGAAGTAGTTTTCAGAATTAAAATTTGCTAAAGTCGGACGAGTTCAACAATAAGCAAGTTTGAACTGTGGGTAACAGAGTTATAACACTTGATTATTAAACAGTTTGTAAGTTTTAGCTTGTGAAATCAATAACGATTCGGGTTTTTGCATTTATTTGTACATCTGTCATCAAGTAAAAATTTAGGGTAAGGCATGTGATATTGATGACAGCTTCTTGTTGTTGATATTAAACTGCAGGACATATAGATACAGCTGTTATCCCGTGTATAAAGTGATGTTTAAAATCACTATTTTTATTGCAGGTAAATGTGAGCCTCCGTTATTCCACCCGAATGTTTACCCATCGGGTACTGTGTGTTTGTCATTACTGGATGAGGAGAAGGACTGGAGGCCAGCTGTCACCATAAAACAGGTCTATATACACAAAATACCAACCTAACAGTACAACGAATAAATTGACCATGAATGAAAAATGGAAATATAATTATGAGACACAACAGCGGCACAGACTAACTCTATTTAGCTAGGAGCCAGCTAGGCCCCTGACTTAGAATTTTTTGTGGCCCAGCCCAAAAGTTAGGGGCCCAACAAAATAATATTTTATTTTACCACTCTGGTGCATAATTTATGAACAATTACATGCCATTACTCCGTGTTTATTGAATATAAACAACATTACTGATCATTACAAGTTCAAGTTATCGATTTAATTATAAATAGTATTGTAATGAGTTTTGTTATAAATGATCACAGCTAAAATATGTAAATTATTGTAATAAAAGATCAAAAAAGATTCGATATTATTAAATTAATGTTTTATTTTGTTATAAATATTTTATGTTGACAGACAGTTTTAAAATTAATGTATGAGACCTTTTCTATCAACATGATTCTCTGTCATTTAATTATTATTGATGATTTCTAAAAGCACCGCATTTTATTAATCAAAAGCGCCGCGTTTTAGAATATCCAAAAACGGAAGTGAAACCTAATTATTTCCCCTTCAAATTATAACACGAATTTAATAAACACTACCATGTCTGTTTTAATGTTGATTTTATACCAGCAAATGTTACTTGTACTCTTTTTCACATCTAATTTAACATTGACGCTTGAAGCGCAGAGTACCGTAACATGCAGTTTTGTGTGAAACCGTACGTCGCAACATCTCGAACATTTTCTTGTTTCCGCAGTGGAAAAATAAAAACAAATGTTTGTTTCGTTATTATTTTGTTAAGGGTTTGTCTATTTCGGCCAAAAGTACGTAGTTCCAAAGCAAAATCTGCAGGGTAAAATCCTCGAACTTAAATGTTTGTGTTGAATGATTACCCTTTTTCCATTTTTTGGATTGAATATTTTTGGTCGCCACATGTGCGCGTGAAAGTCAAATTTTGGTGCTAATTTGTGCCCCTGCACAGCATTATAACATTTTATGGTAGGAGGCAAAACCTGATTTTAAAAGTACAATGTCCGTAACTTTTAAAACACAAAATAATTACGTTGACAAACATAACACACCAACCATTACTGAATATTTATTATATAAAGCCAAGATTGACAGAATTTAAGTGATAGAAGAAAAGGAGTACCGTTTGTGGGGTTGAAATCGTAACCCACACAAATATTACTCGCGGGTAATACTAGTCGACTTCACAATAGTCAAGCATGCTCCCAACTGAGCTGAACGGGCCAGCTGTATTGCGTAGGACAATACTATATACAAAACCTAATGCGCAAATGGATGTTACGTGATCAGCAGGAAATGTAAATAATGTGGGTCCCACATTGTTCACAGATAATAAATAAAACTTTTCTTTTCAAACTCACGAATGTATTACAACAAGCTTATCTGGTTCTGTGCCGATGTTTTCATGCATACATTTCACTGAATAAAAATCTGACAGTTATTTGGCTATGCTCAATATCTGCTAACTTATGGACAGTGTCCCTTTAATTGAATTGAATTGAATGTTGTTTAACGGCTCATCAACACAGTATAGGTTATTTAGAGCCGCCCCAGAGAGAGAGGAAGGATACATAGGAATCCGGGAACCGTGCCCTACTCGTATTATCGAATAGTTTCCTATGGTTGTTTAACGTGCTCGGAGGATAGACCAATACACGGGACCGTTACAAAGATGACCAGGGCCTTTTTACCTGTTTTGGGGAAGTGGCCTATTGCCCTTAATTGGGAGGAAAAACCAATAGATGGGGAATGAAATTTCTAAGGTAAGTTTAAAAAATGGGGAAATCTGCATGATTTTAAAAGAAATTTGGGTGGGGAAGGGGCCTTATACAGGCCACTGCAAAGAAGGGTAAAAAGGGCCCTGATGACATACATGTGACCACGCTTGTTTATATATGATTTATACGGTAAATATTTTGGTATCCTTTATATAAACTAAAATTGCTTTAATTACCTCCAGATTCTACTTGGTATACAAGAACTGTTGAACGAGCCAAATATCAAGGACCCTGCACAAGCCGAGGCTTATACAATATACTGGTATGTACTGATATAGCTCAAAACAACACAGGAAAACTTAGTTTCCCAAAGAATACTTGAGTCTCTGAGAAAATTGAGTTCTGTCTTTCATTTTTTTGCAAAAAGGCAGTTGGTGGTATTAAACTAAAATTTCTTATCTAGTTGGTCATACTAACATAGGGCAGCACTAACATAGGGCAGCTTACCACATACATATGTATACCATAAATATCGAAGAAAATAATCTGATTGGCTTGTGTGGTGCAGTTTTTACGAATAAATAGCACTTGTATTTGTCAAAACCAAATTCTCTACATTCAGAAATGTAAGTTAGAATAGTTTACATTCTGTCCAGCATGTGTTCTGACAGTGTTCAGGCGCTGAATGTCTGTTAGAAATAGGGATCCTTCATCTCGTCGCCCTCTGAGGTCACTACCCCAATATAACCTTACCTGTGTTAACGGGAGGTAAAAACCTATTTTGCTTCAAGGGCTATTCCATTAAAATATACCCAGGTACGCCATTTAATAAAAATCTGTATTCCACAATTTGGTTCTTTTAAACACAATTTGCATTCTATGCGTGAGTGTTCAATTTCAGAAGTGCCTTCCTGAGGTCCAATGTATGTTTTAATGGAATAGCCCTAAGCGCATTCCTGTAATCAAATAAATAAGGTTGTCTTTTTATTTTCAGAGTATAATTCCAAAACCTTGAAGGTATCTTGATGAAATTTAGTACACATCATGCTATTGGTCGTGTGGAGCCTTTGAAGTTTTTTATATCAATAATTTTGGTGTTTCCATGTCCGGTGATTTTTTTTCCTGAGCACAACTCCAAAATCATTCAATGTACAGTCAAACTTGCTCATGCGACCATGTGATTTAGCAACCAATTGTCTTATGCTACCATTTTTGAGTCCTCCCTAATCATTTTCCTTCTTTTGTCTAACACGACTGTCGATTTTTACACCAAACATCAAATTTCGATCATTAAACGACTGCTTAAATGAAATGAGTGGACTATCAAATCATAAATTATCAGCTTATTGTGCCTTTATTTGTTGTTAACAATTGAAGTGAGAAAGGTGCGAACAACAATTTTTGTTGTAAGATATTCATATTAATCGCAACATTCTTGGTCATTTCTGATTAAAGAATTATTATTTAAGGATATTAGCCGAGTGTTCTTGTTGATTGGTCTGACAAGATTCGAGATAATAATTGACTTTGACTTTATAGGGAAAACAAACATTCAATTTTCTTCACTTACGCAAAATTATTGAAAAATAGTCGACAGATGACCGTTCAATTAAATTAAGAGAGAAATAAACGTTTGAAACGAAATTGATTTTCCCGCAATAATTATAACATAAAACATGCATTTACGATTAATTTTCAGCTGAATATTTACATTTTCGCTGAAATGATGAAATGCTGATCAAGCTATCTATAGAGCTTCAAGGTCATTGACCTCTTGTTATTACTACCATTCCTCAAACAATTTTGAATGGCTTGTTCCCAAACTTAATGTACACATAACAACTGATCAAAAAGCGGGGATATTCATCACCTTCAGTGATAGTTCTACTTAATATATGTCACAGTGTTGTGGAATATGTAATAATACAAATTTACTTTTGATGAATTACTGGTTTATCTTTCAGTCAAAACAGAGTGGAATACGAGCGTCGTGTGAAAGAACAAGCACTCAGATTCAGGGATCCATCGTTATAGTGTGGGGGATACAAGCGTTGCTTTGATTTTGTCTGAAAATGTAGCTGCAAACAACTTACCATCCAGCATTCTATCTACGGCTTCTCATACTTACCTGACAAGGCTCTCCAATGCTGTGTCAAACTATTGTATCCTGTTTTGCATGAATATAGCGAAACAAGAACATTGTATTAATCGTGTCAAGGCAATGATGAAATCAAGAATAATGAATGAAAAGGTTTAAGGTACAAAATTCCTATTAAATGAGACACGTTTAACTGTTTACATTTCAGCTGTTTAAAAAAAGATTTGTTCGTAATGTTTGCAGAAATATTTTCAAAGTATTGAACATGTGATCTGAATCATCATATACCATCCACTTTTTGGAATGGAACATATTTTGTGTGAATTGAGTTAACGTAACTGGCTCTTGATATTTTTGCTGCAGAATTAACCTTTAATATAAACATGGTGTAAAGAATGAAGGAATCATTAGTAGGAACATCGGCATTTGCGACAAGCAAACTTAATATTAAGCAGTTACATAGTGTGTTTCAACTCTGTGTGCCAAGGTGTATCCAAAGATTTTATCATCATAGTTGTATTATCATTTCATGTGACAAGTTTGCAACGTAATGTACAGGTGCCGATCGCATTGCGCATATGTGCTGTACATTGTGCACATGTTGTACAGTGCAGGTTTGTTGTTACCTAGTTAAAACACGGCTATGCCATGGTCTAACTGAAAAGAAATGTGACTTGAAACCCAGAGTGCTAGAATTTAGTAATGCGCTATTATAACTTGGTTAACTGGAACGGTGTTTAAGAATTATTATTATTTGCAAATAATTATTATTATTTACAAATAATAAAACCTAAACAAAATAAATATAGAAATGTAAAAACAGCCAGGATAGACAATATTTACCATTCTACCAAATGATAGCGTATTTCTTAGAGAATAAAATGCATATATTTTGATTTGAATTCATTATTTTTTCATTTTGTATATCCTACAATCTTGTATCGATTTTTCTTTTTTATTCCACATGTAAATATACTATGTAAAATGAGTTTTGCAACAAAATATAAATTGTCACCAATTCTAAATATACTTTTGGATCCTTCCTTACCCCTATGTGATTCGCTTCAACATACTGACTGATATTTAAGTGGAATTACCAATAAAATGTGTGTTAAATATCAAAAAGGATTGAATTAAATGTTCTGTGTTGTGCTTGTGTTATTATGCTTTGAAAAAAATGGTAAATATTTCAGAATTCCCTAAGTGTTGCTTAACTTATTTTACATAGCATATAAATGTTAGTGTTTCACAAATTTAAGTTCTAAAATGTTTGAAACAATAAAAGTAAAAGAAATATGACCTTTCAACAGCAACTCTTCAGTATAAATTTGAAATAGAATGTCTTCTGTATTAATGTCAAATAAAAAATGTACATTCAGATAGTCTTCTTTCTTCTTTCTTTTTTTTAACACTTCCAAGTGGTAATACTCAACGACATGTTACCATACACATGGTGATATCAATGAATGAGTATTTTACAAGTAATGATATAAATGAATGGGGTATTACACATGTAATGATATAAATGAATGGGGTATTACACATGTGTTGATATCAAATAAACTAAAGAGTGTTCCATGTAACACTTGTGTCACCTGCCATGTGCTTACTTCAGCAAGGACAATCTAACTAAAATGTTTAAAGACATGGGGTGCAATATTTCATGTTGAATTATATGGACTTTTTTTTTTAAGATCACCCGAGCCGAAGGCTCAAGGTGATCTATTGGGATCACTCTTCGTCCGTCGTCGTTAACGTTTGCTTCAAACGAATTCTCTTCAGAAACCGCTAGACCAATTTTGACCAAACTTCACATGGATGATAGATAAATGCTTTTTAGATTTGTTAAAATTAGGTCAGCGCGACATCCAAGATGGCCGCCATTACCATATAATTATGGTCGAAACCTTAAAAAATCTTCTCAAGAACCGCTGGACAGATTTTCTTTTAAAATGATTGCCAACGCCTAGACTATCAAGTTTGTTCAAATGAAGTTCCCAGAGTCAAAAATGACCTTGCCCTGGGGGTCCAAAGTTTGTATATTTAGATTTTGCATGTTTTTCATAGACTTATATAGGAAAAAACTTTAAAAAATCTTCTTCTCTGAAACCACAAGGCACAGAGCTTTCATGTATTACTTGTAGCAAAAGATTATGGTCCTCTACTAAGTTTGTTCAAATGGTGAGTTTGGGGTCTAATTTGGCCCCGCCCCGGGGGTCACAGTTTTACATAGACTTTGGCCAGATAAAAATACCTGTGTTTCTGGTTATCCGACCGTCCCTATTTTTTGGCGCCGACCCTACAGTTTTTTATCATAAAAAAAAAAAGATTTCCGTATTATTGTTGAAAACAAACATGTTTTAAGTTTTCCTGAAAAAAATTCCCAGAGTAATGTAGTTATAGACAATGTGTGAAGCTGTCTCTGGTCAACATTTGATACCTAACTGCTTTCATCAGTTTTTTCTCTGGCCAAATTCCGAAAATTATCTACAAATCTGGTTTGGTAGGAATCGCAGATGTATGTCATTCTCGAAACTGAAAACCGAAAACAATTCGATCACACCGTTTTCTATGACAAGTCAAAATGCTTCGAAAAACGTGATTTCCAATTAGGTATACATCACTATGGAACAAATTCACCGCTATTGGTGGCGATTCCCTGAATGTACCAGTGTCAAATAAATTCAATCTGATGTGATTTCAACAACGGAACAAGTAATAAACATAAATATAACACTTACCTTTCTAGCTCTACTGATCAGAGATCAGCAGAGCTTATGCCGTGGTGCGGCGTCCGTCCGTAAATTTTTATTTGTAGCGACTACTCCTCTGAAACTACTGAATGGATTTTCATGAAACTTTACAGAAATGTTGCCCATGAAGTATAGTTGATCCTAGCAAAAATTCATGTTTATGTGAAATCCAAGATGGCCGCCAGATCTAAAAACAGATTTTTAAAAACAAGATTGTAGCGACTACTTCTTGAAAACTATAAGTGATATTGATTTGGGACTTTTTCTAAAATGATCAGCATGACATGATGTTAGTCCTTGTCGAAAATCATTTTGATTCGACGTTAAACATGGCTGCCAGTGGCCATCTTTGTTTACATAGAGTTATTTAGTAAAAACTTGTAGCGACTACTCCTCTGAAACTACTTGACGGATGTTCATGAAACTTCACAGGAATGTTGCTCTTGATGTCGGAATAATCCAAGCAACATTTCAGGTTGGTCGGCAATTCAAGATGGCCGCCACAGCTAAAAATAGATTTTCAAAAAACAAGTTTGTAGCAACTACTTCTTGAAAACTACAAGTGATATTGATATGGGACTTTTTCTAAAATGATCAGCATGACATGATGTTGGTCCTTGTCAAAAATCGTTAAACATGGCTGCCAGTGGCCATCTTTGTTTACATAGAGTTATAATTATAGTAAAAACTTGTAGCGACTACTCCGCTAAAACTACTGGACGGATGTTCCTGAAACTTCACAGGAATGTTGCTCTTGATGTCTAGTTGATCCTAGAAAAATTTCAGGGTGGCTGGAAATTCAAGATGGCCGCCACGGCTAAAAATAGTTTTAAAATAATTAAATTTGTAGCGACTACTTCTTGAAAACTGTAAGTGATATTGATATGGGACGTTTTCTTAACTGATCAGCATGACATGATGTTGATCCTTGTCGAAATTTATTTTCAATGCGACTTTAAACATGGCCGCTAGCGGTCATCTTTGTTTACATAGATTTATATAGTTAAAAAAAAAGAAGCGACTACTCCTCTGAAACTACTTGACGAATTTTTATGAAACTTCACAGGAATGTTGCTCTTGATGTCTAATTGGATCCCAGATTTGTTTTAGGTCGGCCGGAAATTCAAGATGGCCGCCATGGCTAAAAACAAAGTTTGTACCGACTACTTCTTAAAAACTGTAAGTGATATTGATATGGGACTTTTTCTAAAATGATCAGCATGACATGATGTTGATCCTTGTCGAAAATTATTTTGATTCGACATTAAACATGAGCGCCAGTGGCCAACTTTGTTTACATAGAGTTTGTATAGTAAAGACTTGTAGCGACTACTCCTCTGAAACTACTTGACGGATTTTCATGAAACTTCCCAGGAATGTTGCTCTTGATGTCTAGTTGATCTGAGCACAATTTCAGGTCGGTCGGAAATTCAAAATGGCCACCACGGCTAAACATAGATTTTTAAAAACAAGTTTGTAGCGACTACTTCTTGAAAAGTGTAAGTGATATTGATATGGGACTTTTTCTGAAATGACAAGATGTTGATCCTTGTCGAACATTATTTTGATTCGACATTAAACATGACTGCCAGTGGGCATCTTTGTTTACCTAGAGTTATATAGTAAAACTTCAACTTGTAGCGACTTCTCCTCTGAAACTACTTGACAGATTTTTATGAAACTTAACAGGAATGCTGATCTAGCTATCAAAATCTATCAGCAGAGCTTCAAGGTCATTGACCTCTTGTTGAGAAAAGAACTGTATAAAGTTTCATGAAAGTAGGTCAGCATTTTGCCAAGTTGTGAGCTCGGTTACTTTTCAGGTTAAAAGTATTATGAAAAGGGGAATAACACTGCCAAAAATGAAAGTCAGAGTTATTGGACATGTGCAATGACATTCCTTGGGGTAATATGAAGAAATCTGCTCTCATGAACAAGGTCACATACTTTTCAAGTTGCGGCCAGTCATGAGCTCGGTTAGGTTGCACGTTAAAGTTTTATGAAAAGGGGCATAACTTTGCCAAAATGAAAGTCAGAGTTTGTGTTGCGACCTTCCTTGTGGTAAGATGAAATTATCTGAGAAGTTTCATGAACATCGGTCAAATACTTTTCAAGTTATGGCCAGTTTTGGGCTTAGTTAGGTTGCAGATTAAAGTTTTATGGAAAGGGGCATAACTCTGCCAAAAAGAAGTAAGAGTTATTGGACATGTGCAACGACATTCCTTGAGGTAAGATGAAAATGTGTGTTAAGTTTCATGAACATAGGCCAAATAGTTTTCAAGCTATGGCCAAGGTTAGGTTACAGGTTAAAAGTGTGACAGACAGCGGACAAAGTGATTCCTAATAGGCTGGGACCCAACCTCTCGTATCGTGCAAAAAAACACTTTTGGTTTACCCGGAAAGAAATACTCGTGATTTTTTGCATATCAATAGCAGAAACTGTACTCTATACGAAACCACTGTATGGATTAATGGTATTCTTTGTATTTCGTAACACCAACGCATTTTCTACGGAAGCCCATAAGTGATAAGAAAATATTGATATCCAAAGAAAAAAGGTGTACAAGTTTATATTTTAGCGATATGATTTTGTTTTGTACATAAATAAGACATATGCACGCCTAATTATATTCTGTTTATGCCGAATGCAATTTTCAATTATTTTTTTTTAAATCAAAAGAGGTTTTAGGATTGAAGATGGCGGGCAGATGGGTGGAGGGAGGGACGGGCATACACCTTTTGGCTAAAGCTTTCATGCACGTTGTTAATAACTTCTGTAAATTGTTTTCGGTTAAAACCAACTTTACTGTGAAGTGTTATATCGTTAAGATGTCACTTTTTTACGAGCAAGACCGATTTTCTCCTTTACTCAATAGAGTTATGACCCCTGAGTTACTTACCAAAAATGCACATTTTGGGTAAAGCTTAGGTGCAAGGTTTCTTTATCTTATTTTGGATTTTAACTAAAATTGCTGTGAAGCCTTATATCAAACAGACATCACTTCCTTACGATCAATGTGTACCTTTGCCTTTTCTAAATAGAGTTATGGCCCCTGATTATCTACGAAAATACATTTTTGTGTTGAGTTTATGTTAATTAATCAAGTTTTGTTGAAAATTAAACAGCATTTTGGGTGGAAATTTTATATACAAATAGGATACCAGTATATGTTAATAATATTTATGATACATCAAATTGTTTTGCCATTTTGGAATAGAGGTATGGCCCTTAATTTACTTAGAAAATATGGTTATTGCAACAACTATCTTGAATTGTGTAGGGTTTAAACCATATCGTTTAGTGTGAAGTCTTAATAACATTAACATACTGGCAGATATTTAGAATCCGTTCGATGGTAGCTTTTAGATTTCTTAATACAGTTATGGACCTTTAATTTACCTTGAAAATAGAATAGTAGTTACTGCAATTACTGTCTTATCAAATTGTAAACTTCCAAATTGGTTCACTATTGTGTCACAGACGTTTGATTGTAATTATCAGAAAAATAACGGGGTTTGTATTGACTAGTTTCGGTTGGAAGGCGATTGAGCGACGTCATTGTTTGGGTATGACGTCTGACAGAGTTTCTCCAAAACAACTTGAATACTATCTAAATTATTTATTTGAAATTTGCACTTTTGTTACATATGATCATTAACTGTCCAACCAACATTGGTGTTTCTGTGACCTTGAGTTTCAATTCTAGGTTCTGATTGATTGAACAGGCAACTTCTGGTTAAGAAGTTTGTCAACGTTTCTCAAACACATCATGAACTTGAATATTTTCCTACGGTTTGTATCGCCTTGATCCATGGGACGCAATGTATTACATAGTGTAATAGAATCATGTTTACAGTTTAAAACTATAAGTATCACTAAATGTGATCCATATCCTATTTCGAGTCAGAAACAAATTATGGTATAAAAGTCGAGAAGGAAATATAACATTCACAGAACACAGTCAATCAACCAAACACACGTATTTGAAACAAACACCAATCACAAGGATAGAAAAGAGCAAAGTATGCGAAATGGCAAACTCAAACGGTTGAAATATGGGTACCTCCTTGGAATGGTCAGTGACAATATGGGTACCTCCTTGGAATGGTCAGTGGCATAAAGGCTGCTGGGGTTAAACCAGGTTCTAGAGTGCACCATACCTCACTCTTACCCTATTTTCATTCCAATAAAATTCGACCAGCCAGGCTATAACCACTTACAAACTAGGAAGTATGAATAGCAATTAGTAGGCAATATAAGTATAACACAAAATGCTCATGTATATATGAATAGAAATTCCCAGAAAAAACACAAAGCAAGTACTTGTCAGGAGCCAGGTAAAGAAAAGAATGATGACGATCAGACAATATTAAATCAAAAATTAGGCCTATTTAGGTAGAAGCACATGCATTCATTACGATATATAGTATTGAAGGATAGAGATAGAGAGCAGAAGAAGGCCCTTTACTATATACATATACTATAACTATATTCTTTCTAACCTTCTATATTATATATCGTAATAAATTCCTGTGAGTAGAAGTTATCATAGGGTTCAAAATCAGTCGGGTCATCGCAACATTAATTGTAAAGCATTGTGGCGAACTGTAAATGGGTCAACATCTAAACATGCAGTGCATTGCATAATGATAGGGTCATATCCTATTTTGTTATGTTTGTTAACACGTTTAACACAGATTGTATGAATGTGATAATGACCAATAATCTTAAAAAGTCTGTACATATAGTCACCACAGTATTCACGTTGTGACAGACCTTGTAGCAGAAGTGTTCTGACAATACTTGAAGTAAATCAGGATTATGATAATAAACCTTCGCAAAGGTTTGTCCGGATATAAAACTCAATGAAGCACTATTAAAGCTGGAGTAGATGAAAAGCAAAACAAACTTCCAACTATGTACGGTATTCCTAACTTACAAAAACAGCCTAATAAAGCACACTTTCTTCCTATTTCTAGTGTCTGCACCACTACAAACATCTCCAAAGGAATAACGTCCTGTCTTACTGCCGCTGTAGATCACGTAACACAATATTGTGCTAAAGTTTATGCTAACTTTTGGATTAATATATTTTGGTCGTTATTACTTTCTTGAAAACGAATGCAGTAAACGTCACGCAAACCTTTTCAAATACTTATTCAATATTTATTTTAGTGAATAAACACTAATGTTTGCTCAGCATTATACTGCGGTAAAATAAAATGTATTCTTTGGCATATCACTCCGCCATTAAAACAATCAAAATGGACTCTACCATTGCGTTTTCCATAGAGTTGTATTATATCGTTTGTTCTTACCATCACTTTCTGAAATGTCATAGCTCTAAACAGCCTACCTAAAATTAAAATACTAACCTAAATTCATCAAAAATGTCCAAAGTAAGCGGAGTTCCGTTCGATTGTTTACCACTCAGCACCACCCCATGGCATTAATGGTGTCAGGTCGCGGAGATGATTTCTGATAACCATTTTGATATTTTAGCTATGGTCATGTGACAAATTATGACGTAATCGCAGACTATTTTCTAAGACGTTGACAGAGTCACATGGTGATCCTGGTAAAGATTGGGTAATGATCACTGTTAAAAGGCTTATCAAAGGAGGTTGTCACCTTATTATTTTGCAACGCACTGCATGTTTAGTGGTTGACCCATTTACAGTTCACCGCTTTGCTTTCCACTTGATTGTGCGATCGCCGGAAAGATTGTGGACCTATGATGACGTCTACCTAAATCCTGAAAGGACGGTAACGTTCGATTGTTGTCTTTAATATTGTCTAGTCGTGCCCTTAACAGTGTCAAAATTGAAATGATCTCTCTTGTCATAGAGTTGGCTTATTATTTCTCAGTTTTAATCGTGAGATGTAAATCGAGTAAAGAAGATATAGCAACTGTGAAAAATATTAGCTTTTTTGAGTTGAAGTTCTTTGGAAAGAAAGTATATGTAGTAAAGAAAAGAAAGGGTTGTAATTGTCCAATATATCATCCATATACAAAGAGGTATAATAAAAGGCTTCAATTACATCTGCCTAAGCGTATCTGGTAAAAGACTAAAAATGAAACCTCTAACATAACAAAACAAAAAAATATGCGACAAGAGTTGCACATTTCGTTCTCATTTGGGATTCCAACAATTTGTCTATAAACAGTAGTGTCATACTTAACTAGTTCCATATGTGTAAAAAATATTATCTTATATGAATATAAATGCTTCGAAAACAACTACGTGACAAGTCCACATAGTGTTATTGTCCAAAACCCTTCAACTAAATATTAATGAGAATCAGAACTCGTTTACTGTAGTTGCCGTGTACTCGGTCTTAAATTTAAATATTTGCAAACATCAAGGGTGATAACTTTATAAACCACTCCTCAATTGTTCTCATTGTCAAACAAAACCGAGACCTTAATAATATTACCCCAACAAGCATGGAAATCAAATGCTATTTATTACAATCATCGTGAAAACAATCACGCTCCTTAGTCAGAGGACGATATCCTCTTTGTTCAATTAGAATATTACACAGTAATTGATGATATTTCAAAGGAAAGTAGGAAACAATCAGACGATGGAATTTTTCGACAAATTAGAGCAATAACTTGATACTCGTTTAACCTGTCTGAAATCCGTTTGATATAAAGTTACACACCAAACTGTGTGAAAATCGAAACCAATTTATTTAATGTATTGTGTACGAAAGTTGAAATTTGCATTTTTGCAATAATCAAGGGCAATAACTCAGTAAGGCAGGTGTCAGTTCTGCTCATTGTCATCTTGTCAAAGTTCATATTCATATAAAGTCTCACACTAAATAATGCGAAGATCGGAATCCGTTTACTAAAGTAATGTGTGTACTCAAGCTAAAATGTGCCTATTCTTTCAATAACCAAGGGTAATAACTCTTTAAAGCTAATGTCAGTTTTACTCAGTATTGAACTTGTCAAAGGCCTTGTCCTAACACCATACAACATTTAGTGGAAATCGGAAACCGTTTACTGCAGTTATTATGAACACAAGAAGTTCGCATTATCCCTGGCACAGGACAAAACAAAATTCATAAAAGGTCTATAACTCTTGTTAAAATTAGTAAAGTGTAACATAATCAGGTCTTGATTCTGTAGTTTGATATTTTATATACACATATAGGTTTCAAATACTGGAACTGTATTTGCCTAAAAGGACATATGCAAATTTCTTTATTTTCCTTTGAATGTTTCTTCAGCGATTTTCATATATTGGCTTGGTACGAATGGGTTACCGTAGAAATCGCGATGCTGTTACGAAATGCAAAGTATGCCAGAAGTCCATACAGTGGTTTCATATGTACAAGACCCCCATCTGTTAATATTTAAAAAATCAGGAGTATATCTTTCCGGGTAAACGTTTTCGTTTTTTTCAGGCTTGGGTCCCCGCCTATAAGTGTTGTGTCGTGCTACTTAAGACACAAAAAGGGGTAATACACAAGTGTTGATATAAATAAATGGGGTTTTACACAAGTAATGATATAATTGGAGTATTACAACCTTGTTTGCTCTATGACGATTAAAGACTTAACGCCACACTCATGTACCTTTACATGTAGATTGTCAGTCCCTTTACATTATGGGATCAAAAGGTTCAAGGTCAAGGTCATCATTTTCTGATAATGAACTAGAACTATCACCTTCTGAAAGTGATGAATACCGCTATAGCCAATGTGGATGGGCAAAATCAAAAATAATAAATGTCTAAAATACCTGTTAATTTTTTAATGTGAAAAAAATTCTAAGTAAAACAAAGATCCATAATTCTGTAAAAAAAATAATTGCAGAAAACCGTTAATGCAGAGACATCATATCCTCACGTGTGAACTGTATGTCAAGTGTTACTAGACGGGGGTTGTTTTTGTAACAAAAACGTGTGTCCCCCCCCCCCCCCCCCTCCCCACTGAACCAACCTGGCTGAAAGTTGTGCTCTGCATGTCGTCTCGATACGGTGAACATTTGTGCCAAGTTATTTCAAAATCTCTTAAGCGGTTCAAGAGATATGGAGCGGACACGAAATATAGTGCATATGACATTCGACCTCTAAGTGTGACCTTGACCTTGAACGAACGTGGCTGGGAGTTGCGCTCTGCAAGTCGTCTCGATATGGTGAACATTTATGTCAAGTTATTTCAAAATCCATCAGTCGGTTCAAGAGATATGGAGCAGATATGAAATATAGTGCATATGACCTTTGACCTTTAAGTGTGACCTTGACTTTGAACCGACATGGCTTGAAGTTGCGCTCTGCACGTCGTCTCGATATGGTGAACAATTGTGCCAAATTATTTAAAAATCCCTCAAGCGGTTCAAGAGATATGGAGAGGACAATACTTGCGACGGACAGAAACAGACAGACTGACCAGACAGACAGACATCCAAGCTATACGTCTCCCCAGTATGGGGGAGACATAATCTGATAATAACCATCCATGAAAAGTTTTAAAGTGAAAGCCACATGAAGTTCATCATAGAGTGAAAAATTCTATTAAAGTCAAAAAAGGGTCATAATACTGTAATAAATTACGGAATCAATGATGGGTGATGTAGAGGGACATAAGGTCATCAGTTGTTATGTGTACATGAAGTTTGGGATCAATCAATTCGAAAATGTTTGAGAAAAAAAAATGTCAACAGTTCATTATACAATATTAGAGTGGACAATTCTAAGTCAAACAAAGAATCATAATTCTGTAATAAATTAGGCAATCACTGATGGGAAATATAGAGGGACATAAGGTAATCAGTTGTTATGAGTATATGAAGTTTGGGTACAACCCATTTAGAAGTGTTTGAGATATTCAAGTATTAAAAATGTTACGGGACGCGACGCATGGTGTTCATGGTGAGAGGATGACCCCTACATTTTGGGTTCAAAAGGTTCAAGGTCACCATGACCTGATGAAACAAGCGGCCCAAGTTGACCTGATGAAACAAGAGGCCCAAGAGGGCCTATATCGCTCTACTGGCTATATGCAGTCTGGCGGGGAACACAACATCGATATGTGCAGGCTTGGTACTGATAATTCCTGCCAAGTTTCACTGAAATCCAGCCAGTGGTTCAGAAAAACTAGTCTGGATAAAGTTTGTGTATAAGGGGCCATAACTCTGTCAAAAATCATTCAATCAGAATGCGATGATATGAGCAACTAGGCTTGCACTGATCATCCCTGCAAAGTTTCGCTAAAATCTGGCCAGGGGTTCAGGAGAACTAGTCCAGACAAAGTTAGTGTATTAAAACCTATAAAGGGTCATAACTCCGCCAAAAATGTTACAGCCGGAACAAGGCGATGATATGCACAACTAGGCTTGGTAAGACTATCCCAGCAGTTTCGTTGATATTCGGCCAGGAATTCAGGAGAACTAGTCCGGACAAAGTTTGTGTACTAAAACCTTTAAAAGGTCATAACTCTGCCAAAATCATTCAACCGGAACACGGGTATGATATGCACAACTATGCTTGATACTGATCATCATTGCAAACTTTCGTTGAAATCCGGCCAAATGAAGGCCCTATCGTCTTAACGAGGCAAATAGTGTTTTTTTAACTAAATCAAGGGCCATAACTATTACTAATCCAATTTGGCTGGTTTGCAAACAAGCTGCTTTCATTGATATTAGCAACCTGGTAAAGTTTGAAAAAGATCGGACAAGAGGGCCTGTATCGCTCTGCTGGCTATATGGAGTCTTTGATGGGTAACACACTGACAACATGCGCAACTAGGCTTGGTACTGATCATTCCCTGCCAAGTTTCACTGAAATCCAGTCAGTGGTTCAGGAAAACTTTTCTGGATAATGTTTTGGTATATTAGGCCATAACTCATTCAACCAGAACACAGCGATGATAGGCGCAGTTAGGCTTGGTACTCGTCATCCCTGCCAAAATTCGTTAATTCTTCCAGAAGTTCAGAAGTGACTAGGCTGGATATATTTTGTGTATCAAAACCTTTAAAGGGCTATAATTCCGCAAAAATCATTTAACCGGAACACGGCGATGACATGCACAACTAGGCCTGATACTGATCATCCCTGCAAAGTTTCGTTGCAATCCAGCCAAGGGTTCAAGAGAAATAGTCCAGATAAAGTTTTTGTAGAAAAACTTTTAATGGGCCATAACTCAGCCAAAAAGAATTCAAGCAGAACATAGTGATGATATGCACCACTAGGCTACTGATCGTTCCCTGCAAAGTTTCTCTGAAATCCAGCTACGGGTTCAGGAAAAAAACTCTGGACAAAGTTTGTGTATTAAAACCTTTAAAGGGCCATAATTCTGCCAAACATCTTTCAATTGGAACACGATGAAGATATACATAACTAGATTTGGTACTGACAGGGAGTAAGTATACTTACTCCTGATCATCCCCGCAAAGTTTCATTAAAATCTGTCCAAATGAAAGCCCTATCGTCTTAATGAGGCAAAATACAGCATTTTTAACTAAATCAATGGCCATAACTCCGGTGTTACTTACACAATTTGGCTGGTTTTCAAAGGTGTCTGATATTAACAATCTGTGTAAGTTTGGTAAAGATCAAATAATAAATGATGATGCTAGGGTGTTCACAAGGCAGAATATAGTTTTTTTCAGAAAAACAAGGGCCATAACTCTGCTGTTACTAATCCCATATGGCTGATTTTCGAACTCGTCCAAGCTTCCATTGGACTTCATTGATATTAACAATATGCGCAAGTTTGATAAAGGTCAAATAATAAATGAAGGTGCGAGACTGTTCACAAGGCAGAATATGGCATTTTCAGCAAATAAAGGGCCATTACTCTGCTGTTACTCTTTCAATTTGGAACGTTTTCGAATTTTTTCCCAGATTTCATCTATAAGAACAATCAGTGTAAGTTTGGTAAAGATCTAATAATAATTGAAGGTGCTAGAGTGTTCACAAGGCAGAAAATGGCATTTTTCAGAAAAAAACAAGGACCACAACTCCGGTGTAACTGATCCGATTTGGCTGGTTTTCAAGCTTGTCCTAAATTAACAATCTGTGCAAGTTTGGTAAAGATCAAATAATAAATGAAGGTGCTAGAGTGTTCACAAGGCTTATTATGGCATTTTTTCAGGAAAAAACAAGGGCCATAACTCTGGTGTTACTGATCCACTTTAGCTGGTTTTCGAACTTGTCCAAGCTTTCATTGGTATGAACAATCTGAGCAAGTTTGCTAAATATCAAATAATAAATGAAGGTGCTAGAGTGTTCAAAAGGCAGAACATGGCATTTTTCAGTAAAACAAGGGCCATAACTCCGGTGTTACCAATCCGATCTGGCTGGTTTTCAAACTGATCTGAGATTTCATTAATATTAACAATCTATGCAAGTTTGGTAAAGATCAAATAATAAATGAAGGTGCTAGAGTGATCATAAGGAAGAAAATGGCATGTTTCAGTACAAGGGCCATAACTTACTGATCCGATTTGGCTGGTTTTCGAACTTGTCTGAGCTTTCATTGATTTTAACAATAGGTGCAATTATGGTAAAGATCAAATAATAAGTGAAGGTGCTAGAGTGTTCACAAGGCAGCATATGGCATTTTTTAACAAATCAAGGGCCATAACTCTGTTGAAACTTATCCGATCTAGCTGGTTTTCGAACTTGTCCGGGCTGTCTTTTATAATAATAATCATGCAAAAATTGGTAAAGATCAAATAATAAATGAAGGTGCTAGGGTGTTCACAAGGCAGAAAATGAATTTTTTTCAGCAAAGCAAGGGCCACAACTCCGGTGTTAACGATCCAATCTGGCTTGTTTTCAAACTTGTCCTCGCTTTCATTACTATGCGCTTTCATTAGTATTAAAAATATGTGAAAGTTTGGTAAAGATCAAACAATAAATGAAGGTGCTAGTGTCCATAAGGCAGAAAATGGCATTTTATAGAAAAAAACAAGGGCCATAACTCTGGTGTTACTGATCCGATCTGGCTGGTTTTCGAACTTGCAAGCTTTCATTGATACAATATGTGCATGTTTGGTTAAGATCGCATGAAAAATGAAAGGGCTAGAGTGTTCACAAGGCAAAATATAGCATTTTTCGTTAATTCAAGGGCAATAACTCTGGTGTTACTAATCCGATCTGGCAGGTTTTCAAACTCATACAAGCTCACATTAATATAAACACTTTGGCCAAGATTGATTAAGATCGCATGAAAAATAAAGGGGCTAGGGTGTTCACAAGGCAAAGCTTAACGGACAGACGACTGACAACACATCCCAATAGCTCTGCTGGCTAAACAGTAGAGCTAAAATGTGTTTGCTCTATCACTTTTCAAGATTTGTAGCCACACGCATGAAACTTTACAGGCAGTCTGTCCATGGTGAGATGACCCCTAAACATTTTGGGGGCCAATAGGTTCACTGTCACAATGAAAACCCTTGTCCATTCTATTTCCCCATCAAGATTTGAAGCCACACTATTGACACTTCACATGTAAACTACAATGGTCCCAACGGGGTAAATCAGTATTGGGGTAAATCAGTAGACCCTCCCAGACAGGTTCTAGTTCTTTCCAAGTAATCATGCAGAATGGGCACGTTCATATGATCCTTCACCCTTTGACCTACTGACCCCAAAAACAGTAGGGTTCCTCCTTTCACCGAGGGCAATATACGCGAAGTTTTATTAACATAGGGGTTATACTTTTTGTCATTTTTTATCATACTCATTCAAGGTCTTCATCATGACACCCCGTATGCAAACGTGGAAGCATGGCTCCATCGTAACTGGAGTGTCTACAATGGAATTTGCATCAACTCGGCAGTTCTGCAGGTTAGAAGGTTCTAGGCCTCCTTCTCCATATTTTATCTTGATGTAAATGGAGGATGAGCCTGTCATGATCATTCCGGTTAGGTACCATATAACCTTTCATGTGTTGGTGCACCGTAAAACCCAATTCAATTAAATTCTTGAGTTAGCATGCAAAATGCAATGTCCATATGTCTATATCTCAAGCCAGAACTCTGTGGAGGTATAATCTACAATAACATTTCAGCTGTCACAAACTTCAGAGTTCTTTTACTGGATTGGTTTTGATCTGTTTTCATGTTCATAACGTCGTATTCAAAGACAAGCATCTTTTTTGGTGTTAACATTTTTGCGGTGGCATCGGTTTCCGCAGATATGTTTCTAGTTTATTATACAACATTCTGTGACATTGCATTTGTTAAGTTCCTTTTATCACTCTACTCCACATATAGTTTAACCTTGGACAGTAAGTAAGAAGTCTGAAAGCATGTTTTTGACCAGCACTTTTTATTAGTGTCTTTAAAAGCACTTTATAACATCCAGCCAAATTACGCAACATACTGCATGTACATTGAGAGTGTTGAAAAATAAAGTATTAAAATCGTACATGCATGATATTTATGACCCTATCATTTTGCAACGCACTGCTTGCTTGGTGGTGGACCCTTTTACAGTTCGCCACTATGCTTTCCTCTTTAATTGTGCGATGACCGGACAGGATGTGGACCCTATGATGACGTCTACCTAATGCCCAAAAGGACGGTGACGTTTGATGTTTGTCTGCAGTCTTGTCTTGTCGTGCCCTCATTGGTGTATCTCTTGTTGCTCTGGATTCTGCCAAGTCATGGAGTACCTTCTTTGTGGCTTTCTAGGCAATTTTTTTTTTTTTGTATTTATATATACACGAGCATCTTTGTGTTTTACTTATATTGCATATTAATGCTGCCTTGTTGGTTAGAGAATAGTTCATGGCGGGGATTTCTTTATTTACACTGTCCCGTTTTATTGAGATGACAGTAGGGTAAGTGTAAGGTTTGGTGCACCCTAGAACCTGGTTTTAACCCCCAGCGGCCTTTTTTGCCACTGACTGTTCCATTTGTTCTTTGTTTCTGTGTGTGTTTGTGGGTGACTGTCGTCCTTGAATGCTGCTTTTCTTGTTAGATTTTTATATCTATATATGTAAATATACTTAATGTCAACCAACTTGTCCAATCATCCAGAACACTTTCAAACATTATTGACAACAATTATTCCTACAGACTGTGTGAGGATAAATTGCCAGTTTATGGTATTGCTAGTAATGACATTTGCATATTTGGACGGTACTTAATAAACAAGGGACATCAAAATGCATGTGATAGAATATGATGAAATTTCTAATTAATACTAAAAAGGGGATCCCTTGAGATAAGAGATAAAACAAGAAATAAAAGTAGCAGACTCGGTTGTATTGAGTCTGTTCATGAGAGGTAATGTGAAGTGCAACACCGGCTTAAGCGATATTCTACTTTAAATCCACAAAGATCGGGCTTGATGATCCCAGTGAACCAGTAAGTAATAGCACTACTGATTTGTAGTCGGGGCGACTTTTTACGGCCGCCACACAGCACTAAACAAACGCTAGTGTGAATGTCAATAAATACTGAAAAGGGGATCACTTAAAAGCAACACACACAAACAAGAGATAAAGTAGCATGAGAGGTAATGTAAAGTGCAACACCTCTCACGTCTCCTAGCACCGGCTTAAGCGATATTCTAATTAAGATTAACACACGTTGCATCACACGTATACGATCAGTAGAAATAAAGGTGTGGAAGCAGGGGATCGGACGGAACATGTGGATAAGAGAGCCAGGGGACCATGGAGCAATATGACCAGGCCAACAATTGACCATCTAACAACTGCGCGTGTTGTGACCTAGAACATAAATATGCATTGGTTTGAGAAATGTATTCAAATATAGAACATGGAAGTGTACATAGTGCAGCCATAAGAACGCAGTTTAAGCAACATATACATGGACTATATATACATGGGCATATATACATGGGCATATATACATGGACTATACATGGACTATATATACATGGAATTTATATACATGGACTATACATGAACATATATACATGGACTATATATACATGAACTATATATACAAGGGCATATATACATGGGCATATATACATGGACTATATGTACATGGACATATATACATGGACTATATATACATGGGCATATATACATGGGTATATATACATTGACTATACATGGACTATACATGGACTATATGTACATGGACTATATATACATGGACTATACATGGACTATATATACACGGACTATATAAACATGGACTATACAAGGACTATATATACATGGACTATATATACATGGGCATATATACATGGGCATATATACATGGACTATACATGGACTATATATACATGGACTATATATATACATGGACATATATACATAGACTATATATACATGGACTATATATACATGGACTATATATATGCATGGACATATATGCATGGACTATATATACTTGGACATATATAGTCCATGTATATGGACTATATATATATACATGGACATATATACATGGACTATATATATACATGGACTATATATACATGGACTATATATACATGGGCATATATACATGGACTATACATGGACTATATATACATGGACATATATACATGGACTATATATACATGGACTATATATACACTATATGCATGGACTATATATACATGGACATATATACACGGACTATATATACATTTGAAATTAAGGCGTGAGACACCAATCACATATCGGGGTTCATAATAGGGGTACCGCCTAACATGGTAAGGGGAAAAACAGACGTAGAGCTTTAAACCAGGTTCTAGGGAGCACCAAACCGCACTTTAAACTATTGTCGATATAATTTGTATTCTAATTGCACACCATAAGGATAGTGCTACTACACCATGAATGCGTTTTATTTGTCATGAAGATGTATGACCATGTCTAACATATGTCAAAGTTATACGCACTCGTGAACCTGTTTGCGTTTTCCGTAAGCGAGTTCCTTTCTACTTTACAATTGTACAGAGTTCAACAAAATCGCACTTCCATTGGAGATGAACCATATGTCTTAAACGTGACTGCAAGTTATTGAAACAAGTTTGAGTTCACTGTGGCTGTATCCTTTGACCTTGTGACATACACAGTAATAATATCTGTTCATTCTCAAAGGAATCAGCTGCAAACTGGCATGATGATATAGTATATTCAATGGGATAACTTACAGAGTCTGAACCAAAAATAAAAAATAAATGTTCCCAGTCTCAGTTCGATCAAACTGATAAAGTTAAAATTGAAAATTTGCTCCAAAAATATTGTCACATTCGACCAATCACAACAAAAGCATACTTGCAAAGTTAAATGCCATGTAAGCTTGAGGTATTGAGCTGAACCCATTTTCAGGGCAAAATTTAAGTTCACTGTGATCTTGACCTTCGAATGCCTACTGACGAAACTAAATATAGTCTCTAATCATGTTTGGCTTGTTGTAAACAATACCCCTGACCATCCACTGAACTAAACAGTTTAAGTGGCTTTATAGCCGAGATAAACAACAACAGTTTAAAAATGGCAGCCATTTTAAAAAATTTGAAAATCCAAAATGGCACCATAAATGCATCGGATAAAATGGACAAACAAAAAGTTAACGAAATAACATTGTAAACGGAGTGATACATAATATGGTTGATTGACACTCCATTGACTTAGACGTGTATATTGTTTATCTAAAATGCAAGATTTGTTAAGCATAGAGGAGTATCATACATTCAATCTGGTTTCATTCTTAATAATGATAAGGTGGGAAGACATTTTATCTGCAAACGGCCGTGGTTCAGGAACCTTGGATTACGTAACCAGCTACTTAGCAGCTCCAGAGTAATACCAATATAATATATAGGTTCGTGAGCATTACACTTGTGTATGAATCAATAGCATGCAGAGCATAATTATAGCGTTAATATCGTTAATAAGGGTATATTAAGTATATGTTTGTTGCAATAGCTCCTTCATCAGAGCTACAGTTACCATAAACTTCGGGATAATACTGATAAGGGAGATCCTTTGGAAGCAACACACACAACCAAGAGAATAAAGTAGCCGACTCGGTTTTATTGAGTCTGTTCATGAGAGGTAATGTAGGACGCAACAACACTCACATTCCCAAGCACCGATTTAAGCGGTATTCTACTTCAGAACCACACATATTGGGCTCGATGATCCGAAAGGACCAGTAAAGACCTTTTTAAAAATAGTGTTAATGTCTCATTTACTTATAAAATAGAAAGGACTATCACAATCACACTTATATATGGTGACGTGATTTATTTAGCATACCTATTTAATATTGATCAAACGTGTTAGGAAAGGTACCAAAAGAGGTAACGTCCCTATTATCTACTGGATGTTTAGTGATTGGCCTATTCAAAATTATGTTTTTCCCTTTGGTTGTAAGATGACCGGACATAGTATCGCTCATTTGGTGACGTTTGTCTAAATCCTGAAGATGTCTGTGAAGTTAATATTTGTCTTCAATCTTGTCTTGTCGTACTCTTAACGCTTAATTCTCTTGTTGGCCTGATTTCTTCCATATCCGTGAGTAATGTGTTAAAGACTATCACGCATTTGTATGTTCATAGTAAATACATGTATTTGCATTACATTTTAACATAACGAAAGACACTTCACTTATTTTGTTACAGACAAGACTATTACATCGTATTTTAGCAACTAATAAATTTGTTGTTAAAATGAATATTGTTAATAATGAAAGGTGTTCGTTTTGTTATGCAGACACGGAATCATTAATCCATTCATTTTGGCTCTATAGAAATGTGCAGTCTTTTTGGAATAGGGTTTGCAACTGGCTTAACGAGGCCAACATCTTAATAATTTAACATTAAACATAAGTACAATTATATTTGGAGATATTGTGCAATATTTGATGATATTCTAAATTATCTTATTCTAATAGCCAAGACACTTTACCAATATAACACAGAAAAAGTAATAGCTTTCAGAACAAAGTCTATTGACAGATTTAATGAAAATTGACTATCACAACCTGACTTCTATGGTGATGTGATTTATAAACTTCGTAAGATTCTTGGTCATGATCACTTTCATACTATCTTTAACTAACTTGTTAAAAAGTTTATCAAAAGAGGTTATGACCCTATCATTTTGCAACGTACTGCATGCTTGGTGGTGGACTCTTTTACAGTTCGCCACAATGCTTTCCTCTTTAATTGTACGATGACCGGACAGGCTGTGTCCTTAATGGTTTATTCTCTTGTTGCTCTGACTTCTGCCAAGTCAATGAGTACCTTCATTGTGGCTTTCTAGGCTATTGTTTTTTTGTATTATATTTACACGAGCATGTTTGTGTTTTACTTATATTGCCTATTGATTCTGCCTTGCTGGTTAGAGATTAGATCATGGCGATGATTTCTTTATTTACATTGGTGCACCCTAGAACCGGTTTAAACCACCAATGGCCTACTTTGCCACTCACCGTTCCAAGGCGGTAGCCCTATTGTCAACCCTTTTGTGTTTGTGATGTCGTTTGCTTTTATTATTACTTTTGCCTTCTTGTTTGTCTGTTTGCATGTTTGTTTCTGTGTTTTGAGGTTGACTGTCCTCCTTGAATGCTACTTTCCCTGTCCGATCTTTTTATATTTCTTTTCGCTACTCTTATTGAACATAATTAGAATAAGGGTCTTTTAAAACCAATGGAAGGCTATTTTCCCACCTACTTTTTTCCCTAAGCAACCTGTTTCAGACAATATGTCATTGTGTGCACGTGTGTGTGTATAAGAAGGGAAACAATCCGCTTTTTAAATATGGACTGAATATAGAATGAATTATCCCACATTCTTTAATATCATTTTGCAACGTACTGCATGCTTGGTGGTGGACCCATTTACAGTTCGCCACTATGCTTTCCTCTTTAATTGTACGATGACCGGACAGGCTGTGGACCCTATGATGAGTCTAGCTAAAGCCCAAAAGGACGGTAACGTTTGATGTTTGTCTGCGGTTTTGTCTTGTCGTGCCCTCAGTGGTTTATTCTCTTGCTGCTCTGGCTTCTGCCAAGTCATCGAGTACCTTCTTTGTGGCTTTCTATGATATTGTTTTCTTTGTATTTATATATACACGAGCATCTGTGTGTATATTGCCTATTAATGCTGCCTTGTTGGGTAGAGAATAGTTCATGGCGGGGATTTCTTTATTTACACTGTCCCGTTTAATTGGGATGACGGTAGGGTAAGTGTGAGGTTTGGTGCACCCTAGAACCTGGTTTAAACCCCCAGGAACCTGGTTTAAACCCCCAGCGGCCTTTTTTTGCCACTGACCGTTCCAAGACGGTAGCCCTATTGTCAACCCTTTTGTGTTTGTGATGTCTTATTTGGCCTTTTATTCATCTTTGTTTCTGTGTGTGTTTGTGGTTGACTGTCGTCCTTGAATGATGCTTTTCCTGTTCGATTTGTATATCTATATTTACTGTGATCTGTAAAAGCTGCATTTCCTGTTCGACTTTTATACTTATATTTGTTAGTTTCTTGCTTGTACGAATATTTATTTGGCTGGCATGTACTATGACTACTTTGTTTCATAGATATATGCTAATTAGTGTATGGTACTACGGGGGATGATTTTTCCCCGACTCCCGTGTACCTATGACGGAGAAAATAAATGGGCAGTCTGTATTTTGAAAGATGGCCGGAAAAAAAGGGAAAAATTGTTGATGATCATTTGTGTTGTGTTTTACTTAATATATTATTTATACCTGGGTCCGTATTTATAAAGTAACTTAAGCAGAAATTTTTACTTCAGTAAAAATTTAAGATTTTTACATATTGTTAAATATCCTTATTAACCTCTCAGAGGCACTACTCACTATATATTTAAGATAAATAGTTATGTGTAGGTTTTATTTATCCATAACCTTACTACCAATATTAAGAAAACGTTTTAAATCGATAGGAAAAAAGTGTTTAAAGAATTGATAAAACTTGACTTAAGTTAAGATATTGCTAAGAAGCTTTATGAATATGGACCCTGGTTTGTTAGAGGATAGGATGTGACGGTGATTTCTTTATTTACACTGACTGGTTTGCGTGGAACGATAATATGTTAACGGCGAGGTTTGGTGCACACTAGAACCTAACGTAACGCCGCGCCACTGACCGTACCAAGGACGTACCCATGATGGCATCCGTTTCATGTTTTAAATATCTCTTTCTTTTCTTTTTTGTTAAATTATTGCAATTGTTGTTTGTTTTAAATGCGTGTGTTTTTTTTATTTAGCAATATTCTGTCAATGATACATTTTCTTTTCAATTAATTTATTTACGTTTGACATTTATGTAAGCAAGTAAGTAAATTCTGGATCTATAGAAGGTGAATCAATTGTTCTGGATCTATAGAAGGTGAATCAATTGTTCTGGATCTATAGAAGGTGAATCAATTGTTCTGGATCTATAGAAAGTGAATCAATTGGCATACCGAATCATCATTCAGACCATCTATAAAACATATTTGCATTCCGAGAGCAACAGGATAAATATAAAACTGTAAGTTATACAACAACATGTCACGAAATAAAACAGTTGCATAATTGATTTAATATATAAGCATTTCCAATAGTTCAATGTTGTGTTTTATATTGTTAAAAAAAGTTCGGAAAAATGATATTAGTAAGCATTCTTTATCTAGGTCAAATATTTACTGAGAAAGATATGGAATAATTTCCCATACGATGGGTGTTCATTATATGTTGTCAATGCACGAACATCTCGAAGATAACAACAAAGACGATTATTTGGCTTCCACGCCTACGCAGAGCTATTCATTTCGTATAGAACGATACTATATGTATACGTTCACGTAATCAAAATCTATGACAATTTGAAACAAGATAGTCATTGACTACTGTTTAACATTATGGTTGGTAATCGCCCTGTAAATTAAATAGAAATTCGGCGCTATATAATAGCTTGTTGTAATCTCCGTTTCAGGTCAAAATATATTTACAATGAAATTGTCGAAGTTTATGGAGACGTATTCTAAAACATTTTACAACTGGCTGTCTACATTGAGTCTGTCAAAGAGGCCACAAGATCTGGACGTCCAGTTAGCAAAAGCAACAAGTCTGGAGTGCTGCTTTTCAAAACGCGTTCGACCGAAGATGCTCGGTTTACAATCAGGGACCTAGCTAGGATGTCTGGCTTATCATAAGAAAGGTGCCTTTCATTTTAGGAAAACCTCTAATTGTGAGTACATTTACGGCTCGCTGCATATCCCATTCGCTGTCTGAGGAGAAAAATAAGACTCGTGTGAAAAACACACGCCAGATACTGAAATGTTACCGAATTACGATGCTCGAAAGTTTGCGAGAATTGTTACTAGGGACGAGATATGGATTCACTTTCTTATTAAAAATGAAAGTCTCAAACAATAACTGGGTCACTAAAGCATTCAGGAGACCCCGCATTTCCAAGAGATACAACAATGTCCGTAAAGTTCTTTACGCAATTGTCTTCACAATACATGAACCAGCTGTACAAGTCGCCATACCAAAGATAAAAGGGTCAATACCAAGTTATACAAGGACTAAGTTTTGAAGAAGCTCAAAGCTTACTTCCAGATTCGAAGCCCCGAAACTGGACTCGGTCACACGTTTCTGCTACTTGACAACGCTCCAGAACACAAAGCGGCTTCTGTGACTAAGGTATTGAAACAGGAAAAATTCACTTTACTCCCGCATGCACCTTACTCGCCTGACCTTTGCCCATATGATTTCTTTCTTTTTCCACTACTGAACAGAAATATTTCAGGAAGAAAATATGCTGATTGAAAATCCCTTGGGTCAGCAATTGTCCAGTGGCTAAGGGGTGTACATAAACTCCAGTATCAAACATTATTCCAAATGTGGCTAAAACGCTTAAAGCGTGGCATACAAGCTAATGCATAGTAGGCTACTCTGAAGGAATATAAAGAATGTTTTTGAAATTTTGTAGTTTTTCTAGAAATAACACTACAATTGACAAAACTTATAATGAACACCCCTCGTACTTATTGTCCGGAATATCATAGGTTTCCTTTGAATAGTTTTGGTATCACATTATTTATATTAGTAATTGGTCTTAAATATTTAACATGTCGCTTTAATAAAAATAAGTTTATCTTGCAGAAAGTAACCTAATCAGGTAGTCATGTTAAGTAAGAAGAAAAGCACATAATACATGCAATTGCTGATTTAGCTGTGTACAATAACATCGATGTATATTATTACGTATTATCCAGCGCTGTTTATTTGGTCCTCGAATGCTACATTTCCTGTTCGACATTTATAAATACATTATTTGCTTAGATGCGTTTATCGCGGAAACGCGTTAGCATAGGATTAAAGAACATTCACGTTTAAATATTGACCTTGCAATGGTACTGTTTATTTAACGGTTGCGCTTCTGCGTTACCATATATGCAATCAATTAAACGATCAAAATACCGAGGCAAATATAATTACAATATTTACTCCCACTACATATAACACTAACAGATTAAATGACGGGAGAAACACTCTTACACATTTTAAGATAACTATTGTCTCACCTTGCTTAAATCCAACTTTACGTTATGTGTATACTACTTTACCAAACATGGGTTAGAAAATATTCATTAATAACGTATTATTTAAATTAAAAGGTCCAGTTATATGATTATATTATGTGTTTGTCGTTTTTCGGATCAACTAGATAGATGCTTGTATACTGAACACACAGTGAACTCCAGCGGCCCTTTTTTGCCACTGACCGTTCCAAGGCGGTAGCCCTATTGTCAACCCTTTTGTGTTTGTGATGTTTTAATTTGCCTTTTATTCATCTTTAAAGTTGTTCTTTGTTTCTGTGTGTGTTTGTGATTGACTGTCGTCCTTGAATGTTACTTTTCCTGTTCGAGTCTACTTTTGGAGCATTGACTAACTATAGAATGTGTCCTAATGACATGTAAATTGAGTTGAGTTGAATTGGGGTTTCCGGCGCACCAATACAAGTCTTATATGGCGTCAAACAGAACGAAGATTTCAAGCCCACCCTCCATTTACATCGCGATTCAATTATGCAGAATGGGTCTTCAGCCATCTCACCTGTAGAACTGCAGAGTTGGTGTAAATTATATTGTTAACACTCCATTTGTTTTCGCTGGAGCAAATCCCATTGTTTCCTGCCAACACCAAAGTAGCACCTAAAACAATACAGGGATGATGATGAAGACCTTTAATGAACATTCCAGGGGAGTTTACCCCTCTGCCTGGATAAGCAGTGACCTTATTCTTGCGCGGGAACCACACGGTAAAAATGAACAATTTTAAATGCCAAAGCATACGTTTTTAAATTGAGTTTATTTAAAGAGAAAAGAAAACAGTTATGGTTTGTTTGATAGGTGAGAGTTGTATTAAATCACACGAATACACAAACATCAGATCGATTGTGTTGTTCTATATTCGATGTTTGATAAGGAAGACGCAATATCGATATACCTTATTTTCATATGATAGCAGAATGTACTAAACTCATAACTTAAATAAACACATACAGACCAATATCTTAATACGCGCAGAAATTGTTAAAGTAGCTATCCCGCCAACAACAGCCAAATTTTACAAAATGTGTACACCGTTTATAAACCTACTGACGACAAAGTATATATATAACTTACATATTTTGAGAATCCAAACTCTATAGACACAATATAACCGGCTTTAACCAGCCAGCCTAAACCCCAATACTGGAACGTCGAATTAAGAGTTACCAACTCATAATTCATTTTATGCATATTCAATCACGAGTGTTTTAAGAACCATTGAACTATACTTTTAATCGGTACATATACATTATTATAAGAATGGAAACAACTGGAAAGAGTTTTGATAAACGGTTTTGTAGTGTAATTTTCCCCCGTTATTTGGCGGGTTATTTTCCTTAAACTATACGTTGCAAACGAAACATGAATTAAAATATGAATCTTTTTTCCTCGCAAACATCAATTATTTCAGTAGATATACATATTTCAGTCACTATGTTCATGTACTTTTTCAAAGAGTCTTTGAAAACAAAATATGCATATTTTAAACATGTGTTGTACCTGCGTCCCTGTCGGAGGCCTCACTCTGGTGACGTCAGGGGATTGACCTTTGTCTAGACAAGGGTCAGCCAATAGTCGGCCAGCAATAAGCCACGTGACTCCAATCCGGGTGAGCTCCGACGAATCAGGACAATACTCTCTCTCTCTTCAACCTCAACCACCGAACCAACAACACCACGTCTGATCGTCTCTGTACATCACGTCTACAATTGGTTCAGGGGAGCTGGGAGCATTCTAGGTAAGTAGACCGTTACCTAGACATTAATGTGCGTTGGTCTATAGCGCGGGTATTCACTCGTACATCGCATGAACATACTTATAGTATAAAGGTAAATACAAGAAGGCCTGCTAGATATGTATAGCAAATGTTACGAAAATACCTGAAAAGTTCTGGAGTTATGCTTTAGAAACGAATAATGTATCAACTATTCTATCTTTTTATTTACGTAAAGGCCAATATTATTGATATTAAAAAAGTAATATTTATCAAAAAGCAATCAAACATGGTTTAATAAAATACTCAATGAATAGAATTCGTATTACATCACCAGGATATATGTTTGTCAAAACAGGAATACAGGTCAAAACAAAACTGTACACATAGTGCAATGTCAAGGTGAACATAACACTGACTTATCAAAGTAACGTTATCAATGTTGGAATGTCTCCCGATAACATTACTCTCTGTCACTGAGTTAGTCAATGCAAGCATTTTGTCACAAAGATTGTTCTTTATCTATATGGTAAACAGTCTTGTTGTTCATTGAATATATTGACAGTTTTATCATATCTTAACAACAAACTGTGTCAAGTATTGTATTATGACTTGTCTATTCCGTATTTTGGAAAACACTCGACAAATTTACCAACCGATATAAAATGCACCTTTAGGCCATCAACAATTATATATGACGTTTGGTGCACCCTAGAACCTGGTTTAATCAACCCCCCCCCCCCACCCCCCACCCACCACCACCACCACCACCACCACCACCCCCAGCGACCTTTTTTGCCACTGACCGTTCCAAGGCAGTAACTTTATTGTCAACCCTTTTTGTGTTTGTGATGTCATCTCTTGCCTTTTGTTCATCTTTCTGTGCGTGTTTGTGGTTGACTGTCGTCCTTGAATGTTACTTCTCCTGAATTTTATATCCACTTTTTTTATAAAAAGCTAACAAGATAGGTAAGGTAGGTAACATATTTTATTTTCTAACAATATGTTTCTTTTCTTTTCCTTTTCCCACTGTTGCTAATACAATAAAACATTTAGTACATATTAATTAATTAAAACGTCAACAGTGGTTGTAATCTCACACCAAACTGCTGAGAAGAATCACTCAGACTCAAATTTGTCTGATTTTGTTTTAAACAATACTATCTAGAAAATGATAAAAAGAAAATACAAACTGTATCAATTAAAAATAAGTAGATAATTAATGCAACAGGTTTGTAACCCAAAACATATATAAAAAATAATATTTATCATTAGATGTTGAATAAAGATTCGATACTGTAAGAATTGAGTTCAAGTTTTGTGCTCAAGAATTTGGTGTCATAATACGACTCCAGATGAAACTCATTTTGATAAAAATAAAAGGTCACAACTGTATGTTAAACTAGTTAAATATTTCTGAACTTTTTCCCCCCTGTTTTTCAATACAACGGCTTTACGCCAGTATGATTTATTCTATTTTACGTGGAACAGAACATACACATTCTGACATTTCAGATTTACTGTAATAAACGGTTTATAAAAGTAGATATAAAAATCGAACGAGAAAGTAGCATTCAATGACGCCTAACATACACTGATACACTTACAAATGAAATGCAATTTTTTAATATTCTATAAAGAAAATAATAATAATAATAATAATAATAATAATACAGTGTGCACCTTTAATGTTTGAAATAAAATGCAATGTATTAACAAAGAAAGGTTGGCAAAAGGTCATGTGAAAGTTTATCAATAACGACGAACCCATCGTCAAAAGACTGGACTTGTACTTGGTCCAAATAATACACCTTTAGTTCATAACATTTTAAATCAAGTGGTGGGTGTTAATCTTCAAAGATCGATGTTAAACTAAATGAGTTTGGGACGTTTGTCAACAATTACAGACACCTAAATGTTGACATTTGTCGAAGATCGCCAAACAAGTACTTTGCATCAGGACGTCAGGGCACTGCCGTTTGAGAAGTACAACATCCCAACAGACCTAGACAGCTTTTAAAAATCGAATGCGCCTGTGGTTGCTAAATAACGTTAGCACCACCGTCCTTCTGAAGTAAATGATATACTTTCGCACATATCAAATCGGAGAGCGAGCCTGATTCGAACCAACAACCGTGAGCACATCAAAAGGCGCTGTCTCGACCTTAACAGTATAACCAAAAAAAGGGAATAAAATGACAGCGAATCATTAGCTCTACTAGTCAATGATTAGTTTATGCTATATTTTTTTGCGTCGTCCGTTAACTTTTTTTTATGTCAAATCTATATATGGTATTTTTTTACTTGAAGAGGCTTAAGTATCAATTGCCAAATACCAGAATATAATTTCCTTTTATGCTCATGTCCCATCTTCGTGCACTTTTGTTCCATACGTTGCTTAAATGACCTTTATCGATTGAGCAAACAGGCCGACATGGGTTTCTTGTTTAAGTATTACATGGTTATGAAGGGAGAACGCAGATGGTTTGGCCTGCTTGTTATGGTGTTTACCATGTGATCATATGGTGAGTCTGAGTACTGGACTACCTTAAACATGATTAGTCGCGGCCAGACCAAAGTAACAAGATCTTCTTCAACGGATCGATATTACATACACCAGTTTGTTGTTAATTGAAGTTATTGATTTAGAATTACCCCTCCCCTTAAAAGGGACTATAGACCAAATCTCGTTTCTGCATCAAAAATACATCAAGATGGAGATCTTAATCCTGCCGAATACAGACCATAGTATTGTGTATTAGTACACCGATTTAACTGATGCACCAATAAGATGTATATCTAAACAAAAATTCCTGTGAATATTAACACAATATAATATATAGAAACAACTATACCAGCTCATAATATAGCTGCCGAGGGAAATATATCATATTAATATCAAATATATCTTATTTGGCCGCCCTTTATTCATCTGTGTTCTGTGTTATTGTGTGTGTTTGTGGTTGACTGTCGTCCTTGAATGTTGCTTTTCCTGTTCGATTTTTATATCTATATTGTATACCAACTTATAAAGAAGTGTACCTTCTTTAGCAGACCTAATACTCGTTTCTTAGGGAATTCAAACACTCAAATATATATATTGTTCCGTAGATGCGAGCATTTTTAATCGAAAGAAATATTAAATACTGTTTAACCGCATGTCCAAAATTGTATTTGTTTACGACAGCCACGATCCGTTACATGTCCAGGCAGGATTTTGGGCTACTATACATTTTCACCCCGTTTTATTATCGTGTTATTAAAAAACATGTTTTTAAATTTATATATTCTAAGTCTTTACTTCAAACATTCTTAATCTTGAGAAAAATATTTATAACAGATTGTTTACCTGACAAAGATGAGTTGTTGTTTTTGGTAATTCGTTTTGATTGGTAATCTTTAGAGACGGAAGTGTCATTGTTTTGCTATAAATAGAAGAGTCTTGAGTTGAAGCTATACCAAAGGTAAGATTTATTTGCGCTTTCAATTAAAAATGAAATATAGTATTAAATTGTTCTAAACGCATTTGACTTTTTAATATTTGAATTCAAAGTAATATGTGTATTCGTTTGTTATAACGTCATTCAGAACTATATGGAAGCCGGATGCGTCTATAAATATTGTGTTTGCTAGTTTTCACATTGCTAAGGAAACATTTGAAGAAGTCACGACTGTCCAGCATGACAGTCGATAGAACGACAAAAAAAAGAAGAGGAAAACCAGAACTAAATTTTGATATGTATTACATATAATAAAGAACCTGAGAAGCGGGAATTAATATAAACTACGGGGTTTCGGTGGATATCTAACAAAATGTAGTGTAAAAAATGGCATGGAGTACTTAATGATAAACTTCGTCTTGAGGCTTTAACCTATTCTTTTCCACTTCGGTGTGGCAGGACGAAAATCCGTCAGATTTGTTTAGGCGCTTACCATATTTTTGTCTTACTGTCGTGGTTTCGACTTTGGTTTAAATATATTTTATTTCAACATTTTTACAACATATATATTGGTACAGTACATAATTATTGAAACGTCTAACGGGAAACTTTATTTTCCATCGCATTTCCTCTGAGGTCGCTGTCCAAGTATAACAATATAATGTGTTCACGGGACGCAAAACCGCAATTTATTTCATTTTATTTCGACATAGGACATGAACAATAGAAAACACGACATGGCCGCATGCAGCTTCCGTATTACATGGAACAGGAATATGTTATAAAAGTTCCCATTAGTAAACAATTCTTAATCTGATATTGTGAAAAAAAGGTTTAATAGTTGCATTTCCGTGTTAGCATACTTTTAACAATGATTTGGCTGCTTTTGAAAAGCTTTTGCTAAGTAATACAGGGATCTAAATCTGGATTTATTATCGGAATATTTAACAAGTATTTCCTTCGTATGTGACCTAAAACCGAGGTCAGTGCTAATGATAATGCCCAAGTTATGTAAAACAAATTAGAAACGTATCGCTGGTTGCAATGATTTTCTTCTATAATACAATGCAGAATTCGAATTTGTTTTAGATATACATTAAATGGTGAATGCACCCGAGACGATTACTTGTCTACCGAAGTATACATATTAAAGAGGTAAAGAAACGCAAGTTTCAAAACTGTTTGTAATATACAAGGGATGTAACAGTGAAAATGAGTGTTTGCATTTCATTTATCTTAATTAAAAGGTATACTGTTTAACTCAATCAGTACGAGTCATCCAATAAATTATATTCAAAATGAAAGAAAAACTGTAATATCATAGACGAGATACACTAAATAATTATAGAAGTCAAGAGTAGCATGGGAACACAGTTGGTCAATATGATATTGTAAGATGTAACAACTTTAAAGTGACAGTGGTACTTTGTTTAGGCAATTGAATCATTTGACAATTTTTTCTTAAGTCAGACTTCTAAAGATTTACGCAATAAGATTAATCAATGGAACAGAATATTACACTGATCACAAGTGTCATTATTTTATTGCGAATATTCGTGCAAGAAATGTTTCTCAGTAACTGCTGCGCTTTTTATACGTTGAGAGAGAGAGAGAGAGAGAGAGAGAGATGGACGTGCGTGCATTCGTATGTCCGTGCGATTAAACGCTAAATATTTTTAGTAGTACAAGTAGCGCTTACATATGAACTAACAGATGTTAGAAATGATGTTTTGGGTACTGAATTGACTCGGAATTGGGTACTTGACCCGGAATTGGGTACTGAATTGACTCGGAATCGGGTACTGTATTGCTGCTCCTTTGTTTAATACCGCCTCATGATCAGAGTCATAACTGATTGTAACAAATACTGTATTCTTCCTATTTATCTGAAAGATAAAGTGTATTCCACTTTACTAGCTGAATCATCAATTAAAGATTCAAAGCATACTTTAATGTACAAGTTACTTGTATTGTTACAAATAATTGGAATTGAATATTAATAATAACGGTTTTAAAAGTAAAATATATGTTTTGCTTTTATTGTTGATAAAATATAAGTGTTCATTGAAAGTATCTACCCACTCTTTCGACAATTGTGTCAAGGTACCCGAGTAGCGGCGTGGCTAAATATATCGGTTAAATATTGCAATTTCTGTAAAGTAATTGTATAGTGACTTACTTTGGAGATCGTTGAGCCCGATATTTACAGATATGGGTGGTACATTCTCATTTACTTTTGGTTTCTTACTTGCATTTCGAATAGGTGGTTCCACTACTCCAGCCTTTAAAGGTTCTGAGTTTTTTTAATCATCCTTTGGATATGTCGTCTGCTTTTTAATTTAATCTTTTGACTGTTACCTGTGATACGGACGCTTCATAACCTCTGCTCCAAGCTAAATTCCATTTTGTTTATTTCGCCCATTGTTTTCTCGTTTAGGGCAAAGCGTTTTGTTAGAAACTGTGACCATACGCCGCTGGCCATGGAATAGTGTGACAATACCTCAACGAAGGTTCAATGCTCACCTTCATATGCATACCATCTTCGGGATGTCTCGAATTTCTGTACTACTTGCATTTTAAATATTGAGTTAAACCCGGGGCTAGAGAGCGTGTACGGTTGAAAGCACTTTTCACTACCGTTCATGAACAGTCTCAATCAAACCGAGACTGCAATATTTTTTTGTATTTATCGTGTTCGACGATTTCCAAATATTTCCTTTCATACTTTTTACCAATTTTTTGTTTGCTAATTGTGTAGCTATAGGCTATATTCATCTTTATTGTTTTAGACTACACGATGTCAAAAGCCATCCTTTTTCTACTGACGTGCATCTGCACGGTGGTACATGTGACAAGTACATGCACAGGGGGAGGAGATTGCGTCATCTACCGTCAAGATTATGCCACGTGCACTGAAGTCACTAATGAGGCCGCGACTAGTAATTGCATCTGGAAGGCTAACCTCAACCGCCGTGCTGATGAAATTGTCCTTGGGGGAACTATCATTGCCTACAAAATACAGTGGTTTGGTGGTTCATGGACCGGGTGGTTTGTTCCTGGACAAAACGACATTGACATCAAGTTCAACCCTGGTGCTAATCTGGCATGCCCTCAGCCATTACAAGCAAACTCCTTACGCCGAATGTGGTCATACTTCTACGATCATACTCATAGTTACATCATCTGCAAATGATTTAAAACTCAGAGCAGAAAAACACCACAACCCATACACATACTTGCTTTTATACTGTGTGTTTGTCACATAATTGAAAATTTCAGTTGTTTATAATCATGTCTTTGTTTTTAAATGTGTTTTACTATTCTTTATGGCAACATTTGTTGATGTTGGGAGTATAAAGATCAGCATAGATGTTTGAGTAATATGGTCCATTAAAGTTAAAAGTATAATAATTGTTTTAACGAATTCACTTAGATAAACGACACATGTTGCCTACACGATGTTGCCTAGTTCATTTAAAGGGACAGACGGCAATCTTGAAGTTGTTGTCAAGTATTAAAATAAGCGTCTCTATTTAATATCCAGTTTCATTTTGACTTTAAACCTGTGTACATATAATTAAATATAATTTTGGGTTTCAAATTGTCTTTATAATTATACTATATATTGTATTATATTGTCGACATATTACACTAGGCGTTTGATATTTTGAGATAAGGGGATATCCATTGATATCCATTGATATGTTAGCTTTGTATACCAAATGAACATGGTCATTGTCTTTAGATTTAATAACATATCTCTCTCTCCTTCTCTCTCTCTCTCTCTCTGTAAGTAGTATTTCATTTCTTAAATTCTAAGAAACTCAGAAATGTGTTGAACACATTATTGTTAAGCTCATCCATGCTATTTTATTGACGTGTTTTACAAAATCTAAGTTTAATATGTTTTTTGAAATATCCACACGAATATCATAATAATTATTCCCAAATTGATTTTTCTATTTTTCATTATACATATCACTTTCAATATGATTAAGTTGCTCAGAGCTTTGTGTTTTGTGTATTTGTGTATTCATGAGTAGCCTTTGTGTTTGCCTTTAAACCATCTTGGATTATACTGCTACCTTATTAAACATTTGGAAAAATAAATATGCGTTTGTTTCGCTTTATCACAATTAAACCAAACACTAAAGTGGCATGTTGTTACCGGATGTCGCCTGTGGCTATCGAGTCTCTACAAAGAAAGCCCGTGAATCGTTTGAATGTTTTCCGATCTTATCCATTATATCAGTGTGATATTGTTTAATGCGACAAAAGATGATAAAATACTTGCAGACAAATAAATCCTACCTCTATGTAAATGCATATATCTTCATTCTACGTGTTTTATAATTGTATATAGTGTAGAGGATGTCTTACTTTATATAACTGCACACACGGTATTTTACCGCCCTTCACCGCATATCACATCCGCAGTGAAAGCAGATATAAAAGTCATACAGGAAATGTATAATGGATACAGGAATACTGAATAATGGAAATGCAATGCCTTTTGACCTGCCCACGGCGAATTAGTTTAATACGCACTGGACTTATAAGTTAGAAAGTGTCAATACTTGATGATAGCGGGAGGTATACTGTACTTGTTCTACCCAGGAAAAGGTTGGTGGTCTGCCTCCACCATCATATATAGCCTTACAATGTGCTGGAAATGACGTAAAACACCATTCAGCCAAACAACTTGTTTAGAAAATGTACCGGAAGTAAGACAAATCCAATTGAGTCCTGTACAATATTTTCCAAGCTTTCTAGTTTGCCATTTTTCAAACTGAAGTTCAAACTAAGATTCACTTACATATTCTTATTCATTAGACATTCCTCTCTAGAAAACTGCTGAGAAAAGTAAGTGTCATACGGCATATAAGAAAAGAAAATTGTGATCTTTGTTAACACCGTGAACAAACAGTATTCATTCGGCACATTTTACATGTATTCTACTTTCACTTTAAAAACTGTCAAGTTGATGAATAAAATCATCATACAACCATGCAAATGGTTCTTAGCTCCCATAAGCAAGTCAATAAAGTCATTTCAGCCAGAAAAAAAGGCCTTAAATACTCAAAAATGCCTTTTATCGCAAAAAAACAACTAGTGATTGTATATTTGGGAACTCCTTTCGACTGGTGTACTACACCAGGCATGAATACCATAGTGATTTACTTCCTTCTGTATGCCTAGAACACGTTTCTGGCATCTGTATGCCTAGAACACGTTTCTGGCATCTGTATGCCTAGAACACGTTTCTGGCATTAGACCTTGCATAACTGACTCTGAAATGCTTCAGATGCCTTTTAGACGTATTGTTTGGGGCGCTTGTTTCAGCCAGAGTTTTTTTTCACTTTTCAGACAAAATTCATCTATCTAAATAAGTTGTATATCAGTATAAATAAAAACACCTTACTTTTAAAAATCGGTTGAGGAAATAAAACAATTATGTGCGAAAGCTGGTTTTGATGGGGCATATTCAATGCAAAATTCTGCTGCATGAGCATTGTTTTGTTGTGATTTTTTGAATTTTTATCCAGAAATGGTTTTAAATTGTTGGATATTCACAACTTAAGACACCCTGAAAGTTTTATATCAAACTATAAATGGTAATTAAAGTTATTTTAATTTCTTTAATTTTCTGCTGTCCACCAATAAGGAATTTACATGGGAAAACCCCATCAGAAACCATTTAGGCTGTAAAGTATTTATTTCTCAACCGCTTTTCAAAACTATGCTATTTTTATTTACCACTAATTATCAGTTCTAATGATAACTAATTGATGTACGTATTATTTAAATTACTCAAGCTACTGAAGCAAAGCCTTTGGGTCAAACAAGCATCCCAAACAATAGTAATTATTTGTAATTGAAGAAAGAATATAACCGTCAATATCTGACAACACCCTTAATAAATACTCATAAACATACGTGACGAAATAGCACGTCTTAAAAGATACTGGATAAATAATTTTTTAAGTTTTTATTTTCTAAATGCCATTAGGCCAGATTGGCCCATGAGGCAACATATTTACTATACAAACATAGAGTCAAATGACTGATGATCAATACATACATTTAACAAAATACAAATAACAGGGATTTGTGTCTATTAAAACATATTATTTGGAAATAATATTCCTAGGAGATTATACATACAGTAAATTAGTTTATCTTAGCAAATATCACCATACAAAGAGACTGCTCCAGTGTTTATGCATATCCATAATTAAGAATAAAAAAAGTAAAAAAAAGATTTACTTGGGAGAAGGAAAATATAGTTTAATTATTATATAATAATGCATTACGTAATTTAAATGCTTCGAGTATAAACAATCCAAAATTAAAGACTTCCCTTTTGTTTTCACTTTTTAACAGCATTAAAAATTTGAAAATACTTTGCCGTTGGAAATAAAAGTTTGACATGTATTTCTTACGTAAATCATTATACAATGGACAACATAAAACAAAATGGTACTCGTCTTTGAGTGTGTTACAATGTCTACATCGTCTTTCATTCTAATCTATGCGACGATACACGAAGTTTTGAAATGGATTGACGTGTGCATTTACTCTTAACAATATTTAAGTAAGGCTGTAGCTCAAAATTTGAAATCTTTCGGTAAAACAACGATCTGGATGAATCAATTAATCTTCAATTCCATTCTTGTATAAAAACATCTTTTAAACGTTGTTTAGAAATTGTTAAGAATGCATTGACGTTACCCACGCTTTGATGAAACCAAACATGGTAGAATCCATAATTACTTAAAAGATCTCTGACTTTGCTGGTCCAGTTTTGGGTGCCTGCATTTACACCAATATCACTTAACATATCTTCATACATTAATCGTATATATTTCACATCCTCTGATTGTAAAATTTTAAACCAATATTTAATAATTGAGAACAAACGTCTACTTTTTAATGTATTTCTATCTAGCTCACTATAAATAAAATCGTTTTGTGTCGATTTCTTAACACCCATCAACTTTTTACAAAACTGTGTGTGAACACGTTCAATACTGTTGGCTTGGGCAAATCCCCATACTTCAAAGCCATATGACATAATAGGATATTAAGTTTATCGAATAGGTATAATACATGTTTTGGCGATAAGTCAATGAATTTGTATAAACACTTTTCAAGATAAAAATGGCTTTTAACGCATGGCCAGATAGCAAAGCCTGTGTTTCAGAAAATGAACCACCAGTAGTAAAGACAATACCTAAATACGTAAAACTACTAACGATTTCAAGTATTTCATCATTGAAAATAAATTGTGTATTTCTTGGAAGAATGCCACCTTTTCTAAAAAACATTGCTTTAGTTTTGGCAGTATTTACAACTAATTTCCATTTATATATTTATATCAAATAAAGTCCTTTCTGCAAATCTGCAGCATCTTTTGACAAAATTACAATATCATCGGCATAAAGTAGCAAAAATAGTTTCAAAAAGGAAATATCAATACCATCTAAACATTTTACAACAAATTCTGCTTCAATATCATTTAATAACATTGAACAAAAAAAAGGAGATAATTATTCGCCTTGGCGAACGCCTAATATACAAGTAAATTCATTGCCAATCGTATTATTTAGTTTGATTTGTGATTTTATATCATTATACATGAATTTTATAATATTCAATCTTTTACCACGTATACCAAACAAGCTTTAACCAAAGATTATCTCGTACAACATAATCAAACGCTTTCTTAAAGTCTACGAAAGCACAAAACAATTTTTCACTCGAGCATAAAACCTTGTTAATTAATGCATGCAAAACAAAAACATTATCAATTGTGTACATAACTTTTCTAAACCCTGCCTGGGCCTCAACATAAACATTATACTTTTCTGCCCAACTATTTAACCTGTTGTTAAGTATTCGAGTAAACAGTTTTCCTAACGCACTTAATAGTGTAATGCCTCTATAATTCTCAATAAATCGAGATGCTAATTTTAATGCTTGCTAAACACTTCAAGATTACAATGAATAGAATAGAATATTTTTATTAAGCCATTTCTAGCATCACAATCACAATATAATAATATCATAACCTGTAAACAAGACATATAAAGAAACACAAGCTTGATTTTTGATTATATAAACATAATTAACTGAAGATTTATAAGTAAATAAGGAGGATTAACATGCCAACAACTGTTATAATACAAGGCAAACAACCCAACGATATAAACAACCTATTTTGATGATGGGTTATGTGTCCCTTTAACAGAAAGCGATGTCTGAGATCTACGTTTTGGTGTACCAGTTTCTGTATGTTATGTTTATAACAGGTGGTGAAAAAATCGTTCCTCAACCGGGACTCGAACCCAGGGTCTCTGGTTTACCGTACCAGAGCTCTAACCATTGAGCTATCGAGGACATACGGTTAGGAATCGATTGTTCACCATTTACCTGTACCCGGTTACATACACCCCCATCAGACTGAAACTCGTCCCTGAAGACTGAAATTCGTCCCTGAATTTCTAATTATACAGTTGAACCACTGCTGGAGTTTTTCAGGATGATCCCGGACGAACCCTCAAATGTAACGGGTGGTGAAAAAGGTGTTCCTCAATCGGGACTCGAACCCATGGTCTCTGGTTTACTGTACCAGGGCTCTAACCACAAAGCTATTGATGACATACTATTAGGGATCGATTATTCACCATGTTACACGTATGTCATTTGAGCCGCACGTGCATAATATTTACTGCATCATTGTAACATGCATAACGGTATATTACCTGGCTGTTGTAGTGTTATAATTAACTAAAGAATGTATAAAACAATTTATAGTAACACTCCTAAAATCTGCAGAAAGAGGCAAAACATTTTCTTGTAAATCATGATGGCGATGCTACCTGTGTACAGATACGATGTGTACTGCTCCTCGATGTCTATAAAGTAAATGATGTCCTGCGTTAAATTTGATCGCTTAAATAACCGATTTCGCCATGAGCTGGTGAACATGAAGTTACAACTAAAGACACGCCTACAAAGAAGAAAGATATTTAACTACAGGGTCTGTAGCTTTAAGCGCATTTAATGCAGGACATAACTAGACATTGAGCAGTGCACCTGTACACAGGTAGCACTATGATTTACAAGAACAATGTTTGCCTCATTCGTCACTCGAACACACATCTTCTGATTTACAGTCCAACGTCCTGACTATTGAGCTATTACAAGTGTCCTTGCTGGGCCCCGAATAAAATAAACAAGCATCAAGCCATGTGAGGTCAGTCCTTCACTAGACGTGACCGTGGCAAGATGGAATTGAATATTTTAACTAAATACCGGGAGGTGGAGAGCCCAGAATTGGGAAAATAAAAGGTGTTTTAATTTCGATGTTAGCGAAAGAGGAAATACTAGAGGAATGCGATAATATTTCGGTAGTCATTCTCAATATTTGCGTGCTGGGGAACATTGAACCTTGCCAAGAGAATCTGGTTAAGTTGCTACAGTTTGCTTTAGAGGAAAACGGAAAGGGTAAAGGTCCCCTTAGTGCAAAAGGAAAAAAACGGGCACAAGCGCCTGAGAATTCCCAGGAGGTTCGGGACGGGCTGATAAAGCAGAAAACGGTATGTGAATATTTTGTAAATCTGTAATTCAGAGTTTGATAGTTAGTAGCAATGGATGGTTTAGTATTTTATTGAAATGAATATACTCTAGTATACACAGGAACACACTGTAATCTGGGATACAGTGGACTTTTGAGACGAGCTAGATATGATTGAGGGAAAAGCACGGTCAGATATCTAAAGTCATGTTTGTGTGAGGCGCTAATGGTACTTTGGTAATTTGCATGTTGTTAGCGAAAGGAAGCGACTGCGCGGCATCATAATTTTTCTCAGTTGTGTGTGAGGGTAAAAGTCGAGTGCAGAGCAGCATAATCAGTGTTGTAGGTAATGCATAAAGAACATAATTTATGTTATATAATTATGATGGAAATGCTGGGTTAAAAACAAATAGATTAACAAATGCAGGCAACAGTTTTCGTATAAGAACAGATGGCTTACATTGATCATAAGTAGTGCATGCGGGATATGCTGGTATATAAGAATACATTTTAAGTAATGCATTTGAGGAGTTCTTTCATAAAAGATTTAAACTTGTTGTAAATGATGCAAGCGGGGCATCTGCTATTTATTTGCAAACTGTGTTTAAAGCGTTATTATATATAAGAGGAAGATTTCAGTAGAGTTGTTATCAGTGTTTAATGCATGCGAAGCGTTATTATATATAATAGGAAGATTTCAGTAGAATTATCAGTAATGCATGCGAAACGTTTATTATATAATTTATAAGAGGAAGATTTCAGTAGTGCATGCGAAGCGCAATTATATATAAGAGAAATATTTCAGTAGAGTTGTTATCAGTAATGCATGCGAAGCGTTATTATATAATTTATAAGAGGAAGATTTCAGTAGTGCATGCGAAGAAGAGGGAAGATTTCAGTAGAATTATCAGTAATGCATGTGAAGCGTTATTATATATAATAGGAAGATTTCAGTAGAATTATCAGTAATGCATGCTAAGCGTTTATTATATAATTTATAAGAGGAAGATTTCAGTAGTGCATGCGAAGCGTAATTATATATAACAGGAAGATTTCAGTAGAAATATCAGTAATGCATGCGAAACGTTTATTATATAATTTATAAGAGGAAGATTTCAGTAGTGCATGCGAAGCGTAATTATATATAATAGGAAGATTTCAGTAGAATTATCAGTAATGCATGCGAAACGTTTATTATATAATTTATAAGAGGAAGATTGCAGTAGTGCATGCGAAGCGCAATTATATATAAGAAAAAGAATTCAGTAGAGTTGTTATCAGTAATGCATGCGAAACGTTTATTATATAATTTATAAGAGGAAGATTTCAGTAGTGCATGCGAAGTTTTATTATATATAAGAGGGAAGATTTCAGTAGAATTATCAGTAATGCATGCGAAGCGTTATTATATAATTTATACGAGGAAGATTTCAGTAGAATTATCAGTAATGCATGCGTTATTATATACAAGAGGAAGATTTCGGTAGAATTATCAGTAATGCATGCGTTATTATATACAAGAAGAAGATTTGAGTTTTTGTGAGTAATCATTACACGTAATTTGAGTACAATTGTGCAATTAATGCATGCGACTGGGAGCTTTTATGTTGATTTAGTTTTGAAAAGTAGTGCAGATAGTCAAGAGATGAAAGGCATTAAACATATACAAAGGTACATGAGTCAGGACTGCAGTCTTAAGTGTGTAATTATATAAACAGAAAGATAAATATAAAATGCATAAAATGTAAAATAGATAAAAGAATAGATGAACGAATAAACAAACACCTAATAAATGTATGTTTCTGCAGGAGGTATTCGCAATACCTGATATGCGTTTCCAGTTTCCTGTGCTAAATTGATTTTATATTATTGAATAAATTAATTTCAGTATGTTTTGCTCATGTTATGAGTACGTAAGTTAATTTGTGTAAATGTTTCAGTAAAAAAGAGAAAAGTTTGAATCTTTTGAATGGGTGCCAATATGCAGTTGCCACTTTTAAAGTTGGATCATTTGTTGTATCATTTATTGTACACGTTTTGGTATGAAGTCAAGTAAGCAGTTGCAGATATCAAAATATTGAGAAAATTACAGAGAGTGTGCCTGTAGAAATGTGATGTATTTATTGTTTTTTAAAACACGCTGATGTCAGGTTCCTTTGTGGGGCATCATGGGATGAATTTTACATGGAGGTTGAGGTTGTAAATGGTAGTCTAGATACCAGTTCTTTGTTTTTACACAGTTTGACATGCTGCTGGGAAAAATAGAGGAGTTGGAAAGCAAGTTAACGTAGAAGTCTCACCAGGATGAGGTGTCTGAATTTGACAGATTACCGAGAGAAACTAAGAATGAGGCGGCAAAGGCGGAGGTAAACGTTGACATACTATACGAAAAACTGATATTGTTGGATAATGTGGCCAGGAAGACAGACAACCCAGCCAAAAACAAAATCGCTATGATAATTTCACGTTTTCATACATATAAAACGAAGCCATCCTTTGCAGCCGCCCTTGTTCTAAAATTGCTCAGTTCTAAGGAGGAAGAAATTATATTGGATAAAGAACAAAGACTGTTAAAGGCATTTGGTATTGGCTATAAAGAGCAAGTTCCCCAAGTTCAGTCGGTTAACAGTGCTGCTAGCGCGGTTCAACCCTTTCCAACATGGCCTTGAGGTCCCAATGGAAATTTCCCCCCACCCCAGCAGCCATACATGCCATATGCACCAAGGCCATATTATGCTCCTCGCATGAGGGCGCGTTTTCAAAACCCAACTAGACAAACATGTTACAGATGTAACAAGGTTGGACATTTAATGAGGGATTGTCCAGCCCAGGATTAAACTTAAAATGAGCAATGTAATGGTGTTCTGTTGTCATAAATAATTCGAAACAGCAGATATCTTCACGTTCGGTATAACGTTTTATTTAGTATCAAAATATATCGTGGTAGTTATAGTATATTTGTTTGTTTAGTGTATTCAGTTATGTTATAATTGTAGGTTCAGTTAAAAGTGAAGGTCTGGGAGAAGATTATTATGTTGACGTTCGACCCCTTTACGGAAAAAGTTCGGGAAATGTCTTTCCTAACATTAGACGATACTTCATCATACCCCGAAAGGTCTGAACATTTTGTGGCAGAGGTAGCTTACAAGAAGGCACTAGACAATTTACCAAACATTAATGATATTTATTTCCCAGATGATAGGCATTTTGTTGCGGGTAACATTCATAATCATTTGGAGGAGTGGAAATTAATATTCAGGTCAAATGGGTCAAAGGGCAGCGAGCTATTGCAGTGGATTGAAAATGGTGTAGATATTAATCATTTTCTGGTACCCTATAAGGGACATTTTTAGGGGCGGGATTATGACTGCGACTCCCCGCCAGCAAGGCATTTTAATAATGCAAATAAATGCAAACATTTTGCAGATTTCATTGATGTTACTATTCAAGAAAGATTGCGCAATGGTTCTATGCAGTGCGTGGGAAAAGTTGGAGATTGTGAACCACCTTATATAGTGGCCCCGTTAACGGTGGAACAAAGCCTCGGTTATGTTTAAATCTTATGTACCTAAATAAATGGATTTTAGACGAGCATTTCACTCTTGACACACTAAAAGAGCTCCCAAGGTTGGTTAAAAAGGAGGCATATTTTACTTCCATAGATGACAAATCAGGTTTTGATAATGTCTTTCTAACCCCGAGCTCTTACAAATTCGTTGGTTTTCAGTGGGCGGGCCACTATTTCTGTTTTAAAACCCTCCCATTTGGTTTCAAGCTTTCGAGTTACATATACCACACTTTAAATTTACAACCTACCTCCTACATTAGGAAAACATTTGATTTGCCAATGTTTTTGTACATAGATGACAGGTTAATGGAGGAAATCAGGAATAAAACATTTGCTAGGTGCTATGACGGGGCCTTGTTAGCAAATTATATAGTTTGCGACATCCTCGTTAGACTGGGTTACTGTATTAACTTGGAAAAATCTGTTTTCCTTCCAACTCAAAAACTGGTGTTTCTGGGTTTCATAATTGATTCGGTTGAGAGGTGTTTTCGAATTACTGACAAGAAAAACCAGTCATTCAAGACTCCAAGGGAGGATTTGTTATCGAAAAAGTCGGTTTCAGTTAATGATTTGCAAAAAAATTGCGGGAAAGCAATTTCTTTCATGCTTGCGGTACCGGCGGCTAAGTTATGTACCAGGGAACTTAACCAAGCGATTTCTATGGGTATCAAATCAAATTGTCGCATCAAGGTCATAGGTGCATTATGCGAAGAATTAATGTTTTGGCGGTTTTTAGATAACTGGAGAGGCAAATTAGTGTGGAAATTAGAGAAACATTATAAAATTGAGATGTACAGCGATGCATCATTGTTCAAGTATGGTGGTATTGTTTATTTACCATCCAATAAGGTCACAATATCAGATTTTTGGGGAGAGGACAATAAAGAGTGTCCGATCATGATTTTGGAGGGGTACGCACTTTTAAACACTTTATTAACTGTCAGAGAGGGAATATCTGGTAATAGAGTTGATGCACATATTGTTAACCAGGTTTTGCTTAATGCATGGAATCGGGAGGGTTGCAAGTCTCGGGACATGAATGAAGTAATCAAACAGTTATTTCAATTCACACTTGACAACGATGTGGTTTTGAATTTGTTTTACATTCCATCCAAAGATAACTTAGCTGATGCGCCATCCAGAATGATAAAGAAAAGTGATTCTACACTTTTTAAAATGGCATGGGGGTCATTCAGGTAACGTACGGGGTGACCAGGGTCACACAATTGACTTAATGGCACTTGATTCCAACAGCATGAAGGACAGACATGGTAATACACTAAATTATTTTACCCCCCCCCCCCCCCCCACCCCCGTCCTCCCCCCACCACCAGACCCCCAGGTCAGATGGGGTCAATTTGTTCTGTCAGTCGGTCTCAAAGTATGAAAATTTTATGTTTTCCCTCCATTTTCCCTCGTGCTGCCGGTCATAACCTTTAGCTTAGAAAATCAGCTTTCACGCACAGTAATTGTTCCAGCGGATTGTGTTACCCCGGTATGGATGCCTTCTGTGGCCCCATTTATAGTTGATGGGTTCATTTTAGGACACAGAGGTCAAAAAGATGTGATTTGTTTGCCTTCGAAGAATGGGTTCACCTACGATAAGGTGGGATTAGGTACTAACTTATGGGCAGTGCGCTTGTTAGGGAAAAATGGGGATAGTAATGTGTACTGCTGCACAATCCGTCAATCTCCAGTAATTGTCATTTTCTTTGCTTTGGGGATTCTATGATTACCTTTTTGTTGGAAGTAAAGGCATTCAATAATCCAATGGTTCATGTGTTTGCTGAGGGTGGTGCTTTAGTGCACACAGTTCAAAATCATTTAGTAAGGCTAGCAATCCTCTATCCACCTAGGGTAATCTTATTCATGTAGGTGTGAATAACCTGAGTAAGACATATTTGTATCAAAGTGAATTTGAGCAGATGTTGATTGCATGTGCTGCAATAGAAAACTTGGAATGCTCTATATTGAAAATGTCTCAGTTGTATCATAATTTACATATTATTCTTTCCTCTGTTACATCTACAAAGGATGGCTTCATTAATGCTAGAGCTGTTGTGTATAATGAACATTTGAAAAGGTGCTGTGAAAGAAACAGTTGGATATACATGAGCAATGACAATATAGCCGTAATTGATTTGAGGGACACTTTGCACTTGAACAAGACTGGAGAAAGCTTGTATTTAAATTCTCTTTTGGGATTAATAAAAACAAATATCATGTGTTAAAGAGTGGTAATTTCCGGACGAAATTTTATGCACCATTTACTATTGATTGCATCTTAATAGTATTGTGATGTACAGTATGCATATTAAAATGTTTTATATCTGACTGTGTGTGTCGTTTTGCAAATGAAATGCAGCTTAAAGGGTTACATGTCACGGCCAATTAGCTTACAAAGAACTGCCATGTGGTTGACACGCATTACATTAATTGGTATATTAACAGCTTAATTATCTCCATGATATCCTGTGTCCACTTAAAGGTTGTTTGGAGTTCAGAGCTCTTTAACAAAGGTAATGATATCTATTTTCCAGAAAACAAGACCTGAAAATCCCATTAATCAAGACTCCATGAGGTGCTTAAGTGCAGGGTACAAAATGACTCCGACTTTCGTTTTTGCATATCTTGTGGCACTCAACTGTACCCTGGAGAAATGTGTGAAAACCCCCACTTGAATACAAATCTCCAAAGCGAAATCGACGCCAGAATCGAGTATTTAGATACTCTTGTCGACTCATCCAGTTATTCTAAGCAAAAATGTAAATTAAAAGGGGAACTATCCATTTTTCTGCATGATTTAAGTCCGCAAAAGAATCTGATGAATGCACTACCGGAGGATCTCCGGAGATTGAGGAAAACGGCCGAACACATTTACATGAGTCTACATGTGTTTTCAAGGGTATGACTGGTCGGCGAGATTGCGAATGCAAGATTGTTATGGCAGCAAAATCGGTAGATAGTCTCATAGGAAAGCTTAGAGCGACATTTAGGGACATTGGTCGATCTGGAGACTGGAACCCTGTGTTTTGCACTGGTAATCCTGCATCATCAATACTGTTAAAAAAGCATTTCAAGGCCGTCAACCTTGAGCAGGCAACCAATGATGTTGTAATAAAACAATCAGTCCCATTAATGTTCGATAAATTGGGAAGGCTGTGCAGGCATCTTTCATATCAATTGTCCGTGGAAAAAGATCCCATTACAAAGTTTTTATTGCACAGAGATAGGGCTTATTTTTCCTTAATTTGCCATTCAGGAGACAGGGCAGGAGATTTAGGACTTCTATCATGCAATCGCATTTTTGAGCTGCCAAGCGCTCAAGGTATTTTTATCTCGCATACGGCTGGACAGACTGCTTCACTAGATCATCCTAAACATTTAATTGTTTTAAAATCAGAAAACTCGGACATATGCCCAATTCTGCATCTCCATAAGAATATTGATTTCGCTAGTCAATTGGATATTTCTTTGCAATACGGTTCTTTGTTTAGGACACGTGATAAAAAGTCAAGGACCATAGTAGATAAGCCGGTCTCATCTAGCACAATGTCTGATAGATTAAAGTCTCATTTGACGTCCATTAATTTGTATCAGAGTGAATCTGCTCATAGCGGTCGAAGGGGTTGTGCAATATCATTAAGGATGTTGGGTGTAAATGACGAGGCAATAAATAAACACATTGGCTGGGGTTCACATGCAATGTTGAATCATTATTCAAACATTGGAGGTATATATGGGCCCCAAAGTGTCGCACACGCCTTGTCAAGAGGAGCCCTGTCAGCTAAGGATAACTCGGAGTCTGACCTGATAAAGATTTCAAGGGAATACTCAAATCTTAGCAGTCTGCAGAGATTTTATTTCAATGCATAGATAAAGAGGCAGTTTATTTAGGGTCATACCTGGTTCCAAATATGGGGTTGTTTCAGTTCATATTGATATTGACCGGGTCAAATTAAACAGTTGGGCTAGTGTTTATTCTTAACTTTGGCGAGCATTCAATTTCAATATTTGTTAGGGTGAATATGGAAGTTGATCAACAGCAATATATTAAACCATTATAAACTGATAGCTTTGAGTTTGTTCCTTTTTCATATGTAATTTGTGAGTGTTATTATGAAGTGTGCCATATCAATAATTAATATTGGTGAGTATTGGATAAGGAATAGAGTATAAGAAGAGTTTGTTATAACTGGTATGACAGCATTAATTGTCATAAAGGAAAGAAAGCATACACAGTTTTCTTATAATCCAATACTTATCAATGAGGGCACGTTCAGGGAACTTGCAATATAGCACTATTACAAGTTCCCTTGCTGGGTCCCGAATAAGATAAACAAGCATCAAGCCATGTGAGGTCAGTCCTTCACTAGACCTGATTGGAGGGATAAGAAAGGGAATACACATTGTATGTGTTGCTGGTGTTTGGGTGTGTGGGTGATCGAAGATAAAAAAAAAGAGAAATAAAAGGAAGATCTCTGGCATTGATTGCCCTTTTTCTCTCATTTAAGAAAGCATACAAGATGTATTAGTATAATCATTTCGAACATGTAAATAACCATGCGAGGAGTTCTACTATGTATTATCAATTTAACTAAGATTCCGTCTAAAAACTTTAATCTCGATTTTTTTTATGTAGGGGATGATTAAGTTTGTGTGCTATAGTTATTACGTAATGACTTTTAGTGTTAGAATCCGTGGTTTAGTGGTACAACATTCATGTTTCAAATAAAAATGCAAGGTCCTATGGAACGCCAAACACGACTTTGATGGTCATTTTCCATTATGATGTGGTCGCTTTACATTATGATGTGGTCAATCGCATTAAGATGTGGTTACTTTACATTATGATGTGGTCGTTTTACATTATGATGTGGTAATTTGTCATTATGATGTGGTCACTTTCCATTATGATGTGGTCATTTGTCATTATGATGTGGTCACTTTCCATTATGATGTGGTCATTTGTCATTATGATGTGGTCACTTTCCATTATGTTGTGGTCACTTTCCATTATGATGTGGTTACTTTACATTATGATGTGGTCGCTTTCATTATGATGTGGTCACTTTACATTATGATGTGGTCATTTGTCATTATGATGTGGTCACTTTCCATTATGATGTGGTTACTTTACATTATGATGTGGTCATTTGTCATTACGATGTGGTCACTTTCCATTATATTGTGGTTACTTTCCATTATGATGTGGTCACTTTTGATTATGATGTGGTCACTTTCCATTATGATGTGGTTACTTTACATTATGATGTGGTCACTTTACATTATGATGTGGTCTGTTTTCATTATGATGTGGTAAGTTTCTATAATGATGTGGTATGTGTGGTCACGTGTTTTTTCTTCAAATAGCGCCATCTATTGACACTGCTTGCGGAATTCAAAATGGCGACAATGATAGAAATCCTAAATTATGTTAAAGTATCCGATGAAGCTCGTGAAAGTTTTTTAGAAGAAGAGTATCTTTTCATGCGATTAACACATTGCAACAACAATTAACTATTTTACAGCGAGTTTTTTGAGAAATTGTATTGCCGTGTCGAGGTACAAAACGTATGGTTTAAATTCACCGTGTATAAATCGGCATAGTCTAAAACCTGGGATGGAATGCCATTATGGTATGAGATTTTGATTCCAATCGCATTCCATTCTGCTCTAAATTTGATGTGGTCATGATGAGTATATATTGAAAGTTTTATGAAGAAATATGGAGATATGAGAAAGTTATAGGCAACGTTAAGTTTTCGTATTAACCCATATAATGACCTTCAGTATGACCTTGGCCTTTTACATTTTAGTATGGTCATGTTGATGTGGTCATGACGAGTATATATTGTAAGTTTGATGAAGAAATATGGAGAAATGACAAAGTTATAGCCAACGTTAAGTTTGCGTATTAACCCATATAATGACCTTCAGTGTGACCTTGACCTCTTACATTTTAGTATGGTCATGTTGATGTGGTCATGATGAGTATATATTGAAAGTTTGATGAAGAAATATGGAGAAATGAGAAAATTATAGGCAACTTTAAGTTTGCGTATTAACCCATATAATGACCTTCAGTGTGACCTTGACCTTTACATTTTAGTATGGTCATGTTGATGTGGTCATGATGAGTACATATGGAAAATTTGATGAAGAAATATGGAGAAATGACAAAGTTATAGCCAACGTTAAGTTTGTGACGGACTGACAGACTTGACGGACGGACTGACGGATGGACGGACGACAAAGTGATCCCTATGCATCGCTTCTTCGAAAAGGCGACACAAAAAGTACTACTTTTTTCCATATGATAATGTTGTATGTTTAAGTTTAATTGGGCGTGGATAATGTTTTATTTTTATTTTGTGAAAACTATTTGAAACAAACTTTTTGATTGTCAATTATATTTTCAAAACGTTTGCCGCAACCCTCCCCCACCCCACAACCCGTCCCAATAAGTGAAACTTTCCTATGCCCATGAAAGACAGGCACATAAACAAATATATTTGTTTTCTAGCTGAAACCATATTCATTTAATACGATTTTGTTTATTCCAATTAGGAATTGATGTAGTTGATCGTTTTCATTGTTTAGCCCAGCCATTCAAAAACCTACGAGCCCAATGACGCTAAACATAGAAAAAAGTTGTAAAGGCCTAACCAACGATCTTATACAAGCTCTAGATTTCTTTGTAGTATGGTATTGTGTACTCAGTGCCCCTGTCCACGCGTGCTGTCTGTGAATATATTGGACGTAAAGCTCCGCCCCTGTATTGTGTTACAATGTTGTATTTCATGTCTATATATTTGTTTTTATGTAAATACTGAATAAAAAAAAACCGGAAAAAAAAACAACTCTTCAAGATTTGTAGCTTCACTGGTAGACTGTCTATGTTTGAGGATGACCCTAGAGACCTATATATTTTGGGGTCAATAGATTCAAGTTCAAGGTCAGTGACCTGATAATCTAAAACACTGTCCACTCGATAACTCTTCCAAGAGTTGTAGCCGCTCACACACAATGTTTTAAAGGTAAACTGTCCATGCCTTTGCATTTTTGGATCAATAGGGGTCAAGGTCACCATAACCTGATAACGAAAAACCTTTGCTCCTCTATTGTTTTTGGCCACATTCATGAAACTTCAAGGGTATATTGTTTATGGTGAGAGGATGACCCCTATACATTTTGGGTTCAGAAGGTTCAAGGTCACCATGACCTGATGAAACAAGAGGCCCACGAGGGCCTGTATCACTCTACTTGCTATATGCAGTCTGGTGGGGAACACAACATCGATATGTGCAACTAGGCTTGGTACTGATCATCCTGCCAAGTTTCACTGAAATCCAGCCAGGGGTTCAGGAAAACTAGTCTGGATAAAGTTTGTGTATAATGGGGCCATAACTGTCAAATATCATTCAACCAGAACACGGCGATGATATGCGCAACTAGGCTTGCACTGATCATCCCTGCAAAGTTTCGCTGAAATTCGGCCAGGGGTTCAGGAGAACTAGTCCAGACAAAGTTAGTGTATTAAAACCTATAAAGGGTCATAACTCCGCCAAAAATGTTACAGCCGGAACAAGGCGATGATATGCACAACTAGGCTTGGTAAGACTATCCCAGCAGTTTCATTGATATTCGGCCAGGGATTCAGGAGAACTAGTCCGGACAAAGTTTGTGTACTAAAACCTTTAAAAGGCCATAACTCTGCCAAAATCATTCAACCGGAACACGGGTACGATATACACAACTATGCTTGATACCGATCATCCCTGCAAACTTTCGTTGAAATCCGGCCAAATGAAGGCCCTATCGTCTTAACGAGGCAAATAGTGTTTTTTTAACTAAATCAAGGCCATAATTCTGGTAATACTAATCCAATTTGGCTGGTTTGCAAACAAGCTTTCATTGATATTAGCAACCTGGTAAAGTTTGGCAAAGATCGGATGAACAAGAGGCCCAAGGGGGCCTGTATCGCTCTACTGGCTATATGGAGTCTTTGATTGGGAACACACAAACAACATGCACAACTAGGCTTAGTACTGATCATTCCCTGCCAAGTTTCACTGAAATACAGCCAGTGGTTCAGGAAACTTTTCTGGATAATGTTTTGGTATATTAGGCCATAACCCATTCAACCAGAACACTACGATGATAGGCGCAACTAGGCTTGATACTCATCATTCCTGCCAAAATTAATTGAAATTCTTCCAGAAGTTCAGAAGAGACTACACTGGATGAAGTTTGTGTATCAAAAACTTTAAAGGGCTATAATTCCACAAAAATAATTTAACCGGAACACGGCGATGACATGCACAACTAGGCCTGATACTGATCATCCCTGCAAAGTTTCGTTGAAATCCAGCCAAGGGTTCAAGAGAAATAGTCCAGATAAAGTTTGTGTAGAAAAACTTTTTAGGGCCATAACTCAGCCAAAAATATTCAAGCAGAACATAGTGATGATATGCACCACTAGGCCTTGTACTGATCGTTCCCTGCAAAGTTTCTCTGAAATCCGAATGCGGGTTCCAAAAAAAAAATCTGGACAACGTTTGTGTATTAAAACCTTTAAAGAGCCATAATTCTGCCAAAAATCTTTCAACTGGAACATGGTGAAGATATACATAACTAGATTTGGTACTGATCATCCCCGCAAAGTTTCATTAAAATCTGTCCAAATGAAAGCTTTATCTTCTTAATGAGGCAAAATACAGCATTTTTAACTAAATCAAGGGCCGTAACTCCGGTGTTACTTGAATAATTTGGCTGGTTTTCAAACTTGTCTGAGCTTAAAGGTATCATTGAAAGTGATTAATACCCCCACAATACCGCCTTGTGACATAAACATGGCAAGCACAAGAAAACAATGGTCTAGTTTAAACATATTTATTTATTATATCCAATAAATGTACATGGAAATGGGGGAGTATCAATGGCAAAAAAAATATTAATACCACCTTGTCACATGAACATGGCAAGCACAAGAAAACAATGGTCTAGTTTAAACATATTTATTTATTATATCCAATAAATGTACATGGAAATGGGGGAGTATCAATGGCAAAAAAATGATAGAGAGAGAGAGAGAGACTCCATCAAAAATTGGTGGTTTGTAACCAAAGTCGAACTTGACCTGTATTTTATGGTCTTAAACCCGTGTACCAAAAATTATTTAAATCCGTCGACCCTTCCATGAGTTATCGTCCGGACACCGTTTTTTGGGCAAATTCTAAGTTGAAAATGGGCCATAACTCCGTCAAAACTTGGTGGTTTGTAGCCAAAGTCGAACTTGACTTGTATTTTATGGTGTTATACCCGTGTACCAAATATTATTTAAATCAATTAACCCTTTCATGAGTTATCGTCCGGACAACGTAAAAAAATCAACAGACCGACCAGCAAGCTCACTCCCATATACTTTGTTTGTGGGGGTATAAATATAGTTTTTTTTCAGAAAAACAAGGGCCATAACTCTGCTGTTACTAATCCCATTTGGCTGATTTTCGAACGCGTCCAAGCTTTCATTGATATTAACAATCTGCGCAAGTGTGTTAAAGATTAAATAATAAATGAAGGTGCTAGACCGTTCACAAGGCAGAATATGGCATTTTTCAGCAAATCAAGGGCCATAACTCTGCTGTTACTCTTTCAATTTCAAAAGTTTTCGAACTTGTCCCAGTTTTCATCGATAATAACAATCAGTGTAAGTTTGGTAAAGATCAAATAATAAATGAAGGTGCTAGAGTGTTGCTAGATTGTTAACGAGGTAGAAAATGGCATTTTTCAGAAAAAAACAAGGACAACAACTCTGGTGTTACTGATCCGATTTGGCTGGTTTTCGAGCTTGTCCGAACTTAACAATCTGTGCAAGTTTGGTAAAGATCAAATAATAAATGAAGGTGCTAGAGTGTTCACAAGGCAGAAAATGACATTTTTCAGTAAAACAAGGGCCATTACTCCGGTGTTACGGATCCGATCTGGCTGGTTTTCAAACTTGCCTGTGACTTCATTGATATTAACAATCTATTCAAGATTGTAAAGATCAAATAATAAAAGAAGGTGCTAGAGTGTTCACAAAGCAGAAAATGGCATGTTTCAGTACAAGGGTCATAACTTACTGATCCGATCTGGCAGGTTTTCGAATCTGTCCGAGCTTTCATTGATATTAACAATCTGTGCAATTATGCTAAAGATCAAATAAGAAGTGAAGGTGCTAGAGTGTTCACAAGGCAGAATATGGCATTTTTTAACAAATCAAGGGCCATAACTCTGTTGAAACTAATCCGATCTGGCTGTTTTTTGAACTTGTCTGGGCTTTCTCTTATAATAAATGAAGGTGCTAGGGTGTTCACAAGGCAGAAAATGGCATTTTTTCAGCAAAGCAAGGGCAACAACTCCGGTGTTACTGATCCAATCTGGCTTGTTTTTAAACTTGTCCGCGCTTTCATTAGTATGTGTTTTCATTAGTGTTAAAAATCTGTGCAAGTTTGGTAAAGATCAAACAATAAATGAAGGCAAAAAATGGCATTTTCCAAAAAAAACAAGGGCCATAACTCTGGTGTTACTATGGATCTGGCTGGTTTTCGAACTTGTCCAAGCTTTCATTGACACAATATGTGCACGTTTGGTTAAGATTGCATGAACAGTGAAAGGGCTAGTGTTCACAAGGCAAAATATAGCATTTTTCATTAATTCAAGGGCAATAACTCTGGTGTTACTAATCCGATCTGGCAGGTTTTCAAACTCATCCGAGCTCACATTAGTATAAACACTTTGGCCAAGTTTGATTAAGATCGCATGAAAAATGAAGGGGCTAGGGTGTTCACAAGGCAAAGGTTAACGGACAAACGACGGACAACACATCATCCCAATAGCTAGAGCTAAAAATGTGTTTGCTCTATCACTTTTCAAGATTTGTAGCCACACGCATGAAACTTTACAGGCAGTCCGTCCATGGTGAGATGACCCCTAAACATTTTGGGGGCCCAATAGGTTGACTGTCACAATGAACCTATCATGAAAACCCTTTTCCAGTCTATTTCCCCATCAAGATTTGAAGCCACACTAATGACACTTCACACGTACACTACAATGGTCCCAACGGGGTAAATCAGTAGACCCTCCCAGACAGGTTCTAGTTCTTTCCAAGTAATCATGCAGAATGCGCACGTTCATATGATCCTTCACCCTTTTGAACTACTGACCCCAAAAACAGTAGGGTTCCTCCTTTCACCGAGGGCAATATATGCGAAGTTTCATGAACATAGGGGTTATACTTTTTGTCATTTTTTATCATGCTCATTCAAGGTCTTCATCATGACACCCCGTATGCAAATGTGGAAGCATGGCTCCATCGTAATTGGAGTGTCTACAATGGAATTTGCAGCAACTCGGCAGTTCTGCAGGTTAGATGGTTCTAGGCCCCTTCTCCATATTTTATCTTGATGTAAATCGAGGATGAACCTTTAATGATCATTCCGGTTAGGTGTCATATAACCTTTCATGTGTTGGTGCACCGTAAAACCCAATTCAATTCAATTCTTGAGTTAGCATGCAAAATGCAATGTCTATATGTATATATCTCAAGCCAGAACTCTGTGGAGGTATAATCTACATTTCAGCATGCTCATGAAACTGTCACAAACTTCAGTGTTCTTTTACTGGATTGGTTTTGATCTTTTTTCATGTTGATAACGTCATATTCAAAGACAAGCATATTTTTTGGTGTTAACATTTTTGCGATGGCATGGGTGTCTGCAGATATGTTTCTAGTTTATTATACAACATTCTGTGACATTGCATTTGTTAAGTTCCTTTTATCACTCTACTCCACATAAAGTTTAACCTTGGACAGTAAGTAAGAAGTCTGAAAGCATGCTTTTGACCAGCACTTTTTATTAGTATCTTTAAAAGCACATTATAACATCCAGCCAAATTACGCAACATACTGCATGTACATTGACAGTGTTGAAATTAAAGTATTAAAATCATACATGCATGATATACTGCTAAAACTTTTGGCTGTGTGTAACTGTACCAGCTATAGATAGTGCAGCAAAGTTAAACAGTTTCAAAGTTTAAATAGAAGAATCATACAGTAGTACTGTATTTATTATATTCACTAACACTTTAATAAATCTACAGTAACATATTTCTAATTTTGAAAATGTATGTTTTCAGATATAGAACAATCCAACCAGGCTTGAAAACTGCTAAAAAATTATATAAAAACATACTTCACTTTAATATTGAGTTGCAAGACAGCAAGACAGTTGAAGACACTATGTGATAACACTTTGCCAATCTCGATGATTACGCCTTTAATACCAGGACGTTCTGCATGGTAAATAGAGTTAGAATATGTAAAAGACGAAACATTCTGACAGCTTTACCAAAGTGTGTGTTCTTAGAGAAAACTTTGGTTTATATTCTCTCTACCTGTCAAAGGTAGATGATGAACACGAGGCGGTGAACTTAAAACCAATCTTTCCGTGCACCCCAATCCAGCCTCGACTGGGCTGGTGTAAGACAGCGTGTGATGATTTGGCTGAAACTTGACGCATCAAATCTACATGGAGACCACTTCACCATGCTATGGCTATGTTATCTACACTGTAGAAATGTTTAATACATGTAACCTATTTTATTTTATTTGACCTCATCTATTACCAGCTGTTTTAGTTTTCTTAAGTTTATCACGCGGTCTCAGTTTCCTTGATTTTGTGACAGCCTTTACGTCTTTTTGGACGTCCTTTACAGTTTTCTTTTTAGCTTTTTTATCCATTTGAGACTCCGTATTTTCTGTCTTTGAATTTTTTCCTTTCACAACTGTATACTTGTCGGTTATCTTTCTCTTTATCCCACTGTTAGGTTTGTTACTGCCTTCTGTGTCAGCAACCTGCAAAATATTACTACTGGTTAATAGATATTCACTTGTAGTCTGTATGCAATAAGAGCAACATAAGTTCAAGAAGCACCAATAGTGGTACGAACACCTGATTGCGAATATGACTGTGCATTCAACATTTTAACTGAAAATTGAAAAATCTATTAATGTCAAAAAGGGAGATAATTAGATAATCTACAAGACAGAGTTATGGTTTTGTCATATAACAATAAGTAAAGATATTGAAAAACATGTGTGCCAAGTTTCAAAACTTTCGGACATTTTTGTTGTTGTTGAGAAATAAGAAAAAACGAAACCAAAACGTCAAAACACGTAGACGGACAGGACAGACAGACCCCACAGACCTTAAGTGGTTTTTCCTTTGTTTAAGACCAAAGGAATGACAACTTATACAAACAATAGGTTTAAGTGGTTACAGAATAAATTGTAATGAATTTCTTTGTGTTAAGCCACAACTACCACCTAAGGTAGTAAATGTGTGCTCGGACGGACAGACAGACAGACATCTCCAAACTGTAAGCCTGGATTTGCTTCGCAACCTGGCTGAAAAGAGATCAAGTTCTTATGAATGTATTGAATTGCTGTTAAAATGCTCATTAAAACAATGTTTAGGTTAATTTGAGCTGCCACAGAGAGAGGATTAGGCCACACAGGAATCTGGGAACTGTGCCATATTCATACTTTCGAACAGGTTCTTTAACATGCTGAAAGGATAGAGTCTGATAACAGAACCGCCCAGTTTATGTCCACATCCGATGCAAAAGGCTGCAGGAAGTGTCTTGTTAAAAGACACTTAAAGTACTCTTAGTGGCACCAGTGAGGTTGAACCTGTCATCTCCAGATTCAGAGCTGCACATGGTATCCAGCTGGCCAACACCTCAAGAATGCAAGATATTAATCTAAATATAGTCTCTTGTATTAATGTATCGTTTGTTTGACTGATTTTTAGCTATAGATATTTATCTTTAATTTGATTTCACTTTAAAAGACTGACATACTAGTAATTTTCTTACCTTCTTTTCTATCTTTATTTTCTGTTTCGTTTCACCGTAAGTTCCATATAAATTCAACCTTGGTGTTTTCATTAGGGGATCTTCTGCAACATCACTTTCTGAGGAACTACTTTCACTTCTAGTCATGGTGACCTTTGAAGATTTTTTATTAGACAAAAATTCAGTGTTTGTTTCCTTGACAACTTCATTTTCTTTCTCATTATCTGAGGAAGAGCTGGTGTCTGTTGCTGTCTTAGAAAGTCTGTGAGATATTTGGTCATTTTCTTCCTCACTTTCTGAAGAGCTGTCATCACTTTTGACAATAGCAGAAGTGATCACTTCATCTGCTTCTGTGTCCATGGCAACTGAGGTGGATGGTAAAGATCTAAAACAGTAACAACAAAAGTATAAATATTTCCTCTGAACTATAAAAACACTTTAAAGACAGTCTGAACGTTATATTTTAAGGGAATGTAGGCATACAGCCAAACAGTCTTTATTATTGAGAATTCTTAACCTTAGGAAAAGGCGTTAGAATTATCCAAATCGGATGATAAACAAAGAAGATATGACAATTTGAACATTGCTCTAAAACGAATATGGCAGCCACCATTGTGAGAAATATGACGTCATGGTTCTAAATTACAAATATGAAATATTGATAAATATCATTTAAAGCAAAGAAAATCACTGCAAATGAATACAAAATCCTTTCCTGGAAATATAATGCATTTTTATACTTTAGTATACTTATTTTGCATACAGTTCCTGTGATCCCTTTACCTATTAATCAGTTAACATATTTATAAATATTCCATATATATTAAGGACTATTCCATTATAACATACCCGGGACCCCAGGAAGGCAATTTAATAAACATCTATGGGTGAACCATATTTTCCAAAATTTGGTTCTTTAAACTCAATTTTGCATCAGTCTATGGGTGGGTTTTCAATTTAAAAATGTGCCTTCCTGGAGTCCCATGTATGTTTTAACGGAAAAGCCCTAATTTAGAACTGTGATGTCATAGTTATCAAAACGGCGACTCCAATATCCATTTTAAAATAACCTTCAAATGATCATATCTTCTTCGTTTATCACTTGATTTTGGTAATTCTTTCCCCCTTGTCCAAGTTTTTAAAAACTCTCAATAATAACGAGTGTTTGGCTGTATGCCTACATTCCCTTTAACTAACTGATACTCTGCTGACCTCCTTAATAAAGTAATAATCATCTACTGTGTATGATATAATGTTTGTTTATATGTAATTTCATATAGAACTTCTTCTACAAAGCCTTTGAATTTATCTGTTTGAACTATCCAAGCATAATAACTTACGATCAATAATTGCTGATGTCAAGAATTGAAAAGATTGTTGCTTAATGCCTCATAAACACCTTACATGTTATTTAGAGCCACCCCATGGAGAAGGGTAGAATACACAACAATCCGAGAACCTGCTCTACTCCTACTAATGAATAGATTCTTATGATTCTATCACTCGGAGGATAGCCTCCAAACAATGGATACCAATCAGACGGACGAGGCTAAGGGAAAGTGTCTTGACCAAGAACATACCAATGAAACTCTGTGGCACTGGTGAGACTTGAACTCAGTTCCTCTGGATTTAAAGTCCAAGGTATGGCACCTTGGACTTTAAATCCACTAGGCCACGCCAGACAGCCACACTAGACAGGCTGTCAAAAATTAATTTTTCTGAACTAGTTGGCACTTGACACGCATCATTCTCATGTTAACCCTTAACACGTTACATATATATAATTGACTGTTCTTTCTTTGAATTCTTAATTATAGTTGTTACATACCCATCAGTCGCCACATTTTTCATACACTGCCATGTGTATTCGAGAAACATGGATTGCTGCAAGAGACGTGTCATTCGACTAAAATGTCGATCTGAAAACACACAAAACATCTATTATTAACACCTTTTTTTGACACATGTGATTTAAATGTGATAATATATGACACAATTTATTGTACATATGTATGGATGAACGTTCAGGTCTATGAAAAGGAAAAAAAATCTCAAAAAATACATTTTACAAATTATGTACATCTTCATGTAGACTTTTTTCTTGAGGACCTATTTCCCAACGCTATTAACATGGTCTTTGAAAAAGCATGGAAAGCTTGCTTATTTACTGCAAACATGCTACATGAATGACTAGCTGAGGTATATAAATTGAGGCCCGACTAAAGTTTTTTCTTTAAATAGCGTTGTAGTATTGAATAGCATCTAGGGTATCAATCTCATTAAAATCATATCCTAATTATACTTTGATACTCTACGCTACTAAGGATCTGACAACAATTCATTGAAGATCATGTCAGATTGACCTTACGACTATATTTCAGCTCGGTATAGACTGCTTCACTGCGCAGGTCCGTAACTTTTAGCTTATAAAACACAAACTAATTGCGTTGACAAACATAACACACCAACCATTATTGAATATTTACTGAAAAAAAAACACATGTAAAAAAAGATTGTTTGACGGAATTCAATAGCAGTACAAAAAATGCAGATCTACGTCTTCGTGGGGTTGAACCCAAACTAAAATTACAGTTGCAGAACGTCGTAATAGCCGACTTCGCTATCAACTGAGCTAAGCGGGCCAGACATACTACTTAGAAAATTAATGTCGTAATAATCTCGGTAGAATATATATTTTCTAAACACATGACTGCCACATGATTTTGTTCGTATTCTTGATGTAAAACATGCCATTTAGTGCATTTCTTTGAATTTATCGTGCAATCCACAGCATTAACACACTGCGATTTATATCTTTTCAGATATATGTATTTTATGTATATTTTCAGTTCTAAGTTCAGTTCACTCGAACACCATCTGAAGTGCATAAGAAAAGCGCTATTTTGTTGGTTGAATTTAGTTGATCTTCCCATGAATATTGATTAGATGAAAGATCGATCTGACGTGACCTCCAAGGCAGTGTTGTCAGATCCTATTCATATACCGGAGAGTATCAGTGTAATTAGAATATGATTTTAATGAGATTGCTAGGGTATAGCAGTATATAATACTTTGAACTTTACTTTTATGAAGAAAAAACACAAAATTTAACAAGTTAACAGTATTAAATACAAAACTTTGCTGATAATTCATTGTTTTTAGAACAAAATATAACTAATGAAACACCTGCTTTTACGTTTAAATATGTTGGCTTCATACAAAAGCTGTACTGGGTGGGCCTCATCATCTGATATAAAATTGAGTAACACCATTTTCTCATACAATTGTATATCTAACAGTGATTTACAGTTACTTTTACAAATTCTCTCCTCCACAAAAAAAATACCATAGCCTTGAAATAGGTCCTTAATTTTCAAACCTACCTGTGTAAGGTACGAGGCCTTCTATGGATGACTTGATGTTGCCTAGCTGTTTAAGCTGTGTGGGTGGATAGATCTTCAGTACGGAGGCGACGACCAGCTGGGCCTCGTGGCAGTGACGACTGTTAGTGTTCCACTGACTGGCAAATCGCAGTAATGCATCTAAATATATACATAAGCACTTAAATAGGATCTTTAAAATATCTCGGACAGAAATCAGACTGTGTATTTATATATACACAAGAACTGGTGAATGTAACTTGGTTGGTTGATTGGATGGTGTTTTACGCCATTTTCTAAAGCTATAATTGACAGTAGATATTTTAGTTTTGGAGGCAGAGCACACACGTTTTCCGCGGAAGAACCAGAACTGTATACCTCCCGCCATCCTTTAAAATCAATGCTTTCTCACTTGGTAACTAACTGTTTGAAAATAGACGGAAATAAAATAAAATTGAAGTTTTTTATTTCCTATATAAAGTTGGAATAATAACGTTCCGACATAACGGTTATACATTAATTAGTATTATGCTAATATGTGATATAGCTACAATGTATTACGGTTATAAAGTTTCATATCTAATTCCATGTATAAATGATGGCATCCAGGCAAATCAAGTTCTCCCAATATATATGTACAGGTCTCACACACCAATCTGATCCATCCATCAAGTTCTCCCAATCTATATGTAAAAGTCTCACACACCAATCTGATCCATCCATCAAGTTCTCCCAATAATTTGATCCATCCATCAAGTTCTCCCAATATATATGTACAGGTCTCACACACCAATCTGATCCATCCATCAAGTTCTCCATATATATATGTACAGGTCTCACATACCAATTTGATCCATCCTCATCTTTTCTAAGGTTTGGTGTAATTTGTCCTCGCCAAGTCCATCAGCCAGAATTTCTGAAATTCATAATTATGAACATAGCTGATTCATGAACAGGGCTTTAGAATAAATCTACTGTGCATTTCAGGGTGGCTAGATGTCGAATATGAATCAATTTTTTATTATAATTACTTTCTGTATGTTTTCATACCTGATATGATTAGAATGAAAAAAGACGCTTCTGGATCTGTTTGCAATCTTGTCATAGCCATCCGCAATCTAACCATTTCAGGGATGAAAACATGGCAAGTAATAAAAAAAATCTTGATTCATATTGACGTCTATGCACCCTGAAATGCACAGTAAATGTGCATGGAAATAATTATTTTATAAGAAGAAAAAGAAGAACAGTTTTAAACGGTAATGTGCAAAACCTGTATATAGAAGTGTTTATGTGTAAATAATCCTTTGTTTTGTTATGTATTAATGTCGTATTATTAAGCAATTGTGATATCAACATGTTTTTAAAGGCACTAACCCACCAAATAACAGCAAAATTACACTACAAAATCGTTTATCCGAACTCTATGCAGGAATTCAGGTCATAAAATGATTTATATGTGCTGATTAAAAGTATATATTTATTAACGGGTCCTTAAAATACCCGAGATTGATTATGCATAAAATTAATTACGAGTTGTTAACTCTTAATTCGACTTTCTTGTTTTGGGTTTTGATCTGGTTGGTTAAAGCCATTTATATTGTGTCTATAGAGGTCGGATTTTCACAATATGCAAGTTATATCTACACCTCGTGGTAAGTAGGTTTGGAAATAGTATACATCTTTGTAAACTTTGCCTCTTGATGGCGGGATAGATACTTTAATAATTTAAATATCCTTATATTTGAAAACGACTGGTATGTCAAAATGGAGCTGAAACTGTGTTCAAGAGCATTTATTTATTTTTATCAAGCATCAATATTAGCGTCTCTTCTTATTTATCAAGGAACATTTTGACTTTAAACCTGCTTGCATATCATTAAATAAAATTTTGATTTTCTATGTTATTTTACCAAATGTTGAAATATATTATTTGGGCAGTAGTATCAAAAGTCAGTAATATATAAAGACAATTGAACTTATACTATTCTTTTAATTATTATTAATGGTTGAAATAATGCATGTTATATTTAGAAAAACAAACTGGACGCCGCGAGTTTTCAAAAAGTCAAGATTGCCGTGTGTCCCTTTAAGGCTTGTAAGTGTTGTGTTCCACATATGTAATATGTTCAAGAAAACATGCGTTTGATGTTCGTGATTTGAATTTAGTACAGTACGGATTAATTCTAAAAAAAAAAGAGAAGATTTTCCTACCAACCTACCCTATTTTTGGGGGGAGAAAAAGACCAGAAACAGACATATTTCTTTTTTTTTGTCTAATGTTTACATACCCTTTATAATAGTAAGTACTCTGAAAGGCTGCTCCAGTGTTATAGCCAGTCCGATAGCCTTCAAGTACTTCTTCTGCTGTATCAGGTTGGACAACTCTTGTTCCCTAGACAAATATATATCAAACATTCATAAACATACTCTCAAAACTTCCTTTAAATACATTTAAAACAAATTATAGAGAAATAAATATTTAATTTTCTGATGTTTGGATCCGCAGTTTGAATTCTATTTAATAAAGAAAGCATGAAATATTTTGAAAAATCATGATTCCATCTTTAATACTATAAAACAAGCATTTGGTTTCAAATACTTCACTGCAACAAGCCTGGCACCATACTTTCAAAATGTCCAGACATTCAAGAAGACGTATACTACAAACTTGGAAATGTCCAACCACCAGACAAAATAGACAGATAATTATACAGTATTTATTCATGTTGTTGATTTCCCGGTGTTCGGGAGCAGTATACGACTATATGTGGCCATGACTTACTGCAGTATGAACTGTTCCTGTTTCTGTCTCGTCTCCTCGTGTTCCGTTTCAGTAACATCCTGAAGTACAGTAATACACATTAAACATAGCTGTTGTCACAAGGGGTCGATGCAAAACTGTCCTTATTGTATTCTGCTTATTATTTATATATAAGTATAACTGTTTCACATTTAGCGCTCCATCATATTAAAATCCATGTGATCATCTTTAAATATTTGTTTTCATGTAGGTGGAAAAATTAATGAACAACTATCCATGTCCCTTTTTGTTCTTGTGAAATATGTGGGTTTTTTTCTTCTATAATTTGGGAACGTAACCCATACCGTCACAATTGCGAATTGTAGCGCGATTTTTTTTTTATATAAAATTGGGGGAAAATACAGTAAAAACATTCGTTTTATAATTGTATTCTTAAAATACCCGTGACTGAATATGTAAAATGAATTATGAGTTGGTAACTCTTTTTGACACTCCAGTTTTGGGGTTTGGCCCGGATGGTTAAAGCCATTTATATTGTGTCTATAGAGTTTGGATTCTCAAAACATATATATATCTCGTCGTCAGTAGGTTAATATGTAATATGTTGTCAAATTTAGCTGTTGTTGGCAGGATAGCTACTTTAAAATAGGCTTTATTTTGTCCATAAAGTTGTCACTCCACTGACATGTTTACATGGCACAACATAGCTTGTATGATAAACCTATCCATTTTCTAACACAATGCTGCTACAAGTAGCTTTCATTAGCTGTCTCATAAGCATGGCAAACTGTGAAGTCAAAACAACCCGCCTACAAAGGTGACTAAAATAAGGCATTTATATTTGTAAGTTGAATTTCTCGCAATCAAGAAACAATCATTTTAGCGTTCAAGTTTATTACCTTTAAATTTACCCCTTAAAACATACCTCAGACCCCAGGAACGCAATTTAATAAACATCTATGGGTGAACCCTATTTTCTGTTTAAACTCTATTTTGCATTTATGGGAGGGTGTTCAATTTCAAGTGCCTTCCTAGGGTCCCATGCATGTTTTAATAGAATAGCCCTAAGCGATTGGTAACTCTAATCTACGAATACATTGGGAACATACAGACTTAGGTCATGACGGCAAGTTTTATTACACAAGTCCCTTACCTCCCAGATGATGAGACTGGAGTCGGCGCCCCCGGTGATGAAGCTATCTCCGGCAGTATTGGCGGTGAGGGCCCACACCTTATCCTCGTGCTCATCTAAGGTCTTCACACACTCATTCGTCTTGATAGTCCACAGCTTCACCAAGCCACTTGTACCACTGTAGATATACTGATGCATATATATCAAGACAATGGTAAAAATAAATAGACTATAAGGGTGTTCCTCGGAACGCTTGTGTTGCCTGCCATGTAATTATTACCAACATTTCTTGAGGTTAAGATGAAGATGTGTGTAAAGCTTTTTGAACACAGGTCAAATACATTTCAAGTTATTGCCAAGGTTAGGTTGCAGGTTAAAGTGACATGGACGACGGATAAAGTGATCCCTAAAGTTCTGCCATGCTACGTAGGGGACATAAAAAGTTAAACCTATCCAAAGATTTTACGAAAAACAAACTTTCTTGTTACATGGGTAAGTTTACTTCATTAGATTATAACAGATGTTGACTTCATAAACAGTTCACAAACAAGGTTTTATTAGTGACGAGACTTGTATTTGATTGAACTTGCCTCTGGCACTTGGATTAAACAATCATAAAATATAGTCAAAATGTATGTTAGAGCCATAAAAAAAGTTTGATAGGCAAATAATCTGACTTCCTGAAGTTTCAATTTGACTTCCTGAAGTTTCAATTAAAAGTTAAATCGTTAAAATGGCAGGAACCAAACCGGGGGCCGTCACTGGAACTTGATGTAAGCCGAATCTCAACATAGGCGAGTTTGAGCGTGGACTGTACCGTAAGGCCTTCAAAACATGATAATAATAGCAATTATTATATAACCTATAAATAGACGCGTTTTCATTGGCTAAAAAGTAATTTTTTAGAAAAAATATCTAGCGATATTGACCTGTTTTTTTGATATTGACCTGTTTTTTTGATATTGACCTGTTTTATATAATTGTTTTTTTGATATTGACCTGTTTTATATAATTGTAAATTGAGGGTTATATAATAAAACAGTTATGGACTTTTCAGCTGTTATACATGATGTTGATATGTACCAAAAAATCATTATTGACCTCGGCTATCGCCTCGGTCAATAATGATTTTTTTGGTGCATATCACATCATGTATAACAGCTGAAAAGTCCATAATTGTATAATGTGTTGCATTTTAACAAAATCTCAGACCATCAAATGCACCATAATTGTACTCCCACAAAATGAAAACATAGTCGACCCGTTATTCAATATATCGCATCAATGAAATCCTGTATTCTTACCTAGACAGCAACTGCATGCCACGGGTGATAAACGTCACCTTGAGAACAGCACAGTCATGACCATCAAATGTCTGCACAAAAACAAACAAAACTATTAACATCGCTAAAATTACACAAATGTTTTTTATGAGTTGTGATCTAATAAGATGTTATCAAAAGAATAAAATTGTATTCTAGGGATACCTACTTCTACCATGACAATATTGCGTCATTGTCTGATACAGCTTTTTAATTAGCAGTACCTTCAGTACAACTTTTCTGTACAAAACCATAAATCGACCTCTTTCTTTTGCACAATGAGACAAAAAAGCTATGAAGTATGTATTACAACAATCATGTGTTTACTGTTCCAACAAAAAGTTAGTTTTGATCAATTGTTGTACATCGCATACCTTGACGCAGCTGAAGTCCGTGAGAGACCACAGTTTGATTGTCCCATCTCCCGATGATGATGCAAGTACCTGTAATGGTAGGACATACAATGCTTGCCATTAGTATGTGGCTTCTAGTCATGCTTAGCGGGTTAAGGGTTAACAGGTGACAGAAGTGTAAACTGAAGTATATAGTCATACCAAAACAAGAGCCCATATTGACTATTCAAATATTTGGATGATAATCTTATGAAGAGATAAGGACCATGGTAAACATTGCTCGTTGTTACCATGTACAAGCGACTGCCTAACAGGCGTATCGCCTGCCTCCACTACAACGTAATTACGCAAGTATTTGATTCACAATACTTAATACTACAATAAGGCAAGGGCTTTATGTCAGCCATATCTAATTTGACCTGGTTTACAGTTATAGCCTTAATGAGACACAAGGTAATCTTGACAGTTTTAGAAATCGCACCATTCCGTTAGTTTTTCTTATTAAGGGATCAAATTTATAATTGCTAAAAAAAAGCAAGTGCGAAGGTTTTCTACTTGCTATTTTTATCAAGTTTCTTGCATTAATAATTTAAAACCTTAATTGATTTTAGAAGAATTGCTGTATATATAAATAATGACATTTTCACACTCAGCCAAGATGCTAAAATGTAATAAGCATAATTATACTTACTTATATCCACCTATTTAACCAAGTTAAATAAAAACAAATCAGTGAATAAATGTAGACTGAGCCTAGGTAGTGGGTTTCTTTTATTACTTGAACAAAATAGCAAGTGCTATTAATATTTTCTACTTGCAATGTGCAAAAATCTATTTCCATTTAGCAAGTAAATAAGTGTTAAATTTGAACCCTGTTATAATCAATCTTTTTTATTTGTTTTTTTCTAAATATTAAAGTTCTATAATGCAAATCGTAATTAATTATTATTTAAATATTTCGAACTGTTTCCGCATACATTTAACTAAATATTGACCCTTTTGCATCAATAATATATTTCAACGTATTGCATAATACCAACGAACAATTGTTAATCCGAATCTGATTACTTCTTTATATTTAATATCTGGTATATGAAAGCAGGTTTCAAGTCAAATAATCAAATAAATCTGCATTATTAAATCAACGTCCCAATTTAAATCCTTGATACTGGTGTATGCAAGCAGGTTTCAAGTCAAATAATCAAATAATACTGCAATAATAAATCAAATTCCCAATTTAAATCTTGATATAAATATCACAAGATTGCCATGTGTCCCTTTTACAAGCAGAAGTTAATGAACAGACTGTGCCGTACCCAATGACATAATTTTTAAAATGAGCTTATAATGCTACACAAATAAGCACACCTGACTACAGGACTACAAAGTCGCCATGGATCAACCATGAGGCCCATTACCTGATCAATCGGTGAAAACTGCACACACCAAATCCCTCTTTTGTGGCCCCTCATGACCCCTAATAATTTCAGGTCACTTGCATTCCACAGCTGGAAAATGAGATTCCATAATTAAATACGAGTTTTTCTAATAAACTTTATTGACTAGTATGTTATGTGTCATATGTAGCTCACAAATAGCCCATAGTGAGAAGGAGGTCTCGATTTATAGTCTCTTTCAAAATGTTGGTGTCACAGATGAGATACTGAACTGGCGAGATAAAATTGAACCAGTGATCCTTAGTTTACTAATCAAACTGATTCACTTATATAACAAACTAACCACTTCAATAACACTGTTTTAATGGTCTTTTACAAAATATTGGGGCTCGCATAAAATAGCCTTTCAGATTATTCCAGGTGTATACTGCACTTGCTATTTTGAAGAGAACAAAAGCATATACAAGGTAAGATTTTATATGTGTGGTTCCTATTACATGCTCAAAAAAACAACAGGGTAGGTAGGTAATTAAAATATTTTATTTATTTTGTCTTTTTACACTATACTTTTATACACAATAAATAAATAAACTCAACTATGTAATTATATTTGTTGATATCATCAGATACAAAACTGATAGAAAAAATAACAAAAAGAAGAAAAGAAAACATAATTTATTTTTTTTTGAGGGGTCATAAAATGTGTAGGGTCGGCCTAAACTGGAACCGCACCTATTGTTTTATTTAGCCTAAGCATATATACTGTTTACAATCAAACCTTGGCAGTTTTGTCCATGGAGCCTGTCGCCACAAACTTGTCATTGGGGGCCACCACCACACAGCTGATGGCCTTATCATGAGCCCTCTCTGTGGCCACAGAATGCATCGCCATGGTAACACTGGGGTCAAAGTCATTGGGAACATTCCACAACTTAAGAGTACAGTCTTCACTTCCACTCACAAAGAATGATGCCTTTGCCCTGAAACAGTTTAAAAGACACTGAACAAGACAAACTTGGCGACAAACAGTAGTTTAAAACCTCATAAAATATTGATTTGAGAAACTACTTAAAAGAAAAAGAATAGAATTTCAATTATTAAACAAACGAGAAATCAAAGAGAATACTGTTGACTTACTTCCCAAAGGCAAGGGCTCCGACGGCGTGAGTGTGACCTTGACAAATGGCCAGACATGAGACCTGTTTCTTGGCTGGGTCCAGCTGCCACAAACGAACAGAGTTATCCTGGAACAGGTCAACAAGTCACAAGTTACATGCGTGTACAATAGAAACTGACAACACCTGGGGTCTTGGATGCAGCTGATATGGTACATAGAACCACAGACACAAAGGGCCTTGTTCAGTCAATACTAAACAGGCAAATATGAAATGATATCTTTTTGTCGTTCAGGGACCCCACCTGAAGAACAGGCCTTTCTGAAGAATGCATTTTATTAACATCTTAAACATAACCTTTTAAAACTAATATTTCATTTAAATAAACTATTACACTCATTACAAGTATTTGAGGATAAACTAATAGTATATTTATGACATTATTTTATTTAAAAAAAATAAAATATTATAGAAACAATAATTTAAAAATGTTTGTCAAATGTTTTACCTTTCCACTACTAATGAACATGTTTCTGTGTTTGGCCACATCAATACTGAGGACGATATCAGTGTGTCCATACAATATCTCACAGTCCCAGTTACTGAGCTCGAACACCTTGATGTGCATGCTGTTGGTGGCCACAATGGCATACTTCTCCTCCGGGCCAAAATACTTCATGTCCACTATTTCATCATTGTTACCTGCGAACTGTGTTACGAGTAAAATGTAACAAGAAAGGAAGCAAAACCAGCACACAAAAACATAAATAGCAAATTTATTTACATAAAATATTCACTTATAGAATAAACAAATCCAGTTTTTCATTAATATCCAATTTTTGAATTAAGTCCAAATAAAATTATTCAATGTTCCTTTAATTTAGATTAGCAAGTGTCTCTTTAATCAAAAACAGTAAGTGTTTCTTTAATCCAAAACAGTAAGTGTTTCTTTAATCCGAAACAGTAAGTGTCCTTTCAGTCTAAATTAATTTCTAATATTTCCGGTTTAGTCCAGATATCCAATTTCACTGTTATTATCAATGAGCACAATAATAAGTAAAGCCTCTCACAAATATATTTTATATTTTAAAAGCATCCAATTCAAAATTATCTTTTTACTAAATAGAACTAAACTGCTGGGCTGTTCCCAGAGTTAGCCTGTTTATATACCGCCCAAAGACTGCTCTAAAAGCCTCCTAACCAAAACTGTCCAATGAAAACAGCCCAAAGTTCATCACAAATGCATTTGCATAAATTAGTCCAATGAGAACAGTCCAAATTGCATCAAAATTAATTTGCATACATTGTAAACATGCTTACATCTGTACTATTTTTGACTTTCTTCAAGGCTAAATCAATAATAAACAAGCAACAATGCATGTACACTTTGAGACACATGCAACAATACATGTAAACTTTTAGATATAGGTAACAACTGTTACAGCAAAAACAGGATGTAAAGAAGACACTGATTAACATCCCAGTGAAAAAAATCTTGCACCATTTGGAAACCTTTTTCTCAGGAAAGTTATTTTTTAAAAACAGACACATTAAAACTGAAAGAAACTTATGTATGTCTTTCAGGGCTATTCCACTGAAACAAACATTGGACACAAGAAGGCACTCTTGAAACTGAACAACCACCCACAGATGCAAAATTTAGTTTAAGGAACCAACTTTCGGAAAATAGGGTTCATCCATAGATGTTTATTAAATTACCTTCCTGCGGTAATGGGTATGTTTTAATGGAACAGCCCACTGTATTTTAATGCTGTGTTATTTAAATCATTGTTTGTCCAATTTAGTGAAATTAATGATCCTTGTCAAAACATTACTGTTATTGGAAAATATTACAAGTTCATTCCTTTATATTACAATGATTCTTTTGACTATATACCTGCTTTTTCAGACTTAGTTTATCCAGTCCAATCACAGATATATTGTGATCATATGTCACCACTGCTAAAACATTGAGCTGGGCATTGTATAACATCTGGACTAAATTCTGGCTGTCATCTTTCTGTTCCTTTTCCGTCTGTGATGACTCTGAATTTGACAGATTTTGGTGTTTTGTGTGCACCTCAACAGTTGCGAAGACACATTTTGATGTGCTGGAGTCCCACACACGTAAAATACCTGAATAAAAAAAATATCAAGAAACTGTTAGATCAGGGCATGAAAATTCCACTCGTCCGCTCGCTATGACGAGTGCTCATTGATGCAGGACGAGTAGAAATTCAGATAAATTCTTTAATCAATTTATCAATTTGGCCATTCAAATATTGCGTAGGACGAGTAACTGAGAAACAAATTTTCTTGTCCTGTAGATCATACTATTGTAACACTGTTTACTGACTGCTCCAAGGCCACAGGAAAGCCTAAGGCTTTATCAAACATATCCAAATCAGTTGTCTCCCCTAAGGCTACAAGAACTCATACAGCTTTACCCTTCATGTCCTGTTCTCCATTTAACTGATGTACAGGTGATTAACATGTTTAACAACTAAAAGGTTATTCCAAGGTGCCTGTCGAGTGCTCATTTTAAGTTATGAGCTTGGTTAGGTCGCAGGTTAAAATTTTATGAAAAAGGGGCATAACTCTGCCAAAATGAAAGCCAGTTATTGACATGTGTACCAACATTCCTTGACAGATGAAGATGTGTGTGACGTTTTATGAACATAGATCCAATACTTTCCAGGTAATGGCCAAGATTAATTTGCAGGTTAAAGTGTGACTGACGAAGACGGACAACAGATGACTCTGAATTGGATTTTATATATTTTATATACAGCTATAGTAATATGGCGACTTTTCAGCTTCCATTGGTGGAGAAAGACCCCAGGTGTCCCTCCCGGCAATTTTCGTGCACAGACGGACACCTTTGTAGAACCACAGACATTCCGCAAGCCAGCTGGATAGCCTTTTCACATAAAGTTACTTCTTCCCACTGCGGTGAGGGGCAAGTGATTTCAAGTCAGAGACTAGGCAGCAGGCGCCTCACACGATAGACGACGGACAAAGTGTATCTTTAATATTCCAGTGTTGACTTTTCCGACTCCTATAACAGTGAAAAAAAGCAGATTTATTCTGATACGTGAGCAGGAGAGTAATGTACGTTTTGATATGTTTCATATCCAGAGAAAGATGGATTAGATATGTTGGGACCACTACGTAACCTTTTTTACGACTATGATAAGCAATAAAGTTATTACCTTTATTTCCTGCGGTAATGAAGTGTGTAGTTTTGCCATCAACATTGATTTCGGGGTAATCTTGTCCCTCTGGTACCAGCACAAGAGACTCGACAACCTAATACATGGTGAAATAAATATGAGCATAGAGAAGGAAACAGGCAACACTAAAGATAAATAGGCAAAACTGAAGGTAAATAGGCAACACTGAAGGTAAATAGGCAACACTGAAGATAAATACGCAACACTGAAGGTAAATAGGCAACTGAAGTGTAAATAGGCAACACTGAAGATAATTACGCAACACTGAAGGTAAATAGGCAACACTGGTGTAAATAGGCAACACTGAACTTGAAGGTAACTAGGCAGCACGGAAGTGTAAATGAGCAACACTGAAGGTAAATAGGCAACAATGAAGATAAATATGTAACACTGAAGGTAAATAGGCAACACTGAAGTTTAAATAGGCAACACTGAAGTGTAGATAGGCAACACTGCTGTAAATAGGCAACACTGACGTGTAAATAGGCAACACTGAAGATAAATAGGCAACACTGAAGTGTAAATAGGCAACATTGAAGTGTAAATAGGCAACATTGATGGTAAAAAGGCAACACTGAAGTGTAAATAGGCAACACTGAAGTGTAAATAGGCAACAATGAAGTGTAAATAGGCAACACTGAAAGTAAATAGGCAACACTGAAGTGTAAATAGGCAACACTGAAGTGTAGATAGGCAACACTGCTGTAAATAGGCAACACTGAAAGTAAATAGGCTACACTGAAGTGTAAATAGGCAGCACTAAAGTGTAAATAGGCAACACTGAAGATAAATAGGTGACACTGAAGTGTAAATAGGCAACACTGAAGTGTAAATAGGCAACACTGAATATAAATAGGCAACACTGAAGTGTAAATAGGCCACACTGAAGTGTAAATAGGCAACACTGAAGGTAAATATGCAACACTGAAGGGTAAATAGGCAACACTGAAGGTAAATAGGAAACACTGAAGTGTAAATAGGCAACACTGAAGGTAAATAGGCAACACTGTGATGGTTGTCAGTAACAATGTTAAATAAGCATACTGTCTAAAGAGGAATGCCCATGTACATGAGTATTTATTCATAATGTTTTATTAAATAAATAACAAGTAAGCATAACAGAAACTGTAGTTAAAATGTTCTACCCATTCAAGAGGTTTCACTAAGGGATTCACTGTCAGAATAAAATCAATACAAGATACTAGAAGACCACGGCCTACTCGTCGAGCCATATTGTAAAGCAGTCTAGAATTTTGATTTGACCAAAATCAATGTCAATCCCAAGTGATATTGATTCCTTATATACCTAATAACTAATTTAATTAATGTCATTAACAGTGGGGGATGCATGTCGAATCAGAGGCCAGACCCATATTTTGTTCAAAGTAGCTAACAGCAACCCAAAACTGTGCACATGATGTTAGATGCATATAAGGTACACTGTGATGGAAGTCTGACAAAAACAATGTCAGAAAGAAGCAAGGTACGCATGTCGTAGTGGAAAACGGATGTGACCTATACTTCGTCGAAAGTAAGTCACTGTGACCCAAAATTCTGCACATGATGTTAGATGCCTAAACGGAACATTCTGATGAAGTTTGGTGAAAATCTTGCTTGAAAGAAACAAGATACGCATGTTGTAGCAGAGAGGGGACGTGATCTATATTTCGTCGAAAGTAGGTAACAGCGACCCATAATTGTGTATGTGATGTTGGATGCATACAAGAAACACTCTGGTGGAGTTTGGTGCACATCCTGCAAGTAATGAAGAAGATATTAATAAATGAAAATCGGACGCACAGACTAACGGACAGACAAACATACTGACACACACCCGGATGACATTGTGATCACTTAGTCCAGATCAGTAAATGGGCTCGACAAAAATTAATATTACAAGTAGATGACAAGGAATTTTAAATTTTATGAAAAAGCTAAGTGCATTATAAAACATACACACCTCAAACACAGCAATAGTTTTGATAACTTTGTGTGTGTCTGCATCCCAGACAGCTATGACCCCATCTCGTCCCGACCTACAAGCACAAGTATTAATCAAATTCTACCCCTTATTTAGGTCTACTCAGATTCACACTCTAAGAATATTGGTAATCTTTCACTACAAGAAACATACCTGAACTCTAATTAGAAAACTGTGAAAGTCATAGTTATTGCTATTTTAAGACTGTTCAGATTATGTGGAAAATTTCTTCTACCTAGCCTGGATTAGATTATAATCGAATAGTGACAGAGTTTATCAATAGCATAGCATTAACTAGTTAAGTTGTATTGAATCATAGAGAGTAGGTATCGTAAACTTTGCAAACAACTGCAATAAATACTTCACATTTTTATTATATATTTCGAACTGTACAATGGACAGATGACGACAGATAACGGACGTACGTGTATATTCTTGATCCATCTTTGGAGAAGACAATGCTTGTGCACAGACTGTAGTGAGCATTCACCTCTGTAATACAGGTGCTCGTCTGTAGGTTCCACGCCCGAACCTTGTAGTCCTCACCAGCGGAGTACAGCTGTAGTCGTGAAATATCGGGGTGGAACACAACTACACTGGAATACAAGTAAATGCATACGTGAAATGAACTTTACTGAAGACAGAACATTTTTAATGACTGTTTTGATTTTAGATAATGGGAAGGTACATTTAAAAAAAAATGAGCGGGGGTTAGGGTGCATAGTAAATGTGGTATAATTATTACTTGTCAAGATACTTTTTACTGTACTAGCATATGACAGATTGTTTTATTTTATACTTCGACAGCTGGCTGTGTACAAAATAAGTAACTCTTTTAACCCTTAACCCGCTAAGCACAACTATAATAGTCTTTGCGTCCATTGTAAACCCAGATCAGCCTGCGATTAACTCGCAGGCTGAACAGGGTTTACAATGTCCGGCTGTTGATCAGTCATTTTCCTCAAAACACCCATTTGTCGCATAAATGGAATGGTCTTAATTCAAGGAAAGAACAGTACATTATATATATATGTAGCGGGTTAAGACTTTTTAATATGAAGTAGCTGCTATGATATTAAAGGAGGATTTCAATCCCATTAACACATCATATTTGGTACTGGAACAGCAATTCAGAGGGATATGAGAAGATACCCATCACACATGTATACCACCGGCTGCCGAGGATGAAGATTCCCATCACACATGTATACCGCTGGCTGCCGAGGATGAAGATTCCCATCACACATGTATACCACTGGCTGCCGAGGATGAAGATTCCCATCACACATGTATACCGCTGGCTGCCAAGGATTAAGATTCCCATCACACATGTATACCACTGGCTGCCGAGGATGAAGATTCCCATCACACATGTATACCACTGGCTGCCGAGGATGAAGATTCCCATCACACATGTATACCACTGGCTGCCGAGGATGAAGATTCCCATCACACATGTATACCACTGGCTGCCGAGGATGAAGATTCCCATCACACATGTATACCCCTGCCTGCCGAGGATGAAGATTCCCATCACACATGTATACCGCTGGCTGCCGAGGATGAAGATTCCCATCACACATGTATACCACCGGCTGCCACGGATAAAGCTGCCACGGATAAAGATTCCCATCACACATGTATACCGCTGGCTGCCGAGGATAAAGATTCCCATCACCCATGTATACCGCTGGCTGCAGAGGATGAAGATTCCCATCACACATGTATACCGCTGGCTGCCGAGGATGAAGATTCCCATCACACATGTATACCGCTGGCTGCCGAGGATGAGGATTCCCATCACACATGTATACCACTGGCTGCCGAGGATAAAGATTCCCATCATACATGTATACCGCTGGCTGCCGAGGATGAAGATTCCCATCACACATGTATACGGCTGGCTGCCGAGGATGAAGATTCCCATCACACATGTATACGGCTGGCTGCCGAGGATGAAGATTCCCATCACACATGTATACCGCTGGCTGTCGAGGATGAAGATTCCCATCACACATGTATACCACTGGCTGCCGAGGATGAAGATTCCCATCACACATGTATACCACTGCCTGCCGAGGATGAAGATTCCCATCACACATGTATACCACTGGCTGCCACGGATAAAGATTCCCATCACACATGTATACCGCTGGCTGCCGAGGATGAAGATTCCCATCACACATGTATACCGCTGGCTGCCGAGGATGAGGATTCCCATCACACATGTATACCACTGGCTGCCAAGGATGAAGATTCCCATCATACATGTATACCACTGGCTGCCGAGGATGAAGATTCCCATCACACATGTATACCGCTGGCTGCCGAGGATGAAGATTCCCATCACACATGTATACCACTGGCTGCCGAGGATGAAGATTCCCATCACACATGTATACCACTGGCTGCCGAGGATGAAGATTCCCATCACACATGTATACCTCTGGCTGCCAAGGATGAAGATTCCCATCACACATGTATACCGCTGGCTGCCGAGGATGAAGATTCCCATCACACATGTATACTGCTGGCTGCCGAGGATGAAGATTCCCATCACACATGTATACCACTGGCTGCCGAGGATGAAGATTCCCATCACACATGTATACCGCTGGCTGCCGAGGATGAAGATTCCCATCACACATGTATACCACTGGCTGCCGAGGATGAAGATTCCCATCACACATGTAAACCCCTGGCTGCCGAGGATGAAGATTCCCATCACACATGTAAACCGCTGGCTGCCGAGGATGAAGATTCCCATCACACATGTATACCACTGGCTGCCGAGGATGAAGATTCCGATCACACATGTATACCACTGGCTGCCGAGGATGAAGATTCCCATCACACATGTATACCGCTGGCTGCCGAGGATGAAGATTCCCATCACACATGTAGCCGAGGATGAAGATTCCCATCACACATGTATACCGCTGGCTGCCGAGGATGAAGATTCCCATCACACATGTATACCACTGGCTGCCGAGGATGAAGATTCCCATCACACATGTATACCTCTGGCTGCCAAGGATGAAGATTCCCATCACACATGTATACCACTGGCTGCCGAGGATGAAGATTCCCATCACACATGTAAACCGCTGGCTGCCGAGGATGAAGATTCCCATCACACATGTATACCGCTGGCTGCCGAGGATGAAGATTCCCATCACACATGTATACCACTGGCTGCCGAGGATGAAGATTCCCATCACACATGTATACCACTGGCTGCCAAGGATGAAGATTCCCATCACACATGTATACCCCTGCCTGCCGAGGATGAAGATTCCCATCACACATGTATACCACTGGCTGCCGCCTTGGAAGATTCCCATCACACATGTATACCACTGGCTGCCGAGGATGAAGATTCCCATCATACATGTATACCGCTGGCTGCCAAGGATGAAGATTCCCATCACACATGTATACCACTGGCTGCCGAGGATGAAGATTCCCATCACACATGTATACCACTGGCTGCCACGGATGAAGATTCCCATCACACATGTAAACCGCTGGGTGCCGAGGATGTAGATTCCCATTACACATGTATACCACTGGCTGCCGAGGATGAAGATTCCCATCACACATGTATACCACTGGCTGCCGAGGATTAAGATTCCCATCACACATACCCCTGCCAAGGATGAAGATTTCCATCACACATACCCCTGCCAAGGATGAAAATTCCCATCACACACAAACCCCTGCCAAGGATGAAGATTCCCATCAAACAAACCCCTCCCAAGGATGAAGCCATGCGGGACAGAGGTCTGCAGCTCTAAAGCACAAGACTTTATCCACTGATCTATAAATAAATATTCACGTACCTGATGATACCCTGATGTCCTCGAAGATTGTGTGTGCAGTACTGTTTCTCAATGTCCCACACCTTGATTGTGGAATCTGCGCTGCCTGTAGCCAATAACGTGGATGTCGGGTCAAATGCCATGGCAACAACAGGTGCAAAATGTATAGCCTGGAAAGATTCAGGTAAGAAAGTTATGAATTTAATATTGTAGTAAAATAGTTTCATAATTATGGAAGTAACTGATTACTAGTACAGTTCATAAAATGTATGTAAACGGATGTAATGTATTTGATTTAACCTACATTAGGTTGACAAATGAGGCAATTTTCATAAAAATATCTTTATCATGCTGCGATAATCTACACAACTAAGGATCTGACAAAACTGCATTGGAGGTCAGGTCAGACTGACCTTACGATTAGCCAAAAGCGGATTTCAGCCTACACAATTCCTCGGTATAGTCAAAGCTGTAAAGCAGTCTACGCTTGGTATTGAAAGAGACAATATCCGTAACTTTTAGGTTATAAAAAACAAAATAATTGCGTTGACATAACACACAAACCATTATTGAATATTTACTGAAAAACAAAACAAGATTGTTTGACGGAATTCAATAGTGGTTCAAAAAAATGTACCATTTTGTGGGGTTGATCCCACACTAAAATTACTCTCATGGGTAAAGTGTAATTAGGATATGATTTTAATGAGATTGTTTACAATCTTGATTTAATAGAAGCACATATTATACATCAACATAAGAATTTATCAAGCTTCATTATAAACACTTTAAGTACAAACCAGAATTAAATATTTTGACAAATGTAATTTTTTGTAAGAAATGACAAAAAATATTGATATTAGAAGTTCCATATATCTCGAAAGGAACAAAAGGCAACCAGCATGAAAAAGGCAGCAAGTTTCAAGAGTATGCCTGAAAGAGATTAAAGGGACACTGTCCGTAAGTAAGCAGATATTGAGCATAGACAAATAACTGTCTGATTTTTATTCAGTGAAATGTCTACATGAAAACATTATCACAGACCTAGATAGGCCTGCAGCGATACATTCGTGAGTTTGAAACAAAAAGTTTATTATTTATTCTTTGTAAATAATGTAGGACCCACATTATTCACATTTTCTGCTGATCACATGACATTCATTAGCGCATTAGCTTTTACAGGTTGTATCTCTTACGTAACATATCTGGCCCGGTTAGCTCAGTCGGTAGCGAGCTCGACTATTACGACTATCGACTGTTATTACCAGCGAGTGTAATTTTTAAGTGTGGGTTACGAGTTCAACCCCACGAAGCGGTACTTTTTTTTTGGTACCACTATTGAATTCCGTCAAATAATCTGGGTTTTTATAGTAAATATTCAATAATGGTTGATGTGTTATGTTTGTCAGCGTAATTATTTTCTGTTTTATAGGCTAAAAGTTACGGACATTGTCCCTTTAAGAGTAATAATAATAAAAAAAACTGACAATTTGATTATTTTGTCTCTATGGAAATAACAAAAATATTTATATACATGTAAGAAAGATAGTTCTATATATATATCAAGAGGCACCACAAAACCACAAGTTGTTTTTAAACATATTGCTGACCTTCCATGATCTGATGAGTGTCTTCTCCCTCCAGTCCCACTGTCTCAGTAACAGATGGTGTGTTGCTATTACTATGTACTGCAATGGATATATACAAGATAACATAACAAACACTTTTGTAAGTTTTTTTTATGTAATTTTATGTTTATGTAATTTTTATGTAATATGTAACCTTCTTATAATTAAGTGGAGCCAAAATTGCCCCCTTCTGAATTGCAAAGTAGTCTATATTTTCCCAATTTTGGAAAAACTGTTCCCAGTCTTCAATAAGAAAAAGTACTTTCAGAAAATTGCTGGTTTTAGACCAAAATTATGGACTCAGGACCGATTCAAATTACCAAACACCAGAAACGTATAACTGCATAAAATGCACATGTTTAACAAGAGGTCAATGACCTTGAAGCTCTACTGATAGACCTGTGAAGTTTTATGGAAATAGTTTCAGAGACGAAGTCGCCACAAGTTTTTCCTATTATCACTCTATCTAAAACAAGATGGTCGCAGGCATCCATGTTTGACACAGAATCAATGAATTTTGTTTAGGACCAACTACATGGCATGCCAGTCATTTTAGTAAAGGTTCCAAATCAATACCACTTATGTTTTTTGTTAAGTAGTTGCCACAAACGAGTATTTAAGCTGTGGCAGCCATCTTGAATTTCCGGCCAACCTGATTTTTACTTAATGGAAATAACTGGACATCAAAACCAACATCCTGTAAATAAATTTATTAAAGTCATTTTGGTAAAGGTACCAAACCGCTTACGGTTTTAGAGAAGTAGTTGCCACAATATTGTATTTAATAAATCTATTTTTAGACATGCTGGCCATCTTGAATTTTAGGCCAACCTGATTTTTACTTAGGACCAACTAGACATCAAGAGCAATATTCCTATATTCCTAAATATTATGATTTATTATGCAACATTATAATCTCATTCCATTTGATCCTACTTTAAAGAATATATTTTTTTCAAGCTTATAAAAATGTCATAATGTTACCAAAAAGTTTAATTATAAAACTGTATCAATTAAATCCCTTACAACATCAACCTTAGTATATCCTCTAATCACACTGTGTAACAGAAATGGAATGGTCTGTATTCAGAAATATAGCAGGTGTGTGACCAGGTCAAACACAGGTCATGTTATGCAATTTCTCCTGAGAATTATGTTACTATCTCATTAGATTTGCTGGTCTGAGGTTATAGGTGGAAAATCAGAATTAAAATAAAATCTTAAAATCCTACCATTTGTTTTCAGTCTTTTTCTGAGAGTCAAAATACAAAAGAGACTAAATCCTTACCCTTCTATGAATGTATAATGAACTGTCCTTTTAATTTGGACCAGTCCATCTGTAGTACAAAGGGGTGTTTCGATCAAATGACTGATGAGCACCAAGACAGTTAAACCCTGATCAGCCTGCAAGATGTCCTGCCAGTCATTTTGCTAAAGGTTCCAAATCAACATCAATTATTACTTTTTGAGAAGTAGTCACCACAAAATCACATTTTTTAAATCTATTTTTAACCACTGCGGCCATCTTGAATTTCCGGCCGACCTGAAATTTTGCTAGTATCAATAACACATCAAGAGCAACATTCCTGTGAAGTTTCAAGAAAATCCATCGAGCAGTTATAGAGGAGTAGTCGCTACAAGTTTTAACTAGATAACTCTATGTAAACAAAGATGGCCACTGACAGCCATGTTTAACATCGAATCAAAAAGATTTTCGACAAGGACCAACATCATGTCATGCTGATCATTTTAGAAAAAGTCCCGTATCAATATTACTTATAATTTTCAAGTAGTAGTCGCTACAAACTTGTTTTCTGAAAATCTATTTTTAGCTGTGGCGGCCATCTTGAATTTCCGGCCGACCTGAAGTTTTGCTAGGATCAATTAGACATCAAGAACAACATTCATGTGAAGTTTCATGAAAATCCGTCAAGTAGTTTCAGAGGAGTAGTCGCTACAAGTTTTCATTCATGATATAACTCTATGTAAACAAAGATGGCCACTGGCAGCCATGTTTAACGTCGAGTCAAAATAATTTTCGACAAGGATCAACTCATCATGTCATACTGATCATTTTAGGAAAATACGCATATCAATATCACTTATAGTTTTCAAGAAGTAGTCGTTAGAAACTTATTTTTAAAAATCTATTTTTAGCTGTGGCGGCCATCTTGAATTTCTGGCCGACCTGAAATTTTGCTAGGATCAATTAGACATCAAGAGCAACATTCCTGTGAAGTTTCATGAAAATCCGTCAAGTAGTTTCAGAGGAGTAGTCGCTACAAGTTTTCATTATATAACTCTATGTAAACAAAGATGGCCGCTGGCAGCCATGTTTAGCGTCGAATCAAAATGATTTTCTATAAGGACCAACATCATGTCATGCTGATCATGTTAGAAAAAGTCCCATATCAGTATCACTTAAGTTTTCAAGAAGTAGTCGCTACAAACTTGTTTTTTAAAAATCTATTTTTAGATTTGGCGGCCATCTTGGATTTCACATCAACATGAATTTTTGCTAGGATCAACTAGACTCCATGGGCAACATTTCTGTAAAGTTTCATGAAAATCTATTCAGTAGTTTCAGAGGAGTAGTCGCTACAAAAAAAAAGGTGACGGACAGACGGACGACGCACCACGGCATAAGCTCTGCTGATCTCTGATCAGTAGAGCTAACAAAGGAGGGGAGGGGGGGGGGGGGGGGGGGGGGGGGGGTCATATATATACATTGCATGATGTCATCAAAGTCAAGTCATATATATACATTGCATGATGTCATCCAATGGTCTGCAAACTTGGTAATACCGTAGACTCAGGTGTGATCCTGTAAATATGGCGTATCTACAAGAGGTGATGCTACTTCCAGAACACTTACTCTAGTAATGATCTTTTTATTATATACCTTCATAAGAAAGCTTGTTAAAAAGAACACCACTGTATAGAAGCCTAGACTGTTGACATGGGTAGGCGACAATGTTAATAATAATGGTCAGCAATAATATATACCGATTGTATTTGTTAAATCGGAATAGAGCTAGAGCATGATCTATGTAATGCAGTGACACAGAATCAGAAAACATTAACGGCGATACAGGTTTTTACATTCCATGGTAAGAAAATGAAGGCACTTTATATATATCACTAACAGGTATGTAATAAAGTATGTTATAATTCGTATAATATCAGGACTTCACACTGTATCATTCGGTGAAAACAAAAGCTTTTATTACATTTACATCATTTTTTCTTGCGTACCGGATAAGATAAAAGTCACGCGCCAATATCAACAATGACAGTTGCATGACGTCATTGTGTAAATAAACATGCAAAACTGTAGTAGTTGGCAAGTCAACCAGCAGAATATTAATGATATGCAAGAAAAAGAATCAATCATGGGTATCCAGTTCAAATAGGGAAATTCCAACCATCGGTATAATTGTTTTAATTGGAACCTTGACAGAGTCTCGGTTCGATAAAAACAAGAGGCCCAAGAGGGCCTGTAGACACTCTACTTGTATGATGTGATTAAAAAACATAAACATGATAGAGGCCAACCCAAGAAACTTGTATATATAACTCTATGTAAACTTTGGGTTATCGTGGCAGCCATTTTGAATAATTTTGATTATTTGACGATAATGAAAAACACAAACTTGATAGAGGCTAACACAAGGAACATGTATATGATATTTCACAAGAATGGAATAAGTGGTTTAGGAGATGTCGTTTGAAATTTCCTTCAATTTGACCTAGTTTTAGCCATGGCGGCCACCTTGGATGACTGGCGGCCGTGACAAACAAAAATCTGAGAGGGACTATCCCAAATATCATTGTGCTTAAGTTTCATCAAAATCTGTCAAGCGGTTTCAGAGAAGATGTAATTTTTAACATTTTCCTATATAACTCTATGTAAATTTTGGATCGCAGTGGCAGCCATTTTGATTATTCAACGATAACGAAAAACGAATCAGTGGTTTCAGAGGAGATGTTTGAAATTTACATAAATTTGACCTAGTTTTAGCCATGGCGGCCATCTTGGATGACTGGCGGCCGAATATCATTGTGCTTAAGTTTCATCAAAATCTTTCAGGCTGTTTCAGAGAAGATGTAATTTTTAACCTTTTTCTATATAACTCTATGTAAACTTTGTGTCACCGTGACGGCCATTTTGATAATTTGACGATAACGAAAAACACAAACTTGACAGAGGCTAACCCAAGGAACATGTATATGATATTTCACAAGAATGGAATAAGTGGTTTCGGAGGAAATGTCGTTTGAAATTTACTTAAATTTGACCTAGTTTTAGCTATGGCAGCCATCTTGGATGACTGGCGGCCGCAAAAAAACACAAATCTGAGAGGGACTATCCCAAATATCATTGTGCTTAAGTTGCATCAAAATCTTTCAGGCGGTTTCAGAGAAGATGTAATTTTTAACCTTTTCCTATATAACACTTATGTAAACTTTGGGTCGCCGTGGCGGCCATTTTGATTATTTGTCGATAACGAAAAACACAAACTTGATAGAGGCTAACCCAAAGAACATGTATATGATATTTCACAAGAATGGAATATGTGGTTTCGGAGATGTCGTTTGAAATTTCCTTAAATTTGGTCTAGTTTTAGCAATGGCGGCCATCTTGGATGATTGGCGGCCGCGAAAAACAAAAATCTGAGAGAGACTATCCCAAATATCATTGTGATTAAGTTTCATCAAAATCCTTCAAGAGGTTTCAGAGTCTACAGGGGACGAAATATATTTTTCTGTTTACTCGTCCTGTAGGACGAGTGGCATGGACATGTTACTCGTCCTTATTGGATGTTTACTCGTCCTACTATGATTGTAAAGTTCATAAGTCAAAGTATTCGGATAACATCATGTAGCACTATTATATTAATAAAACAAATCATAATGACAATGTGTTGTTTTCTTTTATTTAAATCAGTGAAAGTTATGCAACTTTGATTAGTATTACAGATCGTCAAACGCTACAGTTCACTACAGTCTCACTCTGATCATGGTCATTTACACTACAGTTACTTTGGCTGACACCCCAATTCCACGTTTATCTCATCGGACTCGCTATCAGAGGTAGAGTCTGACTGTCGCCTCTTTGGACCATATTTGACCCTTGGGCCTGTGCAAACATGTCCTTTTGTATGTCGTGTTCCTTTCCCAAAATTGAGCCATTTAACAATACTCTTTGTGGGGTTATAATTGTCCAAAGTTGGCCCATCTATCTTTATTCTTAAAAGAGAAGACATTGTTTCCTGATTCAATGATGTCCTTAACTGTGTTTTTACTTGATTCATTTGGCTAAATCCCCTTTCACATTCTGCTGTTGTTGGCGATATGGTCAGCATTATGCTTACCAGTGGCAAAATATGTCTCAGATGGTCAACGTCCTGATTCCCTATGATGCTTTCATATGCATCTACCACAGGTCTATTGATATTTCTACAAACGTACTTTTTCATATCAATCCACTCTTCACATGCTGACTCTTTCTCTTCTTCGCTTAACAGTGGAGAATACATTGTCACCAACTTTTCGATCTCTTCATCTCCGTACGTTCTAAACTCTTCTGGATTGGTCTCTCTGTTTGGCCACAAATGAAAGTCAAACACACTGAACAGAGAGTGTGGTTCTCCAGCTAGGTGTTTAATGAATCTCTCTTCCAGAAAGAATTCGGCAGAGGAAAGCAACCCATCAATATCCGCTTTAATAATCTCTGCTGTATCATTTTTGTTTCTTCTGTTTCTCTGCGTCATTTCATTACCATGAAATTCCCCATTTTCAGTTTCTTGGAGAAATTTTCTAAGTTTCTTGCCCCTGCGTGTTTTCATCATGGTGAATTTCTCTTTAATTTCGCTTACTCTCTTTCCTACTTCAGAAATTAAACTCTTTTTCTGTTGGAAAAGGACTGACACTTCAGACAGTAAGTTGGTCCAATCAATCATAAAGTGCAGAAATGTAAGAAACCTCTCTGTATTCATTTCCTTTATATAACCCCTGGCTTTGTTTGAGTTATCATCTTTACCTGTTGATATATCGTGCAGGTGTATGAGTGTTACATCATTATTATCAAGTAGAGCCTTAAGTGCCCTACTCTGGCTGGCAACCCATCGTATCTGTTGGACACCACCATAGTGCTTTAATTCTTTGTCCAGTGAGACAGCTATCTCATAGAGTTCTCGTCTACGCTTTGGCGAATAATAATATAGCTGAAATATGCCTTTTATTACTCTCTCAAACTCATCAAGATAGCCAACACCCTTTTTGACGTCACATACTGCAAGCTCTAAATTGTGAGCAATACAGTGAACTACTGTCATATAGTCATCACATTTCTTATCTTCTCCCAACTGTTCATTAACTGTGTTGATAAGTAATTTCACAGCTCCACCTTTTTTACCAAGATTTACCGCTGCCCCATCTGTATTTATCCCAACAAGCTTTTCACTCAGAAGTTCCGGGGTGATTCCAACAGATTCCATTCCCTTCAAAATTCCATCTCGTACTCCAACTGCATGTCCGTAATCAAGCTTCACAATGTCAGCCATATTAGTATTTATTTCACCATTTTGTCCCACATATCTTACATACACAAACTCTTGTTCGTTTATTCCTTTATCAGTAGAACCGTCTGATAAAATACTTATGAACCTAGCAGAAAGTAGGTTTTCTGTTGTAGTGTCTTTTAAAACTTCAGACGAGTTCACACAAAAATCTTTGCAGGCTTTTTCATTTAAATAATTACTTCCAAATTCAACTCCGTTTTTGCATTGAAGAGCTATTAACTGAGGAAACTTTCTGAAAGATTCATTTTCGGTTGCGATGTAGTAGGCTGTGTTGAATAACTTCTCATAGACAACACTGTTCTTTTCATCTATCTTCTTGATACTTTTAGCAAATTGTGGTTTTTGTGGTTTTTCACATACTTGTTTTCGCTCAATACACTTTATGTGCTTGGCACTCTTATTGTGAAATTTTAATGTTTCTTTTCTGTAATTTTCTTTAATACCTTTAACAAGAGAGGAATCCTTGTCAGATAACTCTGGGAATTGCCTGCACACTTCACAAAATAACTCTTCATTCTCAATTTTTGCCCATGAATATTGATCAAGCCATGTTTCTTTAACTAACCTACGCCTTTTATTCTGGTCATAAGATTTCTGAGTGAGTTTTCTTTTTTCTGTTTGTGTGTTTAACCTTTCCTTTTTCCTTTCCTCCTCTCTCTTTTGACTATCTCCCCCACCTTGCAAAAAATTTCTTATGTCCGACATGTTTTGTTTTTGCAGACGACAATTTTTTCAAACATGCTAAACTACGGCTCCTAGAGATTTTGGTCAGGTGCATGCTTATTTATAGTCATTGTGTAATTGTTGGATTATCACGTAAATTTGACTTTTACAAATTAATGTTTGCAAAATAATGAAATAAACTCTTTAAATAATTTATTTATAATAGATACGACTTCCCCGTAAAAGTGTTATTTGTATTATCAAATATTCGCGATCCGTGAAATTGGAAAAACAGGAGCCGCATTTTAGTATGCCCGGAAACGGAAATGCATCGATAGCAACAATATCGATTTTCCCAACATCCGGTTGATTTCAAATGCATTTTATCGCTATGTCACAACAATTTTCTGCATTTAATTGCGTAATAAACTGTATAACAAGTATTTTCTTTGTTGTTGTTTTTCCACCGAAAGGTTACTCGTCCTCACGGACGACCGACTCATGTTTTTCACTCGTCCGGACTCGATTTCCACTCGTCAATACGAGCGGACGAGTGGAATTTTCGTGCCCTGCAGAGAAGATGTCATTTTTAACCTTTACCTATATAACTCTATGTAAACTTTGAGTCGCCGTGGCGGCCATTTTGGTTATTCGACGATAACGAAAAACACAAACTTGATAGACGCCAACCCAAGGAACATGTAAATGATATATCAGTAGATTGGAATAAGTGGTTTCGGAGGAAATGTCGTTTGAAATTTCCTTAAATTTGACCTAGTCTTAGCCATGGCGGCCATCTTGAATGACTGGCGGCCGCGAAAAACATAAATCTGAGAGGGACTATCCCAAATATCATTGTGATTAAGTTTCATCAAAATCCTTCAAGTGGTTTCAGAGAAGATGTCATTTTTAACCTTTTCCTATATAACTCTATATAAACTTTGAGTCACCGTGGTGGCCATTTTGATTATTCGACAATAACGAAAAACACAAACTTGATAGAGGCCAACCCAAGGAACATGTATATGATATTTCAGTAGAATGGAGTAAGTGGTTTCGGAGGAGATGTCGTTTGAAATTTCCTTAAATTTGACCTAGTTTTAGCCATGGTGGCCATCTTGGATGACTGGCGGTCGCGAAAAACAAGAATCTGAGAGGGGCCCTCCCAAGTACCATTGTGATGAAGTTTCACCAAAATCATTCAAGCGGTTTCAGAGGAGATGTCAATTTTAATAAATTGCTAACAGACGGACGACGGACGAAAAGTGATCGCATAAGCCGCTAACAATTACACATTGTGTTGAAATTTCCCTCTTGTTGGAATTTCCATATCTTCACCGGATACCCATGAAAGATTCTTATAAGGCCAAATAAAATTATACCTGAGTTTACTGTAACCCGACCGACCCGCTGAAAACACACCCGACTTTTTTTTTTTTTTTTTTTAATAATTATGTTCATGCTATCACGGCCGACTCATGTGCTCATTGTCCTGCTGTTGGAACTGACCCTCTTCCAGACTTGCGAAAAATAAATTAAACTGTTTTACCCCTTTGCAATAATTGCAAGTGATTGGGAAAAGATCCAGTTGTTGCCATGCCTTTTGGGAAACAATAACACATGTATACACAATTTCATATTGTTATCTATTGTAGTTTTTAAAATACCACATTTTCCCATTCATCAAAGCTCATCGCCACCTTAAATTAACTTCGCCAAAAAATAAAATAAAAAAATAAAATAAAATGCCTACCTACCTACCCAGTTTTTTTCAGCAATGTTACAGTAAACACAGGTATAATTTTATTTGGCCTAATACATACTGGACACTAACCTGATCATTTGGTGACAAACAGAAGCTTGATATTGCCTCGTCTTCCTCCTGTCCGATAGTGGAATGCACCTTTCCCGTGGCTATCTCCAACACATTGACTTTGTTACCACAACCACAAAACATGTACGCACCATCAGCTGATAACTAATACAGAAGAAACATATTGAGGTGATGAACTGCAGTACAAATTACATCTGCTGATTCAAATAATGGCCATCAAGTACAAGGAAACAGTTGCAGGATTTAACATCCAGAATATAAATAAAGTCGTTTTAAGATACTGAATGTATAATGTGTCATTTTTCTAGAAGATATACATGTATATCACTTACATATATATATGAAGAGAGTTTTTGAAAAACGTATTTGGAGATCTCGGTATTTTTAATCTATAGAGAAACTGTACCGTATACCCTAATAGAAGCTCCCCCACCTATTTTTTCTTCAAAATTAAATACATTTTTGATCCCTTATATCCAAAATTAAATTATAATAATACATTTTTGATCTTTAAATTTGTATCCAAAAATAAAAATTTGATAAATGTTCATTATTTGTATAACACTTTTGAAAAAATATATTTTTATAAAGGCGCCCCGATATCATTTTGCATAGCGCTCTTTTGTATGTAAGATTTATAAAAAAAATAAAATATTTTTCATTTTTATAAGAGCGTCCCCTTGGCATTTTGTATAGCGCCCGGGCGCTACTATTGGGGGAAATATGGTATTTATTGTTTACCTGTATTTTCCCTCCTGTATAGAAAGCCTCATACTTGCTTTTGACAGCAAAGCTGTGAAAATATACAAAAAACATCAATTAACCCTTTCGCTACAAAATTTCAAATGTCGTCTGCTAATATTTGAATTCAAACCTTCCGGTAATATTTGCAGATTTTGATGTTATGACTTCCATGATTGTCACCACTCAGTAGCTTAAATTAAGATTAAGCATGTGGTTGACTGCTTGCAATCGGTGTCAAAACATATACAGTGCAGGACATTTTTTTAATAGCCTACTCGTCCTGTAGGACTAGTGGATTGGAAATCTTACTCGTCCTTCAAAAAATCTACTCGTCCTACAAAAAACAAGTTATATCATGATATGTGTTTATTAACTAAAACCAACACTCAGGAACAGGATAATTGTATGGTATCTAATGTAATATGGAAATATTTGCATTGTCTTACTTATTTTTTTAGTTTGTTATTATTTTTCCCTTTTGTCTTAACCAGACACACACAGACACACACACACACACAATTTAATATTATAAATAAAAACATAACACCATTTTATACTCATAAACTATATTGCCTTTATTACACAGACGATGGCTTATTACTTCAAACACGTGTTTACTCGATTAAAATACATTTGCGGAACATATTCATATTATAGCACATTGGATTGGAATTGTAACACTAGTACCAACCGAGTTTATCCTTGTATCCTGTAAACCAGTCTAGATTTTGTTACTCGATTATTAGCCAATCAAAATTCGTCTAATACTCTTTTGTTTTCGCCCGGACTTTGAAATCGCGGTAAACATCCGGTTTTGATTTTAACAGCGCAAATATCGTATTTCTAGCTAGACACGCGATTTAAGCTAGAAAAAAATAATTAGCTCATTAAATTTTTCACGTGTCCAACAGGACGACCAGACAGGAAAACTTACTCGTCCTGCACGAGGTTGGGCGGGGAGGGAAGTGACCTGTGTGATTAAACATGGGTATTTTACGACGGCCGCGCCATCAAATTCGTTTTAGTTATTATTATGGTTTGCAATGTAAGATGACACTGATGTTGTATTCGGTTTATCTTGAATTTATACCTCCAACCTTCCGTAAGAATCGACACTTTCTCACTTGGCTAGCCAGGACAACACTTTCTGCGCATGTGCGATTTATGTCTGTCCTAATGTAAAAGCCATCATTTTCCTAGGCTCGCGTTAAGCATTCGCCAAATCGCCATAGGTGAAAAGAAACCCGAACTGGCGAATGAAAATCGTAAGAAATACATATCAAATTCGCCAGACATCGGCGGTCTGGTGAATCCAAATTTCCGACCGATTTTGTCTAAAATCTCGGAAAATCCCGAATTCTAATACACAAAGTCTTTCACTGTTTATAAAGCCACTACCCCGCTGGGTGTTGTTAGCTAATTAGCGACAATCAATTTGGACTGATAAACTAATTATCGCAGTGTTTATTGAAGACCGCAGTCATTTATTGTTTCTATTGTCACTGTGCGATAGACTCCGCCCACTGTTCCGCCTCTTGCTGTCAATCAACTTGTTTGTGACCCCGCGCTCAATATTATCCACATATTAAACTGCGTTATCGAGCCGGGTAATACATTAAAAATAACGTGGCGCCCACTAGCGGCCAAAATGGCTTTTCAAAACACGTTTGCTTACGAATTAATAAGCTGGAGATGCCGTCGGTGTTTTTGAACTTTACGATCACTGATAAGACTAATTAGTTGTACACACGGTAGCGTAAACTGGAACAATGGCAAGTGTGAACCGATGTTTGATCGACTGTCTCTGAATTGGGATAATTTATGGTTGAACAATCAACATGAAAAAATGCAAAAGGTGCGCTTACTCAAAATATTGAGGTACAATTTTAGAATGAAGTGGCTTTTATTACCTACTCTGAGCATGATATTCGTGGTGTATGTGGCATTTCTGAATTTTGTCTCACAATGCAGCGCGATCTTTCTAGCTCCTTTGGAACTCCTGTTAGTTGAACTTGTTTTATATGCCTCAGCTTAGCCTTGCATTTTTAAATATATTTTAATATTTTATTTCTATGAATGTTAGTAGGCCTATATTTAAATACATTTAATGAAAATACTAAATGGTCTAATCAATGGTGACAAGAGTCTGTATTTTTTATATTTTCTTATTATATGCATGCATTCATTGTCCTTTTTTAAATTTCAGTCGACATTTTTTAAAAATTAAAATAGCATTAAATTAAATACAATTTTTAAAACTTTTTGAATATTTTATAGCTCCAATTGTAATTATAAGTAATTGTAAGCACTAAAGCTGAATGCATTTGATGTGGACATATTGATACCCTATACATGTAGGTTAATAAAGCATACTTTTTTAACTTACTATTGATCTGTACGCAAACGCGAAGTTTTAGCGCCTCCAATTCGTTCAAAAATATCTAGGCAAAAGTCTGGCTTAAGACATTCTAATCTGGCTAAAGGAATTTTTAGGGCTTTAGCCAGATTTGGCTAAAGGGTTTAAAATCCTAGCGCTAGCCTAGTTTTCAAATGCTTTTTTAGACAATAAAAGTGTAACATCTGACTTTTAAAATACCATGGACGAATACAGATAAGTTTATTCTATCAGTCGCAATGAAGTAATTAATAAAATAATTGATATATCTTCCGCAAACAAGCCGTTAAAATCAGACTGTATTGATTTCGTACATTCTTTGACGCCGCCATTTTTAAAATGCAGTGTTGGGGCACCTTACTAATTTTCATATATCTCCGCCTAGCGGAGGATTTTTTAAACAAGATTTACGGGGCAGAATGACGTCATGATGCGAATCTAACAGCTATGGTAAGTATTTTTACTTTTTAATATTATTCTTGAATTATTAGAAAATACGTTTGTGCTTATCCATAACACTATTATAATCAATAATAGTGTTATGGATAAGCACAAGCGTATTTAATAATATATTCAAGAATAATTTTAAAAAGTATTTTTTTTTACCATAGCTGTTAGGTTCGCATTATGACGTCATTCGGCCCCGTAATTCATTTGAAAAATGGCGGTTTCATTTGTAAAGTCTGCTAGTGCCGATAACAAGTGGCGAAATACTCGTTGTTGTGTGACTTTCTCGTGATACGGACTATGCAAACTGATAAAATATGGATTTATTTACGTATCGGTTCTTTACTTTAGTGAATTGGTTGTGATTTGAAGCTGGAATACTGCGCCGAAATTAACGGAATTAACGGACACCTGATTTTCGGTAAATTTCATTTGTTTACATAGGGGACATAGACAAACAACGAGCAGCTTGAAATTGCACTTTGGTGACTTTGAACTCGGATATCTCAGGGAATTTACAAGGGATCGTAGGAAGAAAGGTATTGTTGGATAGGAAATTTATTTCTGCACATGTTAGTATATAGTGTGCATGTAACTGAGATTGTTTCGAACGTCTGCTTGACCTCTGAAAAAGAACACCAGCATTTTCCAAAATTTCCCATTAAAGTCCTTTATAGACAATTATAATAATAGAAGGCAAAAATTAAAAGTGACCAGTTCCTGTGATTGGACAGATAACATATATTGATAGCTGGGTTTTAAATTGTGATAACTTTCTTATTTATTGTTCGATTTTGATGATTTAAACAGCATTGTTTTTGTAAAAACATACTCTTCCCATTGGTTTGTATATCTTTGAGAAAAATCATATTTTTGTAAAAAGTGTTGTCCTGGCTAACTTGACAAGTCGAGGGATATAATCTGGATCACCAAAAGCGGTGAAAGCACCAAAAGCGGTGAGAGGCTATACAATTTTAGACGCAGCGTCTTAGTGCATCAGTGGCCAGGATAGTAAAGATAGTAAAGACTTTACTATCCTTGGCCTGGCCACGGAGGCACTTGGCAGTGATGGTCATGGGCAGGCTCGTGGACGCACGCTTATTTATGATCAGTGACAAGCTTACATTTGGTTAGACATTGCAAGAACTTACTTTGTTTTCAGTAAACTCATTGTTATTTATCTTGCTCTTGATTCCAAAACACGTTTTTTCGCGGACATCAGTTTATGGTTTTTTTTACCGGAAGTTGCATGGGCCTTTTTCAGTCAGTGTTCCGTGAGATCCTAAACATTGTCGATTTTAGTAAATATGTCATCCATTTCGGGATTTCGGACTTTTATGGACACCAATATTCGTTGTTTTATATGTAAGACGAATAAATTACTATTAATTTGAAGAAATAATTAAACAAAATCATTTTTTAATGGATAACTATGAAAGTATTATTGCGATTGTTACAAGCAACTAAAAATCATAGAACACCGTATTAACCATCCGGTGTTAGGGTAAACATTCACAAACAAGAACGTTCGTGCATTTCCAAGCATGTAAAGGTCTCATGTTAACAAATAAAAATGAATACCAGCAAAGAAAAAGAAGAGAAATTAAGAGAATCGGCTTGCACCGGAGACTTGGATCAGCTGAAGCAACTTATTGAAAAAGAACACGTCAACGTCAATTCTGTCAACAGTATAAACGGATGGTACAAATAAAAAAATAAATAAAAAATAATACATAGATAACAGGGTCTTTGCCCATTTTGTGTGTACCGCCACTGCGATCCCTTAACAGCTGAAAGGGGCATCATCGCCATGCCTTTGTCATGCTGAGATCAGGGGCATCATCTAGCCTAATAAATTGGCTCCTATGCATTTTTTTTTTATTATTCTGACGTTCTATGTAACTGCTCGCCAATACGAAAAATTTCAAAAGAGCATTAAACGTGTATTTTAACACACTAGGGCATCATCGCCATGCCGAGATTGTAAAATTCAATAATGCATCGTCTTAAAATTTCCAGTGTGTTGGCATTTTGTTTTGCAAGTACGTTTGAAGGCTCTAAATGAGTTTAAGAGCCTCACAAACAAGGCCTTTTCTTTCAAAAAATGACATTTTTGTTCATTTTCCGCAGTTTTTGGTCTTGAATATAAAGAGCGCACCCTCGAGCACAGCTGATTTTTTGTTGAAACAGGTACTTGATAGGGATGCATCATCAGCCAAAAAACTGTGTGTGCTCAGAGGTGCGCTCTATATCATCTTTAGGATCGAAACCTTACCCAGAAAGGTCCAAACTCTACAAAATATAACAAAATTACCAAAAATGTCATTTTTTAGACCCTGTTGATTCTTCTACATAAATAAAAATATATTTTGAAGATAGAATATGATCAATTTACTTCAACATGCACAACAGATTATATGTAAATATTATTTTTGAGCATTTTGAACATATTGGGGTCCAAAATACACCCTTATCATACCTTGTCCTTTAGCAAACTTGATGTAGAATACAAAGGGCTTTTACCAGAATTTCAAAAATGGGCCTGTGCAGCTGTATGAATTGACACAACAAACACCATAACGTAACCTGAATCTAGACCACTCTGGTTACATGTAGTTAAGTAATATCAGGCAGACGCTTGTCATCCAGTATTCAACAATAAAGCAAGCGCCTCAATCGTATTGACCGAACCGTATAGGGGAGGACACAGGTAACTCTCCTCCAACAACAGGGTGTCGCTGTCAAAATTGCATAAAAAAAATGCAAAATAACGGATTTGCACCACCACCCTATAATTTCTATACTTGGAGAACCCTTCTATTAAAGGTGAAATAGTGCGTGTCTTTTGAGTATATATTCGGAAATATATGTGTATAATATACAATCTGTTTAAATCTTACACTTATTGGTTGTCCCGTTTTCTCACAGTAGCCAATCTTATCTCATAGCGCACACGCTTCGAGTTTCGCCCTGGTAAGTGTCACATGATCCTGTGACGTCATTGGTACCAAACAATTAGCGGTGTCGCATTGAGTTGTATAGTATTGTCCATGTAGGATTACGTTTTATGGTACTTGTTAAAATGCCGTGTGCTGTCGCTGGGTGAAAAAGTTTGCATAAAGAAGGACAAGATAATAACCTAAGTTTCTTTCGTTTCCCTAATCGAGATAACGATATATTAAGATTTGAAGTGTGGGTAGACTGCAGTGTTTTTTTTTGGCTGTTTTTATAGCCGAAATTCGGTCATATTCCCAATGCCAAAACATACCTTTTTTTCCCAATTAAGAGGAAAAAATTCCCAATTTTAAAAAAAAAAAAAAAAAATTTTTTTTAGTGTCCCAATCCAATGATTGGGGTTCATTGGATTGGGGTTCAAAAGCTTATTAATTCTTCTGTTTATCTAGGTGTACAAAAAACAGTATTAAAGATATAATTATGAAAGGAAAGCTTTACTTTATATTTTTCCGAATTTTATTAAAAATCGCGCTACAATTCCCAATTTTATGAAAAATCGCGCTAAAATTCCCAATTCCAACGCCATGGGCTATGTTCCCAAAATAGAGAAAAAAAACACTGGACTGTTACCGAAGAAAAGTGCCCGACTCGTCGAGAAAGTGGGAACCTAAGAAAGACGCGCGAGTTTGTAGCAAACAATTTGAGTTGACTTTGTGGGAAGTCCATCCTTTGGTTTCATTATCTTTGAATTTGGAGAACAAAAGGCCATGCATATTAAAATAAACAGCGGTACCAACGATATTTGACTATAAAAATGAGAAGTGCATAACCCCGCCGTCTCCAAGCAAGTTGTATTCGTCTATTCGACGGCGTTGAGGCGGAAATTCATACATGAAGTAAGATTGAAATTTATGTTCAATTATCTTAGCACCTCATCGAGTATACGTATGATAAATTGAAGAAAGGTGTATAACCTTAGATCTGTATGTTTAGCTGTTGATTTAGAAGCATGGGTCTTTACGTGAATCAATGAAGAGTTGACGGCGCTAATAATATGTAGCCGTCTTTTTTTTAAATATTGCTAAGAACGTTCAGCATATAAATTTAAATGAATCCGGTGAAATAAACACTGTGTCTTTGTTTCCAAATTTTAATTTTAATCATTTTAAATTATTCACCCTCTTCCGCCAATAGTGTTTTAAATATATATTATCAACATATATAGGTCTATGGATTTGAAAAAAAAATACAAAATGTTTCATGGATATCTATTACAAGGCAGAAAATTAATAATATTTCTAGCTTTTATTAGCTCTACTGATCAGAGATCAGCAGAGCTTATGCCGTGGTGCGGCGTCCGTCGTCCGTCTGTCCGTCTGTCCGTCTGTCTGTCCGTAAACTTTTATTTGTAGCGACTTCACAGCTGAAACTACTGGATGGATATTCATGAAACTTTACAGAAATGTTGCCCATAAAGTCTAGTTGATCCTAGCAAAAATTCATGTTGATGTGAAATCCAAGATGGCCGCCAAAGCTAAAAATAGAGTTTTAAAATACAAGTTTGTAGCGACTTCTTCTTGAAAACTATAAGTGATATTGATATGGGACTTTTTCTAAAATGATCAGCATGACATGATGTTGATCCTAGTCAAAAATCGTTTTGATTCAACGTTAAACATGGCTGCCAGCGGCCATCTTTGTTTACATAGAGTTATATAGTAAAAACTTGTAGCGACAACTTCTCTGAAACTACTTGGCGGATTGTCATGAAACTTTACAGGAATGTTGCTCTTGATGTCTAATTGATCCTAGAAAAATTTCAGGTCGGCCAGAAATTCAAGATGGCCGTCACAGCTAAAAATAGATTTTTAAAAAATAAGTTTGTAGCGACTACTTCTTGAAAACTATAAGTGATATTGATATGGGACTTTTTCTAAAATGATCAGCATTACAGGATGTTGAACCTAGTCAAAAATCGTTTTGATTCAACGTTAAACATGGCTGCCAGCGGCCATCTTTGTTTACATAGAGTTATATAGTAAAAACTTGTAGCGACTACTCCTCTGAAACTACTTGGCGGATTGTCATGAAACTTTACAGGAATGTTGCTCTTGATGTCTAATTGATCCTATCAAAATTTCAGGTCGGCCGGAAATTCAAGATGGCCGTCACAGCTAAAAATAGATTTTTAAAAAATAAGTTTGTAGCGACTACTTCTTGAAAACTATAAGTGATATGGGACTTTTTCTAAAATGATCAGCATGACATGATGTAGATCCTTGTGGAAAATTATTTTGATTCGGCGTTAAACATGGCTGCCAGTGGCCATCTTTGGTTACATAGAGTTATATAGTAAAAACTTGTAGCGACTACTCCTCTGAAACTACTTGACGGATGTTCATGAAACTTCACAGGAATGTTGCTCTTGATGTCTAGTTGATCCTAGAAAAATTTCAGGTCGGCCGAAAATTCAAGATGGCCGCCACAGCTAAAAATAGATTTAAAATAAATAAGTTTGTAGCGACTACTTCTTCAAAACAATAAGAGATATTGATATGGGACTTTTTCTAAAATGATCAGTATGACATGATGTTGGTCCTTGTCGAAAATCGTTTTGATTTGACCTTAAACATGGCTGCTTTGTTTACATAGAGTTATATAATGAAAACTTGTAGCGACTACTTCTTTGAAACTACCTGACGGATTTTCATGAAACTTCACAGGAATGTTGCTCTTAATGTCTTATTGATCTTAGCAAAATTTCAGGTCGGCCGGAAATTCAAGATGGCCGCCACGGTTAAAAATAGATTTTCAAAAAACAAGTCTGTAGCGACTACTTCCTGAAATCAAAATCAATCAGTAGAGCTTCAAGGTCATTGACCTCTTGTATTAATTCAGTATCGTTTTATGGCAAAGCAACAACAATAACGCCTCTTAGCTCGTGCAATAAGTAAAACAAGTATAATAGAATAATATACTTTATATTATGGTAATTTGATATGTTTGGTCTGTTTTCGATCTGTATATCAGGAGTAAGTATACATGAGTAAGTATACTTACTAACTGTCTATATCGTGCTCATAATACATTTGGTTATATTATTTTTTCTCTCTTTGTGCGCGACAAATTAGAGCTCGCATATCATGTGATATATCCGTCTTGTGCAATACGCGTCTGTCCTCGGCGGTATTACACCGCTAAAGTAGTTGCAATAAACAGGAAATATATCATAAAACTAGGTTTTCCTAAATGGTGCATGCTTTTGTGTTATACCTACGTATGTACCCTAATTAGGCTGTACTTCAATAGTGCACCGCAATATCTGATTAGTCTGTATTGATATTTGAGGGCAGTGGAGACTAGAGAGCGTGTCATATTGCAAACACCGCTCCTAGAGTGTTTGGTGTTGATGGCGACTTATGGAAATTATATGCTGTTTCATTTATTATTGTTTTTTATTTATTAATTTTTTATCAATTATGGATAATATCTAATAAATATATTTGTTCCATGTCTACTTATTGGCGAAAAAATCTGACGCTCATATTAATGTATAGGTATTAGACCAGGTCCATTCATTCGGAATATATACTACATTTCGCGGTTATTGTGTATGTACCAAGATATTGCAGTGTTGCGGGTGATTTACTGTCAGATTTCGATGAAAACAATGTTTACGTTGTTTTTTGTTTGTTGTTGCTGTAAGTGTATAAATACACTATTTTGTTAGATTAGTGAATAGTGTAATGAACCGCTGAACGTAACGAATGACATGACACGATAGTCTTTACAAGCTCTCCATTTGCACCTGCACCGCGTTCGACTTCATCATCAGTTGATGAATCCGATGTATTTTCGTCCTCAGACACGTATTCTGGCTCAAAATTGTAAGGTTGCACATTGTGTAACCGTCTTATCACGGGCATTTCCTCTGACTCAGTATCATGATCGCTTAAATCTCACATTTTCACACAAGGTATACTGTTTTGCGTTCAGTCTCAATGTAAACAAAAAATAGTTTGTTCCCAATGACGTCACTTCCGGTAATTCGCGCAAGAGTTTTTCCCCTTAGATTTTTTTCGATTTTTCAGCAATGTCTGTTCGATTTTTATCTTTAAAAACATATTTTCACTGAACATACATCAATGGCATAGTAAAAATCGTATTTATAGTGATATTTAATACTTAAAAACATATCAAAAGCGGATTTGTTGATTTAAGACAAATTTCTGCTTTAATGTATCCAAAACATAATAATGTTGAGAAAGTTAGAGGGAATTTTTTGTTAGGGTAATTTTTTCAGCCAAACAGTGGATCAATGTAGTTTTTTTTGCTAGTTGAAGGGGTCGATATTTGGCACCTGTTTATGAAGGAAAAAAGCCCTGTCCAGTAACACAGTGTGACTTGATTCAGTTACATTCTGCACTTTTTCGACTGGCAGTAGTGTTGAAGCAGACATATTGGTTGAGCCAGCATGCCGAGAACTGAGGTATGCCGGATTCCGACCCATATTAGCCAGTATTCTGTATGCCGGGTTGTGGTACGCCGTACGCCGACATTGCAGTTTTTCATACGCGTACGCCGTATTTTTCTCAAAAATATTTTTTTCAATCCAACAAATTAAAAAAATGCTAATTTAGGTCTCAGATTGCTGGAAATGCCATTTCAGAGCACCTAGGTTTCAAAAAATTTCGGGTGGCATGCCCCCGGGCCCCCCTAGAGAGCTCCGGCCCTGCACAGCCAAACCATCTTTATTACTGAGAGTTCTGAAATACTTGAATACGGGTGAAAGAATTATCAAAATCGGATGATAAACAATAAAGATACGACCATTTAAATGTTGTTCTAAAACGAATATGGGAGCCGCCATTTTTAGAACTATGACATCATAGTTCCATATTACCATATATAGAATATTGATAAATATCATTTAAAACGAAGAAAATCACTGCAGATGAATGATTTTTTTTACTGGTCATGTAAAGGATTATTGCCATTAAGTATTACATATTTGTCACACATTTGCTCTAATTTTTTCCCTATAAATCAGTAATTTTTCATATTTATAAATATTCCATATATGGTCATTTAGAACCGTGATGTCATAGCTCTCAAAATGGCCGCTTCCATATCCGTTTCAACAGAAACTTCAAATGATCATATCTTCTTTGTTTATCATCCGATTTTGATAATTCTTTCACCCTTATTCAAGTATTTCAGAACTCTCAGTAATAAAGATGGTTTGGCTGTGTCGCTACATTCCCTTTAATACATATAAAAATACTATCTTTCTCCTTTATTTTAACATTGTCAAAATTCCCCCTTTTCAGATCACCTGAGCCGAAGGCTCAAGGTGATCTATTGGGATCACTCTTCGTCCATCCATCGTCTATCCGTCGTCGTTAACGTTTGCTTCAAACGACTTCTCCTCAGAAACCGCTATGCCAATTTTGACCAAACTTCACGTGGAATGCTTTCTAGACTTGTTAAAATTAGGTCAGCATGTTATCCAAGATGGCCGTCATTATATATATATATGGTTGAAACCTTAAAAAATCTTCTTCTAAAGAACCCCTGGACAGATTTTAACAGTTTTTCTTTTAAAATGATCGCCTATGCCTAGACTATGAAGTTTGTTTAAATGAAGTCCCCGGGGGAAAAAACTTTAAAAAACCTTTTTCTCTGAAGCTATAAGGCACAGAGCTCATATGTATTACATGTAGCATCAGCTTATGGTCCTCCACTAAGTTTGTTCAAATGGTGACCCTGGGGTAAAATTTGTCCCAGCCCTGGGGGTCACAAGTTTACACAGACTTACATAGGAAAAAAATCAAAAAAATCTTCTTCTCTGAAACTACAAGTCCGAGGTTTAATATTTAGCATTTACTATCAGCTTATGGTCCTTTACCAAGTTTGTTCAAATGGTGACCCTGGGGTCACATTTGGCCCTGTCCCAGGGGTCACATGTTTAACATAGACTTGTATAGGGAAAAACTTAAAAATTCATCTTCTCTGAAACTGCATGAGCCAGAGGTTTAATATTTTGCATTTGCTATAAGCTTATGGTCCTCTTCATAGTTGGTTCAAATGGTGACCCTTGGGTCACATTTGGCCCTTCCCCAGGGGTCACATGTTGTATATATACTTCTATAGGGAAATACTTAAACAATCTTCTTTTCTGAAATTACAAGAGCTAGAAGTTTAATATTAGGCCTTTACTATAAGCTTGTGGTCCTCTACCAAAATTGTTCAAATGGTGATCCTGGGGTCACATTTGGCCCAGCCCCAGAGGTCACATGTTTAACAAAGACTTACATAGGGATTTTTTTTAAAAATTCTTCTTCTCATAAACAGCTTGGTCAATTTTGACCAAACTTCACATGGATGATCCTTAGGTGAATGTTTTTCAAATTTGTTAAAATTAAGTAAACGCGACATCCAAGATGGCTGCCATAGAAAAATCTTTAAATTACTTCTTGTACACTGGGAAGCTAAGGCCGTTGGTTCAAATCCCATTGGAGTTTTTTGTTGTTTTTGTATTCTTCTTTTTTATTATCGTTTCCTGTTTGGATGCGTTTTTTCTTTTGTTTAATTTTTCTAAAGTTTGTACGTAAAGATTTTGCATGTATATAGGGAAAACTTAAAAAAATCTTCTCTGAAATTACAAAAGCCAGAGGTTTAATGTTTTGCGTTTGCTATAGACTTATGGTCCTCTACCAAGTTTGTTCAAATGTTGACCCTTGGGTCACATTTGGCCCCGCCCCAGGGGTCAAATGTTTTATAAAGACTTGTATAGGGATAATCTTCAATAAATCGCCTTCTCAGAAATACAATTTTGACCAAACTTCACATGGATGATCCTTTCATGAATGTTTTTCAAATTTGTTAAAATAACTTACAATGTAGAAAAATATTTGAACTACTTCTTGTACACTGGGAAGCTAGGGCCGTTGGTTCAAATCCCACTGGGGGTATTTTTTTCTTTCTTTTTTTCTATTGTTAATTTTTCTAAAGTTTGTATGTAAAGATTTTGCATGTTTTACATAGACTTATATAGGGAAAGCTTAAAAAATCTTCTTTTAAATTGTTAGCATGGAGTTGTGGGTGTAAATTTCGGTTGAGGGTGTTGTTGTGTTTTGAACGTGTAAAAAGGTATTGGAAGGAATTTAATGATGAAACCCCTTGGTATAAGAGCCATTTTAGCTTGTAGAGCATCCACAGGCCCTCTTGTTCTTTATTATTATTAATGATCACTAAACTCTGGTCTATCAAGTTTGCTCATTTGAAGTTCCTGGGGTCAAAGATGGCTGCAACCCGCTGGGTGCAAAGTTTGTATGTAGATATTTTGCATGTTTTTACATAGACTTACATAAGGAAAGACTTAAAAACATCTTCAATCAGCATTTGCAAGGGGACAATTTTTTCATCATTGGCAAAGATCCTCAGGTGATCGATTTAGGGTTTTGGCCCTCTTGTTCCAATTCATGTCGAGTTTTCCCCCTCTAAAGGGCCCTGACCCCCTTCCCCCAAAAGTAAAAAAAACACTGCATTGTTGCAAGTAGACTGGGCTCATGCCCTCTTGTTTATAAACATCTTTAATACTTATTTATTTTCATGTTGTCCCGCCTCACAGAAACTCTCATACCGTCTGAGAGGGCCTTGTTATGTTCACTGCAATTTATAAACAAGGAAAATATAAGCTTTAAGCAGGGACCAAACTTCTCATATCGTGCAAAAAAACGCTTTTGGTTTATCCGGAAAGATATACTCGTGAATGATTTTTTGCATATTTTTGTAGATATTTTGCATGTTTTTACATAGACTTACATAAGGAAAGACTTAAAAACATCTTCAATCAGCATTTGCAAGAGGACAATTTTTTCATCATTGCAAAGATCCTCAATTTGAAATTTATTTATTTTCCTTTGACCGTTTGTTCAGCGATTTTTATATAATGGTTTGGTACGAATTGGATACCGTAGAAATCACGATGCTGTTACGAAATGCAAAGTATGTCAGAAGTCCATACAGTGGTTTCATATGTACAAGACCCCCATCTGTTAATATTTAAAAAATCAGGAGTATATCTTTCCGTGTACACGTTTTCGTTTTTTTCAGGCTTTGGTCCCTGCCTACTTGTTAACATATAATAAACAGAAGACGAGTTATGTTTTTGTATATGGTTTTTGCATGTATATTTAAAAGTAAGAAAATATTATATAGCTTCAAACTGTCCATAATTATTCTCAGTTTTTGATGAATTCCTAAAAATAATACAAAGACATTTTATTGCTTACACTTATAAGTCATAAAACACATTTTGCCTTTAACATTTGTTCTAGGACTGCTCTACACTGGGCCTGCAAGCGTAACCATGTGTCAGTGGTAAAATATCTTCTGTCCCAGGGTGCCGACAAAAATAAAGAAAACAGTAATAAAGAGCCTCCAGCCGAACTCACAAATACTGCTGAAATAAGAGCAATGTTACAATGTAAGACCTTAACTTTTATTTCATTTTGTCATTTGATCTAATATATTCAAAATATTTGTTTGTTTCAGTACTTTTAACCAGAAGAGCATATTATGTCGTGGTAATTTATCTGCGTCTGTCCGTATACTTCCACCTTGTTTACGGAATAATGTTAGTAAATGTTTTCCGATTTTCACATAAGCTCTCGATTGAGTTTGACAGTGAGCAAAATTGATGCATGTGATATAGTTATTGCCGTTTAATATGCGAAAATAGGGGACTTTCAAGCTGCTTACACAATAACTTTTGTGAATAACTTCCAACTTCCACTTTATTTTATGGAAGGTTTGTTGTTATGCCCTTAAGTTATTGCCCTTTGTTGTGTCAAAATAAAGGAATTTCAGCTTCTTTACCTAAAAACTTTAGCAAACAGCCTATGATTATCACCAAGGTTTGTTTCAATGAGATCTCAAACGACTTTGAAAATGAACAAAACTTATGCATGGGTTACAGAGTTATTGCTCTTGATTTTGTTAGAATAATGGAATTTCAGCTTTTTTACACAATAACTTGAGTAAATGGCTGCTGATTTGCACCAGAGCCAGGAGAGAGATACTTGGGCCCTTGATCCTCTACTTGTTATTAGTACCACTTTTAATTAAAATTTGGTTTATCAGTATTTTAATAAAATAAATAGCGTGACAGTATGTTTGTTTATGAACCATAATTCAATTATAATTCTTGTAATTTCTTAAAATTAACTTTATCTGGTGGGCATGGTTTGTAATGAGACAACTTAATATATATTGTGTAGTGTCCAATACCATTTCAGACGATGGTGGTCCAGGTAAGGCTGCACCCCTGCCTATTGTTCCTAATTACATTCAGAACCCAGTGTTTCCGTACTCGAACGACACTCAGCAGTCATCACCAGCAGGAAGTCAGCAGCAGCCCAATCACAACTACACAAATACAACAGCGCCTGTGCAGCCAGTAAATACAGATGCAGATGGTAATCCAACAGCAGCAGTCCACTTTTAAAGGGACAGCAATCTGAATTTTTAGCTCTACTGGCCGAAGCTCAGTAGAGCTTATGGGATGCCGAGTTGTCCGTCGTCTGTCCATCGTTAACTTTTGTCTCGTTAAGACGATAGGGCCTTTGTTTTTCATCCGATCTTTTTCAAACTTTACCAGATTGTTGATATCACGAAAGCTCGGACTGTTTTGAAAACCAGCCAGATTGGATCAGTAACAGCGGAGTATTAAATATGGCCCTTGATTTAGTTAAAAATGCTATATTTTGCCTTGTTAAGACAATAGATTATTAATTTTTCATCCGATCTTTACCAAACTTTACCAGATTGTTAATACCAATGAAAGCTCAGATGAAAACCAGCCAGATCGGACCAGTAGCACCAGATTTATTGCCCTTGATTTAGTTAAAAATGTTATATTTTGCCTCGTTAAGACGATAGGGCCTTAATTTTTCATCCGATCTTTTTCAAACTTCACCAGATTGTTGATATCAATGGAATCCCCAACAAATTCGAAAACCTGCTAGATTGGACCATTTACACTTGAGTTATGGCCCTTGATTTTCTGAAATATGCTTTAATTTGGCCTTGTTAACACAATATGCCTTAATTTTTAATCGGATCTTTCCAAATTTTGTCAGATTGTTGTTGTCAACGAAAGCTCAGACCAGTTTGAAAAACAGCCAGATCAGACCAGTAACACCAGAGTTATGGCCCTTGATTTAGTTAAAATTGCTGTATTTTGCCTTGTTAAAGATAGGGCCTTCATTTTTCATCCAATATTTACCAAACTTTACCAGATTGTTACCATCAATGAAAGCTTAGACAAGTTCGAAAGAGCCTTCATACGGCTGGATTTCAATGCAGTTTTGCAGGGATGATCAGTACCAAGACTAGTTGTACATATCGTCACCGTGTTCTAGTTGAACGATTTTGGCAAAGTTATTGCCCTTTAAAGGTTTTAACACACAAACTTTATCTGAACTAGTTCTCCTGAACCCCTGGCCGGATTTAAACGAAACCTGTTAGGGATGATCAGTTCTAAGTCCAGTTGTGCATGTCATCTCTGTGTTCCGGTTGAACGATTATTGGCAGTGTTATGCCCCTTTAAAGGGTTTAATACACAAACTTTGTCTGGACTAGTTCTCCTGAACCCCTGCCTGGATTTCAACGAAACTTGACAAGAATGATCATTATCAGGCCTACTTATGCATATCATCGCTGTATTCCGGTTGAATGATTTTTGGCAGAGTTATGGCCTTTTAAACAGACTTTGTCCAAACTAGTCAAACTCTTCTGAACTCCTGACTGGATTTCAGTGAATCTTGACTGGGATGAAACACATTGATTTTCTTGCTTGAAAGATATAATTGTGTAGCTGAATCAGTCTCAGAATCCCCTGTGAGATATGCAGAGAAGTTATGTTATAGTCTTGAATCAAAAGTCCTTATTGATGCATAATAACCTGCTATTCGTTTATATACCGCCCATTCCAAGCCTAGTTTCGTCTGTCATTGCCATGTTCTGGTTAAATGATTTTTGGCCTTTTTAAGGTTTTAATACACAACCTTTGTCATGACTATTTCTCCTGATCCCCTGGCTGGATTTCAACGAATCTTGGCAGGGTAGATCAGTACCAAGTCTAGTTGCGCATTTCATTGCTGTGTTCCAGTTGAATGAATTTTGACAGAGTTATGGCCCCTTATAAATAAACTTTATCTTTAGCCAGTAGAGCCTCCACAGGCCCTCTTGGGCCTCTTGTTGTTGTTTTTTAATTGTGGTGTCCAGTTAGTTTTTCTACAAATCTGGCATATTAGAAAATCAATATTAATAATAATTGAATAGAAAGGAAATTGTTGTTGCATATTACTTATTTTTGATTATTTTGCATGAATAACATATTTAAACCTGCAGTACAGCTCACGCGAAACCAACACTTTACTCTTTCACGTCGAGTGAGGAATTTACAAATCATGTAATTACGCGGAGTTTCGATGATAAAACTACTCGGAGTGGGAATCAGTTACGCGAAAAGCTCTCGGTGTAATTACGCCACGATACTTCGTGTAGACAAACTCGGAGTTCGCAGAGTCGAAACTGCACAGGTAAAAGGTGCAACTTTTTCTAATTGCAGTCATTTTAATGCATAATTATTCAATAACTTTAGAAAAAATCGAAACAGAAGACAATTTTACTTTTGTATTGTTTTGGAAAAGCGGATGTGGTAAAATTTGAATGCCCGGATTATGTATACTGGGTCACGACAGTTATATGGCGGTTTCTATTACTGGCTTCGCGGCAAATATACATAAAATTCGATCAGTAATTATTATACTGGAAATTATAATTATATTTTGAAATAATAATTATTTGTAACAAATATTTACTATTCTTCTGTTTATTATTAATACATCGATGGGTTCTTTAGTCAGAAAAAAATTGTCAAGAATTCTGAGTCATATTAAAACCCGTTGTTAGTGCCGCCTTGTGAAGAGGTACATACATGGCCAAGGATTATGGGTATTTATGTCGGTTGAAGAACTGACTTTTGGACAACAGAAACGAACAAAACTTGTGATTAAATGTATTAAAAGTTTGAAATACGTATTTGTATCGAAATTTATTCATTGTATTTATCAGTCATGTCAACTTTGCACAGAAAAAATGCACTCAGCATTGCATTGTTAGTACTTTTCTGGCGATTGATTGCTTTTTTAAGCGCGCTGTCGGACGACAAGTAGAAAAGTTGTCAGAAAATTCAGATTTTTTTTCCCCAATAAAAAATCACCACAGGTGTGCACTCATGGTTAATTTGATTTTACGCGGAGTCTCTCAGAGTGTTTGGTCACTCTGAGTGACTCGACAGTGGCGTACTTTCGCTGTGTGGATTTGCCGAGTCCAAACACTGGCTTCGCGTAGATCCGCGCGGCACTCGATACGACCAAACTCGGCGAATCGAGTAAAGTGTGGGTTTCGCATGAGCTGTACTGTATTGTAAAATTATGAAGACAACTCCAAATTGTATTAACTTTCATTTAATTATGCAAACGGGTTTAAAGTTAAAATGATACTCGCCCATAATATGTTTTTTATAATTTTTGAAAAAGGATTATTTGGGACACCAATTATTGTAGTTAATCTTGTCCTAAAACAAACAGTGAATACGGTACTTGAATCATATGTTAATATGAAACGTCAGGGTCATAATTTAGGTTCAAATGTCATAAAAATGTGCGTAAAAGGGCAAGGTTACGTTGAAGATCGAGACAATTTTATTGAACTTGGTATAATTATGCATCTCAACAATACAGGTTGTTACAGTAGCATTCAAAAAACATATTAATACTTCAAATATCAGCACCACATTTTGGATTCAAATGTCATTTTTATATGCAGTATTCTGGGGTGTCTCTAATATTTGAAACAGGTGGCTACTTTGATTTGACAAGCGGCTACCATTAGTGATCGAGCAAAGCGAGATAGGTTGTTAGGGGGTCCGCGGGCATTTTCCCTCACAGATAAGCAGATGGAGTCTATAATTACATGCAATCTCCTGTTTTTGGTGCTAATTAAGGTCAGGATTTTTAGTTATTGCATGATTCTTTCAGATGATGAAATAATTCCATAATATTTGATAATGATTTAAAAAAATAATTGTTACAGCTTATGCAAAATTCAAAACAGACGGCGAATAAAGCCGGCTGTCGCCTATTGGAGACAGCCCTGAGTATTATGCCAGTATATATGCAATTTCAGTGCTTGATAAATACTTTAAGATTGCAATGTGTCCCTTTAACTTCGATAGGGATCACTCTAGTCATTTTGGAAATGGGTTAAGATGATAAAATTGGTACAGTAACTTAATTTTCTGACTGAATTTTATTTACAGAGCTAGTGTTAAAGGCTCGCATTGCATATTCACTCGAGAAGGACTTTATAGAGGTAGAACTCAACAAATCAAGTCTAACGTACGAGACATTGCTGTCGCTGCTGACGAGAGAGCTAGCCGTGGACAGATATGTGGTACATAAAGTGAGAAAACTTCCCAACACTATAGTACGGAAAGACAAAGATGTGAAGCGGTTACAAGATTTTCAAGAACTTGAGCTGGTCTTGACAAATAAAGCAATGAGTGCATCATCCAGGGGATATGGTATCGGGGACTTTAGTGACGGAGGATATAAACATGAAGAAATACTGTACTAAAATAATCATAATATGTTGTGAAATTTAAGAATAAGAAGTATTTATTTATTTAAGTGTCCTATTTTTTAAGAACTTTTTCTTGCATACTGGATAAGGTTATTCACGTTTTACCCTAGTGCTTTTTACACAAGTGCTGGAAAGCCTGATCTTACACGTGGGGTCAGATAAAAGCCACGCTCAAAACAGTTGCATGACGTCAAGTTGTGTAAATAAACATATACAATGTTAAAAGCTGACGACGTCATCGCATAAAATGTCAATGTTATTCAAGAAAAAAAATTGATCATGGGTAGCGAGTTCAGATAAGGAAAATAATCAATCATGGGTATCTGGTTCAGATAGGGAAATTCCAACACTCGGTATAATTGTTTTAATCGGAACCTCTGCATAGCCTCGATTCCATTAAAAAACAATTATACCTTATAATCTAAATATAAATGGAGAGTGGGCCTGAAATGTTCATTCCTGTTTGTGCCGTATTACCTGTTTTGTGTGGATGTGGCGTAAAATCCCAATTCAATAAATTTCCTTGGTGTTGCTCAGTGTAACCACAATTTGCAATGTCACAGGGATGGAAGCAAAAAATTTGTCATTTTATTCATTATACAACATAATACTCTTGTGAAAACTATAGTTACTATAACTTATACAATTCCATATGTCCATATTTTGACTGCCTCTGTTAGTGCCAATTTTTGCTAAAAATATGATTTGTGTATTTTTAATAAGTATTTGCGCAAATGTAAAATTAATTATATACGCAATATTACCCTAAAAGTGTCTTGACGGGATGCCATTTGAGATTTTAAGTTGTATTTAAAACTCAATATAAATTATTACGATCCTTTGGGAAATCCACATGTTTGCAGCTATCTTTGTTTAGATTTTACTGCTGTTTTATTTGTGTTATCACAGAAATACTATATATCACTGTACCTGTCAACAGCGGCGTAGCTGACCTGAAATGCATATATTAAACTTATCTCTGTAATGGTTCCTTTTGGCCTATATCTGATAAAAAAACTTGTGTGGCTGACAGAACACTTGTGTGGTATTTGAAGAAATATTTTTTGACAAATTTGAGAATTAACATTTGACAAAGTTGAATTACCAACACTGTAAAATAAAATAAACAAATGTTGACCTTTAACCCTGCACCCCATCCGGCATCAGTTTTTATTTCAAGTTCGGACTTTTCATTGTTCAAATTGATGTTTAGGCCCGGGCTTATATGGCCAAATAGTAGCTACGCTGATGGTCAAAAACATTGTTTTAAGACAGCTTATTTGAGAATATTTAGCATAAAATTTAATGTGAGTATCATACATGTAATTTGATACTACTGTATGTATACATCATGCATGGAGGTTGTCAGGAGTAGTAGTAAGATAATGATAGCATGAAGTATATCTCAAAATCCACAGCCCCATGTGGTTCCCGGGCATGAATAGGGCCACTGCTTATCCAGGCAGAGGGGTAAAATCATTTTTGTCACTTTTGTCTTGTTCATTAAAGTTATTCATCATGATCTCTGTATTGTGTCAGGTGTTACGGTACTTTAGTGGTGGTAGAAAACAATGATCGTTGCTCCATCAAAAAATGGAGTGGAATTTGCAACAACTCTGCACATGTTATCTAGATGTAAATGGAGAGTTACCCTGGAATGTTCATTCCTGTTGGTGCCATATAACCTTTTTGTGCTTGTGCACAATAAAACTTAATTCAATTTCATTTCAGTTCAGAATCAACATCCACATGTAAATCTACCAGTATATGATACATTATTAAATATTCTAATACACCCGCACTACATAGCTTAGTTTAAAATATCTCGTTATATTCAAGGATATATCATTGTAACGTTTGCAAAGTTAGGAGAATAAACAAGGCAATGCGCAAGATATCACTGTAATGTTTGCAACGTTAGGAGAGTAAGCAAAGCAATGCGAAAGATTTCAGATGTGTGCGTTATTTTCACATTTTAGGGGTATAGAAATAGAACATCGTTTACGGTGAATTATCTTGTAATATATCACGGTTTGTCGTTCAATTGTTAACAATAATTTCAGTAAATTCTTGTTTACAATTGAACTCCAAACCGTAATATATTACACGATAATTCACCGTAAATGATGTTCTATTTCTTAAATAATATAATAAAATTAACGGCAATTCAGACAGAAAATGAAAACTATATTTTACAAATTTCTATATAATTATTATCTAGTTATTTTCATTTTCAAAAAGCATTCAAAGTGTAGATAAAACTAAATTGACCTATTTATCATAAAACATGTCACACGACTGTTTTTCTTTTTTTACAAAAACCTCTTTGACATGATGTAATAGAATTACTGGTTGTATTACCTGTGTAACAGAAAAACAGGTTTGTTTTATGTTGTAATAGAAATACTTGTGTAGTAGAAAAAAGGTACTTTATTACCTCTTAAGCCATTGTTGTCTTTATGCTTTATAAATGCTATATTTTTATCCTCCCGCACCGTCTATCCGTTCATCCTTCTGTCCGAAACAATCATGTCACGGCCATAACTTTGAAAGAACAGAATGGACAATGAGTCATTGTTTCTCATGAAACAATGAGAAGGTGTGAAATGTGCAAGAACCGGGTCCGTATCTCAAAAGTCAAGGTCACTCTTTGAGGTCAAAGGTGAAATGAGTCGAAATTTTCAGGGGCATTTTTACTTATTGGTGACATTTCTTGTTTTATTGTTGATCTTTAACAGTTGTATTTACAAAATTGCATTACTGTACATGAACAGTGTGCACCTTTTGTCTTCTTTACGCAATTTGGCAACTGTGAGGATCAGTTTCTCCATTATTTTGACAATTTGTGCCATTACGAATCAGTGATTCTAAATTACATGGGACCAGTCATATTTGCTATATACAGGTATTAGTTATTTTTGCATTAAAGTTTATTTGTGATAACTGTAAATGCATTGTTCATTGAAATGTCGACTGCTTAGCTGGCAAGACACGTAGGGATCACATTGTCTGTCGACTGTCGGAGGCACCCTAGCACTTTCATTTTCAACCTTGCCATAACCGTAACTTGAAATATATTTGACCTATGTTCATGAAACCTCAAAAGTCACACACATGGTCGCCTTACCCAAAGAAATGTTGTTACACATTCAATAACTCCCGACTTCCATTTTGACAGATGTATGCTCCTTTTTATAAAACTTTAACTGCAACCTAACTATGCGACATAACTTTTGTAGAACATTAACCTATGGTCATGAAACTTAATACACTTTTTTCATATCAATTATTCCATGCCATTGTCTTGTCCAACAATGCTGAATTTTATTTCGGCAAAGTTATGCCCCTTTTCATAGAACTTGAACATGTAACCTAACCTAGCTCATAACTTGTCAAAATACTGGCTTTGGTCATGAAACTTTATAGTTATACCATACAAATTATTCAGTCCATAGAATCGGCTCTTTACTTTGCAACCAAACCTTTCTCACATCTTGAACATTTATAATTTTACTCTTTTTTTTTCCAACGAAACGACACACGTATGCATCTGACGCAAATGTTTATCTGCTATTGTTAGTTTGAATGGTGTTTTATGTCATATTTACAATTGTGTTAATGTTAACTTTTATCAAAATATCCATGTTTCCCTTTAACATACCGTAAAAGATGGCGACACAAGTGTTCCATGGAACTTTCATAGTTGGTTTTATTTTATTTCTCATTATTTTTACAACATGATGTTTGTGCACAGTAGAAGAAAGCAGAGGAGAACAGAGTAAAATACTTAATGTTCTCCTTTTGTTTTCATAGCTCCGGCACATTAGCAATTATTTCACTTAAATATTTAATATTTACAATACGTGAATAAAAAAAGTTACACAGTAGTTTCGTTTATTTATATTCATGGAAAAAAAAGTTTCAGTATAAAATTCAACAATCAGTGTTGTTAGCTCTTTGATCAAGAGCTTATGCTGTGGTCCATCCGTCTGTATGTCTGTCTGTAAACTTTTTTTGCGGCGACTACTCCTCTGAAACTACTGGATGGATTTTCATGAAACTGTACAGGAATTCTGCCCATGATGTCTAGTTGATCCTAGCAAAAATTCACATTGATGTTTAATCCAAGATGGCCACCAACGCTAAAAATATATTCTTAAAAAGCAAATTTGTAGCGACTACTTGAAATTTGTAAGTGATATTGATATGGGACTTTTTCTAAAATGATCAGCATGACATAGTGTTGGTCCTTATCGAAAATCGTTTTGATTCGACATTAAACCCAGCTACCAGCGGCCATCTTTGTTTACATAGTTATATAGTAAAAACTTGTAGCGTTTACTCCTGAAACTACTCGACGGATTTTGATGAAACTTCACAGGAATGTTGCTCTTGACGTCCAATTGATCCTAGCAAAATTTCAGGTCGACCAGAAATTCAAGATGGCCAGCACAGCTAGAAATAGAATTTTAGCTTGACTGATCAAAGTTCAGCAGAGCTTATGCCACGGTGTTTTGTCCGTCCTTCCATCTATAAACTTTTTTTGTGACGACTACTTCTCTAAATTACTTGACGGATTTTTATGAAATGTTGCTCATGATGTCTAGTTGATCCTAGCAAAAACTAAGGTCGGCGGGAAATACAAGATGGCCACCATGGCTAAAAATAGATTTTTACAAAACAAGTTTGTAGCAACTACTTCTTGAAAACTTTAAGTGATATTGATATGGGACTTTTTCTAAATTGATCAGCATGACAAGATGTTTGTCCTTGTTGAAAATTAGTTTGATTTAACATTAAACATGGCTGTCAGCGGCAATCTTTGTTTACATAGAGTTATATAGTACAAACTTGTAGCGACTACTCCTCTGAAACTACATGTACTAGACAGATTTTCATGAAGCTTCACAGGAATGCTGATATAGCTGTCAAAACCAATCAGTAAAGCTTCAAGGTCATTGACCTCTTGTTTTTATTTTGACGGAAGGTTTTATGATATGGTTCTGTATGTCGGTCCAACTGTCCATTTACAATTTTCTGGCTAATTCATTTAATGAAGGTAAAATTTGTTGGTCTCTAAGAACATGATGTGTAGATGCACATTTTGTGTCTGCATCTGCAGCCTTCTTTCTAGCTCGACTATTAGTGATTGAAGAATAAGAGAGCCTATGCTATCACCCCGGCATCCCACTCCACCTCAAGTTCTGTTTACAGGTCTATATCTCCTAGATCTGTTTCAGGTCTATATCTCTTTGCTCTGTTTACAGGTCTATATCTCTTAGCTATGTTTACAGGTCTATATCTCTTACATTTCATCCACATTTGGGCACAACCTTCCTTGTAGTATTATCTAAAGGGCTTCATAAGTAATTTTAGTTCCTATTATTCCTGGGCTCCCATGGAACCCAAATTGTGCCAGTAAAATGTGCCATTTCTCATCGAATTGGCATGTTAGCTGTGTTTACATGTATGTATCTCTTATATATCTTGTCCACGGTCAACCAAAAATACAGGCATTGGCTTCTTTATAGTAATATCTAGAGGGTTGCATTCTGACTACGGACAACTCTTCTATAAATTTTGGGCTGTCATGAGAAGCTAAATATTCTATAAACAGAGATCAAGGACTGTGGTAAACCGTTATATATGTATATATATGTATATATATGTATATCTCAACCAACTGTTGATATGGGATTCCTTAACAATATCTAGATAAATGCTTATCGATGTAATTTAGGCTTGAATGCATCATGGGCTCCCATACAGGCCCGTAGCTACGCTGAGGCACACCAAGACATCAAGACCAACATTCCTGTAAAGTTTTATGAAAGTCATTTTGGTAAATGTACCGAACCGATACCACTTATGGTTTTAGAGAAGTAGTCACCACAGAATTACATTTCTTGAATTCTAGGACAACCTGATTTTTACTTAGGACCAACTAGACATCAAGAGCAATATTCCTATATTCCTAAATATTTATATGAACATTACTATCTCACTAGTACAAGTAGACTTGCTCTTGTCTCGGAGGTTATATTTGGAAAATCAGAATCAAAATAAAATCTTAAAATCCTACAATTTGTTTTCAGTCTTTTTCTGACAGCCAAAAATACACAGGAGACTTAATCCTTACCCCACTATGAATGTATAATGGACTGTCCTTTCTTTGAATTTGGACCAGTCCATTTATAGTACAAAGTGGGGTTTCGGTCAAATTGACTGATGAGCACCCAGACAGTGTATACTCTGGTCAGCCTGCAAGTTGGTGTGCCAGTCATTTTGTTAATGTTGCAATTCAATATCACTTATGGTTTTTGAGAAGTAGCATTTTTTAAATCTATTTTTAGCAGTGGCGGCCATCTAAATTGAAACCTTTACCAAAGTGACTGGTGCGACATGTACTTGGTCCTAACCAAGATTCATTTCGATTCCATCTCAAACATGGTCCCCAGCGGCCATCTTTGTTTAAATAGAGTTATATAGGAAAAACTTGTGGTGACTACTCCTCCAGACTAGGATAAAATTGAATGAGATTATAATGTTGCATAGCTAATGTTGCATAATAAATCATAATATTTAGGAATATAGGAATGTTGCTCCTGATGTCTACTTCTCAAAAACCATAAGAAGTATTGATTTGGAACCTTTACTAAAATGACTGGCATGACATGTAGTTGGTCCTAAACAAAATTTATTTTGATTCTATGCCAAACATGGCTGCAGCGGCCATCTTTGTTTACATAGAGTGATATAGGAAAAACTTGTGGCGACTACTTCTCTGAAAGTGTGTGTCTTATTTCCATAAAACTTCACAGGTTCCCATGGCTGATCTGTCTATCAAAATCTATCAGTAGAGCTTCAAGGTCAATGACCTCTTGTTAGCTCTACTGGCCGAAGGCCAGCAGAGCTTATGGGATGCCGAGTTGTCCGTAGTCAGTCCGTCGTTAGCTTATGTCTAGTTAAGATGATAGGGCCTTTATTTTTCATCCGATCTTTACCAAACTTTACCAGATTGTTAATACCAATGAAAGCTTAGATAAGTTTGAAAAACAGCCAGATCGGACCAGTAACAGTGGAGTTATGGCCTTTGATTTAGTTAAAAATACTATATTTTGCCTCGTTAAGACGATAGGGCATTCATTATTCATCCCACCTTTAACAAACTTTACCAGATTGTTAATATTGGTGAAAGCTCGGACAAGTTCTAAAACCAGCCAGATCGGCCCTTGATTTAGTTTAAAATGATATATTTTGCCTCGTTAACACGATAGGGCCTTCATTTTTCATCCGAATGTAACCAAACTTTTAAGAGATTGTTTATATCAATGAAAGCTCGGACAAGTTCGAAAACCAGCTATATTGGACCTGGAACACCAGAGTTTGCCCTTGAATTATTTAATATGCCATTTTCAGCCTTGTGAACACTCTAGCGCCTTCACTTTGTATTCGTTCTTTCCCAAACTTGGCCAGATTGTTGATGTCAATGAAAGCTCTAACGAGTTCGAGAACCAGCCTGATCAAACTAGTAACACCAGAGTTATGGCCCTTTTTTCAATATTCGCTAATGTAAACTGCAAACTCAAGGGGTCAGGGGTTCAAATCTCACTGGAGGCATATATATTATTTTTTTCATACGAAACCTTGGTTGATGGGCTGATTTTTTTTTTGATTTTTTTATTGATTTCTTTTTCTCCCATAAGAAACCTTGGTATTGGGAGCTTAGGGACCCTTGTTGGATCAGTTTTACATAGCGTTATAGGGAAGAACTTCAAAAATCTTTTTCTCTGAAACTACAAGAGATAAAAGGTTTAATATTTTTTATTTATTATCAGCTTTTGGATCCTCTACCAAGTTTGTTCAAATGGTGAACCTGGGGTAAAATTTGGCCTCGCCCAGTGGGTAGGTAGCCAATAGAGCGATACAGGTCCCCTTGGGCCTCTTGTTTTTCAAGGTCAGGGAATTGTCAGGGAATTTTGAAAAAATGTCTGTAGTTTTAAAATCTTGCAAATGTCAGGGAAAAGTCGGGGAATTTTCATCAAAATTTATCAGTAGAGCTTCAAGGTCATTGACCTCTTGTTAAAATTTATTTTTAGCCGTGGCGGCCAACTTGAATTTCTGCCTACTTGAATGTTTGCAACATTCCTGTGAAGTTTCATGAAAATCCATCATGTCAATTTTGAATTTGACCTCAATATTTGCTAGGATCAACTAGACATCAAGAGCAACATACCTGTGAAGTTTCATGAAATTCCATCAAGACGTCTCGGAGTAGATGCCACAATTTTTTCCTATACAACTCTATGTAAACAAAGATGGCCACTGGCATTCATGTTTGACATCCAATTATAATGAACTTTGGTTAGGACCAATTACATGTCATGCCTGTCATTTTGGTAAAGGTTCCAAATCAATATCACTTATGTTTTTTTGGAAGTAGTCGCCACAAAATCAAGTTTTTAAAATCTGTTTTTAGCCGTGGTGGCCATAATAAATTTCCAGCCGACCTGAATTTTTGCTAGGATCATCTAGACATCAAAAAGACCAACATTCCTATGAAGTTTCATGAAAATCCGTTGAGTAGTTTCAGAGCAGTAGTGGCCACAAAAAAATGTTTACGGACAGACGGACGTCCGTTCTCACGGGATGGACGACGCAACACGGCATAAGCTAGTCGAGCTGAAAATGGGTGGTCTGCCTCCACCGCAAAAAAAAAAAAGACTCATATATAGCCTAAAATGTGCTGAAAAGGACATTAACTACCATTTAACCAACCAGCTAAATGCATTCATAGCTCAACCACATTTAGGCATGGACCATACTGTTCACTCAGTCCTCTGCACTTTTTTAAAAAAAGTTAAAACTCCTCAACATCACAATCATGTGCTCTGTTCCTGCTATCCACTAGATACACCTCATTACTATGTAATGAGTTCCAAGACTGCTTAGCATGTTCTTGTCTCGAAAACATTTCCACACAGTTTTCTTCAGTTTCAGGTATATACATGTTAAGAAAACAATTAACACTGGTGGTTCCCATAGATCTACATTTAATGTTTAACCCATAATATCACTGTATGTACCAAGAACATATTTCCACAAACTTTTCTGAAGGTTACAAGTATGTTCAATACACTAACAAATATATTTAGGCTATTATTTGTCTTCTTTTCTTTTTTTTTTACAAACCCAGCAACTGTAAAACAAAATTAGGATATTTTTTTTTTGTTAGAAATTTTATCATTTTGTAATTTTTAATTAACCTCCTCCCAGAATGCTATCGAACATTTTCTCTTTTCCTTTCCTATGGCACTTCTCTGTCTTGATGGTTCGTAAAATGAAAAATGAAATAATAAAGGCCTTATTTGACAATAATTAATTTAGATGATAATTTTTCCACCTCAAATCCTAGTGTTTATGGAACATGTAAACTGTCCAGAGGAAGAAGTAACAGAGAATGCGGATGATATGCATAGATGCGGGTATGAATGAAACAAGAGGCCCCTGAGGGCCTGTGGATGCTCTACTGGCTAAAGATAAAGGGCCATAACTTTCAAAAATCATTCAACCGGAACATGGCAATGACATACGCAACTAGGCTTGGTACTGATCATCCCTGCCAAGTTTCTTTGAAATCCAGCCACAGGTTCAGGAGAACTAGTCTGTACAATGTTAGTGTATTAAAACTTTTATGGGGTCATAACTCTGCCAAAATTCATTCAATCAGAACACGGCAATGATAGGTGCAACTAGTCATGGTACTGATCATCCCACCAAGATTCGTTGAAATCTGGCAAGGAGTTCAGAACAGACTATTCTGGACAAAGTGTGTCTATTAAAACCTTTAAAGGGCCATAACTTCACCAAAATCATTCACCCGGAATACAGTGACGATATGTGCAACTGATCATCCCTGAAAGGTTTCACTGAAATCTGGCCGAATGAAGGCCCTTTCGTCTTAATGAGGCCAAAATAGAGCATATTTCAAAAAATCAAGGGCCATAACTCTGGTGTGTACGTGTTTTCAAACTCATCGGAGCTTTCTTTGATATTATTAACAATCTGGTAAAGTTTGGTAAAGATCGGATGAAAAATGAAGGCCCTATCGTCTTAACGAGGCAAAATATAGCATTTTTAACTATATCAAGGGCCACAACTCAGCTGTTACTGGGCCGATCTGGTTGGTTTCAAACTTGTCCGAGCTTTCATTAATATTAACAATCTGGTAAAGTTTGTTAAAGATCGAATGAAAAATGAAGGCCCTATCATCTTAACGAGGCAAAATATAGCATTTTTAACTACAATGTACTTCAAAAACCATAACTCTGCTGTTGCTAGTCCGACCTGGCTGGTTTTCGAACTATTGATATTAACAAGCTGGTAATGTTTGGTAAAGATCGGATGAAAAATGAAAGCCCTATCGTCTTAACGAGGCAAAACATAGCATTTTTAACTAAATCAAGGGCCATAAATCCGCTGTTACTGGTCCGATCTGGCTGGTTTTCAAACTTTTCCGAGCTTTCATTGATATTACCAATCTGATAAAGTTTGGTGAAGATCGGATGAAAAATGAAGGCCCCATGTTTTCACGAGGCCAAATATAGCATTTTTTTAACTAAATCAAGGGCCACAACTCCGCTTTTACTGGTCCGATCTTGCTGGTTTTCAAACTTATCCAAGCTTTCATTAATATTAACAATCTGGTAAAGCTTGGTAAAGATCGGATGAAAAATGAAGGCCCTATCGTCTTTATGAGGCAAAATATAGCATTTTTAACTAAAGCAAGGCCATAACTACACTGTTACTGGTCTGATCTGGTTGGTTTTCGAACTTGTCCGAGCTTTCATTGATATTAACAATCTGTTATAGTTTGGTAAAGATCGAATGAAAAATGAAGGCCCCATCGTCTTTACGATGTAAAAGTTAACGCACGGCGGACATGCAAACCATCCCATAAGCTCTGCATAGTCAGCTCTGGACTTTGGCTGGAAGGGGCTTACAAAAGCTACAAAAACAACATGGTATCAATACTTTATTTTACAAAAAAACACTCTGACGCATCTTTGTAGAATCAAGTTTGGAAGTTTGGGTTTAACTTGATATGAAAACAAACAAAAAACTTAACAAAGTACTTTCGATAAGGTGTATATGCAACTTGCATGTGTTGCAAATCTGGGCCCCGTTTTATGAAACAACTTACCACCATTTTGATCGTAAATCAATTTCTTAAATGCTTCACTATTAATTACACTTTTCAAAAATATGTGATTTTCATTTAATTTTCTTATACATGTGATATTTCTTCACTAAGTTCACACATAATTGTAAACATTGAATGCTTAGGTGAAAAAAGCGAACGATTTTAAAATTTGAGACTTACCGTAAAATGTTTAATAAAACAGGGCCCAGAACTCTATTACTATAATATAAACGCCTTAACGGGTCGGCAAAACATCACCCTATTAATGTTATCGTTGCTAAAGCATCGAATTATGAGTTACCAACTCAATTAATTTTATGCGTATTCAATTACGGGTATTTTAAGTGTCAGTGAATAATTCTAGACCTTTAAATGGCACATTTGCATTATTTTATGACTTCAACACATGGATAGAGCTTGGAAAAAAGGTTTGTAGTAAAATATGGCAGTGAAATAATTACTGTTTGGATTCTTTAAAGATAAGTTATGCAATAAGAATGTTTTTTTAAATTTTGAATATAGCACAACTTTATAGAAATATTATCTTTAAGTTTGTTATTCAAGAACAGGAACATTGTCCCTTTTCTTTTTTAAAACATGCATATTTGCATCACCCTCCTGGAAAAACCAAGGGGATATTTGTCAGGTGGACATAAAGTTGAATTTTATTACATCATAAGAAATGTTGCTGTGGCTGTTCATAAAGATCAAAAGAAAAGCATGCATACAAACATGCGCTGACTTCACTTTTGCCTATTCAAGCATTTTCCAGTATAACATAGCATTTTATGCCAGGTAGATGCACTCTGAAACCTGACACTATATTCTGTACATTATTCAAACAGGTTCACTTCTGTGAAAAATTTAACATTTCAGTAAAGCCTCAAGAAATAACGTCATAGATTCAGACAAATAATGTCCTGAGACTGGTTGAACTTTGTAACATTTCAAAAATTCTGTTAAAAAAAGTGGACAATTTTGTACAATACTCCATCACATCCAAACAACGTTACAATGAAAACCATTTTACCTTCATGTTTTCTTGTTGGATACAGTTTACATTGGTGCTACCGGTAAGTATGAATTGGTAAAATAAAAGGTTATTCACCAAAATATCTAATCCGAGCCTTCTCTGACCCTAAAACCCCTTTTTTTTTGGTGGCTTTTACACAGCCAGATGAAATAATGAAGTAATGCTTTAGAAATTTGTATGAAATTATCTCATTTCAACAGAACACTATACTAATGATATAAGAGTTTCCCACAATGACCATATGTGTTGTATCCCTGAGCAAGACACTTTATCTGCAGTACCAGTTCTTAGTGACCCAGGAAGACATCAAAAGCAAATAAAATAAGTTTATGGAGCTTTCGTTACAATCGATGTAAAATAAGTATTAAAGTTTAAACTAATATAAGAGGAGTATATACAGTCATGGATTTACTATACCACGATAAATATATCAAAAGGCACTGTGTCAAGTCAATATGTTTACACATTTTACTACCTTGTTTCCATGGAAATGCAAGTAATACTGATACTATAACATTCTATTTATTCAAAATGCACATAAGGTCCACAAGGTGGATGTGTACAGATTTAACCCTTAACCCACTAAGCACGACTATTATAGCCTTTGCACCCATTGTAAACCCACTCGCAGGCTGATTGGGGTTTACAATGTCCATCTGCTGATCAGTCATTTCCCAAAAACACCCCTTTGTCACCTAAATGGAATGATTTTAATTCAAAGAAAAATTATATATATATTATATATATGTAGCAGGTTAAGGGTTAATTTTATGAAGATACCTTGAATCTTTTTCGAGTTGAAGTCAGGAAACAAATTTATTTTTGTTTACGTTTTTTCATTTATATTAAACAGATCCATGACAACATATGAAAAGGCACCATGATACGATACCACGCGTTAATATCCAATATGCTCAATAGAATTATGTGGAGAAAGGCACAAATTCATCAAAATCAACTGCGATTGTCACAATTTAATTTGTGACAATCAGTCAGAAACAAAACTTCAAGTAAATGACTCGTTAGCATTTTCATTGATATGTACATTTTCAGTTGAAATATGCTGCATAAAGGCTCCAAGTAATATATCACCAATCCTTCTTCGTTTCCGAATTTGATTCCGAGCCACCATTGAAGAATGGGATAGGTGGAAGCCTCTGTTTAACAGTTTGGATGAAATTTCCAGACGTCTGAACGATGTAGTATCCAGAAATAAGGAAGACGCTAAATCCTATAGCAAAAAGTGTGGCGAAAAACAGCACCCATAAAAGTATGAATGTTCCAATAGCTATAGCTGTCCCTGTTAGAATCAAAAGAAAATATTCAGATTTAATACAGCATTATCATAAACTGTATGACAATTTCATTATAAGAGAGGTGAATGCAAAACTGCTGTATCTTATTCTTCAGTTACATAAAGTTACAGTAGTTTCACATTCACCACTAAAGAAATTATTTTATTATATACTTTTCAGTGAAATAGTGGATTCTATGACTAAAATAAAACCTTATGTTTTCATTGTTTATATTTCACATGCATGTGAAATACCGAAAACGACGTAATGCCGCAGTTGACATTGTTGACGTTATTCACATCATTGTTTTGGCGCATTATGTGTTTTCTCCACAACTTTCAAGGTTGTGCGTATATAATAAATAGAATATTTATTGGTTTGTCTTGAATATAGGATTTATTTTCATCTCGAAGTGAGAAAACTCGCATATTTTAACTCGTGCTAAAGCAGAGTAAATGTAAGTTTCCTTACTTCTCGATGAAAATAAATTCTATATTCACTCCAAACAAATATCCTCTATATATTTACTTTATAGTACATGTAGAAGAAGCAAAAGAGTCTATTTATTAGCCCGAGTTACAGCTTAAGCACACGACTGACGATCTCCAATTCCTCTACTTTCTCCTCATCTCTTGCTGCTCTCTAAGTGACCTAAATAATGTGTCTAGCCATTAAAGTTGTTATCCCGCCAACACTGAACAGACAAATTTTACAAAACATGTACGCCGTTTCTAAACCTACTGATGACAAGGTATATATATACGAGGGGCATCCCAGAAATATTGAGACTTTTGCTATAACATTTTTATTATCTATTCATTTAAAAATATATTTGGCACCAATGCAGTTTCATATATTATCTTCTATTTTCGAAAGTGACAGTATTACTGATGGCACGAAACACAAGTTTTGTCGTCGCTATAGCAACCATATAATGCTGATGCGGGGAGGGTCTAAACGGTCTCTTGAGTTGCTTAAAAAATAGTGATATTACCAGTGAATATAGATGTCAAATTTGACGTGCTTTATTGTGTGCGTTAGACGACGTCACAAGCACACGCTCAGTAAATTTTGACGTCATATCCGTTTCCGTTAGTAAACAGTCGGTAAACAATGAGTAGCAGCAAACTTAAAGATCCGAAGAAAATGACGTCAACAGATCCGCATGAAAGTCGCGCAGTAATCAAATTTTGTTGTGAACTTGGGCAGACACCTACCCAAACATTGAAACTTATTAACCGATCGTCTATGAAGTCAACGGTATCTCGTGCACTCGTGTTCAGGTGGCACAAGCGTTTTAATGAAGGACGTGCATCGTTACAAGATGATGAGAGAAGCGGTAGACCGTCACGGACTGATGCAGCACTAATAGAAAACGTAAGGGACGTCGTTCTGAAGGATCGTCGTGTAACCGTCTTGGACATTTGTAATGAGACTGGTTATAGTAAAGGAACTGTTCACAGAGTGTTAAATTACCATTTGAACATGCACAAGGTTAGCGCCCGGTGGATACCTCGTTTATTAACTGATGAGAATAAAGTAAGGTGTGTCGCAACATCAAGGAAATTTCTTCGGCGTTACAAGGAAAAGGTGATGAGTTCCTCAGACGCATTGTGACTACTGACGAAACTTGGCTGTTTTTGTATGATCCGGAAACCAAAGAACAGTCAATGCAATGGAAGACACCATCTTCTCCGCCTCCAAAAAAGGCTCGTGTAACCAAATCCGCAGGGAAACAGATGTATATCTTCTTTGCTGATATCCATGGCATGATCCTACAGCATGCGGTCCCGACAGGAAAAACAGTGAACGCCAGATACTACTCAGAGGTTTTTATCTTTGATTTTTTTTTAATAAACACTTTTAATTTTAAATTCAGTCAAAACTATTATAAAATCACACAATTATAGATATGTTATATGTACATGTATAAACATTTGTGTATGTCGGCTTTGGATGAACATTATTATTATCATTATTACTTACAGGTTCTTCGCAAAGATCTCCTGCGCGCACTTGTACGGAAGAGGCCCGCAATTGAATTAGACCGTGTCATAATACACCAGGACAATGCCCCTGCGCATACGGCAGCTTTGACAAAGTCTGAGATCGGCATTCTTGGATTTGAAACCATCGATCACCCCGCTTACAGTCCCGATCTTGCGCCGATGGACTTTCGCATTTTTCCGGTACTTAAGTCGGCTCTTAAAGGTACAAAATATGATTCATTAAGAGATCTATCTCACGCTGCCCAGAGATATATTGCTGGACTAGATTCAGAGTGGTACCAGGACATGTTCAAACAGTGGATCCGGAGGCACCACAGATGCATAGATAGTTGAGGAAACTATTTTGAAAAGAGTTGAACGTGTTTGACGTCATTGTTGCAGTTCACGACGTCGTGACGTCGCTATGACCGTCCCCGCTTCAGCATAGTACTCCTAGCACAGATGTGAATATTTTCAACATTATATGTACAATTATCATGATTCTTGGTAATCTGGTGCACAAAAGATGAAACTATATTTCTTGGGTTTTTTAATGTTGTATTCCCAACGACCTTTGAATTAGAGCAAAAGTCTCAATACTTTTGGGATGCCCCTCGTATAACTTACATATTTTGAGAATCCAAACTCTATAAGACACAATATAAACGGCTTTAACAGCCAGACCAACCCCAAAAATGGAGCATCGAATTAATAGTTACCAACTCATAATTCATTTTACGCAATTCAATCAAGGTATTTTAAGAACTTGTTAATAAATATTTACTTTTTAATAATCGGCACAATCATATACATTATTATATAACCTGAACACCAAGATAAAGTTATGGTAAACATTTTTTGAGTGTAATTTTGCCGTTATTTGGCGGGTTAGCTACGTTTTTTGAGTGTAATTTTGCTGTTATTTGGCAGGTTGGCTACGTATTTTGAGTGTAATTTTGCCGTTATTTGGCGTTTAGCTACTTTAAAGGAACTAACTCGCTCAGTAATGGCAAAATTGCACCAAAAAACGTTTATCAAAACTCTATCCAGGTGTTTAGGTCATATAATAATGTAATAGTGTATTACCGTGTTGTTAAAGGGGTTGGTGCACTTTTTTTCAAACAAGATTTTTTTAAAAGGGCCCTGACAAACTTGAAATAAGCTGAAAGAATTATCAAAATGCCATGAAAAATAAAGGAGATATGACCTATTGAAATTTTTTGAAGAACATAAATGGAGGCGGGCATCTTGGAATGATGACATCATCGCGCCTTTTTACCATATATGCCATATTGACAAAATAATTATAAAGCAAAGAAAATCACGTCAAATTCATTAAAAAATAAATATACAGATGTAAAATGTATAAATTGTATGCTTATTTTTCATTTCCCGTGATTTTCTTTGCTTTAAGACATTTAATCAATATGCCATATATGGTAAACAGGTGCTATGACGTCAACATTCCAAGATGGCCTCCTCCATTTAGGTTTCTTTGCATATTTTCAATAGGTCATACCTCCTTTAATTTGGATGGCAATTTGATAATTCTTTCAAGTTTTTTTCAAGTTTTTCAGAGCCCTTTAAAATAAACCTCGTTTGATACTAATGCATTAACCCCTTTAAAGGGACAATGTCCGTAACTGTTAGCTTATAAAACACACACTTATTATGTTCGCAAACATTACACACTAAACATAATTGAATATTTACTAATTAAAAGCAAGACTGTTTGACGGAATTCAATCGCGGTACAAAAAAAGAAAAACCGCTTTGGGCATTTGAACTCGCAGCCCGAACTAAAAATACACTCGCGGTAATAATAATGAGCGTGAAGTTATCCACCGCTCCCGACTGAGCTAAGCGGGCTATACATATTACTCAATACATACTATGGTGAAAACCTAATGCGCTAATGAAAGTCACGTGATCGTAGAAAAGGTAAATATTGTGGGTCCCACTTTATTTACAAATAATAATTAAAGCTTCTTTTTTTTCAAACTCACGAATGTATTACTACAGACTTCTTAGGGTCTATCCTCATGTTTTCATGTATACATTTCACTGAATAAAAGTCAGACGGTTATTTGGTTATGCTCAATATCTGCTTACTTACGGACAGTGTCCCTTTAAAATACCCATGAATGAATATATGTGTAAAATAAATTATGAGTTCTGGGGTTTGGCCTAGCTGGTTAAAGCCATTTAAATTGTGCCTATAGAGTTTGGAATTTTCAAAATATATAAGTTAATAATATTTATATACTGGGTCAATATGTTAGAAACGGTGTAGAAACGGTGTACATACGTTGTAAAACAGCTACTTTAAAATAGTTTCAACTCACCATTTAACAAAATATATTTGCCTGACAGAAGAAGCAGAGGAATCTGCTCAACAACAAGAGTAGCATTATTAAAGCACATGTCAGGGCCTGTAGTGGGCCCCTTTCCAATTGAAAATTTGATTGTTTTTTCTAACTGTGGCAGAAACCTTTCCCATTTGGAAAGCAGCAGTCTCTCAGAATTTGAGAAAAAGCATAAATTCTGCAAATGTGTTTTTGTCTGTGAAGTCAGTTCTGACTAGTAGTCAGTAGTTATAATAAATAATAGACGAAAATATAAAATAAAGCTTGAAATCTTCCAACTTTCTCAAAATTAATGCGAAATAAGGCTAAAGCGCACTTATTTCCCAAATTGGACAGGCCTGGGGCCCTTCCCAATTTTATGAAAAAAAGCCCTGGATATGATCTCCAATTCCTCATGGTGCTTCTTTAAATGACCTCCGAGCACGTTAAAGAACCATAGGAATCTATTCGATAATAAGAGTAGGGCAGGTTCCCGGATTCCTATGTATCCTTCCCCTCTCTCTGGGGCGGCTCTAAATAACCTGTACTGTGTTGATGAGCCGTTAAACAACATTCAATTTAAATGACCTAAATAAAGTGTTTTAATACAGCCATTAAGGCTTAGGCAAATATCTAATACATGTATTAAAATGGTCAAAACTGTATTATGAGACCGTTAAAGGAAACACAGAATTGGTCTCTAAACACGGGTGGTTTCTAAACACAAGGTGTCTCTAAACACAGGTGGTCTCTTAATACAGGATCATGTTAATTTTAAATCAATACAGTTGGGAACAAATAGCTTAAAGCAGGTTGTCTCTTAAAGGGACACATGGCAATCTTTATTTTTTAAAAACTCACGGCGTCCCGCTAGTTTTTCTGCATAACTTGCATTTGTTCAATCATTAATATTAATTATAAGAATATTATAAAGCAATTTCTTTTTGCATATTATTAATTTCTGATATTATTGCACCAATAATATATCAAAACTTATAGTATAATAAGACGAAATAGTGAATACTTAAAATGTGATTTATTTAAATGTGACCAGGGTAAAAGTAAAAATGATACTGGATATATATAAATCGAGACACCCATTTCAAACACTTCAAGATTGCCGTTTGTCCCTTTAAGCAGGTTTGACTGTACCAATAAAGTGGTTTATTTTTGTTAGTCTGTTTGTTGTAATATTAATTTGTAAATACAGATAATGGAAGACGGTACACAGAACACGAAATGTTTCACAAAGTGAGTGTGTGACTCGAATGAGATTATATAAACATACCTTCAAAGAATAAAAAGCCAGTTATTGAAACGGCAACGCTTCCGACCACAAACAATGAAAACAGAACTACAGGAATGGTGCACATTGCCATGGTTACTACAAGGAACACGCTGACTATTGGATGCTCAATCCCAAATTTCTGAATCTCCTCCCACTTTTGTCCGATTTCAAAATACTCGTAGAGAAATTTGAAGAATTCCTTGAATTGGTTCTCCTCTTCATCATCGTTTTCGGTTAACTCGAGGATGCGACTAGACATTGTATCTATGCGTGCACTTGTAGGGGGTAAATTCTAAAAAATATGGGAAATATTATATTTACGTGTTGAAGGAATGAACAAATAAACATAGTTATTAATTCAAGTAAGTTATTAAAGGGAGTACATCAGGATTTTTCTAGAAATATCTTAAATTATAAAAATGTTCCAGTTCATGATAAAATACTTATATCAATCAAAATATATGATATTAGAACCATTTTGCTAATGTCTAAACTTTGAAAACACCATATAGCTAGGACGGAATCGGACATAAAATGCTGAAATTAACCTTTCTGCGTCCCCTAGGATAGCACGTATTACTGTGCAGAATGAATTTCATTGCAAATAAGGGGTCATTTTTAGGCTCACTCGTTATGTTTAGGACATTTAGAATAGAAAATATTATTATTTTCAATTTTTAGTCGGACACCTAGACCCCCATGAAAATCCTGATGTACTCCCTTCAAAGCCACTAGTGGTGAGGCAAAAAAATATATATGTGTGTTTCCTATTGCATGCTCTGAAAAAATAGGGTAAGTTCTCAATATTGTTATGTTTTTTTAAGTACGAAAATATAACAACAAACTTTACAGTGACACTGTCAAAAATAAAACATTATCCATTTCATTTCAATGATTAAGAGGCATTTTATAATAATTTTGCTTTAGCACCCACATGATTTAAAATATCTTTCTAAAATTTAGTTAAACCATTAAAGCCTGGATTTAGATCTTTATAAAATGCCTCTAAATTACTTAAAAGGAATTTGATAATTTGTTTTATTTTATATTGGTAAAACAACAAAGTCAAAAGTCATATATTATAGACATAATTTTATTGGTAAATCCATTTACATACTAACATGTTCAATAACAGTGAAAAATGTTAATGAGTCGCCTCGAGTCCGCCGCGCGCATGCCGGGCTACCAAGTTTAGTTTCTGGTAGCCCAGTGGGCTACCACAGATTTTAAAGATTTGTAGGCATTTTCTTTTCTTTTTTCTTTTTTTTTTTGGAGCAAGATATTGTGAGATTCTACATGTATCAATTTATCTCATAAACCCCATACAAGTTGATGATACAACTGAAAGTTTCTCTGTGATGTCAGTTTACATAGATATATTGTGATAAATCATTGTCCAGAACCTGTTTTTTTTTCATTTTTTATTTATTTATTTTTTATAAAAAGTTTTAGGGTCGGCCCCTTAAATATAGGGTCGGTCGGGCCACCGGAAACACAGGTATTTTTTTATTTGGCCTGATCTGGAAAAGTGAATGATGTCAATCCAAATACAAAGTAAATACAAAAACATCTGACATAATGTTTTATATGAAATGTGCACATACTTTATTAGGGCTTTCCACTTTTCAGTGGAAAGACCTTTTGTGTTCGTTCTGTTTATTCTTATTATTATTATTATTATTCCTCTTCTTCTTCTTCTTCTTCTTCTTCTTCTCGCCGCCACTTTTCATAGTATGACTGGTCTCACGGCCTTTTAATTTTACACAATGCTATAGCTCAAGCTAACTTAGTGTCCCGAAACTTTTGGGGTCATGACGTCATCCAAGATGGCCGCCACTGGTGTTTGTAGGCAAATCTTCTTATCGCTGTATCTCATGCATTTACGATGCGATTTGATTGAAACTTTCACAGATTGTAGGGTTCAGGGTCCAGTTGTGCAAGAACGTAAAAACGTGTCTCTATGTCCTAACGTCTTGACGTCAGTGACGTCACGAGGTTATGAAAAGTCGTTTTTTTTTCAGTTATAGCATTTTTCTTGTTTTTTTACTGTAAAATCCATCAGTGTTCATTGTTTCAGTCGACGCTGACAGTTTTAACGTCATGACATCATACAAAATGGCCGCCAATGACGTCATTTAGGAAATCTTGTAATCGCTATATCTCCTTCATTTATCATCGGATTTTGATGCAACTTTCACAGCCTGTAGGGAATTAGATTGGGTTGTGCAATAATGTTGAAAATTATCATGACGTCATCAAAGATGGCCGCCAGTGACGTCATGATACTAATTTTGTTAGCACTAGATCTCAAACATTTATTGTCGGATTTGAATGAAACTTTCACAGAATGTAGAGTTCAGGTTCTGGTTGTGCAAGAATTTAAGAACGTGTCTCTAGGTAATAACGTCTTGACGTCAGTGACGTCATAATGTTATGAAAATTTGTTTTTTTCACTGCTTACATTTTTGAAGTTATTTTACTGCGTCAGTGACGTCAAAATATTCAGAAAATCGTTTTTTTCACTGATTGCATGTTCGAAGTTATTTTCGTGATAAATCAATCAGTGTCTTCATCTTCGACAACACTGACAGTTGTGACGTCATGACAGGAAAGCCCGTTTGATCAGGTCTCTGATCAAAATCTTGTTTTTATTTGTTTTTGTTTTTTATATTTTTAGGTTGTTTTCATTATTTTATGAATATTGGTCAAAAATAAGTTGGTAATAAAATGATTAAATTTACGGATGATTATGTTGTTTTCATTATTTTTTGACGTTTTACAGGTTGTTTCTTGATATTATTTATTGTGTTTTCATTATTATATGAATATTAATAAAAAATAAATTGGTAAGGCCAAATAAAAAAATATCTTTCCGGTCTAAAAAAGAAAAAGTTTCCGGTTTTAATTTGTTCTGAACAATGATTTATCACATAGCTTACATCATTGAAGTGAATATAACACCATTCTATATTTTCTGTAATCCACTGGGCACTGGTGGTATATGCAAATTATTACCAAATTACACAGCAAAAGTGGAAAATATGTAGGTAAGCCATATGATTTGCCTAGAATGTCATAAATTGATACATTCAGAGTTTAACGTTTTTCTTTCAGGTAAACAATGCGATTCTAATTAACTATTAAACTATTTAGTAAAATGCATGTTAAACAAAGGTATTCTGGTTTAAGGCCAGTTTTTTTTTATTAATTGATTTACGGATTTTTTTTCTAAAAGTTGAGGGTAGTAGGAGGGAAAAAAAATAAAAATAAAAATAAAATTAAGATGGTGACCAAAAAATGCCATTTCAATATGTTACTGTAGTATTTCATACCTCGACAAAACATAAAAATAACATTCAATTCTTAAATTTTTAAACAACGTTATTTCACAGTTTGAATTAGCACTTTCATACATCCAAAAATCATTGCTTTTGCTTCTTTTTTTTTTAGCATTCCGTGTGGATGATTTTAAGGCTCTGTTGAAGCAGGAGAGGCAGATAGGTCTCACAATACTGAAAGTTTCTCTCAGTTGCCTGACTTCATATTTTTTTTTTATTTATTTTTTTTTAATTTTTATTTTAACTGGGGCGGTCGTATATCGCGGTAAACTGATGACAACATCACAGAGAAACTTTCAGTTGTATCATCAACTTGCATCAGGCTTATGAGATAAATAGAATCTCGCAATATCTTGCTCAAAACAAAAATATGACTACCGACCTACCCTATTTTTTTAGAGCATGCAATAGGAAACACACCTACGGTAATTTTTTTTTTGGCATTGTTAACAATGACCGAAATGGACCTTTTTATACACTATTTATTAGTTCAAAACACCGGAATACACCAGAGAATGACTGAAATATACTTTTTTAATACTCTGTTTATTTAATAGCTAACATTACTAGAATACACTGGCAAGAGAATGACCGAAAATACTTTTTAATACACTATTTATAAGCTAAAAATACCAGAATACACCAGCGTATGACCAAAATAGACTTTCGTAATTCTATTAATACACTATTAGCTAACTTATCATAAATGTATATAATTAATTTATTATATTTAATTTTTTGACATTAGTTATTAACTTTTGTCATTCTCTGGTATATTCCAGTATTTTTTGCTATTAAAATATACAGTGCATTAAAAAGTCCATTTCTGTCATTCTCTGGTGCATTCTGTTATTTGTATATAAATAGTGTATTAAATTAAACGTCTATTTTGGCATTTCTACATGGTTAATTCGAGTACATTTCTGTATATTCCGGTAAAAAGGTCCATTCCGGTGATAGACTATGCACCCCTGTTTTTGTTGTTAATACCACAATAAATATTAATTCATATATGGTTTACACTGGTAGAAGTTGTAAATGTAATTTAAAGTCTAAGATCAATGTTTTTTTCCCTTATATAAGTTGTACTGAAAAATGGTACCATTCCCAATGGCAAAAAGGTATGGGTTTTTTCCCAATTGGAGTGAAAAAATTCCCAATAAAAAAAATAAAAAAAGCTCTTTTTTTCCCTTTTTTTTTAAATATTTCGAGTGAAACTTTATTTAAAGAGGCACTACCTATATCTACACGATTTTTAATGTAAAATATTAAATACTCAATATTACTGCATTTATATGTATGCAAAGCTATTTTATGAGTATTCTAAGAAGCAACAAGGTTCGTATACCAGTTCTGTAAATTATTAATTATGATCAAAACAATATCTTGAATAAAATGCTGCCCAGCCGTTTATTCCTGCCGGAGAACTACGAGTTTTTACGATTTTATCGGACATGCGCAATGCCATTTAGTTGAACGAAAACAAACTACACGGGGCAGTTCCGATAGTAAACAAATCGATCGGAACTCGACGCCAATCCGACGAGGCAGTTCCGATTTTAAACGAATAAGATCGGAAAATCTCCGTAATCGGCTTGTCTAAAACAATTACGAATACAATTTCAAAAATCCGATCTTTTCTATCCTGTTTTTCCCCAGCAAAACGCATATTACATGGGGTGAAATTATTGCCGTTTACCTTTATCATAGTCCTCTTTACAATTAAGTAAAGTTTATATCAATTGGTGGACAAAAAGTTATAGGTAGAGCATCTTTAAAGAGAAGAAGTGGGGAACTATATTCTTTTAGGTGAGGGTAATGAAATACTACTGGAGAAAGTATACATGGTAATGTGTTCGCAATGTATTTAAGCATATTGCTTTTGTTTAATTGTGAAAAATTCTCAATTTAAGGCAAAACCCCTCGAATTTTCCCAAATGAATGGGTACCGGTACTATTTCCAAAAGGGTGAAAAAAATCGTTGAAGATAAACTGCCAAATGTTACTACTCTAGACGAGTGAATATGCATCGGTATCAAAAATTCTGTGAGGATGACTATATCTGCTTTACAAATCTATATCTGCTTTTCAGATTCTCAGAAAGGAAGTGCCCTTTATCAGTATATTCAATGCCACACATGACAATGCAAGCAAAAATGTCACCGACTCTCTCAACAGTCACACTCTCAACATAGTAAACATATATTTATGTCTTTTATCAAGAAAGTTTTTTTCTCAGGTGGTTTTATATATAATAATAATAATAACATCTTACCATGAATAGTTCACTCCTTAAACCGTGTCAAATGGTAGTAAATATAACTTTGCTCTCAAACCGAAAGTAGAAATTGCAAGCATTTGATTGATCCAGATCGATTTTCCAGCACATGAATGTCCATATATGTTGACGAGCCTACACTGGAAAAGAAATGTATGATACGCCTGAAAACTTGTAAAAATATCTAAATGAATACATAGACGAGTCGTAATTGCCTTGCGTGTCAATCTAGCTTTTATTTATTATGCCTACATCTTACACAAATCTGAGAGGAGAGAGTGGCTTCCCTTTAATCTTGCCAACACTTCCGGTAAAACGACGCTTTCAGTACTGAGACGTGTCTTCAGCTGATTGACTATTGATCACCTTGTTATTGATTGATACAAAACAGAAAATGGATTCTTACAAGCTTTTTTGCTTTTTCTTAATGGTTGTATTCGTGTCGGTGTCATCTGAACAACTTAAAAAACCGGATGATATGAGTGAAGGTAGATAAATTATATGAAGAAACTTTTAGAAAGTGTTTTTGTTTTCAGTAAATATAAACGATTTGAATGTGCTGGTACTTGTATCATATCATATGCAGTCTGAAATCGAATTATTTTTATACGCCACACGCAACATATTCAGGTGAATGATAATAATTATTCTAATACACCCATTGATTCTAATACACCCGCACTATATAGCCTAGTTTAAAATATCGCGTTATATTGAACGATATATCACTGTAATTTTTGCAACGTTAGGAGAATAAGCATTCCGCATTGTAACATATGCAACGTTAGGAGAGCAAGCAAAGCAATGCGAAAGATTTCAGATGTCTGTCACAGACTCAGTGCGTTATTTTCACATTTTAGGGGTATTAGAATAGAAATAGAACATCGTTTACGGTGAATTATCTCTAATATATCACGGTTTGTCGTTCAATTGTTAACAATAATTTCACTCGCCCTTCGGGCAATAATTCACAGTAAACGATGTTCTTAAATAAGAACAATGAGTATCAATTGAGAGTTGGTTTGTTGGTCGGTAAAGGTTATTTTGTTAAATGCTTGTCCGACAATAAATAAAGTTCGAATTGAATTGTGAGGTGGGGCCTAAATTCAAAGTTATTGGTCAGTTGAGATGTATGCGAAGTCGATCTTCGCCATAGCCATGTTATTTATCCCTGAGCAAGATAATTATAATCCACATTGCTTAGTACTTATTCTATCCAGGAAAAGGAAACCTGCAGATAATCTTTGAAAGGGGTGCAGGGCCGTCTTTCTGTATTGGGGGAATGGGGCCGGGGCCGTGAGAGGGGGGAATTCTGCGTCGATTTTAAAGGAAAGGGGAATTTTTTACTACAAAATTTGCATCAATTATATATCCGGTTTTTTTTATTATTTAAGTGGCACCAAGAATGTACCATTCCAAATTACAAAAAGCATGCTGTTTTCCTGTATAGGAGTTTAACATTTTCTAATATTTTTTTTTAAGGGGAATTTTTCACAGGAAACGTGGAAAAATATGTATTTTTAGGGGAGGGAATTAAATGGGGCCAAAAACGGTCAAACGACGGCCCTGGTGTGTTGCAGTATTAATAGATAAATAGATAAGTTTAGGCTCTCTCCCCCAATTTCCCGTAAGTATCAGAGCGTTTTTATATTTTTAACCTTGTACATTATACATTTTTAGAAATTTAATTGTTCCCTGCTTTGCACCTCCCTATGATATTCGGTATGAAAGAGTATCCTGCAGATATAGTGTATAAAATACACATCTACGAATGGCGAGACGATTTTTGACATGCGCCGTCTTTCGACATGCATACACATTTGACTTATTTTATGTGTGGACTTGGCACAGAGTTTCTCTGCGCTAGACATAGAGAGTCAATTTAAACTGATAGTGATACACTGAATTTTATAAATGTACAACTTACCTAAAGTGAAGAGTGATCATTAATTTTGTTATATCCATTTCACACTAAAATTTTCAAATTGATTCAAAACAGATTTTGATATGAAATTCATTAGTACATATAAATATGGTACTATGCCTTGTTTGTGTAATGGTATATCTATAAGCTGGTATATGCAACTTTAGCTAGTATTGTTTTATATAAGATCACATGCTATGTTCTAGTTTTAACATGTACATGTAGCTATAACATCTAAGAGACTGAATAAATGTGTAATTGGACAATTGCTTTACTTCATAAATAAGTAAACACAAAACATTATATGGTGTCTGAGAGTGATTCAGAGATCATATCTGGGAGTCCTTGATAACTTGGCAACATGCTTAGCACTGCATTTACAGTTGACATACCTATTGCAATGGTAATACATATGCCTCTAAACATTCATGTTGTTTTTGTCTCTTTCAGAAATGTACTGTGTTGGATGTGAAGTGACAGTAAAAGGTTAGTTCATGTTTTCATGTTAAAATAATCTCATTTTTAAGGCAGTTATAATAGAAAACACAAGATTCAATATGACTTTTAACAATATGTTCTGATTTAAACAATGTCAGATTTCATCATCACTTTAGACTGCAGTGCAGTTAGCCAGTGTGTTTAACTTTAAATATACACATTTATAATCTATTTATGCATAGTTTTACTTGTTAATTGGATACTATGTCGGAAAAAAAGCTTAAAGCTTACGTTTATATGGTTCGTATATAACCGACTGGCAATAAAGTAATTTCAACTGATTTTTCTGGACAACCGATAGTCTGACCGAAATTTTACTTTTTTCATAGCTCTTTCAGAAGTATGTAGTAAAAAAAGTAGTATAAATGTAATTAATGCCTACATGGTAATTTAAATAATCTCTTGCAGAGCTGGACTTTATGTTGAGTCGCAAACCAACACGTGGAATGGGAGAAACAGTGACCAGGGCACTGAGTCAAGTTTGTAATCTAAACAACTTTAAAAAGTATGACGTCGCTCCTAAAAAAGTGCTTGAAGTGTGTAATCATATAAAAGGTAATACTTTTCTGTTTCTTTTATTTCATTTTTAGCTCGAGTTTACTCTGAAACTGTTTAACTATTAGCAGTCATATTTGGCATGACGCACCTTACCGCCATGGAACCATGTGTGCACTTTGTGTTGAGGCATTCTCAGAAATGTTGTTATGCTTCAAAGTGTTATGCATAGTGCATCACGATAGACAACTGAACTCTGTTTTTAGCTTGACTGATCAGAAATCAGCAGAGCTTATGCCGTGGTGCGGTGTCCGTCGTCCGTCTGTCCGTAAACTTTTGTTTGTAGCGACTACTCCTCTGATACTGGATAGATTTCCATTAAACTTTACAGAAATGTTGCCCATGATGTCTAGTTGATCCTAGCAAAAATTCATGTTGATGTGAAATTCAAGATGGCCACCAAAGCTAAAAACAGAGTTCTAAAGAACAAGTTTGTAGCGACTACTTCTTGAAAAGTGTAAGTGATATTGATATGGGACTTTTTCTAAAATGATCAGCATGACATTATGTTGATCCTTGCCGAAAATCATTTTGATTCGTCATTAAACATGGCTGCCAGAGGCCATCTTTGTTTACATATAGTTGTATAGTAAAACTTCTAGCGACTACTCCTCTGAAACTATGGCCCATGAATAAAGCAGTTAGTAATAATTATAATCATAAAACTGTATTTTAAAACATATTTACCCATTTTTTACATAAAAATAAAACTTATTAATCTGGAAATGTTTCAGTTTAAAAATAAATACTGTACATGTATACAAGTAGAAAATCTTATCTAGAATTATCCTGTCAGTCATAATCAAAGCCTAATGTAAACTTGATACCAAATGTGTGTATTTCACACATCATCATGGACAAGTGTTGCCTTCTGGACTTGGAAATAAGAGGTGCTATTTTTGGCTATTAGGTTATTAGGCGATTATACGGGAAAATTAAGGGGTATGACGAGATTGGAAAGTAATACACAACAGTCATGACTGACACTGGATATTTCTTTCGCCAGTCACATTCGCCAAAGTTATTTTTTTATCGCCACTTTTATTATTTTGTCTCATTTGGCTCCATTTGCGAATCCCAGACGAGGCCCTGCTTGTAGCGCCTACTCCTCTGAAACTACTTGACGGATTTTCATGAAACTTCACAGGAATGTTGCTCTTGATGTCTAGTTGATCCTAGCAAAATTTCGGACCAGCCGGAAATTCAAGATGGCCGTCATGGCCAAAAATAGATTTTTAAAAAACAAGTTTGTAGCGACTACTTCTTAAAAACTAAGTGATATTGATATGGGACTTTTTCTAAAATGATCAGCATGACATGATGTTGGTCCTTGTTGAAAATCATTTTGATTCAACATTAAACATGGCTGTCAGCAGCCATCTTTGTTTACATATAGTAAAAACTTGTAGCGACTACTCCTCTGAAACTACTTGACAGATTTTCATGAAACTTCACAGGAATGTTTCTCTTGATGTCTAGGTTATCCTAGCAAAATTTCAGTTTAGCCAGAAATTCATGATTGTCGCCCCTTGTCGAAAATCATTTTGATTCGTCATTAAACATGGCTGCCAGTTGCCATCTTTGTTTACATAAGAGTTATATAGTAAATACGACTTGAAGCGACTACTTCTCTGAAACTACTTGAAGGATTTTCATGAAACTTAACAGAAATGTTGCTCTTGATGTCTAGTTGATCCTAGCAAAAATTTCAGGTCGGCCGGAAATTCAAGATGGCCGCCATGGCTAAAAACAGATTTTTAAGAAACAAATTTGTAGCGACTATTGATATGGATTTTTTTCTAAAATGATCAGCATGACATGGTGTTGGTCCTTGTTAAAAAATATTTTTATTCGACATTAAACATGGTTGCTAGTGGCCATCTTGTAACGACTACTCTGAAACTACTCGACAGATTTTCAGGAAACTTCACAGGAATGCTGATCTAGCTATCAGAACCTATCAGTAGAGCTTCAAGGTCATTGACCTTTTGTTCATATATGTGTAATGAGAATGCTGTTGCAAGTTATACTTAAGTTGACTGAACTGTATTAGTTGCAGGATTACTTCCCTTGTTTCGGAAGACGCCATTGAGTATAAAAGGGCGCGAGAACCTTAATTTGGGTTCAGTTGGCAACGGGACGTTGGTTACATCTTCTGGAAGGTTGTTGAATGGCTGTAGGGCAGTGCTGAGGCTTTGTTCAAAGTCATTGGTAATGAGACTCTGGGTTGCAATGTATACTCAGAGTTGTAAAGTTCTCTAAAACAAATGCTGCGTACCGGGTCATAGCCCATTTTATAGCGGTTGCAGCTGATGTTTGATACGTTAAAGAGATTTAGTATAGGGTTGTTTTGGGACTTTGGTTCAAGCTGATGGTAAAGAGGTTGCTGAGTCCTCTTTCCATTACAGTGTAGGGGGCGTCCGTGGCCGAGTGGTTAACGTCTCTGACTTGAAATCACTTGCCCCTCACCGCTGTAGGTTCGATCCCTCAGGGGCCTAGGAATCTTTATGTGAGGAAGCTATCCAGCTGGCTTGCGGAACGTCAGTGGTTCTACCCAGGTGCCCGCCCGTGCACGAAAATTGTCCGGAGGGGCACCTGGGGTCTTCCTCCACCAATGGAAGCTGGAAAGTCGCCATATGACCATAGCTGTTGGTGCGACTATAAAATCCAATTCAATCAACCATTACAGTGTACAGGGAGTTCATAGACTATCTTATACAATTTTGGCTGATGTGTAGTGGTTTGAAAAAAAATTTGTGCTGTGAGACTAATTGATGTTTTATGTCTCGGGTTGGTTTTGAACTAGTGAAAAGATGTAGTTGTATGCAGGTGTGAAATGGGTTAAGAGTGGCCCAGTTAATACTTGATTATTTAATGATTCATTTGTGACCATATAACAATCATTTGAACTTTATTTTGTTTAGAATCAATCATGAAGCATGAAGCTTGAGGAAAATTGTTATATTAAATGTAATTAACACTGTCTCAAACAATGAGTCAGTTTGAAACATGTGAACTGGTTAGCATATATAATTGTAAATATTAATCAAAGACGGTACATGTTACATGACGTTCAGCATATACTCAAGGCAGTACTAGGACTGGTTGGCTTAATGTCAGAATGAGGTGATTGGTAGGGGTATCAAGTCATGTGACTACGGCATTGTATTCCAGTGTGGCGGCACTATAAGGCTGAGCATTGAACTCAGAGATACAAGTAACCATAGTTGTGATATGACTGAATGATTACTAAAAGCAATATGTTAAAGAAACTAACTCGCCAAATAACAACAAAATTTTACACGACAGAAACGTTTTATCCGGGTGTTTACGTCATTGCATAATGTATATCTGCCGATTAAAAGTGTAGTTTATTCACGGTTTCCTTAAAATACCCATGGTTAAGTACGAGTAAAATGACTTATGAGTTTGGTAACTCGTAATTGTCGTACCAGTTTTGGGGTTTGTCACAGCTGGTTAAATCTGTTTATATTATATTTATGGAGATTGGATTTGGTTAAAGCCGTTTATATTATATCTATGGAGTTTGGATTCTCAAAAAATGTAAATTATATATATACCGCGTCGTCTGCAGGTTTAGAAATGGTGTACATAATTATGTTGTACAATTTGGCTATTGCTGGCAGGATAGCTAATTTAAAGCCATAAATAACCCATCCTTTTCATGCTAGTAGGATATACTCATGACTTCGGAGCATTCAATGTATGCTGTTAACCGATGGACAAAGCACTGGAGATACAAATAATCTTAAATTACAATAAATAATTTTAATAATTTAATTTTAGGTGATGAAGGCATGGAGGCAGTGTTGATCACGGAGTATGGCCGCAAGTTTGAGATGGGAAAGAAGACGACATACCTGGATATGACCCAGATGATCTGTGGGACGGTACTGAAGGCATGTAGGTCACCAAGTTTGCTGGATCATGATGGCGAGGTGAGGGATATAATTTATATGATTTATTTTAGGCTTGAGTATAATGGCAAGGCAGTTAAAAATGGTTGTGATTTTACCTAATCATTCATAACTTTATTAAACGGACAATGTCCGTTACTTTTAGCTTATAAAACACACACTAATTACGTTCACAAACATTACACACTAACCATTATTGAATATTTATTATTTAAATGCAAGATTGTTTAACGGAATTCAATCGTGGTGCAAAAAAGAAGTGCCGCTTTGTGCGCTCGTGAACTCGCAGCCCAAACTAAAATTACACTCTCGGGTAATAATAGTGAGCGCGAGACTTTATCGCTCCTGACTGAGCTAAGCGGGCTATACATATTGCGCAATACATAATAGATAGAAAACCTAATGCGCTAATGGAAGTCAGGTGATCAGCAAAAAGGTAAATAAAGTGGGTCCCACAAATTCACGAATGTATTACTACAGACTTCTTTGGGTCTATGCTCAAGTTATCATGAATACATTTCACTGAATAAAAGTCGGGAGTTATTTTTTGGTTATGCTCAATATCTGCTTACTTACGGACAGTGTCCCTTTAATAACCTTCGTGATTTTTTGAAGTAAAGTAATCAAAATTTACAGTTTAATTCATACATTTGAATAAAATGTTGTAATACACGAAAAATGACATCAAAGGGAAATAATTTGATCTTGAATTAGCACCTCAACCCAGAATGATTTTAACTTTAAATCTGCTTGCAAATATTTGAACAAAAGGTAATAAAATACAGAGCTTTAAAATGTCTTTGTTATTTTACCATATATTTATATTTATTTTATGATAAGCAATGAAATACTGTGTTTTATCAGTGAAATAAAAGTGTTATTCCACACTGTGGAATATATAGTTTTATTTCCACAGTAGCTGCCGGGACTACTTTTTTAATTTACAACCAACACAAATGCATGCACAGTAACACGGATCACAAGATATTCCTACTGTTATACTGTTAAATCCAATGTTTATTTAATTACTTTTTTCTGTGACGTTAATGATTTCAAAACAGGTGACGTCATGTAACGTTTCGTTATGTCATTGTGACTTGGAAAGAAACGTGTGTAAAACGGTTTAGTTACTGAAATTGCTTAAATAATTGTTTGCAAAATCATAAAATAAAAAGAAAATTTGTTGTTTTGTCGTGAATAACATATTTTATTTCATCTCAAAGTGAGAAAACTTTTATATTTTCACTCATGCTTCGCATTCATGAAAATATAAAGTTTTCTCACTTCTCGATGAAATAAAATATGTTATTCCCTCCAAAACAACAAATATCCTCTATTTATTATTGGTGCAATATAATCAACAATTAGTAAAATACGAAAACAATTTGCATTAATTGTTAATAATGAATTGCAAACATGCAAGTCGGGTAGAATAACTAAAGGGATGCCACAAGTTTTTATAAACTCAAGACTGACATGTGTCCCTTTTTAATAAACAGTTCCAAAAGGAATACCATAAACATCTGTATATTTTATCCAAAGGAGTTGAATTGGCTTTTACGGTGACTAACCCAAAAAGGTTATATGTCGCCAACAGGAATGAAGATTCCAGGCCCATCTTCCATTTACATAGAGATAAAAACATGCAGAATGGGCCTAGAACCTTCTCACCTGCCGAGCTGCTAACCTTGATCAGGAGCCACACGGGGCTTAGCCAAAGGAATCTCATGCTGTATATAACTTGTGATGCAGCTCATTATTGTATATAACTTGTGATGCAGCTCATTATTATATAATTTGTGATGCAGCTCATTATTGTATATAACTTGTGATGCAGCTCGTTATTGTATATAACTTGTGATGCAGCTCATTATTGTATATAACTAGTGATGCAGCTCATTATCGTATATAACTTGTGATGCAGCTCATTATTGTATATAAATTGTGATGCAGCTCATTTTTGTATATAATTTGTGATGCAGCTCATTTTTCGTATTAAACATGTTTAACAAATCTATATCAAACATTCTGCACGCAGGATGGGGGCATAACTTACAATGCAGAAACTGAGGAGTTCAGCATCAAACATGGTAAGAAGGTCCGCATGGCAAAACCTGTAGCAGACAGAGCAAAACTAGAAACACCCACAGAAGTTCCACTGTATGATGAAAAAGAAATTCTGACCGTGTATGGACAAGACAGCCATGAGGAGTTGTAGAGTAATGAAGCCTGAACTGTTAATCTTACATTCTATGATGATCAAACTATCATAGTCAATAACGTTTTTATAACTTTGAAATGGTGAAAAATAAATAATGAAACAGAATAGTAAAATTCTGTGTGTAGTTAAATTGGAGATACCAGGTGATTTTTTCCCATTTTTTCACCTACCTTATATGGATAAGGTTTTAAATGATTCACAGGGAATGTTTTATATTTGGAACATCACATTGATTTTCTTTCTCACCAAAGTCAACAACACTGCATGACTGAGAAGTGCAAAAGCCATGTGGCATGTAATATATAAGAAATGCACTCTTTACTAAATAACAGTTTAATGAATCACAATTTAAATATTTAAGCAAATATTTAATGCTGGTAATCAAAATGTTTTGTGTGGTGGTCAGTTATTTTTATAGATAATTTTATATAGGATTTGTGTGCATTTTTTTTTTATAAATAAGCAAGTGTGATAAATGTTTTGTTAAAGCAGAAATTTGTCCTAAATCAACAAATCCGTTGTTGATATGTTTTTAATTATCAAATATCATTATAAATACGATGGTAACTATGCTATTGATGTATTTTTAGTGAAAATATGTTTTTAAAGATAAAAACCGAAAAGACGAACAGGCTACGCTAAAAAATTGAAAAAAAATCAAAGGGGGAAAACTCTTCCTCGTAAAACCGGAAGTGACGTCATTGGGAACAAAACGAAACCATTTGTACATAGGGAAAGCACGCAAAAACAGTATAGTGTGTGTGAAAATGTCGGAATTAAGCGACTATGATGCTGAGTCAGATGAAATTCCCATGATACTTACGATTTTGAGCCAGAATTCGTGTCTGAGGATGAAAATACCTCGGATTCATCAACCGCTGGCGATGAGGAAGTTGAACGCGGTGCAGGTCATCGAAATTCTGAAAGTCACCAGCAACGCTGCAATATCTCGGTACATTTACACTTAGCGCGAAATGCAGTATATTCCGAATGAATGGACATGGTCTAATACTTGTACATTAATACGAGCGTCAGATTATAAGGACTTTATTTTTGCCGAAAAATAGACATTGAAAAAATATATTTAGAGTCTAGTAAGTATAATTGATAAATAAATAAATGTAACAGCATCTAATTTCTATAGTATTCTATATACCATAAGTCCCCGCCGCCTCCAAAACAGTCTATAGTGGTGTATGAGATTCGGATTTGCAGTATGACACGCTCTCCACGTGCCGCCAAATAACAATATACCACACGGCGACTAATCAACTATTGCGGTGCCCTATTGAAGTACAGCTTAATCATGGTACAAACGTCGGTATATGACAAAATCACGCACCATTTAGGGAAACGTAGTTTTATGATATGCCTACATTTCCTGTATATTGCAATTCCGTGAGCGGTGCAATACCGCCGCGGCGAGCCGCGTATTGCACAAGACGGATATATGATGCGTGAGAAACTAGTTAGTTCATCGCGCACGAAGATGATCTAAATAATATAGTCAAATGTATTATGAGCACGACATAATGTATTATGTACATGTAGAGATCGAAAAAACAGACCTAACAATATTTTTATTTAGAATATAAAGTATATATATGCTTGTAAAGCACTTATTTTACTTACTGCATGAGGTAAAAGCCGTTATTGTTGTTGTTTTGCCATACAACATTACTGAACTAATATAATAGCTAGTAACATTATCAATTTTCTGCGTTTTAATAGACATCCATGAAACATTTTGTCATTATTTTCAAATCCAGAGACCGATATATAACTCTATATAAATCTATAACACTATTGGCAGAAGAAGGTGTATAATTTAAAACAAAACAAAAAAAAAAAATACTACAAAATATATATTGAAACAACGACAGTGTTTATTTCACCGAATTCATTTACATTCATATGCTAAACCTTTTTAGCGATCTTTTGAAAAAGACGGCTACATTATATTAGCGCCGTTCACGTAAGACGCATGCATCTAATTCAACAGCCAAACAATCACGATGTACAGATCTAAGACTATATACCTTTCTACAATTTATCATACACATACCCGAGGAATTGCTAAGATAACTGAACAAAAAATTCTATCTTACCTCATTTAATAATTTCTTCCTCAACGCCGGTCGAATCGGCGAATAAAACTTGCTCGGAGACGGCGGGGTTAGGCACTTCTCATTTTTGTAGGAAAATATTGTTGGTATCGCTGTTGTTTTTAATCTGCATGGCCGTCTGTCCTTCAAATTCAATGAAAATGAAACCAAAGGATGGATTTCCCACGAATCCAACTCAAAGTGTTTACTACAAACTCGCGCGTCTTTCGAAGGTTCCGATTTTTTTGACGCGACGGGCGATTTTCGTCGACAGCGGTCCACCCACAATTCAAATCTTAATCTATCATTAACCTGATTAGGAAAACGAAAAAAACTGATGTTATTAGATTGTCCTTTTTTATGCACACTTTGACACCCAGCTACAGCACACGGCATTTTTAACACGTACCATAAAACTTAATCCTACATAGACAATACTATACAACTCAATGCGACACCGCTGATCGTTTGGTACCAATGACGTCACAGGATCACGTGACACTTACCTGTCTTCAAAAAGGGCGAAACTCAAGTGTGTGCGCTATGAGATAAAATTGGCTACTGTGAGAAAACGGGACAACCAATAAGTGTAATATTTGAACAGATTGTATATTATATACATATATTTCAGAATATATGCTCAAAAAACACGCTAAATTTCACCTTTAAAGTTAAACTTACAGCAATATTTATTCTTTTATAATAATTTACTTTATTTTCTGTGTTTACTGTTGCTTTGTATATAAAATGCTCACAAACATTATTTTTTTTACATGTGTTGCACATATTAATAAAGAAGTGTGTTTCATTTTTTATATTTTTATACACTTGATCTTATTGTATGTTTTTGTAGATCTAACTCTGAAACACTCTGATTGTCTAGTAGTGTGTGTTACATGTTGTTTACTATTTATAGGAACTTATGTATATCATAATCAAACTGGCAATTGTTTTGAAAAATTGTATTTTATTAAATGACTACAGCGTAATCGTCCAAAAGGAACCACTTCTAACCGACCTTTATTTCGGCAAAAGCTGGTTTACAAGGCTCCTGGAGAGCCACTACGTCACAGGGAGGGACAATACGGCACATGCCTGCTGGCTTCTAATATGCAGCACCATTATTAATTATAACACTATAATGTTTCCCCCTAATGGAGTAATCACCAAGTAGTCATTTAATAAGATCCTTGATCTGCTGTTATGTCCCCGACCTACTACAGCATAATAGATACCTTGGATCTATACTATTAGAAACTTTTGATGCCCCGTAGTATAACATTTAAAATTTCGATCAATTAGCATAAATACTGGTCATTTTAATGAAAAAATCAAGCTGCACAGTTCTGACCCAAGCTTGAAAATAGCTTGAGAATCCGAAAATAAAGATATATTTAAACAAGAAAATGAAAAATAAAAAATGTATTTAAAATGTAATATGGGGGTGTTGGGAATTCCGTGGATCTATAACAAAACTATTACGGAATAACTTGTTTAATGAAAAAATAGAGCCATACAGGAATAGCTCATCCGAAAATAAACACTTAGGAAATTTCATTTGAGCAAGAACATGATTTTTTTTGATTTTATTTAAAATGTTATATGGGGACGTTGAGAATTCCGTTGGATCTTTAACAAAGCTAAAAGCTATTATGGAAGCGCTTGTATATGCAGTAAAACACCATAAATTCTCATATTGTATTGTTCTTTTCAACAGAAGTTTAAGGGCCTTGACTTTGATTCTGTGCCACTTACCGAACAGGGTAGATACCCAGGAGTCTATTATTTAGTGTCGGTTGTCCTATTTTGTAAACTGCCATACTTTTTAATGTTTTCATAAATTTTTATTAAACTTGGCACATTACAAGCTAATTTAAATTCTTTTCTTGGGTAAGTTTACTTGAAACAAAATGCAGTAAAACATAGCCATTCCATTTTGCAAGATATTTGTCTTTTGTTGTTAAATTTAAAAATTATTTTAAAACTTATTGATGCCTGTGAACATAAATATTTTTATGTATATAAATGTTTAAAGTCGAATACTAAAATGGTGTTATTATTGTGTTGTTCAACACGTCCAGAAAATGCGTTTTCATCGGTTTAAATATGTCTAAAAACACTTTTGGCAACATGTTTTGTGGTGCAATTTTTTTGTAATGTGTCTAAAAACATTTTGGGCAACACATGTTTTGTGTGGCAATTTTCTTGTTGGAGCGAGTTTTTAAAAAATTGTAAACATCTTGCCATCTAGAAAATGTTGTTAAAAAAAATTCAAGTTTTTTAAAGATCACCGACTGTATTTGAACTTATTTGAAGTCAAACATATAAAGCATATATTTTTTAACCTTTCCAAATTCATTCGCTGAAGTGGGTGAAAATCACAGTAGCTATATGATACAGAGATTATTTAACTGCTAGGATTGATTATACCACAAGATGGTAGACCTATGATTCTTTTCACGAATAAGCGTATGCGAGTGAGCGAAAAACAAAACACGCCTACCATCAAGTGAAAGATATCCCTATAATAGAACAGTTAAATTATCTATTACATTTTAAATCACTGAGCCCCGTGTGGTTCCCGGGGGCTCCCGTTTGGTCACGGGGCAAAGAATAGGGCCACTGCAGATCCCTTTGGAGGGGTAGGCAGAGGGGTAGAATCCCCCCAAATTCATTTTATCATTTTATCATTTTTTGTTCATGTTCATTAAAGGTCTTCATCATGATCCCTGCATTGTTTCAGGTGCTATCTCGCTCGCATCAAAAGAGCAGTGGCAGAAAAACAATAACGTGGCTCCAGCGTAAATGGAGTTTCTACGATAGAATTTGCAGCAACTCGGCTGTTCATGGTGAGAAGGTTCTGGCCCATTTTCCATATTTTATCTCGATGTACATGGAAGATGAGCCTGGCATGTTCATGCCTGTTAGGCGCCATATAACCTTTTCATGTGTTGGTGCGCCTTAAAACCCCAATTCAATTTAAATCACTGAAATTATTCGCTTTGTTGAATGTATTGATGGATGACATCGACGTCAAAAATACTTCATTGATGTCATGACTCAACTTCAGTTATTTTGTGTTTCACCGATAGAAATTTAATAAAATTATATACTGCATCTTTGTATAAACCTGTTTGTTTTATCATTAATATGTCTTATCTCTGGTGAATATAAGAATCTTTCATGCGTATCCAGTGAAGATAGGGAATTCATGTGTTTTTATCAGAACCGAGGCTCTGCCAAGGTTCCGATTAAGGGAATTCCAACCCTTGGTATAAGTGTTTTATCGGAACCGTGGCTCTGCCAAGGTTCTGATTAAAACACTTATACCGAGGGTTGGGATTCCCTAATTGAACCGAATACCCATGCTAAATTCTTTTTCTTGCATATCAGAGCCATGACATTGTGCGTTGACACAGCCAGCTACTTACGTTTTGCATGTTTTTCTGGATACGGATGTTGTTGCGCGCGTGACTTTTATCTTTACCCATAAAGACTCGCACCCATGGTTTACCATACCAGCGCTCTAACCACTGAGCTATCGAGAACACACAGTTAGGAATCGATTATTCACCATTTACCTGTACCCGGATACATATTCATCCCTGAATTTCTAATTATACAGGAGAACCACTTCTGGTGATCCCGGATGAGCCCCCAATATAACAGGTGGTGAAAAAATCTTTCCTCCACTGGGACTCGCACCCAGCATCTCTGGTTTACCATAGCAGCATTTTAACCTCTGAGCTATTGAGGATACACAGTTAGGAATCGATTATTCACCATTTACCTGCAACCAGTTACATATCAATCAAAAGGATTGTCATATATGTATAAAATTTTCTTTCAGTTGATATAAAATTTATGTACAACAGTTTATATTTGTCATTTACCGTAGTTGGTCAGCTGGATTCCCTTGATGGTAGAGCTGAGACGAGTATTGAGTAGCATTCACACTGAAAATCTACTTGGTATCATTTAACAGAGAACATTTTAAACCATGGCTTATTATTTTGGACAGCGATGATTTTTCTGAGTATCCGAGTTCAAATAGATTAATGGCATGAAATGAGCATTACATTTATTACTCTTGACCCCTCATATAACGAGATTCACACAATAGTTTCGGCAATATTATATTTCCATTTTAAAGGGCTAGGCATATTTTAAACGTACCAGTGACATGCAGGTAGGCAGAACATTGTTATGTTGCCTGCGTAGCATGGCAGACACTTTGGGATTACTTTGTTCATCGGCCATCCATCATCGTCTGTTTGTCCATCACACTTTAATTTGTAGCCTAACTTTGGCCATAAAAAAAAAAGTATTTGATTTATATACATGAAACTAACCTTGGCCATAACTTGAAAAGTATTTGACTTATATTTATGAAACTTCACACACATCTTCATCTTAACCCACTAACCTGCAACCTAACCAAGCTCATAACTGGCCATAACTTCAAAAGTATTTGACCTATGTTAATGAAACTTCACATACATATTCACCTTAACCAATGAATGTTGTTACACATGTCCAATAACTCTGACTTTTGGCAGAGTTATGCCCCTTTTCATAAAACTTTAACCTGCAACCTACCCTGGTTCACAACTTGGCAAAATACTGACCTAGTTCTTCCTGATCAATTATCCAATGCTGATGTCTGCTCCTTAATTCATGAATGATTTCACCCCTGTTTTCAAACTTTATAGTTAAATTGTCCTTTCTGAAGTATGCATATGGCAGGCGACACAAGTGTTCTGGGGAACACCCTTCTAGTTTTAAATAACTTGGACCATTTAACATGACTTCTATTTCCATATGGATATAGTTGCATCTATGTTTAATATATTAGACGAACACACTGGCACTTGAGCCAGAAAAATATAAAATATAAAAAAAATATATATATATAAAAATACGATACCCAACCCTATTATCTATATAGCACATGGTGGGAATCTTTGTTGACACCAAGTTGACCAACCTCGTTTCGAAGTCGGTATCTTTGTCAAATTACCGAACTGATTCAAATCCTTTACACTGTTCGTTAGGTCTGATTCCCATTTATCACATAAAATTCACAGTTGATATGAAAACGCACCTTGTATACTCGTCGGGGGCCACTTTCCGTCACTTATGTAACATGAACTAATTTTTCAGACAAATCTATGTATCCTGACAACTTTTACTCTATAAACTGAGAAATCATTTTGCTTACAAGCCCAGTTTCCGTCATGTATTTTATCGAGTGATAGGTTCAACTAGGTCAAGATACAGTAAACTTTTATGAATTAGAAACTTGTTTGCAAGTCTATTCAACAATTCCATTGTAAAAATGGTATGTTTGCATTGTTCCATCAGTCGCATCGATCGTTCTAACAATGTGCCTGGTAACGTCAATGTAAAATGTTCAACGACGACAATTTACAGTAACTCTGTGTAAATCAAACAGATACAGGTTGTACGAGTTGCTTCTCTTTGGTTAAACTATATAATCACGGTATAGTTTAACTGCGTCCACTGAAGAGTGATAAAAATATGACGTCATTACAGTGTTATTTTTTTAATAGTTTATTATGCAGCAGTATGCGCTCGCATCCCCAATGCCATATAAGGAAGTAAACACATTTTTCGGAGAAATCCCTTTCGTTTTTGTACCGCTTATTTACTTTTTGGTTGTTTTTCCTGTTTCCAATCTTCAGTTATAAACGTCTGACAATAAGTGACATCACGTAAGTAATTTGCAGCGTAAAAACGATTTTTAAAAGAGAACGACGGAAACTGGGCTTGGACGGAAACTGGCCTCTAACAAGTAGAGAAATTTAAGTAAAATAAACGATTGCTACCATTACAATATTTCCTACTGCTGTTTACTTCTAGTTGTACCCAAAGAAGTGACCCGATTGGACGATTATCGGTTTCTGATAACGTATGTTTTGAGCATTAAAATATCATCCAATCGGATCACTTCTTTCTTTGGCCGCCCCCATTTATGTTCTTTGCAATTTTTCAATAGGTCATATCTCCTTTATTTTTTCATTGCATTTTGATAATTCTTTCAGCTTTTTTCAAGTTTTTCAGAGCCCTGTTAAATAAACCATGTTTGAAAATGGTGCAACACCCCCTTTAAATGTATATATAGATTTTGCTTGAATTAGTCCAAAGATTAATGAAACAACAATCTTTTATATAAAATTTGGTGGACATCACAAACCATTTACATGTACTTACTACCTAAAAATTTACATCACGTTTAAGAAAATGAGTAACGAACGGGGTACAACAAGAACGGGGGACAACAAGAACGATGGACAAAGCGCATCACAAATTCTACAGACCTTTGGACAGTAGAGCTAAACTACAACTGGTTTAAAGGAATGAATACTCATTAAAAGCTTAACATCATAACATTTATTTTAACACACTAAAGCAAGAGCAAATTTAAAAAATATTTTTCCTTTTTTTTAAAAAGGGTAAAGGGTATAATATTATATTGCTTGACAACCCGTAACTATGATAGTCCCTTTTTATTTATTATCATTTTCACTGAGATCATTTTCATTAATACAAAATTATGGACTAAAGCCCATTTAATTTAATATAACTTTTAAAACGCAGTTAAAACCAATGGCTACCTATTAATGAAGCGGACATTGTCATCTTTATTACAGCAATTCAAGAGTTCTGTACAATACAAGCGTAAAACAGTAACAGTAAGTTCTAACATTCTACCTTGTAATAAGTAAACATCATTTAATCGAACATGGTCTATTTTTTAAAAAAACAACACAGAAAAACTATTTTATGATACATTTGGTCATACATTTAGTTAAGCTAAGATTAATTTAATTAGTTTAAGCAAAACAATATCTTAGCAAAGCTTAAATGTAAAAAACTTTTTTTCCCTGTGTGTTTAATTAAAATCATATACAGGCTATGGACTTTTAATCATAAATGCAAGTTCTGTATAGATGACAATAGCACTTGTTCATGCAGCTAACAGGTGACCGTAATTTTACATGCGTGTTGATAAGTCTGATCATAACTCTTAGCCTGCTAAGGGCGACTATAACAGCTTTTGCATCCAGTGTAAACCCAGATCAGCCTGTGAGTAACTCGCAGTCATTTAACCAAAACACCCTTTTGTATCATAAATGGAATGGTCCAAATTCAAAGAAAGGACAGTCCATTATACATTCATAGCAGGCAAAGGGTTAAACACGTGGGCAGATAAACGTCACATGTATTAACAATGATGTTGATAATATCAACAGTTACACACTTTGAAAATTTACTTCAAATACTTGCAATTATGGTATATAAGACTACACTGTTTACTTAGGAGTATCGACATATAACTTTGTATATGGGCATTTGAGGTATATTTCCTAAACAAGTACGACACTAGCTCAGTTCCTTGATTCTGGGCCCCGGAATTGTATTATCAAAGCACACCTTTTTATTGCTTTTTAGGTTTAAAACATTCTTTTCTCTCCATAATGTTTCCACAAATAGCAATACTTTCAATATGCTACAACAAAATCATTCTCTAAGGCTGGTGAAATGTGCACAGTTGTTGGTAGTTTGGGTTGATTGATGAACTGCATGATGTATTAATGATGATCCATGACATAAGCAGCCCAACTGCAGTTGCCTCTAAATAAAATTCCTCAAGGTTCATTTACTTCTTTCTTTATTCAAATACCTGACCTAGCTTGTGTGTGCTAATGTTTATATTTTCTCTGCCATTCACGACCTTGCTTTTACTAGGATTTAAATACTATTGATGATCCATGACATAAGCAACCCCACTGCAGTCACCTCTACATAAAATTTCTCAAGGTCACATGTGCTAAGGTCAAAAATAATACCAAGATTGCTTAGTCGTCTTTGCAAGTTCTGTTTTCTTATCCTTCCCTTCCTCATCCATGGTAATCAATGATTCCTCCAGAGATCTAAGCATAAATACTATTGGAGTCTTTTCTAGGTTAGGATTGGTTTCCTGCAAGTTCCGTATCCACATAATCAGTGAGTCTTTGGTGCTGGTGCCCGTTATACACATTCCAAGGACGGTTCCATCTTCCTGCTGGTGGTCACTGGACGAGGAACCAGTTCTTTTGGTGCTTCTGATTCAAAAATTGTTTCAAAATCAAACAACTCTAGAATAGAAAATTATGAACTTGAGAGAAGAAATAATAGATATCAGATGGGTATCTTTAAAGGGAAGGGTGGTGATTTTGAAGAGAAGTTGGTGCCAATATGTATGAGGGTGATTCAATAAGTTCTGTCACTAACGCGTTTTAACAATTATGTGCTCGTTGTGAGTGTTGATGTTTGGTACCAAATGAAAGAGAGTTTCAATACCATTCCATTGATGGTAAAATGAATGCTGTATCTTTAGTGTGACGAAAGTTATGGAACATTTAATACACATCTCTTATACATACTGAGGCATTTTTGAGTTTTTTCAGGTATGTTAATTGTTACTTTTTTAAATGCCTGTTTCTCTTTAAGTACTTGTCGAAGACCGTTGAAATTTCTCATACATTACCAGTTTCTATCTGTGCATTATAAATTCAGAATTTAAGCATGGTAGATGAAAAGGCATTGTCTTAGAAATTAACATTTTAAGCTAACATGTAAAATTACATGATAAATTGACATTAAATGGAAGGGCAACTTTTTGAAGCACTCTCGTATACAAGAGAAAACTCTCATAATATGCTTCAGTTTCATATAACATGTCACATTCTTTTGATAAGGCCCATACTAAGTTTGGCTGAATTATTATTTATGAAAATGCTTGGATGGAATAACACAACGACTCGGTGTACTGTTGTTGTTAAATCATCAATATTAATTCATATTACTAGCAGTTGTACATGTTTTAAATAAAAGCGTACTTGGATCACAAAATAAGAATTTATTTTAGCCTTAAAGCATCTTATGAACTAATATTATTGGGGGGTTTTATAATGGGGGTGTTGTGCACCAAAAGGTAGCGTTGAGTTTTCTCGACCAAATTATTTCATCAACAAATATTTAAATTGCTTCTTTTTTTGGACCTAGTTTAGCGCAAACATTATGTACATTGAATGTGCAACTCAAACACATTATGATGGTTTTACTCGTATTTGGATTGAAGCCCATTATTCCTTCAGATCACATCCAGTCCCTTTGAAAAGAACTGCATTTATGAAAACTGAATTATTACAAATTGTCCTTCATGTGTGTGTTACAGCCATCGGGAGCAAACTCTAAATAACTGTGGTATCCAGTGTACATATGCCACAATATAAGTGACTCCCACTGATAACACAAAGGCTATGAACAAACCAACAAAGTCGTATTATTTATTAACTGAGACTTGTCATACCAATGGTTGGTTGAAGGGTGTTAAGTCATTTTTAGCACTTTAGGCTATATATGACGGTCAATTTTTTCGTGGTGGAGGCGGATCACACACTTTTTCCTGTGCAGAACCAGTACCGTGTACCTCCCGCCATCCTTAAGAATAGACACAATACTGGTTTTACCCGGGAAAGCCTCCAAATACTTATTTCAAATTCACTTATATCAAACTGTATATATTATTCAGACTTGATAATAGTTACAATTATAAACAATATTAGTATTGTCTTTGTAATTTACTCATTTTTACTGCATACATAAAGTTTTTTGTTTTGTTTAATTAAACCCTCTAAACATGCTAAATCCTGGCATCATTACTGTAGCAGTAGTATCCGAGTTTACTTCTACTACTCATGCAATAAAACTGCTACAGAAATTGCACTAAATCCATATCATTATATCAAATTCTTCTCGATATTTAATCTACCTTATCTATTTCTTTGCAAATCAGTAACAATTACTAATTTATCAATTACTTTCAAGTATACCAGAAGAAATGTCTGAAAGAAAGCTTACTTTCAAGTATACCAGAAGAAATGTCTGAAAGAAAAATTACTTTCAAGTATACCAGAAGAAATGTCTGAAAGAAAGCTTACTTTCAAGTATACCAGAAGAAATGTCTGAAAGAAAAATTACTTTCAAGTATACCAGAAGAAATGTCTGAAAGAAAGCTTACTTTCAAGTATACCAGAAGAAATGTCTGAAAGAAAAATTACTTTCAAGTATACCAGAAGAAAAGTCTGAAAGAAAGCTTACTTTCAAGTATACCAGAAGAAATGTCTGAAAGAAAAATTACTTTCAAGTATACCAGAAGAAATGTCTGAAAGAAAGCTTACTTTCAAGTATACCAGAAGAAATGTCTGAAAGAAAAATTACTTTCAAGTATACCAGAAGAAATGTCTGAAAGAAAGCTTACTTTCAAGTATACCAGAAGAAATGTCTGAAAGAAAAATTACTTTCAAGTATACCAGAAGAAATGTCTGAAAGAAAGCTTACTTTCAAGTATACCAGAAGAAATGTCTGAAAGAAAAATTACTTTCAAGTATACCAGAAGAAATGTCTGAAAGAAAGCTTACTTTCAAGTATACCAGAAGAAATGTCTGAAAGTAAACTTACTTTCCTCTTCCTCCTCCTTAGTTGGATACTGGAAAAACTTTGGGTCAGTGTCTGCGCGTAGTATAAAGTAAGTCTGCGGAATATTGCGTAGCCACACCTGGAATCCACCCTCAACATACAGTGGCACATCTACTGGGTGTCTACTCAGCAACTTTTGCTGCTCCGGGCTCTGGGCAGATGCAATAAACGTCTCATTGGCAGAATTCTCTTCGTCTGTCACCTACAAATGTTCATAACAAACTAAAGGTAAGTCATTATGTTTGCTGCTCCAGGTTTTGAGTGGAGGCAATAAACGTCTCCTTGGCCGAATTTTCTTCGTCTGTCACCTACAAATGTTCAGAACAACACAACACCAAAAATACATTATTTGCTGCTAAAACTCGCTTAAAGTAGCTATCCCGCCAACAACAGCCAAATTTTACGTATACACCTTTTATAAACCTACTGACAATGAGGTATAGATCATATATTTTGAGAATCCAACGCTATAGACACAGTATAAACGGCTTTAACCAGCAAGGCCAAACCCCAAAACCGGAGCGTGGAATTTACAGTTACCAAATCGTAATTCATTTTACGCATATGCAATCGCTGGTTTTTTAAAAAAACATGAAAAAATCTATACATTTAATCAGCACATATACATTAATACATGGCCTGAACATCTGGATGGAGTTTTGAGAAACAATTATGTTGTTCAATTTTTGCCGTTTTTTGGCGGGTTAGTTTCTTTAAAAAAAAATATATATATTCATGATATTTGAAATGCTTTTATATTTTCTAATTATGTTAACGGATCCAGAAGAAAGACGCTGTTTTTTAATCTCAAATTATGTCCAGTTCCTATGTTTTCCACAATTATTTAATGGCATACAATGTTACACTAGATTATATCTTGGGCAATAACTTTAATTTTCATGCATTAAAAGCAGACATCCTTTTTTGTATTCTTATATAAGTTCTCTGTAGGTGTCCGTAGGTACAGAGTATCTTATTTACCCTGCCAGTATAAAATTCTGCCAGTGTGTTTAAATATATTTTTGCGCTTAATATTTAAGCCAAACTTTTATAAAAGGCTGCCTCATGTGCAGTATATGTATATGCAATATACATAAATAATATATTTAAAAATGCAAAGAAAATTTGGATAACAAACATCAATCTGAAATCATATCAATGGAAAACAAATATAAATTTTTTTTTTAGAACATCACTTGCCTTCCAGACTTTTACTTCATTCTGAAGATCAATAGACATCTTCTTGAGAGCCAAGAGAGCTAACTGTATAGAGTCGTCCGGCAGATCGTGTGGAAGCTGATACGGGTTTACGTTGCGAAACTTTGGCATCCAGTACAGCATACGCCGGAACTTCCGGCCAGCATGGGTCTTCATACCAAAAATTTCAGACAGCATATTACCAAATTCTCTATCAGGAACAACACCTGTTCAAAGAAAAAAATACTGTTACAGTTACAAACTGGAAAGTAGGTCAATGGGGACAGTACGTCATACCCTCATGGGTGTCGCTGAATGGCGCTATCATATCTTACTGTCGCTAAAAATTACTTGTTCTAGGAATATTTATACTTAAACTTGAAAATAAATGAAGGAAAAGTCCATAAACTTATGAATCTGAAATAGATCAAGAATCTACCATTGTTTCTTGATAAGACGTGTTTTTGATTTAAACTAGTGACCTAATTTTTTAGCAGATTTCACATCAACCTTAGATGAATCTACAAGAAATTTTCTTTAAAATGTTGATGAAAGTGATGTTACACAAAAGAATTATAGGGTTTACTAGATACAGACACTGTAAAACTGTTAATCATATGAATGAGTGTAAACTTCTGCAGCAGTAGTGTTACTAATAATGCTTTACCTCCACAGTCGGATAAGGGTTGGTAATTTAATTATTTTGAAGATTGTACTTGACCTTAATTTATTTTTTAATCTCCAATCTCATTCATTTTTGTTGGAACTTTTTCACAATTTTCAAAGTTTTGTTTTTACTTTTCAAACCTTAGCACCATCCTAATTCAATTTACATGTAACATTTGAAAACGTTTTAGAGCACTTGATCTGTTTAATAAACAGACACATAATCACCATGGACAAAATATTATATTTACACAGACATTAATTTCACTGACCTACAAAATATTACTAAATGTACATTCTCGGGCAACAAGTATGGAACATTGTCTAATGCCTCAAATTGGCAATTTTTAGCTCTACTGGCCAAAGGTCAGGCGAGCTTATGGGATCACTTTTTGTCTGTCTGTCTATAAAATCGACATCTTCTCTGAAACCGCTTGAAGGATTTTGATGAAACTTCATTACAATGATCTTTGGGATAGTCCCCCTCAGATTTGTGTTTTTCGCCACCGCCAGTCATCCAAGATGGCCACCATGGCTAAAACATGGTCAAATTTAAGGAAATTTTAAACAACATCTCCTCCAAAACCACTTATTCCATTCTTGTGAAAACAACATCTCCTCCAAAACCACTTATTCCATTCTTGTGAAATACCATAAACATGTTCCTTGGGTTGACCTTTATGAAGTTTGTGTTTTCCGTTATCGTCGAATAATCAAAATGGCCGCCACAGCGACCCAAAGTTTACTAAAATGACATCTTCTCTGAAACCGCTTGAAGGATTTTGATGAAACTTAATCAAATGATCTTTGGGTTAGTCCCCCTAAGATTTGTTTTTCGTTGTCGTCAAATATTCAATGTTTACATAGAGCTATATATAGGAAACATGTTTTTTGGGTTGGCCTCTATCATGTTTATGAATCACATCATACCAGTAGAGCGTATACAGGCCCACTTGGGCCTCTTGTTTTTTTAAAACATTTAAATATTTATAACCCCCACCATACTCCTTTGTCAACTGGTATCACACAGATATTTATTACACCCACCATACTCCTTTGTCAACTGGTGAACTGGTATCACACAAATATTTTTTACACCCACCATACTCCTTTGTCAACTGGTGAACTGACATCACACAGATATTTATTACACCCACCATACTCCTTTGTCAACTGAAGTCACACACATATATGTATTACACCCACCACACTCCAACCACCATACTCCTTTGCCAACTGGAGTCACACAGATATGTATTACACCCACCATACTCCTTTGTCAACTGAAGTCACACACATATATGTATTACACCCACCACACTCCACCCACCATACTCCTTTGTCAACTGAAGTCACACAGATATGTATTACACCCACCATACTCCTTTGTCAACTGAAGTCACACACATATATGTATTACACCCACCACACTCCACCCACCGTACTCCTTTGTCAACTGAAGTCACACAGATATGTATTACACCCACCATACTCCTTTGTCAACTGAAGTCACACACATATATGTATTACACCCACCACACTCAACCCACCATACTCCTTTGTCAACTGGAGTCACACAGATATGTATTACACCCACCATACTCCTTTGTCAACTGGAGTCACACAGATATGTATTACACCCACCAAACTCCTTTGTCAACTGGAGTCACACATACTTGTATTACACCCACCATACTCCTTTGTCAACTGAAGTCACACACATGTATGTATTACACCCACCACACTCAACCCACCATACTCCTTTGTCAACTGGAGTCACACAGATATGTATTACACCCACAATACTCCTTTGTCAACTGGAGTCACACAGATGTATTACACCCACCATACCCCTTTGTCAACTGGAGTCACACAGATTTGTATTACACCCACCATACTCCTTTGTCAACTGGAGTCACATAGATTTGTATTACACCCACCATGGCATACACCTTTGTCAACTGGAGTCACACATATATTTATTACACCCACCATACACCTTTGTCACCTGGAGTCATGCAGATATTTATTACACCCACCATACTCCTTTGTCAACTGAAGTCACGCACATGTATAAGTATTACACCCACCATACTCCTTTGTCAACTGGTCACACAGCTATTTATTACACCCACCACACTCCACCACCATACTCCTTTGTCAATTGGTGTCACACAGGTATGTATTACACCCACCATACACCTTTGTCAACTGGAGTCACACAGATATGTATTAAACCCACCATACACCTTTGTCAACTAGAGTCGCACATATATTTATTACACCCACCATTATCTTCCATCTGTCCCATGATCTCTATCGCACAATCTTGCTGCCGAGGAAAATGTCTGAACTCAACCTGCATTATCGTCGTGGGTATCATTATCTTGGTGGGAAAAACCTGAAATGACAGCATACTATTGTACATGACATGTTATAACTATTAAAATATATTTTGATAATAAATGATTAAAGCAAACATTTGATTTAGGCATTTAAACTCAGTAAAAATAGAAAGTATGGTAACGTACACAAAATATTCCAATCACCACTAAGTGGTCCGAGTATTAACTTTCATACCCCATCCAACCACTTCTCCAGGAAGCAAAAACAGGGTTTGCTGCGGTATGAATCTGTTTAAAAAGTTTGCATGTTGTAAAATTAAAACATTTTACAGGTAATTTTAAACAGGTTATCACATTGTTTGAGTAAATATTTTTAAACATGTATTATTGCCGAAATATCCGTTATAAAATCCTACTACTATAAGTTTTCTCGTCGCTTAATAGAATTAAGGCGGGACCACGTAATGCAGAAGGCAATATAAAGCAGAATATACATAAAAGTTAACTTCAAATTCTATAATGAAATAGGGTTGATTTGACCTAAGAAATAATTATAAGGGGGTTTATTGCGTACCACTTTAACCATCCAATATCAGTCTGTTGTGTGATTGTGTTTTGGTGTCAGAACCTTACTCAACTCCAGGATTCCGATGCAGCGTTTAATATTGTGTGAAGACATTGTGCACCCGTGGTAGGGAATTAAACAGAATCTGGTACCAATATGGGGATATTTGATATTAAGTATATTGGTAGATCCCGGGGGAATTACACATAACTGTTGCTCCTAGGGATGGGATTTAGACTGTACATTTGTACATTTGTCTAATTCCCCCTGAGTATGCCTGTCCCTCACACATGACGATATTTAGTATTTTATTACTTAACTTTACAGAGAGGATTTTGTAATTTATTTTATAAAGTACTGAAAATACATGTGTAGCTAATACTGTCTACTGTCACAGTATTGAACTGAATTGGGTTATCTAACATACATGTAGTTCATCAAAATACTCAGTGCTGATTGGTTATTAAGGTAGTTTTAAAATTCCTTTGAAGACCTCTGTCGTCACATCCCATTAGGGTGTCATTTTAAAACTTATTTTAAACGACAGACAATACTGGTATCCAAAACAACGATTACGTTATTTTAAAGCAACGATACGTTCAAACAACAAATTAAAATTGTTAAAAATGGGATAAAGCTGTATATTTTCCTAGTTTGGTGTTGAGAGATGGGCATACAATATAAGTTGTGAGATTTTATTTGTATTATGTTCAATTGCTCGAAAATGTGTGTATTAATTGCATGAAACTCCATGTCAGATAAGAAATAAAATGTTTCCAGGGGGTTTATTTTGTGCGATATCAAAACCTGGTGTTTTGAGACTTGAAACACATTGGAAATATTTTATTACTTAACTATGGCACACCAACACAAGAAAGGTTATATAGCACAAAACAGGAATGAACATGCCAGGCTCATCCTCCATTTACATCGCAGAAAACACATTTGCAGTTAGTTATAGATTAAAGGGATAAATGAAGTAATCTTGACGTAGTCATCAAGAATTAAAATAAGCACCTCAATTTATTAATCGAGTATCCTTTCGACTTTAAATCTGCTAGCATGTACTTTAATTAAATAAACGGTAAAACAAAATCAGAGTTTTCAATTTTTCTTTGTTTTTCTTTGTTTTTCTAGCTTTTATAGGTTTAAAATACTTTTAGTGCAATAAAACCAAAATAAGTATACGCAAAAACAATCTGCATTGGACTATTAAAATTATTATTAATAATGATTATTGATGACGAAAATTTTAAAAGAATCAAGACTGCCGCTGACCCTGTTAGATTGATCAACAAATAAAACAACACATTATTAACACTTTCGTTTGTTAAGTTAAAGCAACTAACCCGCCAAATGGCAGTTTAAAAACTCCACTACAAAAACGTTTATCAAAATCTATCCAGGTGTTCAGGTCACATAAAAATGTATATGTGCCGAGTAAAAGTATAGGTTTATTCATGGGTTCTTACACGACTGAACATGCCTAAAATGAATTATGAATTGGTAACTCTTAATTGGATTCTCCAGTTTTAGGGTTTGGCCTGGCTGGTTAAAGCCGTTAACATGGTGTCTTTAGAGTTTGGATTCTCAAAATATGTAAGTTTATATATATATATATACCTCGTCGTCAGCAGGTTTAGAAATGGTGTACATATGTTGTAAAATTTGGATGTTGTTGGCGGGATAGCTACTTCAATATAAAAGTACTCATTGTGACTATCCATACCTTCAATAGTGTTTTGTAACATGTTAAGTCTCTGTGAACTCCCAGCTCAACCATCCTCTCCATCGCCTCATAAATAAAGTCTACATGTCTTCGTCTTGTCGTTGGATTTTTAGCAATATAAACGTTTACCACTTCATTGAATATCCAACGATTCATCGCTCTTTTCTGTACCGACTTATCGTCAGAGAGCTTCTGCCATTTAGTTAAAGCGTTACTGTTTTTATTTTCATTTATTTCTTGTTTCACCACCTCATAGAATTCGTCAAAATATGAAGCCTTATGTTCCTCCGCTCTACTTGACGTTGTAACACTAAAACAGCATGTTTGAAAGTCAGTTGCTGCTCTAATTGACTGGAGCTGTCTAAAAATGTCTGGTGTATTTTGAGATGCATTTGCAATTTTAAAAAATGGCAGATGTTTTCCGTGTTGTCTACCTCTACAGCCTGAATACACAAGATGGCGCCACATACAACCCCGCATCATCTGAAATACAGAAAATTTTGTTTCAGTATTTTTTTTAATGTCCATGTAACTTGTTATCAGCCTTCTTTTGGAATCCGGAAAATATCTTGATGGAATTAATTTTATACAGGATCACTTTTCACCAATTTTCTAATGCAATTTTAAGCTGAACAAGATTTTTCGTTAACATTTTCTCATGTCAGGGCTTTTTTACTTTATATAACAGAGGCCTTTTACAGGCCTCTTCCCAACTGAAAACTTTATTTTTTTTTCCAATTGTGTCATAACATTTCCCAATCAGAAAGCAGCTGTCTCAGAATTTGATAAAAAGCATTAATTCTGCAATGTGTTTTTGTTTGTTTTTAAAAGTCAGTTCTGAGTGAGAAGTCAGTAATTATAATAAATAATGGATGAAAATATAAATATATATGAATAGTATTGTCATATTTTACTAAAATTTATGAAATATTTCCCAAAATGAGAAATAAGCGCATTTTTGTCCCAAAATGGACAGGCCTGTGCCTCTTCCCAATTTTGTGAAAAAAAGTCCTGCAGGTAGAAGAGGCATTAAACATTTCGTGGAAAAGTCATATATGCATCAATGGAATCATCTTAGCAAAATATATGGAAGCTGGGATCCTTCTCGAACAGAAGTGTGCCAAACACTTGTCGTTTACTAGACGACTGTTTCATTGCGCATGTTCCGTTGGAGAAAACAATGCTCTTGCATTTAATCATGTTCAGTTTTGTATGTGGGTAAACTCTTTTTTGCACCTGTCGATGATTGCAAGTAATAAAAGACATACATGTATTAAAATAGTGTTCGTGGTAGTTTTTAAGTGGGTTTGGTAGTTTTTAAGTGGGTTGTCATAACCCACTTAAAAACTGCCACAAACACTATTTTAATTGGTTTCAATAAAAAAGAAATTAACTTGGCATTTTAAAAAAAAAAAAATCCTGGATAATCATGTTCATTTTTGTACAGAGGTAAACCGTTTTTTTCTCACTTTAATCGTACCTGTCGCTGATTGCAAGTAATAATAAACATATTGAAATAGTGTTTGCGGTAGTTTTTAAGTGGTTTATCAGAAAAAAGTAACATTTTTACACTTGCGATTTTGAGATTTTTTATCGGAAAAATGGTGACCTATACATCTTAATCTTGATTTTTTTATGAAGGATCCCCAGGACTCGATCTCGCACCATGGGGTATTGTACAACAGCCTACCAAGTGTGTGTGTGTGTGTTTATTTTAAATTAGTGTGTGCATGGGTCACCAAATTTTATGACAGGATGTTATGTATATGTAATATTACATACTTTTATGGCTTATGCTTCTTTTTACTTGGGGTAAACTCGCCTAACAACAGATCAAGATCAAATCATCAACATTAACAAAATAGCCTTTTCGATATTCCTTTTAATGTGAATGAGCAACTTTGAAATGAGACCACTTTACAATCATTCAGATGATTTTAAAAGGGAATTTTAGATTTGAATAATTGCATTTAGAGTCTGTCAACAAGGTTAGCTAATTAAAAGATTGTAAATTAGCCGACTTTAAAACCGCAAAGAAACAAACAATAATAATGCATTGTTCGAATTATCATTTACACGTCTTATTTTTAGTTTTAAGTGATTGTGTGTTTGTTAAGTACTCAGTTGTTATTATGACAAAGGAATACACTAAACACACATTTTTTTATTTCACACAATGCAAACAAAGTACCGTAATTTACCGTGTATAGTGCATACCCATGTATAGTGCGCACACCATTCTCAGATGTCAATCTTGTGTAAAAACAAGAGGTCAATGACCTTGAAGCTCTACTGATTGATTTTGATTTCAGGAAGTAGTCGCTACAGACTTGTTTTTTGAAAAATTATTTTTAGCCGTGGCGGCCATCTTGAATTTCCGGCCAACCTGAAATTTTGCTAGGATCACTTAGACATCAAGAGCAACATTCCTGTGAAGTTTCATGAAAATCCGTCAAGTAGTTTCAGAGGAATAGTCGCTACAAGTTTTCATTATATAACACTATGTAAACAAAGATGGCCACTGGCAGCCATGTTTAACGTCGAATCAAAATAATGTTTGACTCTGATAACCATCATGTCATGCTGATCATTTTACAAAAAGTCCCATATCAATATCACTTATAGTTTTCAAGATGTAGTCGCTACAAACTTCTTTTTTAAAAATCTATTTATAGCTGTGGCGGCCATCTTGAATTTCTCGCCGATCTGAAATTTTGCTCGGATCAATAAGACATTAAGAGCAACATTCCTGTAAAGTTTCACGAAAATCCACCAAGTAATTTCAAAGGAGTAGTCGCTACAAGTTTTTACTATATAACTCTATGTAAACAAAGATGGCCGCTGGCAGCCATGTTTAACGTTGAATCAAAACAATTTTTTACAAGGACCAACATCATGTCATGCTGATCATTTTAGAAAAGTCCCATATCAATATCACTTATAGTTTTCAAGAAGTAGTCGCTACAAACTTGTTTTTTAAAAACCTATTTTTAGATTTGGCAGCCATCTTGGATTTCACATCAACATGAATTTTTGCTAGGATCAACTAGACTTCATGGGCAACATTTCTGTAAAGTTTCATGAAAATCCATTCAGTAGTTTCAGAGGAGTAGTCGCTACAAAAAAAAGTTTACGGACAGACAGACGGACGGACAGACGGACGCCGCACCACGGCATAAGCTCTGCTGATCTCTGATCAGTCGAGCTAAAAACAGAAAGTTGTTTCCAAGTATAATGCGCATCAAAATATTATTTTTCCTAGATCCAATCCACAGCAATAACACACGAAGACTTTATTTTTTTTCGGATACAGATCTATAAGTTTTATGTGGATTTTCGTTTGTTCAGTTCACTCGAACATCGTCTGAAGTGCATATGAAATGCGCGATTTCATTGGCTGAATTTAGTTGATCTTCTCATGAATATCGATTTAAGATGAAAGGTCAATCTGATGTGACCTCCAAGGCAGTGTTGTCAGATGCTATAGTGAAGAGTATCAAAGCTGATGATTTTAATAAGATTGATGTAGTTTCTTATGTCGCATCTGAAACAATTTGACTAGAAAATGTATCTTCTAATAAAATAAATATTCTAGAAAGCAAGATAATCATTCATTGATATATTTTCAAATTCATTGTACCATTAAAACCTTCATACCAAATTTTGTGAAAATCCAATGTATTGATGTATTAGCAGCTGTCGAAATTAGCACTAGCCCTAAGGTGAAAAACTAGTAAATATTAATTCGGGCTAGTAAAAATCTAGAAATTTTATATAGTCGGGCTTATGAAAATTGTAATAGTCCAAATGATTATATAATAATTCGGGATAGTGAACAAAAATCTTATTTATTTGTTAGCTTAGATAATTGATGAAGAATTTTCTAGTTGGTATGGCATATTTAGGTAAGCCAATGTAGCAGAAACGAAGAATAATGTACATCTGACACGATCGCTTTGCATGGAATAGCATACATGTGATATCTCCCGCCGGGAGCTAATTTCTCCCGGGATTTGTTGGAATTTCCCGGCCTCCCACCGGGAGCTCCATTTCTCCCGGTATTTTCCGCCGAGTTCCAAAATTTCGCTATTTGCGAATCCTTTTGGGTAATTGCTATGATTTATTGGATCAAGACCGAGTTTTCCTAATGATCTAGAAAATAAATACCAACCGTCTTATCTATATCTGTGAAAACATTGCCCTGGGTAGGTAATTAAAAAGATTAGCATGTCAGCCTATTAGTTTATTGTGTGAAAATAATGATTGGACTGTTTGTTTATGACACGTGGCGGCGATATCTGTAATGTCCAAGGAGATTGATAGAAATGTACAGACTATAAGTGGGATGGTAGTTAGCGAATTCAGCATCGATTGATATTTGGTGTATTAATTGGATTAAAATTATAATATAATTGAGAACAATTAAAGGACAACGATTTCAACTAATTGATTGCAGTTTGTCATGATTAGAGAAGTGTTTTGTCTGTGTATAAAATGGGAAGCATTTTCATTAGGTGTTATGCTTTTTTTTTGCTATGCTTAATTAAATGCTATATTTAATTATATGCTATGCTAACATGACATAAACAGTATTGTATGTATAAAATAAGTTTTTATGCTGATTTACCCCCTTTATTAAGGTTTATATCAGAAAAAAGCTACCGATACGCGTTAAAAGTTGGAGAATAAAAACCTCCCTGGTTTTTGTCTAATCTCCCTGGAAAAAAAGTCAAATCTCCCAGGTAACCCTCCTGAAAATATCACATGTATTCATAATTTTTCATTGCAGAGATGTTGAGATTTTATCTTATTTTCAGTAGGTGATAACATTTGTATTACTCGGTTTTTATCCTTCGGTTCTATAGTAAAATAAAATTCTTTGGCCAAGTAAAAAGACGATAATTTTCAATAGTTTGATTTTGAAAGATACATACATTGAATAAATTTGCATGAATGAACATGAAATATGCAGGGTTTTAAAAGAATCACACTGTATATACCTTAATTTTAACAGTAAACTTGGTTGAACATCAAGGATAAAGACCGAGCTTATCACCTACCAGAATGTATTAGGTAAATCTTATTTCTGGTCACTGATTGGTCAGTTTTTTTGATGATGCTTTATCAAAATTATGAATGGAATAGCAGCCTGGACTTTTTAATTTTTTGGGGAAGGCCTTTTGCTCAAATTTGGGGGGAAAATCCATAAATAGGGAATGAAATTTCCCAAGTTAAGTTAAAAAAAAATGGGGGAAATTGAATGATTTTACAAGAAACTTGTAAGCAAAGACGGAGAAAAAAGCCCTGAATAGCCCATTTCACCGGTACTTCGGAAATCTCCGTACAAAGTTCGGAATTTCAGTCACATGGCGCAAAGTCACATGACTTCAAGAACTAATCAGATGCTGGTAGTCCTAACAGTATCAACACTCACAAATTAACTAGTTTCAGTCTTTATATATGCGTATTTGTTCGCTAAAACACCGCAATCATTAGTGCTATTCTACACAGAAGCCATCTTGACTCATTCCTTGGAAACTAGGGCTGCGTACCGGTTTCCGGTATATATCGAATACCGGTTTTTAGGGTTCGATCGATATATCGGTCAAAATATCGATCAAAAGTGAACTCTCTGCCATTGCATACAGTACAGCTCATGCGAAGCCCACACTTTACTCTTTCACGCCGAGTGAGGAATTTACAAATCGCGTAATTACGCGGAGTTTCGATGATAAAAATACGCGGAGTCGGAAAAGCTTCTCGGCGTATTTACGCCACGATACTCCGCGAAGACAAACTCGGAGTTTCGCCGAGTAAAAACTGCACAGGTAAGAGGTGCAACTTTTTCTAATTGCAGTCATTTTAATGCACAATTATTCAATAAAAATCGAAGCAGAAGACTTTTTGTTTTGTTTTTGAAAAACGGATGTGGGAATATTTGAATGCCCGGATTATGTATACTGGGTCACGACAGTTATATGGCGGTTCCTATTACCGTCTTAGCGGCGACTGAACATTATATTCAATTAGTAATTATACTGGAAATTCTAATACACCCGCACTGTATAGCTGGTTTAAAATATCTCGTTATATTGAACGATATATCACTGTAATTTTTGCAACGTTAGGAGAATAAGCATTGCGCATTATTTAAATATTATCTGAAATATTTCAGATGTGTGCGTTATTTGCACATTTTAGGGGTATTAGAATAGAAATAGAACATCGTTTACGGTGAATTATCTATAATATATCACGGTTTGTCGTTTAATTGTAAACAATAATTTCACGAGCCCGAACGTTTAATTGTAAACAATAATTTCACTCGCCCTTCGGGCTCGTGAAATTATTGTTTACAATTGAACTCCAAACCGTGATATATTAAACGATAATTCACAGTAAACGATGTTCTATTTCTTAATTATAATTTTCTTTTTAATTAGTCTTTCTTTGGAACAAATTTTACAATTTTACTATTCTGATGTTTATTATTACATCGATGGGTTCTTTTAGTCAGAAATAATCAGAAAAATTGTAAACAATTCCGGGTCATAAACCCGTTATTAGTGCCGCCTTGTTAAAAGATATATACATGGCTAAGGATTATGGGTATTTAGTATTTATGTCGGTAGGAAAACTGTTGACTTTCGGACAACAAAAACGAACAAAACTTGTAATTAAATGCATTAAAAGTTTGAAATATGTATTTGTTTCGAAATTTATTCATTGTATTTATCAGTCAAGTCAACTCTGCATATAAAAGATGCACTCGGCGTCTCATTGTCAGCAGAGAGGTCGTGCCTGAATGACGATGCCTTGGATGCAATGATTTTCTTGAAAAATAATTCAGATAAAGCTTCTGTGTTTACTTTTTGAATGAATAAATGACAAAACGTTTACATTTTAGTCTTTTATTACTGCTGAAAAAATATCATATGATATATCGAATATCGATCATTTTGTATCGATACAAATATCGTATCGATCATTCTGACCGATACGCAGCCCTATAATGGAAACTAGATCGGATTTCAAAGCTATACGAACACGTGTTGAATTGTTTACATTGGAGCATGTGCGCATAAGTTGGAACCGGTGTTACGATAGAAATATTCATTGTTTTCTGACAATCCCGTTTTTGAATTGTATCAACAAACACGCTTTACTTTTTGTTTTTCTACAGTGCCAAACACATTAATAACATATATTTGTCATGCGTTCAAGTTATAGTCTGACATTTAATAACATTTTTACATTGTTTTTAATTCACATTGGCACCGTTACAATGAATATTTAATGTGCCTATCAGCGTTTGATTGGTCGACCTATTTGGCTACTCGGAGATAGCTCGTTATTATCCGTGATCTTTCGGCAAATGTCGGGGTGAAATGGGCTATTATGAATAGTAAATGGTATTTAAAAAAATTCACTTCTATTCTATCGTAATGGCAGTCTGTGGAGCATGCCCACAATGTCAATGTCCCTCGGTCTGAATCTGGGGGAACGGTGCTAACTTGCCTACCAGCTCATTATTTTTTTGTTTAAACTTAGCAAGGAGATATTTTACTGCACAGGTTACAGGTAGGAGAGCAAGGCTCTTCTTCTTGCAAGGGCACGAGTCTCTCTTCCAGGACGCTCCTCGCTTCTCCGAGTCAAGAGAATCACTTGGCAATGACAAAAACATAGTGACCAACCTTTCAAATTCCCCCAAAACCTGGAATTATCTATATTTAGGCGATGAAGTCAGCTTGATGACTGATGTCCGATTGATGACAACCCCAAGGAAAAGTGCCAAGCGTTCAGTGACTCTGATTTTCTGCAAATCTTAATGTGCAAGAACAGTGTAACATTTTAGTTATCTAGATTTACAGTTTTTACCCAAATAATATATCATTTTAATAGATATATGTTTATGTCTACTACTAGTCTTTGGTTTTGGATTTTTGTAATCAAAATGCTTAAAAAAAAATCTTCTTTTATGAAAATATATTTTATTAAATCATTATGTTATACATTGCAAGCAATTTAATGACCTAGATCAATATTTATGAGATCATCCAAAGCGAAAACTAAGTTGAACGAGTGTATTTTACTAAGTTTTGTGTTAATCGTTTAGAAATTTGCAGTCATGGCAGATCAAGGTAAATTTATTTTAACGTTCTTAATTGTTTTTCACTCTAAATAGATTCCCGTTTGAAAGAAACAATGAATGTTTGGTTGGTTGTTTCGTCCATGTTTTGTCATAAATATTACCTGTTCGCCTTTCCTTCTTTCCGATCTTTTTATTGAAGCTGGAAAAAATATTCTTTCGTAAACTTACAGATAAGTTTCCTAGGTAGAACCAGTACTAAGCAACGTACATGTGATACTTTCAGAAACTCAACCTGGGAATTTAGTGGTTTTTTAATCCAGATTCATTTAAAAATCTGGGAATTTTTTTTCGCACGGGCTATTTTTAGCGCGCGAGCAGTATTTTTTACAAAAAAATCCTAAACAATTACCTAAAAATACACTTTTAAACAAGTTTCTTCATTGATGTCACTCAGGGGAAATAACAAGAATGAATAAAAACAATTTTTAAACAATATTTTATTTAATAACCAATGATAAACATGTAAGGTTATCTAACACTATAAATATAAGTGTCATCTCTTGAACAGACTCACAGCCCTAACTTGAACACAGTGAAATTCAACTAACTGTCCTAAACTTAGTTGCACACACCCTTACACAAGTTCACGGCTTGGACTATACTCTTAGCATAAGGCTGAGTTGTTTATTCTCACACTGAGGAGGCTGTGAACAGAGGTTGCACTGAGGTTGCCACGGCTGTCTGATTGGATCTTCCTCAGCACAAAACAAAGAACATTTAAAACTTTTATTTTTTTCAAAGATAACGTGGATCAAAAGCCTAGATACAAACCTGGATCAAAAGCAACCAACATCATCGACCCTTTTTTTTAAAAAGTAAAATCTGAAGTCAAACACACAAACATCGAACTAAAGCAACGTACGTCAATCACGGAACTCTTTTTGAAGTAAAATCTTTATAAAATTCATTAACTGTTTTAATAAAATCATACATACTCACCAAATTCACGCCGACAAAGTCTACTTTCATTTTCGCTATCCGATAACTACTGCGTCACTTTGACAAACGTTCATTTTCCACTTCTAAATAAATGACACCGGCAATTTGTTTCAAGTCGTATCGATTCAATTACAGACACCATTAAAGACTTCATAAGTGTGCTGTTAATTTTTTGATAAAATCAATGAAGCCAATAAACTGTTTGCAAATAACAGTTTCACCCACTTTCCCCCTAGGCTGTTGATCCAGGTCAAATCCAGGTATGTCACGTGACGATCTCGCAAACGAGTCGCGAGACAATAACATTAACAAACATATACCAAACAAAGGAAATGGACCGATGATTTTAGAAAAATATATTTTAGCAATTTTACGGGAGTTTTTCACACATTTCTGTGGGGCTGAGAGGAGGGTTAGAATTCCATGAGATTTCATCTCACGCCGTGAGGTATCACATGTATGAAGCAATGCAGATTAGTTAAGGATAAATAACATGGCCATGGCAAAAATCGAACCCACAACCTTTCAATCTGAAGTCCGGCGCTCTATGTATCACTACAAAACCACTTTTTGTACACCACCTGAATAATTTCGCACAATTCCGAGTGCATACGATCAGAGAGTAAGTATACTGGGAGGAGACACGGACCGTTTTGCCATTTTATGTTGTCGCGTGTGTGTTTCACTACTGCATGAAAATTACTACTTCTGGTTGTTGCGCGCTTGTGTGAAAAACAGTAAATTCTTATAAATTATTACTTACAATCTCAAAAAAGGTGCGAAATGTGAACATAAGTATTATTTATGCACATTGTGTCCTTTGATACAGATTTGTTTGCATGTATAAAAGCACATTTTACCAGACGGCTCCGTGTAACAAAGATGGCGCCAAATAAAAAATGGTGACGGTGTATAGCTTTTGCAAACGAGATACGAGACTACGGGTTATATTAGGCCTTAAAGGGAATGTAGCGACTCAGCCAAACAAGCTCTGTTATTGAGAGTTCTGAAAAAATTAGACAAAGGTGAAAGAATTATCAAAATCGGATGATAAACAAAAAAGATATGACCATTTAAAGGTTGTTCTAAAACGAATATGGGAGCCGCCATTTTTAGAACTATGACGTCATAGTTCCATATTACCAGGGCTTCTAAAATCGCCGGTTTGTCGGTCCCCAGACCGAAATCTGTTTCTCCGGACCGATTTTCTGTTCAAAATCTCTGTTAAAATCGGTCCCACATATTAACAGGATTGTTTGTCACTCGCTGTGCGAAAGTAGGTCAATTTGGACTAAACCATTACCGATAGTAGGGAGTTTTCCGGAAGAGTCTATAGCTATGTAGCACGCCTTTGATGTGTGATCAGTGAAAGTATATCACGCGTTCTGTCGGTTCACTGAAGCGAGTGTTACCGTCTGTAATTTCTTTGATATACCGTTAGTCGTAAGGTGTTAGCCTGTTTGCTGTTTAAGTGGTCAAAGCTGGGACTGAAATTTGTTTGCGTCATTAAAATACCGAGATGTGTTAATTGTTTGTTTGATTTTTTTTTACAATAACTTTAAGTATAATATTAAGGAAAGTGATCAAACCTGACACCGTTTTTTTTTAAGTCGGACCGAAATTGTTTGCGTTAGTCGTAACATTTGGTATTAATTAAGCTAATTGATGAAAAACGATATTACTCAAATTTATGTAAAATCGTATATAATCCGTTAGTCCGCACGTGTTAGGCCGCGTTTTATAACTACCCGGTTTATTAGACACTTCCGGTTCAATTCCTCAAATGATCAACAATTTTAATATTGAGTGAAAATTATTCATTCAGTAAAGCGAAGACATGATGTCAGTCATTAAAATGTACACATTGTGATAAAGTAAGTTATAAATAATACAAATATAATACAAACACACATTTTAAATAGTTCTCTGTATCAATGACTGAACGGAAATAATGCATGGTGCAGCTGAAATGGTGGGTGGGGTACGGCGATTTTAGTGATTTTTTCAAAATAAGTGCGATTCTTACGGCAGATAAAAACCTGGACCAATTTGCATTTTAAAATTTTAGAAGCCCTGCATATTACCATATATATATGGAATATTGATAAATATCATTTAAAAGAAAATCACTGCAAATTAATGATTTTTTTTACTGGTCATACAAAGCATTACTGCCATTAAGTATTACATATTTTTCATACAGTTGTTGTCATATTTTCCCTATAAATAAGTAAATATTCATATTTATAAATATTCCATATATGGTCATTTAGAACCGTGATGTCATAGCTCTCAAAATGGCCGCTTCCATATCCGTTTCAACAGAAACTTCAAATGATCATATCTTCTTTGTTTATCATCCGGTTTTGATCATTCTTTCACCCTTTTTCAAGTATCTTAGAACTCTCAATAATACAGATGGTTTGGCTGTGTCGCTACATTCCCTTTAATAATAAGAAAAAATTAATACAGTCCACACTCAGTATCTCGAATTTCAAGGGACCGGAAAATAAGTTCGAGTTATCCGAAGTTCGAAATAAACGATTAAGATTTTTTTTTATTACTCCACCCACCTGTTTTACAATATGCATATACGTGTATATATTGCCGATATTTGCCGATTTTAATGAAATACATGCTTTCTTCCTTCATATATGTTTATGAATATGTTTCATTACAGTTATAATTCACATCCAATAGGAAGATGCAATTACATTAATTACTTACTGTTATTATCACGCTCAAATTTGAGACACACTCACTGTATGACCTGTATCGCAGCATTCTACTTTCGTTTTGTCAGTTTGTATATTCGGGCATTTCATGTTAAAGAAAACGTATTGGTAATGAAATAAATCAGCAAAATATTTATGATTTCATAATTAATGCTGAATTAATGATTTGATTACATTAAACATTCGAATTTTATAGCAAAAAACAGAACATTGACAACTGCCACTCATTAATTAATTAGTTATACGTTTCGTCCATGTCAAATTAGTATAATTATTATAATTGTTTTAACCCACGCGATGGCCATTGTTTTCAATTAGCGACTAAACAAACTTCCTCGTAAACAAGCCTTAATTTATCATGAAAAATCAGAGACAACACAAGAAAATAAATTAACAAACATGTCACCATGATTTATTTGTTACAGGTCAAATCATCTCAGCAATTATCACCTTTTGTTTGCTTCACAATCAACTTGGACGCCGGCTTGTGTTTGATCAAACTTGCATTTGGCACTTTAAATTGAACTTCGAATTAGCGAGAGTAAATTAATGTATAGATTCGTGTTTGGGACCAGAAAAATAGTTTGAATTATCGAATAATTCGACTTATCGAAATTTGACTTAAAAGAAGTCAAATTGCATAAAAATAGAAGGAATAAAATTGGGACCGTGAAAAAAATTCGACTTATGCGGAAATTCGAAATAAGCGAGTTTGAGTTACTGAGAGTAGACTGTAGTAGACATATTTATCTTTGTCAAGAAGGTAATTTCACGGTGATGATTAATAATAAGACAAAGCCTAAAAAGAGGGAATGTAAATGCCTCTTTTGAAATATCGGCTGAAATTTTAAATTTTTCAAATTAAAAATTAAATATTGCAAATGGGATACGAAGTACGCGTTATATTAGGCATTACTAATAACAAAAAGTGAATAGTACACATATTTGTCAAGAAGATAATTTCGTGACGTTGATTATAACAGAAAGCCGTAAATAAAGGAGGCTGTAGAAACTGCCTATTTTGAGATGTTGGCTAAAATTTTAACGCACTTACGATCGATTGGAGGTTATTTCAGATTAACCTTACAATTAGCCAATCCGATTTCAGCCTACAAAATTGCTTGATATAGACTGCTTCACTGTGCATGTCGCGTTACAATGTCCCTAACTTTTAGCTTATAAAACACAGAATAATTGCGATGACAAACATAATACCGTATTTGTCGGCCTATAACGCGCATGCGCATATACCGCACACCCCAACTTTGGGCCTGAAATCCTTTGAAAAACACTTTTTGTTATGTATTGTAGCGTAAACCGCGCATAAAAAACATGTGTTTTCAATTTCAGGACAGCAGAGCGCCATTTTGAATCATTGACCAAAGAGGAAATGTAAAACGAATTTTGATTGGCTAAAACAAGCTGCATGTTAGACTGTGTTTTTTTACTCAAGTGTAAATAAACTTGTACTGTTGAGTGTACTTTTGTTGTTTACTCAAGTTTCAATAAAATAAAAATCCCCACGCCCGTGTTCAACTTTATTACGATCATATTAAATTTATAAATCTGGGGTTGTATGACTGGTGTTGTTTCCAGGTTACCAGGTATTAACTCTTGCTTGTCAATTTGAAGGTGTTGACAATTTGAAGGTGTTGACAGTTTGAGAGGTTTCTCGAAATGAGATGCATTGTCTTGTGGCATCACCTATTAAACGCATTTTCCTAACACATCGTGTCAGCACCTACTCAAACTTCTGAAGTAATCAAGGACAATTAAGGAATTAACATTTTTCTGGGTACATGTATTGTTACATGTTTGTTTAATAATCACCATAGTCATCGTTGTTTGCGGTCAGATTTGCAAAAACCAAACACTTCACACATTCTCCCAGTCAATCAAACCCTGTATGAATAATCAAGATTCTACGTTGTCAAAATTCAGAATCGACTTTAACAAATAAATATGCGCGATAATACCGCGGTAGTCGTTGTTAGGAAGAAAACATAATATTCTGTTCTATTCTATTCCCTTTAAACCAGTCTGCGTTTTACGGAAACCACAGCCTCGTTATCATTTCACCGATTGATGTAAACAATGATATTTTTCAACATTTCAATGGTATTTTATCAACATTATTCAACAAAACGCACGATAAAGCTTGATTTTATTATTTTTATTGATACTAAGCATATAACATCGAACACATGTTATTGAACGAATAGAAACAAGCCAACTTTCTTTCGATTCAATCTCTCTAGTAAACGGCCGGTCTTGCGACTTTTTGAAACCCACAAAACTGCTAGACTTGGCTGGAAAAAAAAAGGTAAAACATTACTTGTTGCTTAAAACGCGCACCCCTTCCACAACCACAGAATCTGGGGTAAAAAAGTGTGCGGTATATGCCGAGGAATACGGTACACCAGCCATTATTGAATATTTACTGAAAAAAAAATAAGAAAAGATTGTTTGACGGAATTTAATAGCGGTACAAAAATGTTTACCGCTTTGTGGGATTGAACCCACACTAAAACGATACTCGTGGGTCAACATTCGAGTTCACTATCAACTGAGTTACGCGGGCCAGAGGTACTATGACTTACTATTTAGAGGACTAATGTCGTAATAATTTCGGTGAAATATATGTATATTAATTTCGGTGAAATATATATTTTCAAGACACACATGGCAGCGCCCATGATTTTCTTTGAATCTTGATATAAAACATGCCATTTAGTGTATTTCTTTGAAATTATTCAGATATAGATCTGTGTGTTTTATGTGGATTTTTGTTTGTTCAGTTCACTTAAACGTTATCTGAAGTGCATATGAAACGTGTGATTTCATTGGTTGAATTTAGTTGGTCTTCTCATGAATATTGATTAAATGAATAGTCGATCTGACGTGACTTACAGGGGAGTGTTGTCAGATCCTATAGCGGAGAGTATCACATAGATCTGGTATACGGACAAATGCCCCCCGCGGACAAATGCCCCCCTGCTCATTTTTGTATAGGTGGACAAATGCCCCCTCATGTTTTTGTATAGGTGGACAAATGCCCCCCTGAACTTTTTACAAGGTGGACATAAGCCCCCCTGATAATTTTGCAAATTTAATTCATACAAAAGAATAATCACATAATTCACAGGTAATTCCCAGTTTGTAAGTATTCAGAGCTATAAGAAAACCAAAGTGTGACCAACACAAACAGATTAATTATTTACAAACTGGGAATATGTATCAGGGGGGCTTATGTCCACCTTGTAAAAAGTTCAGGGGGGGCATTTGTCCACCTATACAAAAACATGAGGGGGCATTAAATTTTGTCCACCTATACAAAAATGAGCAGGGGGGCATTTGTCCGGGGGGCATTTGTCCTAGATTTCATAGATCTATATCTGATTAGGATATGATTTTAATGAGATTGTTTCGTGGGAGACCGGGGCCGAATTTCGCCGAATATTTCGGGTAAAAAACAACATAAAATGGCTCATGTACAATGATGTAATGACATGTAAAGACTGAGCTGTGTCTGCGAGCATTTTAAGTTGTTACAGGCTGTTTGGAATGACAGTAAGACCATGGTTCCGGATTTTATCTGACTTTAAAAGACATCCAGACCATGCAGAGTAAGGCCAATAGATGTGTGACTTACTGAATAGATGGAATCCGTCTTTTTGGAGTGTTTTTCATTTATGTCCGCTGTTTCCTTTACTACTTATATTTTGTTAAGTTTAGACCCTTTATGCTGAGGTTTATATTTTGAAACTTAGCTGGACTACCAAAATAGGTGCAGGATTACTTGATTTTGAAAGTTAGTAGTCTACTTGGGAAAAATTTAAAAGTTAGTGTCAAACCAAAAGACTTTACAATTCAACAAGTGGCATGCTTCTTAAATAAACAAGTCTACGGTCTTGCCGTAAAAGATTATCAATTAATTGTGTCTTCAATAAACACATAGTATGATACAGGTGTCAATCGTTGTTAGTTTAAAACATCAATGTACAATATGATTCGGTAGAGAGGCATATAGAATAATTTGCACGTTCAGCTTTGTTTCTTTTTAAATAGTTTTAACATTCTTTTGAAAACCGGAGTTGAACATTATTTCATAATTAGCTTTAATTAAAACAGGGATTAAAGTTATTTTTTCATCACTGATTACATTCTAACAATCATTGTTACTAATGTCCAGCTGATCAGTCATTTTCCCCAAAACACCCCTTTGTCACATAAATGGAATGGTCTTAATTTAAAGAAAGAGCAGTCCATTATATTATATGTAGCAGGTTAAGGGTTCGATAGTAACAGAATTACAAATGTCCCCCACCTGTGGTCTTATGTCTGAAAAAGGGTCTATATAAACTGTGATGTTCCATTGGGCTTTAAAGAGCCATAACTCTCATAGAATGTATGTGATCATCTCCTCATGACAAATAATCTTACCAAAAATGGTCTGAATCCATTGAAAACTGAATGATTAGTTGCATCCAAAAGTTCCTTATTAGGCTATAAAATACTACGTCCAAAAAGGGCCATAACTCAAGTAGAAATTGTCAGTTGCAATGTTGATGAAGTATTTATGTATTGAGGGAAAAAAGTTCATATCCTGGTGATTAAACAATACTCAGAACCTATAAAGGCTGGATTAGTGGTAACAAGTTTTTGTTGCATCCTGGAAATAAAACATTTTTGTTTTAAAATCAAGAAACTACTGCCATAGACACTGTATTTTATTAAATGCACATCAATAACAGTCGAACATCTTAATGACGTAACGCATAAATGTATGTAGGGGTCAAGCCCGTAAAGTCCCAAAATGTCAGTATATCTCGTATACAGTATTATTTCATCTAAAAAACTTGCTAAACTTTTTTCCCTCAGTAAATATGATCATCTCATATTGGGGGAAAATCGTGCCAGTCTTGAATTGAACCAGTTCAAAAATGGATGACTAGTGGCTGCCACAAGTTTTTGAGGCTATAAATAGGGCCATAATTCCAGTAGAAATTGTCAAATCAAAATGACAATTAAATACAATGCTCAGGTAAGACGCGTGCGTATCTGCGTAATTACACACATTTTTTCACCAGAATTGCGTTAAAAATAAAAAAGCAGATAAAAAAATATTCAGAACCAAATTTTCCCACATACACGTTTAATAGCTTAGAAAAATAGAGTGCATCCAGTTATACTCAATAGATCATGATGCTTAAGGTACTTGAAGTTTGAGGTACTGAATGACAATCAAGTGCCTCCAGCAAAATTTTACAACTAGATGCTTGCAAGAAAAAAGAAATGGCTTTTTTGTTGACTGAGACAAATTAAAGGCAGAATATTCTTATTAAAACAAACTGAAACAGTTGACGAAGTACTCGGAAAGTTACAACTTCAAATCAACTGAATAAAATTAAACTGTGACAGTTTAATTTGATTCAGTTGATTTGAAGTTGTAACTTTCCGTGTACACGCTATGCTGAATAAATATTTGTGTACTAATTACGCTGTATCCCCTACACGCTGCGTCGACGCTAAGCACAACATAGGAAGTGTGCAGATCCAAACAGTTTATTTATAGCACAGATATTGTTTATGAAAACGCACGAGTTAAAAAGTCAGCGTGCCTTTTTAACGAAGCATACGTTCCTAGTCCAGTACCCTCAAAATTGGGAATTTTAGCGCGATTTTTCATAAAATTGGGGAAAAAAACAGTCAAACATTTATTTCATAATTGTATCATACTGTTTACAGCACAACAAGATCAAAAGAACGATTTAAAAGCATTTCATATTAAATACTTGTCACATTTTTGCTACTTTTCAGTGTTCTTTCTTTTTCTTCTTTCAATTCGGAATTTTCCTCTCAAAATTGGGAAAAAAAAGATATGTTTTGTCATTGGGAATATGACCCAATAACGGCTATATAAACAGCCAAAAAAAAGCCCTGCTAATCAGTTGTTTCTATTAATGGCTGGGTACATCAGGTGATTTAATGCAAATTTGACGGTAATATTATATTACACAAATACTTGACACAAAGTCTCTATCATCTCGTTAAGGTTAACAATAAGCATATTGTGACTTTAATGCCATTTAAAAAGACAGATGAATCAAACTGCCAATCATGAAAACTTTGTACAGAAAAGATGCACTCGCAGTTCTTTGCAAGTGCTGAAATTTTGACTCGCATTTTCTCAAATCAGCTCTCATTTTGCGAGTTTGCGTGCTCTAAAATTGAGTTATCAAATATTTATGAATTTATAGTTCTATTTATCATAATTTATAAAAATGATTTTATAATGCTCTATAGCTTATATGCTAACGAAAAAAACTCTGAAAACACTTACTAGTGCCAATATAAACATAACAGTTATTTTCTTCTTGTAAATCTTAGCAGGCAGTTATGGATGCATCAATGACCAAAACAATGCTGTAAATATAGCAGTATTGCATTCCAATATCAAATTCCTGACACATAATTCTGTTCAGGTGTTAATAGGCAAGTTGGCAGTGGAACTCTCTAATACCTTTACAGCAGATTGATTTCATTTATACCCGATCATTGAACCTTTCTGCAACCTTGCACAGCACATTGCCTAGCAAAACCCGCTTCATAAGACATTGATACTTAGCCTTATATTTATTATGTACTGTACAGATTAAGGTGGGGGCAGATTTAAGATGCAGGCTCCCTGTAAAACCCTTAAAATGAATTCATTTTGGTGGGGAGGCTGTTGAAATATGGATACTAAAAACAAATTTATTTATATATATATATATATATATATATATCGAGGGGTCAGTGCAAAACTATTGTATCTCCTTCTTTATTTATATGTAATTACAATAGTTTTGCACTGACCCCACAAATATGAGGGTCCATTCAATTTTCTCAACGCCCAAACATACTTACCAGAACCCATTTGACCAATAGCGGCTCTTTCTGTACTTCCTGTCAGTGATTACGTAATGCAGTGTCAGTAATGAGCCACATACACAGGCATATTATAGAATGCAAACCAAGTTTGATTATTAAAACCTATTATAATTATATTCTAAAATTTCGAGTACGGGTAGTATGTGAGAATTTTCTAGATTAATATGGGCCTTATATTTAAGGTCAGGGTCACGGTCATTCATTGTTTGTGTCCGGTCCAAAACCAAATGAGTGTAGATATTATCAGTATATAGTGTGTTGTGCACCAAACTCAGGGTTGCATGTTCAAGGTCAGGGTTGCATGTTCAAGGTCAGGGTTGCATGTTCAAGGTCAGGGTTGCATGTTCAAGGTCAGGGTTGCATGTCCAAGGTCATGTAATTTTTATGTCCATCCAGTTACAATTACCTCCTAACCCACTTCAGATTATGGAATGAAACGTGTTTATCATTAAAGGGAATGTAGGCATACAACCAATCAATCGTTATTATTGACAGTTCAGAAGCACTTGGTCAAGGGTGAAAGAATTATCAAAATCGGATGATTGAAGGTTCTTTTGAAACGGATATTGGAAACATCCATTTTGAGATCTATATGACATTACAGTTCTAAATTATTGTATAGTTAAATGGAATATTTATAACTGATCTAGGGGGAAAATCACAGCAAAGGTATGAAAAATAAGTTTACTAAAGTTTTATAATGCATTATATATGGCCAGTAAAGGATCTTGCATTCATTTGCTGTACAGCGATTTTCTGTTTTAAATGCTATTTACCAATATGTATAAGCTAATTTAGAACAGTTATATTTCTTAAAATGGCGAACACCCTTGAAATGGTCATATGTTCTTTGTTTATTGTCCGATTTTCATAATTTTAACATCGTTTTCCAAGCTTTTCATAACTCATCATAATAAAGACAGGAATGATCCTTGAGTGGTCTTCTCTTAAGATTGTTTGAATTATGGAAATCCATACAGAACTCCGGATGGCAACCGAAAGAAAAAAAGATGGAAAAAACTTTAAAAATCTTCTGTAAAACTACTGGCTCGATTTCAGAATAATTCAGAAATGATGTTTGGGTGACCCTCTACCAAGATTGTTCAAGCAGCATAAAAACATGTCCGCCAGGGGGCGGGAAAGTTTCCCTATGTAACTATATGGAAAAACTTTTTAAAGATCTTGTCTGAAACCGCTTGATGGATTTCAAAATAATTTCACAAAACTGATGTTTGGGTGGACCTCTATCAAGATTCTTTAAGCCGATTTGATTCGTCAAAAAACATGGCCGCCAGAGGCCGGGACGTATTTTTTCTGTATTTGTATATGGAAATCTTAAAAAATATTCTTGTCTGAAACCGCTTGAATGATTTCAAATCAATTTCAGAGAAATGATGTTTGAGTGGGCCTCTATCAAGATTGTTCAAGCCGGGTTGATTGGTCAAAAACATGGCCGTCAGAGGGCGAGGCTTATTTTTTTCTTATGTTTCTATATGGAAATTTTAAAAACTCTTCTCGTCTGAAACCGCATGATGCCATGGATTTCAAATTAATTTCACAGAAATGATCTTTGGGTGGGCCTCTACCCAGATTGTTCAAGCTGGGTTGATTCATCAAAAAACATGGCCGCCAGGGGGGGCGGGTTTTATTTTTGCTCCATTTCTATATGGAAAACTTTAAAAAATCTTCTCGTCTGAAACTACTTGATGGATTTCAAATTAATTAATTATTAGCAGTAATTAATTAATAATTAATTAAGATTGTTCAAATGGGGTTGATGTGTCCAAAAATATGGCCGCCAGGGGGCGGAGAAGTTTCCAGGGCTTGACGTTAATTTTACAGACAGCTTTGCCATGGGGCAAGTTAACTTTACTTGCCAATGCCAGTTTGCTGGTTGCCCAATTATTTAGACCCAAAGTTTTTATTTGATAAGGATATACTGTTTGAGGCTTCACGGGTATTAGACCACTTAATGATATAACTCTCACAGCACCTTTCTGAGAATTCTAAAAGCTGATCTAATACTTACAATGTAACAACAATAATAATATCGGAAACCTGCAAAGAGCAATGGGTTTCTTTTATATTTTGTCATAATATTCTATAGTCCTTGTCCCTCAGATTTGAAGTTGCCCAACGGGATTGAGCCTTTTTTGAGACATTACCTGCCCAGAGCCAAGTTTTACCTGCACCGGGCAGGTGGACAGTCCTTAACATCAAGCCCTGGTTTCCCTATATAACTATATCAGAAAACTTTAAAAATCTTCTTGTCTGAAACCACATGTTTTGAATCAGTTAATTTGCATGTACCATCATCAACTGATCCTAGACAAAGATTGTACAAATATTAAATCTAGAGTAAAATTATGTATATATATTGCATCAGGTTTGTTGAAATGGTGAACCAAGTGGTCAGAATTCGCCCCATCCTATTTGTCACAAGTTTTCATTTGGATCTTTAAGAAAACCTAATAACAATTATGTTTAGTGCGTTTTACTCAGGTGAGCGATATACAGCCATCATGGCCCTCTTGTCTGATTATGTTTCATAGATTGCAGTCATTTTTTGTGTTAATTTGCAACCATGAAGTTAATGCTTTTCCCTCATGAAGAGAAAACTCTGAATCTGCAATTGACATGGAATATAATTATATAGTTTGATCCAGATGTGGATAATCTGTCACTGACCGGTCAGTTATGGTCAGTAATGGTCAGTGGCATTCTAGACAGAACTCTAAATATATCATGTTATTATATAATTGCTCACACCTATAATGTGCCACATACATACATATATCAAGGGGTCAACGCGAGACTATTGTCGTTTGTTCTTTATTTATATATAGTTAAAATAGTTTTGCATTAACCTCTCAAAATGTTTATAAGCGGATTTAAATCTACAGTATTGACCAGACTGGTTCATCTGGGGTTATTTATTTAAAATGTCACTTGCATGAAATATGCTACACATGATTGGAAATATCCAAGAAGGGTTCATTTCAGGTCAAAGGACACTAACCCTTAGCCCGCTTTGAATGTATAATGAACTGTCCTTTCTTTAAATTTAGACCATTCCATTTATTTTACAAAGGTGTGTTTTGGAAAAATGACTGATGAGCAGCCAGACATTGTAAACCCTGATCAGCCTGTGAGTTACTCGCTGGCTGATCTGGGTTTATAATGGATGCAAAAGCTATTGTTTTTTGTTGTCCTTAGCAGGTTAAGGGCTAATTATGGTACTGTATTATTGGAAATAATAGCACTGGGGTTCATATTGGTGTTATTCAACTCAGGAATTATAGAGGTGTGGGAAGTTGGGAACATAATAATGTCATTGACATGTTGCCCACTAATAAATCATAAAACATAAGTATTAGTGGATAGCAGGAGGTTACAAACTGTTCCAGAATGAGTAAATGTAAAGGTACAATTAATTTATATTTTGGTTTGTAGTAGCTTCTTACAATTAGGTTTTCTGGTGAAAAAAACATAAACAATTTTTTTTTTATATTTGTAGTATTATTTAATACTTTGAATTTGCACAATAATTGTATCATGGTCAACTGATGTTAAAATGTATTCAGCTCATACAGGAGAGGTAAATGGATTGAGTAATGTATGCTTTTCCAAAACAAAACATATTTTTTATTCAGTCTGACCTTGGAATACATGTACATTAAACGCATGTTTCTTAATTTCTTTAATTGGAACACTGAGTTAGCAATATTATTATGTTTCTGTTTGTCTTCAGCCCAAGATGTCACTGATGCGAAGCCGACGGCAGATGACTTTGATGCTAAGCCAATGCGACCGGGGCAACCTTTTCCAGGCCCAAAAATGGGGTATGTTTTAATTTTGGCAAAGATAATTTGATATTTTATTATGTCCTGTCCATCATATGAAAGTCTAAATAAATATGACACAGTAATAGGTATGAATGATGGGATAACATATCTCGGGGCTTGTTATACTCCAACTTCACAAAGTAAAGTGTGGCTATATAGGAATCATGCTGTCCGTAATGTCACGTCGCATCCCATCACGTAACGCATTTTTGAGTCGCCATGCATGAGCATGGCTGACTCTTTGGAGTCGTGTATACTGCAATTTCTGAATATCAAGTTTTTGGTTGAGGAGCTTTACCATTTTCGACAATGTAGTCCCCTTTAACTGCCTCAAATACAACTTAATTTGATAAGGTGACTGACATGAACATTGTGTATACCGAGTAATATAACGACTGATTGTGAAATTGTATACAGTATAAACGTGTCTTTTTTGTAGATGTACCGAAATATTATGCGCATTAATACACCAGTTTTCGGACGAGGAGCTTTACGCACTTCGAGAATGCATTCGAGAATGTAGTTCCTTTAACTGCCTCAAGTATAACTTAATTTCATAAGGTGACTGGCATGAACGTTATACATACCGAATAATATAACTACTGATTGTGAATAATTGTCGTTGTATACAGTATATACGTGTCTTTTTTGAAAATGTACTGAAATACTATGCGCAATAATACACGCATGATTATTTTATGAATGGAAAGTTTCAATAGCGTAGTTACCCGGATGTCGAACATCTCTTTAATATTAATTCATTTCATTCAATAGTGCAGCAGAAACTCGATAATTATTCATTCATTCAGAACCATTAATTTGAAAATGTACAATCATTGACGATAAATAAGCAATCAATTAACACATTTTCCGCCCCAATTCTTAACCAGTAAGCTAAACATGCCGCTCATGCGTGGCCTACAGCGTGACCTAGATAATGAGCTTTACCGTCAAATTGGGAACTAAATGTCCGTAAATATTGTAGTTGCTGTGCCAAGTCCTTTGAGAAATAGTATAGCATCTACTACAAATAAATACACAAGTTGATAAAAGAATTTGTCAAGAGGTGCTCAGTTCTACTACCAACAACAACAAGGTAAACAAATCAAATAGTTTAAAGGGACACACGGCAATCTTTGCATTACGGTAAAAAGAAGAAGAAAAATCCTAATGTTTTGACATTTACCCATATAGTGTTTATTTCCTTTCTGGAATTCAATAAAAAAAAAATATCTCACAGTGTATCAACAGGAAATCTATTGGAACATACAGTGCTCGAAAAGTAGGATAGCCCGATTTTCGGTCTGTAAAAGAGCGGTGTCATAGTTGGGATGGTACATAATTTCTGATATTTTTTTTTTTTACATAATCAAATAAGAAAACTGTCCTTTAAAAATACATGTTGGTGGGGAAAAAAATGTATATGTATAGATACAGATATAAAGTATATTTCTATTCATTATTTAAGGTGTAAGGAGTTCCTGGAATCCTACTTTTAAATGCATTCTAGTCTAGGCTCCTAATTCTTTAACTTGTAGAAAGTGGTGACAAAAAGAACAATATAGCCAGAGGAAGCCCTGATAGTCTTATAAAACTGATTACAAATTTGGCTCCAAGTTTCGCTAAGTTTCACCAAGTCGGCTCTGATTATTATCGTTTGGCAAAAGTGCTAGTACTCTCCTTTGCATCGGTTTTAAATTACTATGTAATATTCTATTCTAACTTATTTGAAACAAAGTAGTAAATAAGTCCACTGACTAGGAGCATAAAGTGGTAGCAAAAAGAAAAATATAGTCAGGAGGTTCTGAGTTTGATTACTACATGTATACGTAACAAATGTGTTGTATAAAAGCGAATAAAGACTCATTTCCAATAAGAAAAAAATATTGGACCTTTCCATTTTAAATCAGGGCCTGTCCATTTTAAATCAGGGCCTGTCCATTTTCAGAAGCAACAAGCCCTGGGCCTGTCTCTTAAAAAAAAATTCTGTGAGCACTGACATACACTCGAAAACCAAAACCGACGCGGTTGCAAAAAATAATTCCGTCCCAAGCATTTTTCGAAAATTAAAAAAAAAAAAAAATTCAATGTTGTGTGCCCACAATAATTACTTCATCCCATTGGTGGAATGTTATGCAGAACAATTTAAATAAAGAAAAACAATAAACGTGGCTCCAGTATAAATGAAGTGTCTATAATAGAATTTACAGCAACTCTGCAGTTCTGCAGGTGAGAAGGTTCTAGGCCCATTCTCGATATTTTATCTTGATGTACATGGAGGATGAGCCAGGCATGTTCATTCATGTTAGGCACCATATAACCTTTCATATGTTGGTGCGCCTTAAAACCCAATTCAATTCAATAAAACCAGCAGGTCAATCAATCTGTTTTATTTCCTTTGAACAAATGCGCGAGAGTCTGATTCATCAACAGTATTTCCGTTATGTACGCCAGTCACTTAACCTGACCATGCTTTGCTGGGTTGAACCAATACAGACACAGATTCTTCACAAGTACCTAACAACGCATGTATCATTTCAGCTCGCTTACTCCAGTACAAAAAAAATCTCATGTTCTAAGCAGCAACATTTCATTTTAATACGCCACACCTGTAAAATTTAACATAACCTTTAACCTCACCTGAAAAAGACAGACACTGTTTAATCTTGGCGACTCTCAGGACCTTCAGTCCTTCGATTATTACTTGCATTCCTCAAAAAGCTTCCAATGGATTGTTCCCAAACTTAATATACGCATAAAAACTGATGACCTTATGTTCGGAGCTACGTCACACATTGTTGATTGGCTAATTTTGGGGGAAAAAATCTTAAATTGTTAAGTAAGCTAAGGAGATATTTTTTTATTGTTGTTGTAAGTTTTACTTAGTGACTTTAAGTGTGTAAGTATTTAAGTAAAAGTTAAAGAAATGTTGGTGAAACCGGCACCACATGGCTTACACCTCACCGTATGTAACTTGTTTCCATACTGTTTTTCATGCACCTCTGTAAAATAATTTGTATTGGTACCAAGGCCAAAACAAAAAAATACCTGTGTTCCCGGTGGCCCGACCGACCCTATTTTTAAGGGGCCGACCCTAAAACTTTTTATGAAAAAAAAAAAAAAATTGTTCTGAACAATGATTTATCACAATATATGGAGGTAAACTGACATCACAGAGAAAGTTTCAGCTGTATCATCAACTTGTATGGGGTTTATGAGATAAATACATGTAGAATCTCACATCTTGCTTCAAAAAAAATAAAAAATAAAAATGCCTACCTACCAACCCTATTTTTTTAGAGCATGCAATAGGAAACACACTTTTTTTTTTTTTGCCCAATCACTCTTCCAGAAACCTCCAGTTCCTTTAAAGGAAGTACATCGAAATTGGTATTATTCTTAGAATTGTTCAAATACATTATTTATGTATTTAATTCATAAAAATGAACTAAATGAGCCATAAAACATCAAAAGAAATTACGCTGAACATATAAAATAAATGACATGAAGAAGGTATTTCCTAACTAGGGTGACGTGCCAGGATAGCTATTTTAAACTTGGCTGTAAAATAAATCGCACCGTATTGCAAAGCGAGCATCATTGTGTAGATATTGCCGATTTGCTCCATGTGACAGCTATTTATAACTTTCTCTATTGACTTATAAGTTTTAATTATTGCGCTGTATTATAGGAATGTTGCATCTATATCTATGAACTAGTTTACGCTTAAAATTGGTCATTTCATACTTTATTTAAGAAAAAGAACATCATTTACGGTAATATATCACGGTTTGGAGTTCAATTGTAAACAATAATTTTTTGTTTTCAGAAATTATCGTTTACAATTGAACGACAAATCGTGATATATTTATTACAAGATAATTCACCGTAAACAATGTTCTATTTCTATTCAAATACCCCTAAAATGTGAAAATAACGCGCGCATCTGAAATCTTTCACATTGCTTTGCTTATTCTCCTAACGTTGCAAATGTTACAGTGATATATCATTGAATATAACAAGATATTTTAAACTAGGCTATATAGTGCGGTTGTATTAGAATATATGTTTTTAAACTAATCAGGCCCCAAAGCCTGATGTACTGCCTTTAAAGCACTTAATAACATTTTAAATTCAACAGAAAACTGTCATAATGTGCTTCAGTTTCAGGTACACGTGTTAAATACATGTAAGCCTCATATTAAGTTTAGTTAAATTATTATTTTTGTGTATGTTTGGAATGGAATAACACAATACTCAGCGTATTGCTGTTGTTAAATTTCATATGGGATTAATACTGCTAGAAGTGGTACATATTATTAAATAAACGTAGAGTCACAAAACGAGAATTTATTATAGCCTTAAAGCATCATATGAATGAATATTTATAGGTTATTATATTTATATTGGGATATATGGACGAGTTATTTTGCGTATTAATATTGGGCGACTTTAGGAGCGCAATATTAATGCACAAAAGAACGAGTGCATATATCCCAATATAAATATAATAACCCTTTTATTGCAAACGCATTTTTAAATTAGAGAGAATAAAATAGGCTGTAACATTTAATTTTCACCAAAAACATTTATTCGAAACAAACATATTGTCATTTTTCACAATGAAATCGACTTTGTTTACATCAAGTGACATACTTTCTTTGACGTGAACAGAAAAGTGCAACAATCACGAACGAGTATACATTACACACCCAATATGACTTGACTACACTTCAATATGGGCGAATATTGACCTTTCCTGTTACATTGAAAGTAAACGGAGCTTGTAAATGCGTTTGCAATAATAATGATTTATGCACCAAACACAAGAAGAGTCTTCCAGTTTTCTCGACACAACTCTTTCTCAGTAATTAAAATGATTGTTTTATGGGGCCTAGTTTAGCGTATATTTATATTGGAATATGTAACTGAAACAGATTATGGTAGTGTTACTCATGTCGTTTGACACCCACAGTTTTCCCATATTGCCTCCAGCCCCTTTAAGACTAGTTCCAACCAAAACACCAAGTGTTATTTTGTGCATATTTCATAAATTCTATGAATAGATTGTTTGTTCTTATCTTGCACATTTGACATGGTTTGTTAGAAAGTAAGCAACATAATCATAATGAATTCTTTCAACAATAAGTTTCACCTATAGAAATGTAAAAAATAAACATTTATCACCCCATTATGTGCTATAAAATCTAAGTACCTACCGGTAGTTCTATTTGTATTACTTAATTTGGCAATTCATTTCTCAAATCTATGTAAATAAACATAACTTTTAAATTGCATAAAGTTTCATAGAATGTAAGCATTGTAAATACACTTGGGCCCAAAAAGAAAGTTTTGTTTCTGGTCTTCCAACCGACCCTAATTTTAAGGCCCCGACCCTTAACGTTATAGGGCACAAAAACAAATACAAATTAAAACAAAATAATATTTTATTTATTTTTAGGTTTTTAAGACATGTAAGTGTTGTATTATGTAATATTTTCAAGAAAACATGCTTTTGATGTTCTTCATTTGATTTAATATAGTAAGGGGGTGGGGGGTGGGGGGTGGGGGGGGAAAGGATTTTCCTACCGACCTTATTTTAAACTTCAGACATGTACAGCCATATGAAATATATCCGACAGCATTTTGAATCTGCAAGCCAGAAAACCAAATTTGTAATTCAAAATGTAAAAATGTTAGTAAGCATGCTCTGCATTAAAAAAAACTGACAAATATACCTCTAAAATGCTTATATATCCAATATGAGGCTATTAACGGTAACTCCTAATAATAAAAAAAGTCCATGAGTTCATTTTCTTTAGAAAATAAGGAAGTCAGGGGAGGTGGTGTTGAATGGAGTATTCAGTAAGTTTGAAATCAGTACAGCACTGAAATATACAATTCCTTAAATTACAGTATGGGAGACCTCGTTGTCACAGCGGACGAGTTTTACTCAGATGAGTACAAGATGACGTATGAAAATCGCGGAAAGGCGGTCATCATCAACAACAGGAATTTTGATCGGATACTTGGTCTGGGAGAGCGGACAGGCACAGACCAGGATGCCGTGTCTCTTAATCAACGTTTCTCCGAGATGGGGTTTGAAGTTAATTTGTATAATAATTTGGCGGTCAGTGACATGCTGCAAGTTATTAATAAAGGTATGCTAATTTATAAACTTAGATACATAGTTTATTATAACTGATACGATGGATTGTTTAAAAGCGCAAGCTTTTGTTGTTTTTTATGACCATGATCACCTATGAGTATGAGAATGAATATATACATGTTTAACAATCCAAAAATTTGAATATTTTCATTCAAAGAGTTGAAAGATGAGCAGATTGATGCATGAATCATATGAGTTATTGCCCTTGATCAAAATGTTAAGCTTGTTTGTGCCATAACTTTCAATATGAAATTTTCATTTCATTTTCACCATTTGAGTTGGAAGTTTGACAGTTTACAAAATCAGTGGATGCATAATAGAGTTACTGCCCTAGATAATGGAAAAATGACAGTATGTCGTTATAGTATTTCTAGTCTGTATACTTAAACAATGTATAAGAATAAGTAGTTTCCTTACATATTCATGTTGGTGAAACTGATAGGTGAAACTGATAGGTACGTACTGTAAGAATAACTGTTGTTTTATGTATTCAGAATCCCAAGATGATGAGTTCAACATGAAGTCCGACTGTTTTATATGTGCCATCCTGAGTCATGGAGAGGAAGGTGTGGTTTATGGCACAGATGCTAAAGTGGAGCTCAAACAGCTGCTAGAACCATTCAAGGGAAATAACTGTAAAGGACTGATTGGAAAACCAAAATTATTCTTTATTCAGGTATTTATATAGAGTAATTACATTATACTGGCGTGGCGCAGTCGGTAGCTTGGCAGATTTGTAACCGGAGGCCCCGAGTTCAATCCTCCGTGCCACTGAGTTTCGTCAATGTGTTCTTGGGCAAGACACTTTCCCTTGGCCTCGTTCGTCGGATGGGGACGTAAACCGGGCGGTCCCGTGTATCGGTCTATCCTCCGAGCACGTTAAAGAACCATAGAAATCTATTCGATAATAAGAGTAGGGCAGGTTCCCAGATTCCCTCTCTCTGGGGCAGCTCTAAATAACCTATACTGTGTTGATGAGCCGTTAAACAACATTCAATTCAATTATTTGTAATGATCTTAAAACTGTTCCTTGAATTTTCCTATCACATAACTTGCGGTCTGGGAGTGTAATAAAGCCATGATATATTCATCATATTACACTAGAGAAATAAATATGCAAATGAATACTAAATCATTGTTCGGTCTATTCCGTTCAGATCGGAGAACATGGGAATTGTCTCTTGATTTCCGTTACCATTTAAATACCGAATTACAGAAATCGACGAGGTTGTTCCGTTGTTTGGCATCGTACGGAGAAGACCAAGATTTAAATACATCATGGCTTTGTTACACTTCCTCATTGCAAGTTGTGTGATAAATAGAATCTCACATGCGTGCTATTTAATATTGAATAGGCTGCTTTTCTTAGTTAAATAAATTCATTATTCAAACTGGAACAAGTAGTGTTGTACCGATAATCGGTTGTAATCTAAAAACAGTTGCTTTGGTCATGCGATGCTTTCTATCAATTGTGAATATCTACTGTCAGTGGTCACAATAAAAAAACCAAGCGCTTCCTTGGTGGAGGGATTAATGGCGCTGCATTGTAAACTTTCTCGTCTCTCACCGCTTTGGGTTCAAATCTCGTCTCGGCCAGCTAGACCGTATCAAGCATATGTCTTACTTGCAGATATCAGTCTGGGCAGATTAGACCAATTAAAGCGCCCACTAGCGATTAGCACAATTTATTCGGGCATTTTTTCACGCGCATAAAGTCGACGTTTGCGTGACATCATGATGTAAATAAACGTACAATGTCAATTGTCAAACATGTGATGCACCAGTTAAAATTTTTAACGTCACAAACTGCTTCTCATAAGTTAAAAATAAGAAAATATTATTAAATTAACTTAAAAATATGTTTTGTGAAAGTCTCGTTGAATCTCTAAAAATCTCACCAAAATCGCCCAAAACGAGAGGGCGATTTTAAACGTCCTATTTTCCCAAGGCCCTGGTTCTGGATCCGTGAAGCATAGCGTAACGAAGAAATCAGAAGTGGGCCGGTTTGACCGAGGCTAGTTCAAATCCCGTTGGCAGCTGAACTTGCGAGAAAGTGTCTTGATTTGGAACCTTTACTAAAATGATTGGCATGACATGTAGTTGGGCCTAAGCAAAATTAATTTTGATTCTATGACAAACATGGCTGCCAGCGGCCATCTTTGTTTATATAGAGTGATATAGGAAAAACTTGTGGCGACTCTTCTTTGAAAATGTTAGTCTTATTTCCATAAAACTTCATGGCTGTCTATCAAAATCTATCAGTAGAGCTTCAAGGTCATCGACCTCTTGTTTTTCAAGGTCAGGAAATTTTTGTAGCCAGAACCATATCCAGCAATTGTAATAAAAAAATTTGAAAAAGTCTAATAATGTATGAAAAGGGAGGAAAGGTTTGGCTGTAGGGAAGGATGGAGGCCAATTCATTAATAAATATGAAAGAAAAACACTGAAACGTAAAAAGATGTCAGGGAAATCTTGATTTTTGTCAGGGAAATGTCAGGGAATTTTATATCAAATGGTGTGTGGGAACTCTGTTCAATACTCTGTATGTCGCAAATGGTGGCATATATAGCAGTAATTATAATCTACACAAATGTACGTTCCTGTTGGCTACTACACATGTTCCTGTCAGCTTATAGAAATGATTCAGATAACAATGTTTATAATGTTTGCAGGCATGTCAGGGTGGCCAGTTTGATGCAGGCGTGGCCGTCAACACGACGGATGCCAAGGGTCACATGCCCATGGAGCAGGAGATACAAGTACACAAGATTCCATCCGAGGCCGACTTCCTCATAGCATACTCTGTTGTACCAGGTCAGTATCAGATTCTGTGATGTTTTTAGCTCATTGGAGCATAGGACGTCTAGCTTTTGGGTCTTACGATTTGGGATCGTTGTTTGTTGCCCATAGTTGTTAACTTTAGCAACAACGATTTCTCATAAACTGCTCAAAACTGAAGAGATAATTACATGTTTTTTTATTTGAAACATTTTTGTTATCCCTTGAGCAACCAATAGCGATTATCTATTGGATATCAGTTTTATCATTAACGGGTATTACTGAATTAATTTGTATCGAAACTTGCATACTGTGTATATATTTGGCTTTAGTGACTGTTTAAAGACTCAAGCAGATGAGAACATCATCGTTAATATCATTGTACCGCCAGATTGTAATCATAGCTTTTGCCTTATTTCACCACTATTGTGTTTTAAAAAACATTCACTAATTTTGAGCGAGTAACCTCGGTAGGATAAACCCATGACCAAATAATCGTTCAGACTGATCAAAGTGGCGCTTAAATATAACCTCATAAGTATTGATGAGGGTAGTTAACAGTATTGCCCAATGACAGCGTCGTATAAACATAACACTATAAATATTAATAACGGTAATGGATAGACTTTGGATCAGAACAAGTTGCCGATACACATAGTGAAATGATGTTATTAACAGTTTAATTAGTTTATTATGTATCAAGTGCTTTTCACACTAACGGTGATTTCACGAACTGGGTGAAAAACAGCAGTTAGTTAATTGTGCAATTATCGGTATACAGTTCACACTCAGTATATCGAATTTCAAGGGACCGGGAGAAAAGTTAAAAGTTATCCAAAGTTCGAATTAAACAATTTTGGCAGACTTGTCTTCAATTTTATTACCCCACCCACCAGTTTTACACTATACATATATATTACCGATATTAGCCGACTTTTAATGAAATACATGTTTTCTTCCTTCATATATGTTTATGAATATGTTTCTTTACTGTTATAATTTCATTCAGATCAAACAGGAAAATGCAATTACATAAATTACTGATTGCTATTACCACGCTCATATTTGAAACCTGTATTGCAGTATGCTACTTCCGTTTTGTCAGATTGTATATTCGGTCATAGCATGTTAAAGCCGTATAAGAAAAAGTTTTGGTAATTAAATAAATCAGCTAATATTTATGATTTCATATTTTATTAAAAACATAGAAAGACATGTATACAATGACACAATATTTTCACAAATTATATGTTTCGTCCATGTCAAATTAGACTAATGCTACTACCGGTAATTGTTTTAACCCACTAGATGGATGATGGCCTTTGTTTTCAATTATCGTAAACAAACTTCCTCGGTAACAAACCTTAATTTACCATGAAAATCAGAGACAAGAACACAAATCAACAAACATGTCACAATGATTTAATTACTTGTGTCACAGGTCAAATCATCTCAGCAATTATCACCTTTTGTTTGCTTCACAATCACCTTAATTGCGGCTTGTGTTTGATCAAACTTGCATTCGGCACTTCAATTGAAATTTGAGTTAGCGAGTGTAAATTACTGTATAGATTCCTGTTTGGGACCAGAAATTTAGTTTGAATTAGCGAATAATTCGACTTGTCGAAATTTGACTTAAAAGAAATCAAATTGCATAAAAATAGAAGGAATAAAATTGGGACCATGACAAAAATTCGACTCAAGCGGAAATTCGAAGTAAGCGAGTTTCAGTTACTGAGAGTGGACTGTACTTAATTATAATGAAGTAACGATTAGTCGAATTGCCGCATGATTTTGCCAAGGATGAAAGATTTGTGATGGTAATATGCCCGCACACAAAATCCACTTGCCTGGTCCATTGGGGAAAAATATTTCTCGAGCCCTTGTCGCCAAAAGCCTTATACCCATGGTACCAAAGGGTTCTGTCCAATAACCTATCCTGGGAAATCATTTCTGTCTGTATTATAGCAACTAAGCCTCCTGTCCCCCTATATGTCTCTTGACTTTTTTTTTAGTTGATTAAACCAGCACTGTTGAGGGATCAGTTCAAAACTATTGTAACTACATATGAATAAAGAATGAGATATAATAGTTTTGCACTGAACCCTTGAAATGCAGAAATCCATTCAAAGCTTAAATATGTTTCTAAAGAAACGATCCTTCCTCGATAATTTCAGTTAAATAGAAACTAGATAAAACCACCTCCTACATGGCCACCTTTGAGTAAACATCAGTTGCGTGATTGTAGAAGTACAAAAAAGCAAAAAAGATGTTCGTCGAGAAAATTAATTTGTATAATTGCTTATCATCATAGGTTTTTTCTCATGGAGAAACAGCGCCAACGGTTCCTGGTTCTGTCAGGCTCTCTCCGAGGTTCTTGCCAAGCACTGGAAGGACATGGATCTCCTCACCATGATGACTCGGGTCAACAAAAAGGTCGCGTATGACTTTGAATCCAGGACGGGAAAGGAGTTCATGAATCAGAAAAAGCAGATCCCTTGTATAACTTCCATGTTAACTAAGGAAGTCAGATTTAGGCAGAAATAAGGAATGTGCCTTTTTTATCTGTGATACTTACTTTATTGTTTTTTAGAGGTAGAATATATGTGAAAGGATGTCCATGACACAAATAATGTTGACATACTTGGGAGTATCAGCCACTGCATATCATTTGTTCCAGAAAAGGAAGTGTTATAGTTGTAAATATTCAATTACTGCCATGCATACCTGTCGTCTGCTGTGGGGAGAAAACATAAATCTCCCAATTTTGAGGTTGATCACCCCAACAAAAGGGGTGGGTTTATTTTGAAGAAAGAATTAGTCTTGCTTAATTTATAATGCCAATATAAAATAATTTGTTAAAATTTGCTAGTGAGTTTTAAATAGATTTTGTGATTGTTTTCAAAGCTAAATAATGCAAAAATTAGTCTGATAGTCTATGCATTCTCTGGAACAGATGTAAAGCACAGGAAGCGTGCATTCTCTGATGTAGATGTAAAGCTTGTGCCTGGTCAGATACTGAATATAAAAGGGAAACAAGGCAATTTTGATGTGTTTGAAACTCACACCATCCCGTTAGTTTTCTTCATAACTATTTTTTTATCATGCTCATTCAAAATCTTCATGACACCGCATATGCAAATGTGGAAATGTGGCTCCATCATAAATGGAGTGTCTACAACAGAATTTGCAGCAACTCTGCAGTTCTGCAGGTTAGAAGGTTATAGGCCCATTCTCCATATTTTACCTAGATGTAAATGGAGGATGAGCCTGGCATGTTCATCCTTGTTTGGCACCATATAACCTTTCTTGTGTTGGTGTGCCATAAAACTGCAATTCAATTCAATTCTTTATAACTTAAATTTTTACAATCATTAATATTAATTATTAGAATTGTTCAAAGCAAATTGTTTTTGCATATTTCTAACTGTTGATTGTATTTAATGTACATATGCACTAAACTGTGCCCCATAACAGAATCGATTGAAATATGTTTGATGAAATAGTTTGGTCGAGAAAACTCGGCTAGTTGTTCAGTGCATAAATCGTTAATATTAATCATATGATGCTTTAATGATGTAATAAACTCTTGTGATCACACTAGACTTTTTTTTAATACTACCAATATGTACAACTGCTAGCAATATGAACTCCATATGAATTACGATTGAATTACAACAAAAATGCACCGAGTCTCATGTTTTCCGGTCCAAACGTTTTCATAATAATGCAACCAAACTTAATCTGCCGCTTATTCTATGCATGTGTACATTTCATATAAAACTGAATCACAATATGATGGTTTCCTCTTCAAGTATTTGTATTGGCACTAATTAGTCTCCCAGGTTGCCTCCAGCCTTTTAAGTTCCTTTTTATTATCAGTTATAAGAGGTATAAAATGAAGGCCACCAGAATGATGATTTTGTAATTGGTTAGTTACTTGCGTGACATTGTTCTAAAATGTCTCAAAAAAAGTGATTAAATCTATTTGTGAGAAAAGCAAATTAAATATTGACCTTATCATTGTATTGTTCTGTGCATTCCATCTCCCCACTTCCACCCTACCCCTCAGGACTATTCACATACATTGTTGTGTAGTTAATCATCTTAGTTTGTTTATCGCTTAAGACTTGTAATACAGAAGTTGTCGATTTACGTCATGAAAATAAAGTCTTGCATGCTACACTTGCGCATGAAATGTATGTGGTATACATGAAAGATGTGTAAGAAATATGTGTTATTGGGTGTACTGGTCGAAGTTGCAATGTGCGTTTTTATAGTCCGTCCATTTGCTTTTTCTTGGTATCATTCTAGCACCTTCATCATGCAATTGATATTTATCAGTGTCAGGGTCAGATTGACAGATTATGTACGTCACTTCCAGTATTGTATAAGAGCCATTTTAGCCATGCATAACACACGTTTCGCGTTTCTTTATTTTTATATAACACATCATTATTTGATTATGCATGATTCATGTATAGCATGCATGGTTCATGTATAACATAAATGTTTCATGTACATGTATAACACACATTTCATGTATAACATGAATGTTTCAAATAAAATATTGTTGTTTCACTTAATATAACATGTAGGTTTTATGTATAACCTGCATGTTTCATAAACATATAACCTTCATGTTTCATTTTTAACATGCATGTTTCATAGATGACATTATCCTCTTATATTATATATTCTGTGATGAATTATAGAAATTTCCCAGTTTGAGAAAATCTATAACATATCTCTTCCTCTATGTGCTATCTCGCCCAGTGTGCAAGATAGCACAGTAGCCAGATTTTAGGAACTACTTTCTTAGCAGGTTGAAGAACTGTTAAAAACTTCTGAATTTGATGAAATAAGTGGTCCTGGAAATGCCCCCCTGAACCCCAGCCATCATCGTCTACAGAACGCTTCCAGCCTGTGCCTGTGACATCACGATATTTATGTATTACTCCACGCTGTCGCCAGAGGAGTGACAGAAGAAGGAATATGTGTTGTCAAAAGACGATTGGAACGAAATTCATCACAGAATATATAATATATAGTTTAATTAACATTGTTGTCATGAGACGGAAAATAATTCCCGAGTGAGAAAAATTCTTGCGATATAAAAACACACTCGGGAATTATTTCCTGTATCACAACAACAGTGTTGATTAAACTCTCTTTATTTGAGGACGTCAAAATATTTCTAGGTCATATCGTTGTAGTTTAAATTTTCATTTTGTAATCTCTTGGAAAACTTCTGGTATTTAAGTACTTTTCTTAAAACTAGTCGATGCATTTCCAGCTATGTCACACTGAAAAAGTGCTAAGGTACATTTTTGTTATACATACTTTTATTAAAACTACTCTACTCAACTTTTATAATCAGTCACTTTTCAAAGAATTATATATTTTTTTAATAATTCATATTTTCATTTAAAATTTTAACGGGCATTGTTTAACAAATATCGCTAGCGGTTAATAAAACTAAATCTGCCTTGATTGGACTAAAACTTTGTTGATAAACTTAATAAAATATTGGTATGTGTTTCGTTGATTTTTAGTATTCGTGTTATTTTCAAAAAACCTGGGTGACCGATTATAAAAGTATAGTAGTGTATAATTTAATAGAGGTAAAATTGCTATTTTGTCAAAATATACTTTTACAGGTGAATTTGTATAATACATTGTATGCATATTTACTTCTTCATTTCACTTTATTGTGTCGCCTGTGTAGCATGGCAGACACTTAGGGATCACTTTGTCCATCGTCGTCGTCCGTTTGTCCGTCACACTTTAACCTGCAACCTAACGTAGGCCATAACTTGAAAAGTATTTAACCTATGTTCATGAAACTTCACATACACCTTCATCTTAACCGAAGGAATGTTGTTGCACATGTCCAATAACTCGGACTTTCATTTTTTTCAGAGTTATGCCGCCTTTCATAAAACTTGAACCTTTAACCTCCAACCTAACGAAGCTCGCGGCAGGCGACACAAGTGTTCCGTGGAGCACCCTTCTAGTTGTTCATGTATATTGAGGGTTACATAACTATATAAACAAAGAAAAAGAAACAATAGCTACTCATTGACCCATCAGTTATTCTATGCATGTTACTTTTGAATTTGTAAATTTTAAAAAAAAAAAATTGAAGCTAAACATATCAGTGTGTTTTGCAAAATTTAGGTGTCTGACATTTTAGTTGTCGTTTTTTTTTGCTTTCTATTTTCTTATTCAATCGCAGATATTCAGTGTATGTGATCTTAAAGGGACACATGGTAATCTTAATATTTTTTAAACTCCTGGTTTCCTGTTAGTTTTCTACACAACTTGCATATTTTTACATTTAACTAAGTGTTGATAATAGTGCTCCTATAATAATATAAGAAAAACTGAGAGCTCCGAAATGTATTATCTTTTATTTAATTAAAGACAAGAAGGTTTAAAATCAAAATGATTCTCGATTAATAAGAGGCATTAGTTTTGATGATTGATAAATACTTCAATATTGCCGTTTGTCCCTTTAAATTGCCACATGTTTATAATTATTTTGATTGCCGTATAATAAAAATGTGAGTTATATTGGATGGATCGACTAGAGTCACCGTTTAGACTAAGAGCAATCTTGCCCAATGTTAAGTTCTGCTTTTGACGATCCTTATACCCCAAATACAATTCTCTATACTGTTCATATTGAGATATTGGAAATTTAGAACCACATGGCTGTTTCTTCCATCTATTCCTAAATATACAGACCACCTTTTGGCTCTTATGCCCTTAAAATAGATGTGTATATATATATATAAATATATATGTATGTTTGATATACATATTCTTTTGTAAGATCAAAATATCGATTTTATTTTGCATTTATAAGCGAGAAGTTATCAAGGAAGGGAATTTTTGAACACATCATTTGTACATGAATAAAGTACTAAATTCAATTCCACCATGTTTATGCATTTGAATGTAATAGTGTAAAACTGCCTTATCCGAAATTGAATTTATCGAGTAAAGTCTGTTGAATGTGAAACTGAAACATTCCTACTCAACGACAAGGCTTTCGTTTTGTCTGCTATGCATGTTCATTGTATATAACTGTTTTATATATACTGAAACGAAAAAGAAACGCAACTCAGGAATTTCCACTATATATTGTATGTACAATATGCTGCTGTTAATCGAATGGTACATGGCTACGTAAGACCTTTCTTTTCGGAAAAAGGACAAAAACAACAAATAACACAGCAAATAGTATTCCTTCAAAGTTTCATTTTTAGCTCGACTGATCAGAGATCAGCAGAGCTTATGCCGTGGTGCGGCGTCCGTCGTCCATCTGTCCGTCTGTCTGTCCATAAACTTTTTTTGCAGCGACTACTCCTCTGAAACTACTGAATGGATTTTCATGAAACTTTACAGAAATGTTGCCCATGAAGTCTAGTTGATCCTAGCAAAAATTCATGTTGATGTGAAATCCAAGATGGCCGCCAAATCTAAAAATAGGTTTTTAAAAAAACAAGTTTGTAGCGACTACTTCTTGAAAACTCTTAGTGATATTGATATGGGACTTTTTCTAAAATGATCAGCATGACATGATGTTGGTCCTTGTCCAAAATCGTTTTGATTCGACGTTAAACATGGCTGTCAGTGGCCATCTTTGTTTACATAGAGTTATATAATGAAAACTTGTAGCGACTACTCCTCTGAAACTACCTGATGGATTTTCATGGAACTTCACAGGAATGTTGCACTTGATGTCTAGTTGATCCTAGAAAAATTTCAGGTTGGCCGGAAATTCAAGATGGCCGCCACGGCTAAAAATAGATTTAAAATAAATAAGTTTGTAGTGACTACTTCTTGAAAACTGTAAGTGATATTGATATGGGACTTTTTCTAAAATGATCAGCATGACATGATGTTGATCCTTTTCGAAGATTATTTTGATTCGACATTAAACATGGGCGCCAGTGGCCATCTTTGTTTACATAGAGTTTGTATAGTAAAAATTTGTAGCGACTACTCCTCTGAAACTTCTTGGCGGATTTTCATGAATCTTCACAGGAATGTTGCTCTTGATGTCTAGTCGATCTTAGCAAAATTTCAGGTCGGCCGGAAATTCAAGATGGCTGCCACGGCTAAAAATAATTTTTCAAAATACAAGTTTGTAGCGCCTTCTTCTTGAAAACTATAAGTGATATTGATATGCATCTTTTCCTAAAATGATCAGTATGACATGATGTTGATCCTTGTCGAAAATTATTTTGATTCGACGTTAAACATGGCTGCCAGTGGCCATCTTTGTTTACATAGAGTTATATAATGAAAACTTGTAGCGACTACTCCTCTGAAACTACTTGATGGATTTTCATGAAACTTCACAGGAATGTTGCTCTTGATGTCTTATTGATCCTAACAAAACTTCAGGTCGGCCGAAAATTCAAGATGGCCGCCACGGCTAAAAGTAGATTTTCAAAAAACAGTTTGTAGCGACTCTTTCTTGAAAACTATAAGTGATATTGATATGGGACTTTTTCTAAAATGAATAGCATGTCATGATGTTGGTCCTTGTCGAAAATCGTTTTGATTCGATGTTAAACATGGCTGTCAGCGGCCATCTTTGTTTACATAGAGTTATATAGTAAAAACTTGTAACGACTACTCTTCTGTAACTACTTGACGGATTTTCATGAAATTTTACAGGAATGTTGCTCTTGATATCTAATTGATCCTAGCAAAATTTCAGGTTGGCCGGACATTCAAGATGGCCACCATGGCTAAAAATAGTTTTTCAAAATACAAGTTTGTAGAGACTACGTCTTGAAAACTATAAGTGATATTGATATGGGACTTTTTCTAAAATGATCAGTATGACTTGAAGTTGATCCTTGTCAAAAATTATTTTGATTTGACATTAAACATGGCCGCCAGTGGCCATCTTTGTTTACATAGAGTTATATAATGAAAACTTGTAGCGACTACTCCTATGAAACTACTTGATGGATTTTCATGAAACTTCACAGGAATGTTGACCTAGCTATCAAAAATCTATCAGTAGAGCTTCAAGGTCATTGACCTCTTGTTATTAACAGAGTACTATGCGTTTGGCTCAAGCATGTGAACAAACTTAGGATGCAAATTTTTGCAAACTCTTTACGTTAAATACAGTACTGAAATGGCTCAATTTTTCAGAGGAACTTAAAACACTTATGAATTTCTTGTTACAAAGTGCACTGTGATTAAAATGTCTACACCATCACAGTTGTGTCCTTTCTCTAACTAACTGCAACTCTTTTTTTTTTTTACATTTTGGGATTTCTTTGGAATATTATGTGAAATTAAGTGTGCAGTATATACAGCATATAGCGGAAATTCCCGAGTTGCATTTCTTTTTCGTTTCAGTATATTTAAAATAATATCTGAATAAATAAAAATGTGATTGATGTTTTGATACAATTATTTTTGTGTGAATATATTGGGAACATTTGTGATCAACATGAATTTCGTACTTGACGGGATATTTCGGAACTTTCAGAACATAATGCCTGGTCCCCTTTTGTTCTCCAACTCTCTTCATTGTCAGTGTCGAATATTGGAATACATCCGAGTACCAGTTTACTTGTACACTTTTCAATTTATCTTTTTTTACACTGATTTCAAGCTGTTGACATTTAGGTACCGTATTTGTCGGGGTATAGCGCGCACTTTTTTACCCCAGATTCTGTGGCTGAAGTTGGGGTGCGCGGTTTAAGCAACAAGTAATGATTTACTTTTTTTTTTTCAGCCAAGACGAGAAGTTTTGTGGTTTTCAAAAAGTCGCAAGACCGGCCGTTTACTACAGAGATTGAATCGAACAAAAGTTGGCTTGTTTCTATTGTTTCAATAAAATGCGTTGTATGCTATATGGTTATTATCAATAAAATCAAACTTTACCATGTTTTATGTCGATTATTGTTGAGAAAATACCATTGAAATGTTAAAAAACATCATTGTTTACATCAATCGGCAAAGTGAAATGATAACGAGGCTGTGGTTTCCGTTTAACGTAGACAGGTTTACAAACCCGTGAATAGAATAGAATAGAATATTATGTTTTCTTCCTAACGACGACAACCGGATAACCGCGGTATTGATTTACCGCACATATTTATTTGTTAAAGTCGATTCTGAATTTTGACAACGTAGAATCTTGATTATTCATTAAGGGTTTAATTGACTGGGAAAATGTGTGAATGTTTGGTTCTTGCTAATCTGACCGCAAACAACGATGACTGGTGATTATTAAACAAACATGTAACAATACATGTACGCAGAAAAATGTCAATTCCTTAATTGTCCTTGATTACTTCAGAAGTTTGATTAGGTGCTGACACGATGTGTTAGGAAAATACATTTAATAGGTGATGCCACAAGACAATGCATCTCATTTCGAGAAACCTCTCAAACTGTCAACACCTTCAAATTGTCAACACCTTCAAATTGACAAGCAAGAGTAAATAACCTGCAAACAACACCAGTCATACAACGCCAGATTAATAAATAAAAGTTGAACACTGGCGTGGGGATTTTTATTTTATTGAATCTTGAGTAAACAACAAAAGTACACTCAACAGTACAAGTTTATTTACACTTGAGTAAAAAAACACAGTCTAACATGCAGCTTGTTTTAGCCAATCAAAATTCGTTTTACATTTCCTCTTTGGTCAATGATTCAAAATGGCGCTCTGCTGTCCTGAAATTGAAAACACATGTTTTTTATGTGAGGTTTACGCTACAATACATAACAAAAAGTTTTTTTCCAAGGATTTGAGATCCAAAGTCGGGGTGCGCGTTATATGCGCATGCGCGCTATACGCCGACAAATACGGTACTATATCTGGCTGGTATCACTATCGACTAGACGTAGGACTGTACTGCACTATCATTAAGACATAGGACTGTACTGCACTATCAACTAGACGTAGGACTGTACTGCACTATCAACTAGACGTAGGATTGTACTGCACTATCAACTAGACGTAGGACTGTACTGCACTGTCAACTAGACGTAGGACTGTACTGCACTATCAACTAGACGTAGGACTGTACTGCACTATCAACTAGATGTAGGACTGTACTGCACTATCTGTACTGCACTATCAACTAGACGTAGGACTGTACTGCACTATCAACTAGACGTAGGACTGTACTGCACTATCAACTAGACGTAGGACTGTACTGCACTATCAACTAGGCGTAGGACTGTACTGCACTATCAACTAGACGTAGGACAGTACTGCACTATCAACTAGACGTAGCACTGTACTGCACTATCTGCACTGCACTATCAACTAGACGTAGGACTGTACTGCACTATCAACTAGACGTAGGACTGTACTGCACTATCAACTAGACGTAGGACTGTACTGCACTGTCAACTAGACGTAGGACTGTACTGCACTGTCAACTAGACGTAGGACTGTACTGCACTATCAACTAGACGTAGGACTGTACTGCACTATCAACTAGACGTAGGACTGTACTGCACTATCTGTACTGCACTATCAACTAGACGTAGGACTGTACTGCACTATCAACTAGACGTAGGACTGTACTGCACTATCAACTAGATGTAGGACTGTACTGCACTATCAACTAGATGTAGGACTGTACTGCACTATCAACTAGATGTAGGACTGTACTGCACTATCAACTAGACGTAGGACTGTACTGCACTATCAACTAGACGTAGGACTGTACTGCACTATCAACTAGATGTAGGACTGTACTGCACTATCAACTAGACGTAGGACTGTACTGCACTATCAACTAGACGTAGGACTGTACTGCACTATCAACTTTTGCTCAGCATAATTTACAGTTATGGCCCTTTAAAGGTTTTAATACACAAGCTTTGTCCAGACTAGTTCTCCTGAACCCCTGGCGGGATTTCAACCAACTTGGCAGGGATGATCAGTACAAAGCTTTGATGAGCATGTCGTTGTCATGTTCCGACTGAATGATTTTTGTCGTAGTGTAATGGCTGTTTAAAGGTTTTACCTCTGACAGATTGTTTTGATAACTATTAGCTTTGGGAAAAAAAGGCATGTTACATATAAACTTGACCAGTTTGCATAACCTTTTTTGCTGGTTGAGAAGTTAGTCATAGTAACTTCAGCATAACTTCAATACTAGCCAATAGATTTCTTCCATGTTTGGGAAAAAGGTACTTTCAAAGTAACGTCAGCATTTTAAATGCTACTGCAGGGATTTCTGTCATAGTTTGTATATACTGGTATACCCACAAACAATTGTATTGCCTTTTTTTACGGCATAAAGGGTACATAAATTGCCTCCTACCAAATAACCATTTCATTATTTGTATAAATTTGTTGTTGTTTTCTGTCAGCGAATTAGTTTGAGATTCCTTTAACTTTGTGTTTAACCAATAGCCTTTGCGTCCATTGTAAACCCAGATCAGCCTGTGAGTAACATGACCGGCTGCTCATCAGTCATTTCTCCTTAACACCTCTTTGTAACATAAATGAAATGGTCTAAATTTAAAGAAAGGACAGTCCATTATACATTCATAGCGGGCTAAGGGGTAAATACAATTTACTAAACTCGTTGATCCATTTGCTCAGCTCATAGAGCACTGCATTCTTTGTCCGAAAATCTTGAGTTGGCTCCACTCATTTATAGGCCCACTTCTCGAATGTGACAATTGAAGTTTTTTTTTCCCACACAATTTTAAGGACAGAATGGTGATAATCCAATAATGCATGAACTAATTGTTGTTTGCACTCATTTTTTAAAAACATCAGAACATACATGTATATACCTTTTAACCCTTTTGCTGCCAAAGTCAAAAACATTGATTTACGACCAGTGTAGGCCCAGATTCACATGCACACTATGTACAGGCTGGTCAGGGTTTACACTGTTCGTCACTCATTAAGAACGTTTTCTTTAACACTTTATATATAACATATTACCGGAAGGTTTGAATTCAAATGTTAGCAGACAATATTTGAAATTTGGCGGCAAAAGGGTTAAAATAGAAGGTAGTAGGACACACGAGCAACACCGAATGTTGACAACAATTTTATTGATCTACAGGTTTCGGTCTACAAAGACTGTTAACAGTTTACGTATATATTTTTAGTAACAGTTCCACTTACTGGGCCCCACTTGGTAAGGGACAAAGCTAACCGTTGTCCCAACAGAAAGTACAGCTCCCCCGACAGGAACTTGCAACTGAATAGAATGGTTTTGATCAATCATTTTCTTTTAAAACATTTTTTCAGAATGTTGATCATGATAAATTCTGTCTAAATAAATTGTATGGCTGCTGCAATTAGTTCACGTAATATGTAATCATGTCCATGTGGTGTCACCTTAAAGGGACACTGGCCATAAGTAAGCAGATATTGAGCATAACCAAATAACTGTCTGATTTTTATTTAGTGAAATGAAAACATGTTGGAGCATAGGCCCAAATAAGTCTGTAGTAATATATTCGTGAGTTTGAAAAAAGAAAGTTTTATTCATTGTTTGTAAATAATATGGGTCCCACAGTATTTACAGTTTCAGCTGATCACGTGACAGCCATCAGTGCATTAGGTTTTCTATATAGTATGTATTGCGTAATATAACCTGCCCGCTTAGCTCAGTCAATAGCACTCTCGACTACTGCGCACTCACTATTATTAATTTACCCGCGAGTGTAATTTTAGTTTGGGCTGCGAGTTCAAACTCACGGAGAGATACATCTTTTTTTGTACCGCTACTGAATTCTGTCAACCTCGTTGTTATTTTAGTAAATATTCAGTAATGGTAAGTGTTTAATGTTTGTCAACGTAATAATTTCGTGTTTAATAAGCTAAAAGTGTGATGTATTGATTTAATCAGTGTATTTGTTTGCTTTTGTAGTTCACAATTACCTTTTAGTAGAATATTGTTTTTAGAACTGTCTTTAACAATCCCATCAAGGTTTCAAATCCAGCAAGAACCCGAAAATCACACAAAAGGAGGCTCATAATTTTTGAGGCAAATAAAACAAAGGCCACTATATGACCTTCTATAATAGTAAAGAAATTAAATTTAAATTAAAAGTGCTCATTGCTGTTGTATCTAGTTCTTTATTTATATATACATGTAGTAACAATAGTTTTGCATTCATCCACAAATGTTTGAGGATGGAGTATTTTATTGGGCAGCCGACTGATACATAAAACATAGGATTTGTTTTAAATACTGCAAGAACATGTATGTAAATCTGCAATAAATGTGCACTAAAGTTAATAACATGATCTTTGTATCTTTGTAACATGAATTTATATAATAAAAGGCATTGAATACACAAGGTGTTTCTGAGTATTATTTGTACTTGTTTCCCATGAAGTAGGTTACGATATATAAAAAAAATTGCAATGGGATGGATTTTACTTTGGGTTTATCTCTGTGGCCTTGTGGTAGAGCATCCGCTTGGATGCGGGAGGACATGGATTCAATCCCTGACCGGGTCATACCAAAGTCTGTCATGCCTTATTCCCCCAAAGAGAGTGAGCATATAGTAATGACATGGTTCCTTCCGTCCATCTGTCCGTTCGTTAATTTGTCCCTAAATTCATCCATCCGTAAACAATCATATCTTAAGTCATAACTTCAAAAGTACTGAAGGAATTTTCATGAACTTTCACACAAATGTTGAACACAATAAGAAGGCATGTTGCGCATAAGCATCAGGTCCATACCTCAAAGGTCATGGTCACACTTAGAAGTTAAGAGCCAAAGGAGTCAAATTCGTGTCTTGCTATCCTTTGAAAGTACTGAAGGAAAGTTCATGAAGCTTCGCACAAATGTTAATTTACAATGGGAGGTGTGTCATGCAGAGTTTGATTTGTTCAATAATATAGCATGGATGTCTTATTCAAACAAACAAATTTGGTGAAAATCTGAAACCATTTACTTGAAGTTATTGTACAAGGTTAATGTGTACACAAGCTAAAATCTGCCTATTTGTTATTAATCAAGGGCAATAACTCTTCAAGGCATTCTTCAATATTGCTCATTGTCAAACTCCTCTTATTGTATGGAAGCATTACATCAAATTTGTATAATAGGGAAACGTTAATTAAAGTTATCAGGTTTACTTTGTATGGTGTTTTACATCAATTTCAACACAAGGTTAAATATGACGGTCAATATTTGTGGTGGCGGCAGACCACTCATTTTTCCTGTGTAGAACGTACTGTAAACCTTCCGCCACCTGTAAGAATTTACACTTCCTGACAAGTCGAGCTCCAAGTGGGTTTCAAACTTGCAGCAGTGAGAGGCGAGAAGTTTTACAACCCAATATCGTTAACCCCTCGGCCACGAAGAAGCTCACAATAAAACACTAATGGACTACGGACGTACCGACAACGGACAACACACAATCATGCAAGTTCAACTGGCTTTTGCCAGTAGAGCTTAAAGTCAGACGAGTGCCTCAGGCCCATAAAATTGGAATTGAAATGAAAAACAAAACAACTGTAAAATGACTTGTTTTCTGTTTACTAATCGGCAGTGCTCATAAATAAAACATTTGTATGATTAAAACAGTTGTTTTTTTAAAAAGAAAGATCACACATTAGAATTAATAAATAGCATGATTCAGATATCAAAAAAAGTTGGCATGTCACAATCTGTTAGTTTTAAACAATTCGAATACATGTGAGATATCAAAATACAGACTAGATTAGATATTTTAACTTGGAGAATTTATAAAAATGAGACCAATTTTGTCCTGACTGTCTTGCATACAAAGCACTAAATGTCAATAATCGATATGTAACACATATCACACAAAATTACTACTCTACACACATAGTGTTAAATTAATCTACGACTATTTACACTGTACAACAACAATAAATATCAACATGTACATAAATATCTCCATTTTTTATAAAAAAACATGAGACATTTAAATCTGACAATAAAATTAGAACAGGATTCATATTTTAGTCACCGACATCTCAGTTTTGCATTTTATGTAAAGTTACACAATCTGTAAATGGCTAAGATAGTATTTTATAGCACCTATTAAGAATGCAGTAAATGTATGATATGGCAGAAACAGAATGGTGCAACCAAGTATCTGCAGAAATGCAGTAAAAGGCCAAGATTTGTCCTGGCATCTTTCAATAATGCGATAAATGAACGAGATGGTTTATCCAAGCATTTTTTATTAACAAAATGAACAAGATGCTGTCACATTAATGCAGTAAATGAACAAGATGTCGAATTAATGTGGTAAATGAATAAGATGTCATATTAAAGTGGTAAATGAACAAGACATCACATTAATGCGGTAAATTAACAAAACAATTCTTCCAAGCATCTTGCATTTATGAAGTAAATGAAAAAGATATTTATCTAAGCATCTCACATTTAATGAAAGTAAATGAACAATATGGTTCATTTTACTATCTCGTATAAATGAAGTAAATTAACAAGATTTGTATTTATTCAGTAAAAGAAGAAAACTGTTGTAGTATTTTGCATTAATGCTTGTTTGTTCGTTTGTATGGTATTTTACGTCATTTTCAACACATGCAAGGTTATATGACGGTTGATTTTTTGTGGTGGAGGCAGACCACCCACCTTTCCTGGGTAGAACCAGTATTGTACACCTTCCGCCATCCGTAAGAATCGACACTACCTCACTTACAAGTCGAGTTCCAAGTGGGATTCGAACCTTCAGCGGTGAGAGGCGAGGGTTTACAAAGCAACATCGTTAACCATTCGGCCACGGAGACGCAGTAAGTGGACTAGTTTGTATTTTATAGTACCACATGTATACAGTTTACAGTAATATAACCTCCAATGACCAAGATCTTATTTCACAGTGTCTCATAATAATACAGTAAATGACCGAATTATTTGCTGGCACCTTTTAAACACTGTAAATAGCCAAGATTGCATATCTTACTTAGTACAGTAAATTGACTGTCGCAGATAAATTTTATTTCATACTGCCTTGTACTTTTACAGGAACTGATCAAGATATTATTTGACAGCATATCTTATTAAAACTGTAAATTAAGTATATAGCATTTCTTAGTAATTCATATTAATACAGTAAATGACCGAGGTTGGATTAATTGCAATGCATATAATATGCATGCAATTTATTATATTAAGGGCAACTTTAAAATTCACAAATTTACTAAAAAAAGTTAACTCTGAAACTGTTTTCATTCCCTGAGGCTCTCTTATTCCATGACTGAGGTAATACAACTCGAAAACACGAAATTTTGAATAAGAGGTCCCATGATAAAGAAAACAATATATTTTGAATAATTTTTTTTTCCCTTCAAAGTCAGGCAAACATCTATCACATTCAAAAAATATGTAAGTTTTCATGGTGGTAAATCCAGAGAACAAATAATCAAATATATTTAACACTTATTTTCATTTTTTTTCTTTGTGGGGTTAAACCCGTTTCTTTTTTTTTTGTTATGCAAAGTACCTTTTCTTTTTTTCTGTTAAAACAAATATAAAAGTCTTCTTTCCATAATATTAATCCCAATATAGAAAAGTAACAAGATCTTCAGTATTAATCCAGCGCGGCTGAACTGCGGTATAAACTATGGCACAACTCCTATGCAACATGGTGTAGACCCAGCCCAGTAGATTACAGTCTTCCTACCAAGTTTGATTAAATTATAAAACATAATAATCTATGCTAGGATTGTTTCCAGAATTAAGATACGTATGACATTTTTGAAGTTAGAACGTACTAAAAGCAGTGATTTTGTGACCTGCGAGTCCTGCTTCTAGGCTTCTAGGACTCGTAACATTTGGTAAGGACTCACATTTAAAAAATATGTGCATCCAAAGACGCATAGAAATCGGACAAGATTTCTTCTGAAACAGACAAGTTCCTCTTTGGTTATCAAATTATGGACATATCAATATTAAAGGCCACTCAAGTTGAGGAAAGATTTAGGTACTGTCAAAAAAAGCAAACAAAAAAATGGGAATCACAACGGGACTCAAAGTTTTTCCAAAGTTTTTTCCTGAAGACAGCGAGTCCAAGGACTCATAATAACACAACTGAAAAAAAAATATCTCTGAAAAATTAACAGTATTTTAACTGTGCAAAAGCTTGACTGCATGCATCATAATTTTGCACAACTTACTAGACCTTATGTACATGCATTTAAAATTATTTTATTTCCAACTTGCATAATTATATCATAATTTTGCATAGGTTATTAGAACATGCATTTAAAATCTTTGTTTTACAACTTTTTTATTGATATTTAATAAACAATGGTTTGTTCTGTTACTGTCAAACCACACCAACAACATGGAAATCTCCTTCAAAGTTGAACTTCTTCACCACCGGCTGTTTTGGATCATATTCCATGACCGGGTTACCGCCATCTTGGTTTGCATGCGGCACATTCAGATTCTGCGACGACACGTTCATCTCCTTATGAAGATACTTCATGTTGTTCAGAACCTCTTTGTGGTTAAGTTTCACATTTTCATACAGGGTATCGGAAGTTATCCTCCCGTAAGAATCGTCGGAACACTCGTCCAACTTTCCCATGGAGTTATTCAATCTGAGACCAGTTTTAAGATTATTGCACATAAATCCACCGTTTTGTTCTTTAGTCAAGTTACAATCTCCTTTTTTACTGTCATTTGAAGTATCGGAAATTCTCGGAGAACTAAACCCGCTATCACCAAGTGTTAACTCCTGTGTTTCTGCCACAAGTCTGTCGAGTTGTCTCTTTGCCCCAGTTTTCCGGCTAATCACGGTTCCGAGGCTGTGTTCACTACTTTCCGTTCCTTCTATAGCACTATCTTGAGAGCTAGGCTCCCTACTTGAATTCGAAAGAACTGTTCCTCTTTCACTGTTGTTCTCTGACCGTCTATCGCTTTCATGAAACTCAACACGTAATCGGTAACTGTCTTGTCTCATTGGTTTCAATTCGGTTACCTCATCACGAGTTCGAGTATCCGTTCTGTGACTATGACTTTTTCGTCGTTGAGTACGTTCAGGTATTTTTGGCTTGGTTTCTTCAGAATTGGTTACATGTACATTGGCATATATATGACCATCATTGGGATTTATTACTTCTTCATCGTGACAATTTTCTGATATAGACTCATGTTCACTGTTGCTATGCCTATATGACCTTGACCTTTGATAAGTGTGACCTGTACTGTGCAATTGATGACCTTGAACCTGATGCTCTTGGATACTATCAAGGCCTATGCAGTTCACACCACTGTTGTGTGAGACTCCTATAGCAGAGTTTTTTTGTGGCAGCTGACCTTGGTACTCAAAACTGATATCACAAGTATCGTGACCTTGACCCAGATGTTCGCTCATACCACTCACATGTCTCGTGCTCGGATTAAAACTTGAATGTCTATCCTGATGAAATTTTCGTTTTGATTTATGAGTTTTTCGTAAAGATTTTGATTTCGCAGAGTCTACATGCATGTCCTTGTTCTCTAATTCTGTTTTATGTGCTGCTTCTTCCCGCAATCTGCTTTTATTTTTCTCTGGTATAGAACTGTATCGTGGAGTGGAGCTGTACACAGGGTGGGTGACATAGTTCGAATGTAGAACCTCACTCCCCGGTGTCACTCTTGTAGGCAGAGAGCTCAGTCTTATGTTTGGTTGTCCCATGCTGTTTCTGAATGTGTGCATATCATCGTTGTCAATCCGGGTACAACCCTCCTGAGTATTTGCTATCACAATGGGTGATCGGTCTTTGTGCCTTGACTTTCGGTTTGATCGTCGTGTTGCTCTCGGAACAAAATCATGGTTTATATGCTGATAAGGTTGAGTTTGAGTATTAGGCAGTGAAGCGGAACGATCCGGTACAGAGTTAGCACCCCTTTCAGGCACTGAGTTTGAGCTTAAATGAAGACTGGTCATCCCACAGTCTGTGGGCACACTCTGCAGGTGGTGCCAAGTGCCCGACTTGACCAGTTGCTGTTGAACCCAGGTGCCCGTGCGCACATGCTTGTCCAGTTGCTGTTGGTACCACATCCATTCAGGGGGAGGAAACTGTGCCGAGAATGTTGCATACTCCTTGACGGGTTTCTTTGGCTCGGGAGGTAACACTGGAGGCACAGCCTTCTTCTTGTTTCTTCCAAATATTTTGGAGAAGAAAGAGACTTTATCTGGAATAGAAAGGTTGATAAAACATAAAGATAAACTATTTGTTATGAAACTGGTGAGCTGAATTTTTTTTATACATTATCATAAACCATTATTTTATGATAATATTTAAAAATTGCCAAAAGCAAAAGCTAACCCTTTGTACATTAGTTACATAAACAACATTTAGAATCATATAACATTGCCACCACTCACCAATTTTAAATAGGAAGACATCAGATTTGTCTGTCTTAGATGAAGACAAGCATGTTTAGTATCAATATATCACTGAGACCGTCGTGAATTGATCTCAGAATCAATTTGCTCATTTCTGAGATCCGTGTAAATGTTTTATTGTGACCTTGACCTTTAATCTACTACCTTCAAACATTTAATGAAGTTCAAGCACATATGTAAACAAGGCTTCATAGAATTACGTTTTTGACAACAGAAGATCTTAACCGTGAAACAGAACAATATATTTTAACAGCTTTGTCCCTGAACTTTGACCTAGTGACCTCAAAATTTATGGGTATCTTCTTTTGAATAGAGATAATCTGGTGGAGATTCCTCAAATATAATATAACGAAAGATACTGCAGAGAAACAAAACTTAGTTTTAGCAAGTGTGACCTTGACCTTTGACCGTTTAACTTAAAATCAATATGTCTTTCTTCAGTAACGACTCATATGATCAGGATCTTTTTACTGTGAAGAAAACTCTCATAACAAAAATGGGACAGACCAGCAGACTGTGCAAGGCGAACACTAGAGGCCGCTGCAACACTTCTGAGGTACACTCAGTGCTCACAAAATAGGATAGCCCCAAGCCGGGGCTGTCAAAATCTGGTTGGAGCTTGTCCCTTTTTGCCATGTTTTACTTTATAATCAATTCAGGGCCTGTCATTATTAATTCAGGGCCTGCCTGTCAAAAATATTTTCTGTGAGCACTGACACTACCAATTTTGTCACACATATATATCATATGATACGTATGATTCTCGTATGATACCTCTTATGATACTTACATAACGGAGCAGTACATTCGTGATTCTTATATAAAACTTTTAAATCAAGTATCATTTATGAGAATCATATAAAAGTTTAAAATAGTTTGTTCACGAAAAATTATATAAAAAAATGTGTTTTAAAAACAAAACTTTTCGAATTTATTCATATGAAACTCCTTTGAAACATTTTATATAAGAATTATATGTGGCCCCTTTTATATAAGAATCATTAGAATCCTATGTTTCTTGCACGAATGAGAATACACGCGTGTTTATTATATTAGGCAAAATTGCCTATGTAGTACACATGCAGTATAAGTGTAATAAACCATACCTTTACTCTTTGCAGACTTTGCATCCATCTTAGTGTCAACATCCTTAGGGAGTGACTTCCCTTTTTCATTTCTTCCCTTGACAGAGGAACTTCTCCGTAAACTCCCATCAGAAACTTCATCTCGCCTTCCTCGGTCTCGCGATTTTCTCATGCTTAGGCTCATGCTCCGCTGCAGTCTTGGGGAACCTGGGAGATCAACCTAGAAAATATTTCGATTAATTCATAAAACAATGTTATTCAACAAAAGAAATTGTAAATTGTAAATGTACTGTTGTTTCTTTAGCCCGATTAGTTATTTTATATACATCCAAATGGAGAGAAAATTATTTAAAATTTGAAAACTATTTTTTCTAATATATTAAAAAGAAAATGGCCGCCTGGTGACCATATTGAATCTGAATGGTAAATGAGTCTACATCAGCAAAAATCACTGTGCCCAGGTTCTATAGTAATAATGTATACAAGTACCGGTAATTTGTCATTGCATGTCATTCCCTTCTCGCCCCTGTTCCATGACTGATGTTGACCAATCACATTCTGTTCCACATCAACCTGACATGAGATGGATCGAGTGGTCTGTCTCTGAGGCTGGCTGTAATGAAATAGTAGAGATAAACAGGGTTGTCTCCCTTGCCAGAGTACCATACTGGTACCCATTGTTAATTCTGGCACTACCTTTCACCTATCTGAAAACAAGGTGGAAACGATAAACCAATCATTCATAACAAGTTGAATGAAGCGTAACACTTAAGGAATAAATTACTAATTGATTACTAATGTATTATGTGATTGCTTGGGTGAATTAAACCTAATATTTAAAGAAACTAACAAGCCAAGAAATGGCAAAATTACACTACAAACCCATTTATCAAAACTTTCTCCAGGTGTACAGGTCATATAATAATGTATATGTTCTGATTAATAGTATAGGTTTATTCACAGGTTCTTAAAATACCCGTAATTGACTATGCATAAAATGGATTATGAGTTGGTAACTCTTTGTGTGTGTGGTGGAGGCAGATCAACTCATTTCTCCTGGGTAGAACCGGTACTGTATACCTCCTGCCATTATTCTGAGAATCGACACTTTCTCAGATGACAAGTTGAGCTCCCATTGGGATTCGAACCTGCAACAATGAGAAGGCGAGAAAGGTTTAGACACAGCGTCTTTACTATCCCAGTCACAGAGGCTCTAACATGATTCTCACCTGAAAGCAGCAGGTATGTACATCGGATGGAGGTGTGTCCATGGTGACAGCATGCTGGTACCCTGCATGTCATCACCGTGCATACGAAACGTGTCAGGCGTCACGACAAAGTAGCCACAGCCTGCAAATACATAATAAACATGTTACTGAAATAACAGAACTGTCAGGAAAAATTTGCATGATGATACAGCTAGAGTGTGAAAGAGTCAAATGATAAGGAGAAGAATTATTAATACAGGTGACTTCTTAAGGTCAGCCATGTTTAAAAATCATATATCCCATATGGATAGGGTATGGTCAGGTGAAATGTTCAACCAAATGCTCTAGATGGATAAATGGACTATTCTACGTGTTTGTAAAAAAAAAAATTGTACCAAACTTTAAGGATATAAAGGGCACAATTTCTTCCATATAAATATTCTTTCTGATATTATGTCCACATCAATAGTGTTAAATTACTGCCATGTACTATATGGTTGGCATTGCTCCTGCCTAAAATATACATTTGCTTGAAAATTTCACTTGACCATACCCCATCCAATTTTTTTTTAATTTTTTTTAAGATGGCTGACCAATAGTTATTAATACTGCTGGGTTGGTCTGTATGTATACAAGGTACAACCAAGACCAAATCAGCCTTAATACGGGGTCATTGCTAACTGAACTGCCCATTCATTTTAAGATACAGATGATCTCTAACATCATAGGTAATCACTATCTAAACCCCGGTTAATAACAAAGCAAACATGAATATCAACAAGGAAGACAACTCTTTGAGACTTCATTCAGGCAGTAAGGGAAGTAATTCATTTAGCCATTAAATTTTATCGCTGTTAAAATCATTGATTTCATTAACTATTCAGTTTCCCACTGACTATATTGAGAGTAATAAAAAGGACAGTATTTTCTTTCCAAAACCAACTAGAGAAGAAGTTGCAACCACGTGTGAAAGAAAAGCAATCTATCCAACTTTAATGGGTTTTATGAATTTTATTTTATAGTGAAGTAAGGAATTGATTTATGTTTATTTATGTACTCACCAATAAGCAATAAAAGGAACCATACAAAAAAAAGTACTGGCTTTTATGAGTATGTAAAATGGTTTGTTCAATTTAAGTATCAAAACTGCCATCAAGTATATTATTTAACAGAATTTTTTAACTATTTTTCAAGATGCTGTGTTTTACTGTGAATACTTGAATTGTGATGGAATTGAATCGAATTGGATTTTATAGTCGCACCAACATGGCGACTTTCCAGCTTCCATTGGTGGAAGAAGACCACAGGTGCCCCTCTGGGCAATTTTCGTGCACTGGCAGACACCTGTGTAGAACCACCAATGTGGATAGCTTCCTCACATACAGACGTGTGGTCCTATAAGGGCTTGAACCCACAGCGCTGGAGGGGCCATAGATTTCAAGACAGACTCTAACCCCTCTGACTGCTGTGGGTTCGAACCCTCATGGGACCAAGAATCATTTGTTGGTGAAAACTTAACTATATACATGCAAGCAGCACAGTATATGTCATGATGTTTTAATTCTTCCATTTGTCTCAACATTAAAGTAGATAGTCAAAATAATTACTTCATATTCCGCTTTTAAAAGTTAAATTCAATTAAATATTTAAGTAGAAATTAACTGAGATCAAAAAAGAAGAAATGGAAGTTATGCTTCTGTCTACAGAATGCAGACAAAGTAGCTAATTTAAACATATTTTTTTAAAGTTTCAATCACATTTTCTTCCCTAGCCTTGAACATGTTCATTATTTACATTGAAAAGTAATCTAGGTATTGATTTTATTCTGAAGTCCCAAATCCCTGTATGTTGATAACCCAACTCCATAAATCACCGCTCTAGACACCCATAAAAACACTCATTTAAAGCGAGTGTCGTCCATAAACCCTCCCGAAAGTGTTATAAACTTTAGATCAATCTCCCAGACAATGGGATGGCCCTTCCAACCTGAACCAAGATGTAAAATCATAAAATTAAAACTCTCATTCACTAGATGACATTAATATACATTAATTTTCCAATGAATATTATTCTGGCTGACAAACTTGCTATGAGAATGAGACCCTCGAAGGCAATAAAAACTAACTATGGGAACGCGACCTTCGAAGGCAATGAAAAAAGAGCAAGTATCAATAAAGCTGCAGAGATTTGCGACTGATAAAAGTTAATGATGTTTGGGTGATGACAGTGATTCAGAATATATCTTGGACAGAAATCTAATCCGAGATGTACAGCATGGTGACTTGAGTAGAAATAAAATAAAATAAAATAATATTTATTATTAGGCCAAATAAAATTATATGTGTGGTTCCTATTGAATGCTATAACTAGAAGGGTGTTTCGAGGAACACTTGTGTCGCCTGCCGTGTGCTTATTTCAGCTTGGCTAGGTTGCAGTTAAAGTTTTATGAAAAGGGGCAAAACTCTGCCAAAAAGGAAGTCAAAGTTATTGGACATACACTCATTCCTTGGGTTTAGATGAAGATGTGTGAAGTTTCATAAACATAGGTCAAATACTTCTCAAGTTATGGCTAAGGTTAGGTTGCATGTTAAAGTGTGATGGACGATGACGACGGACGAACGACTGACAAAGTCATCCCTAAGTGTCTGCCATGCTATGCAGGCGACACAAAAAAAGGGTAGGTTTCAAGGTAGGAAAAATATTTTCTAAAAAATATATTTTTTTTACTGAATACTTTTAAAACCTAATAAACTGACTTAAATATATGTGTTGACATCAAGTTTTGTGTGTGTTTTTTTTTGCATAAAATCTTTAGGGTTGGCACTTAAAGATGGAGTCGGTCAGGAAACTGGAAACGTGGTCACACATACACTTTTTTTTGCCTAATGGCAATGTTATTTCAAAATTGTTTATGTTAGGTTGCTCATGAGCACCCATAAAACACCAATTAAATACATATAATAATCTCTTTGGCTACAGTAGCATTGTAGGATGTGATTCATTAACTAGTAAACATGTCTTTTAAAGGTCAATACTCAAGTTTAACTTGTATTATATACTATAAAACTTCCAGTAGGTTAATATCATTTGTCTTTTTCAATATATGTTTAAAGAGACACATGGCAAACTTGACTTTTAAAATCTTCAAACTGCAATCTTTTTTTTTATACAGGATTTGGATATTTGAAATTCATATGTAATAATTTTTTAATCATGTATAAAGCATCATTAATTAAATAATTAGTAATTATCAAAATAATGAAGAAAAACAATTTTATTTTTCCACAAATATTTAAATTTTACATGCAGCTTCAAAGTAAACACGACATTAAACAAATAAATTGGGTACACCTTTTACAGCTTGATAAATTATTCAAGTTGCCGTAACTATTTTGATCATGTTTCTTTAATTTTTAATTCAACTTTTCATAGTGTTATAAGAAATGAAAGAGAAAATCATGAGGAAAAATAAACATGTTTTTTTAAAATATGAATCAAAGTATCCAGTTACGTCATTTAAATTATTACCTGTACTCGGGTAAGTATATGTAGTATAAATGCTGGTATGTTTTTCATGATATAATGTGATAAATCACTTGACTCTATAGATTTAAAAATATTGAGTGTACCCAGAAATATATGCCATGATTGTATTCATTACAGAATGTGATTTTTAAATTGATATTAACTTTTATCACGCAATGAAAAAATAAAATAAGTACTATTAAAACAGTACCCGGTATATGATAAAATAACTTTTATTAGTTACTTCTGATTTAAAAAAAACACAAAAAAAAACATGTGAAAAATGACTTTTAACTACTGTTTACCAGACGAAAAAATTAAATTCCAGTAAGATTGTATCTATTTTAAATATGACTTTAAATCTATTTACCAGGTTTTATAGTCACACTCGCTGCTTTTTGTAACATTTTACCTTTCAGTAATATTTCAAAATCAATTTTGCCTCCAGTTTTTAATCTAAACATTATAGTTAATTGTCGAAACATTTTATGAAAACATTAAAATTTTCATTGCATCTTTCTTGTTTTATCAAAAAAATGGAGCATACCTGGCGGCATTTCAAGACTGAGTTCAAACATTTGTTAGATCTCCTTGTAAATTGTGCATGGCTTGTTTATTTCCATGCAAGTGATTAATGGAGATGTTTCTTTCAAAAGCATTACAGTGATTGGAGATGCATTGAAAACAGCATGTGATACAGGGGATTAGAAAAAGGCCTCATGTCATGTGATCAATATTCTACAACCATTGTAATAAAACTTTTTATAGTTGCATAATTCAATTTTGTTTATGGTTTTTCATATCAACACATTGGTTAGGTTATTTTGAAGATGCCTCAAAGAGACGAGGAAGGATACACAAGAATATGGGAACAGTGACCTACTCTTATTATCTTATAGATGCCTATTTTTTTTTGTTAATGTGCTAGGAGGAAGACTGATACACAGGACAGCCGTAAGGCTCAAACCTGAGATCTTCTGATTCAGAGTCCAATATGCTACCACTGGGCTACCATGACCTTAACCCAATACATATTTATTATGGACTGTTCTTTCTTTGAATTAAGACCATTCAATTTATGTGACAAAGGGTTGTTTTGGGGAAAATGACTGATTAGCAGACATTGTAAACTCTGATCAGTAGATAGGCGCATAATGATCTGGGTTTACAAAGGACGCAAAGGCTACTTTAGTCGCGCTTAGCGGGATAAGGGTTAATATACGACTCAGAGTTTGCTAAGCCATGGCATTAAACTCAACAAATAATTTTGTCTTAGGATTAATTTATTTGAAATACATTATTTTAATATCAACAAGAGGTCAATGACCTTGAAGCTCTACTGATTGATTTTGATTTCAGGAAGTAGTCGCTACAGACTTGTTTTTTGAAAATCTATTTTTAACCGTTGCGGCCATCTTGAATTTCCGGCCGACCTGAAATTTTGCTAAGATCAATAAGACATTAAGAGCAACATTCCTGTGAAGTTTCATGAAAATCCATCAGGTAGTTTCAAAGAAGTAGTCGCTACAAGTTTTCATTATATAACTCTATGTAAACAAAGCAGCCATGTTTAAGGTCAAATCAAAACGATTTTCGACAAGGACCAACATCATGTCATACTGATCATTTTAGAAAAAGTCCCATATCAATATCTCTTATTGTTTTGAAGAAGTAGTCGCTACAAACTTATTTATTTTAAATCTATTTTTAGCTGTGGCGGCCATCTTGAATTTCCGGCCGACCTGAAATTTTTCTAGGATCAACTAGACATCAAGAACAACATTCCTGTGAAGTTTCATGAACATCCGTCAAGTAGTTTCAGAGGAGTAGTCGCTACAAGTTTTTACTATATAACTCTATGTAACCAAAGATGGCCACTGGCAGCCATGTTTAACGTCGAATCAAAATAATTTTCCACAAGGATCTACATCATGTCATGCTGATCATTTTAGAAAAAGTCCCATATCAATATCACTTATAGTTTTCAAGAAGTAGTCGCTACAAACTTATTTTTTAAAAATCTATTTTTAGCTGTGACGGCCATCTTGAATTTCCGGCCGACCTGAAATTTTGATAGGATCAATTAGACATCAAGAGCAACATTCCTGTAAAGTTTCATGACAATCCGCCAAGTAGTTTCAGAGGAGTAGTCGCTACAAGTTTTTACTATATAACTCTATGTAAACAAAGATGGCCGCTGGCAGCCATGTTTAACGTTGAATCAAAACGATTTTTGACTAGGATCAACATCATGTAATGCTGATCATTTTAGAAAAAGTCCCATATCAATATCACTTATAGTTTTCAAGAAGTAGTCGCTACAAACTTATTTTTTAAAAATCTATTTTTAGCTGTGACGGCCATCTTGAATTTCCGGCCGACCTGAAATTTTTCTAGGATCAATCAGACATCAAGAGCAACATTCCTGTAAAGTTTCATGACAATCCGCCAAGTAGTTTCAGAGAAGTAGTCGCTACAAGTTTTTACTATATAACTCTATGTAAACAAAGATGGCCGCTGGCAGCCATGTTTAACGTTGAATCAAAACGATTTTTGACTAGGATCAACATCATGTCATGCTGATCATTTTAGAAAAAGTCCCATATCAATATCACTTATAGTTTTCAAGAAGAAGTCGCTACAAACTTGTATTTTAAAACTCTATTTTTAGCTTTGGCGGCCATCTTGGATTTCACATCAACATGAATTTTTGCTAGGATCAACTAGACTTTATGGGCAACATTTCTGTAAAGTTTCATGAATATCCATCCAGTAGTTTCAGCTGTGAAGTCGCTACAAGTTTTTACAATATAACTCTATGTAAACAAAGATGGCCGCTGGCAGCCATGTTTAACGTTGAATCAAAACGATTTTTGACTAGGATCAACATCATGTCATGCTGATCATTTTAGAAAAAGTCCCATATCAATATCACTTATAGTTTTCAAGAAGAAGTCGCTACAAACTTGTATTTTAAAACTCTATTTTTAGCTTTGGCGGCCATCTTGGATTTCACATCAACATGAATTTTTGCTAGGATCAACTAGACTTTATGGGCAACATTTCTGTAAAGTTTCATGAATATCCATCCAGTAGTTTCAGCTGTGAAGTCGCTACAAATAAAAGTTTACGGACAGACAGACGGACAGACGGACAGACGGACAGACGGACGGACGGACGACGGACTCCGCACCACGGCATAAGCTCTGCTGATCTCTGATCAGTAGAGCTAAAAATCGATAAGAAAACAATCTTCTTTTATATTTTTGCATGTCACCCTACAAAAAAAGTTTCACACGGTATTTGGGGTGAAAGGCAAAAATAGTTTGGTGCTTAGCAAACTTTGAGTAGTATTGTAGTTGTAGAGAGAATGTTCAAGAAATAAACTAACACAAGAACCAGTAACTAACTCAAAGGAAAACAGAAAGCAGATTATAACAATTTTGCTACAAATAAAACCTGAGGGCTATTGTTCAAATATATTGCCAGCAAAAGTAATACACAATTTTCAATATCCACACCGTCAGTAATGTACACTATGCTGACCCCATCTTATTGTCTGGCATCAAGCATCTGAAAAGATGTCAATTATTTTCATATTTCATAATAATTAACACATTCCAGAGACTGAGCTAGAGTTTTTACAGAACTTTGTTCACGACTGTACTGTTGGATTTGTGCCATCAATACAGTTGTATCATTCCACAAATTTAATAAATTCACAAATGCCAGGATTTGCTTTTTTTTGTTCAATGTTGGTTGGAATTTTTCCAAAGTTATGTTTTTTCTTAGAAAGGAACCTGTAACATAAATATGTGCTTGCAATGATTAATTTAATGAGTTTTCCAGATCCATGCATGGCTCACACCCAATACAAAAACCAATTGATCTGTTTTGACTTCCCTTGGTGAGGTATTTTAACATTTTCTCTGAAGACTTAGAGATTAAATAATGAAGTTGGACTATAAATGATTCCCAAAGCGAGCAATTTTAATGTAAGAGAAAAGATATTCTAGAAAGGCAAAAATGAAAATTATTCTCTTATACTGGATAGACTAGATAAGAGATGAAAACTTCACTTAAACTTGATTAGGCCAACCTCAAAAATATTTATATTTGCCCTTTCCCGACCCTATTTTCAAATTTTGGGTCGGTAGGTAGGCAAATTATTTTTTTTTAATTTAAAAATAATAATAATAATTATCAAAAGAAATGCCCATTTTTTTAATTAGAATCTAAAAAAAAAAGTTCAAAAAAAAAACAAGAAAAAAATATTTTGGTCGGGCCCTTTTTTTCGGGTCAGTCGGGAAAGGCCAAACATTAAGTGTGGCCTCAATTTGTAAGAAGTGTTCTAGTGAAAGTTGATCAATTTGTAAGAAGTATTCTAGTGAAAGTTAATCAATTTGTTAGAAGTGTTCTTGTGAAAGTTGATCAATTTGTAAGAAGTTTTCTAGTGAAAGTTAATCAATTTGTAAGAAGTGTTCTAGTGAAAGATGATCAATTTGTAAGACCAGTTCTAGTGACTCAAGTGTTCTAGTGACTCACCAGAACATTTCTTACAAATTGATCAACTTACAGAAAAGAAAAGGCAAACTGATAAAGAGAATCACAGAGAGTGAAAGAGATGAATTAACATTAAAGGGAGATGGGGAATACAAAGGTAAAACTATGAAGATACAGACTCAACAAGAAATGTCACTGTAAGTGACATACATGTATGCCCCCGGAGCGACCTTTGACCTCTAAGTGTGACCTTGACCTTGGAGCCACGGACCTGGATTTTGTGCACGACACGTCGTATTGTTGTGGTGAGCACTTGTGCAAAGTTATTTGAAAATCTGTCCATGCATGTCAGTTAGTAACCGGACACAAAAGCACTCCATTGTGACCTTGACCTTGGAGCCACAGACCTGAATTTTGTGCACGACACATCGTCTTATTGTGTTGAGCAATTGTGCCAAGTTATTGGAAAATCCATTCGTTATTGTCGGAGTTATTAACCGGACACGGAGGCATAAATAAAAGTGTGTCAACCTTTAAGAGAGATAGGGAGTGCCAGTGGGGTACATTCTTTTGTTATATTAAACTCTATTGTATGACAATATGGGGGACGTAAAGGAGTCCTCTAAATTGTGATTTACTCCGCATGTTCATGCAAAAAATGTAATTCTTAAAATTTTGTAAAATAACAACGAAATAATGCATAAATTCCTCCAAAATATTTTTCACTAAAAGAAAGAAAGAGAGATAGACAAAAAAAAACATACAAATACAGTAAAGTTAGGAAACAGTAGCAAATGTTATTTTATTCGTTATCCCAGTTTTTTGTAACCCCATTCTCAAGTAAGAACATGCATCTTGGCAACCTTTTTCACAATAAATTTAAAGAGGTCTCTACAGAACACAATTATGCAATTAATGCTCTTCTGTCTTACCCTGAAGAAATATTCATTGCTGCTGTAAAACAGTATAACTAAATATTTCATTAACCACGATTATCTACAGCTGTCATACTTAATATGCAGTAATGTAGCAAGTTTTCTCAACCCTCATCACGGCATAGAATATATAGAACTATAGCATGTTTAATTGAATTGAATGTTGTTTAACGGCTCATCAACACAGTATAGGTTATTTGGAGCCGCCCCAGAGAGAGGGAAAGGATACATAGGAATCCGGGAACCTGCCCTACTCTTATTATCGTATAGATTCCTATGGTTCTTTAACGTGCTTGGAGGATAGACCGATACATGGGACAGCCCGGTTTACGTCCCCATCCGACGGACAAGGCTAAGGTAAAGTGTCTTGCCCAAGAACAACGACGGAACTCAGTGGCACGACGGAGGATTGAACCCGGGGCCTCCGGTTACAAATCCGCCGCGCTACCGACTGCGCGACGCCAGCCCCCTATATAGCATGTTTAAATCAGGATGTTTAAATCAGGAAATTGGTAGAACCGATATGAATGCTTCCCAAATAAAGGTACACACATGTGAAATACAATCGGATGAGACATGTAGGCAGTGCTCAAAGAAAATTATTTTAAGAGACAGGCCCAGGGCTTGTTGCTTCTGAAAATGGACAGGCCCCGATTTGAAATGGACAGGCCCTGATTTGAAATGGACAGGCCCTGATTTAAAATGGAAAGGTCCAATATTTTTTTCTTATTGGAAATGTGTCTTTATTCACTTTTATAGCACACATTAATTTTGTTACGTATGTATTAATCAAGCTCAGAACCTCCTCTGACTACATTTTTCTTTTTGCTACCACTTTATGCTCCCTGGTCAGCGGACTTATTTAACATTTCGTTTAAAATATGTTAGAATAGAATATTACATAGTAATTTATAACCAATGCAAAGGAGAGTACTAGCACTTTTACCAAACGATAATAATCAGAGCCGACTTGGTGAAACTGGAGCTAAACATGGGAGCCAAATTTTTAATTAGGTTTTATGAGACTATCAGAGCCTCCTCTGGCTGTATTTTTTCTTTTTGTCACCACTTTCTCCAAGTAAAGAATTAGGAGCATAGACTAGAATTCATTTAAAAGTAGGATTCCAGGAACTCCTTACACCTTAAATAATGAATAGAAATATACTTTATATCTGTATTTATACATATACAGTATATATATTTTTCTTACCACCAACATGTATTTGTAAAGGACAGTTTTTCTTATTTGATTATGTAAAAAAAAAAAAAAAAAAAAAAAAATTAATAATATATCCGAAATTATGTACCATCCGAACTACTATGACACCGCACTTTCACGGCCCGAACATTTCACAAACATTCAATCGAAATACCATCAATAATGATTTTTTTTCATGCATTAGTGTGTTTTTAATGACAAAAACGGTATTTATTATCACAAAGGAAAGAAAACACAACCCTAATAGCAGAATAATGAGTTTTATGTCAACAATTGTCGACCTCAAAGTTGTGACAAACTGCCGACACGAAGCCAGGCAAAATATTCAAACTTCTTATTGTTTCAATGTGTGTATAACACATTTTAATTACTTTATTGCAAGTGTTTTCACAGTTCACAATACACTTGAGGAACTTGAGCTTGAGATCCAGTAAAACTGATTTTTTTTTTTTTTTTTTTAGACAGGCCCGACGGGCTCCTCGTCGGCAAAATGAGACAGGCCCGGAATGGATTTGGAGGAGCCCCGGGCGTCGGGCTATCCTATTTCTTGAGCACTGGTAGGAGTTGAGTGGACAAGCTATATATTTTAAAAACTTTGAAGTTCCGTAACTGCGGAAAACATTTTATTCAACCGGAATATCCTGACAATATGCGCTATTAGACATCAAACTGATAATTACTATGAAGTTTCATGAAAATAGGATGAAAAACAGAGGAGGAGTTGAGTGGACAAGCTTTAGATTCGAAAACTTCGAAGTCCCGTAACTCCGCTGAAAAAAAATCTGACAATATGCGATACTAGTCATCATACTGATACTTCCTGTGAAGTGCCATGAAAATCAGATGAAAAACTTAGGAGTTGAGCAGACAAGAAAGCAGGATGGAAGGACATACAGACGAATGACTGGACGGAAAGACACAATGGCAAATATATGCTCCCCGAAAATGCATAATTATACCTAGATTTAATAATACTATATGTTACTATTTAGATATTGAGAAATAAAAAAAACAAAAAAAATAATACCCTGTAGTTTCGAACTAATGATACATTTTACGCAACAATTAAGAATGACGCAAACTAATTTGTTTGTAGTTTACTGAACTGAGGATACATCTTACTCAACAATTAAGAATGTGGCAAACTAATTTGTTTTTAGTTTACTGAACTAATGATACATTTTACTCAACAATTAAGAATGTGGCAAACTAATTTGTTTGTAGTTTACTGAACTAATGATGCATTTTACTCAACAATCAAAAATGTGGCAAACTAATTTGTTTGTAGTTTACCATGATTACTGAACTGAGGATACATCTTACTCAACAATTAAGAATGTGGCAAACTAATTTGTTTGTAGTTTACTGAACTAATGATACATTTTACTCAACAATTAAGAATGTGGCAAACTAATTTGTTTGTAGTTTACCATGATTACTGAACTGAGGATACATCTTACTCAACAATTAAGAATGTGGCAAACTAATTTGTTTGTAGTTTACTCAACTTACAGGATACATTTACTCAACAATTAAGAATGTGGCAAACTACTTTGTTTGTAGTTTACTGAACTAATGATGCATTTTACTCAACAATCAAAAATGTGGCAAACTAATTTGTTTGTAGTTTACCATGATTACTGAACTGAGGATACATCTTACTCAACAATTAAGAATGTGGCAAACTAATTTGTTTGTAGTTTACTGAACTAATGATACATTTTACTCAACAATTAAGAATGTGGCAAACTAATTTGTTTGTAGTTTACTGAACTAATGATGCATTTTACTCAACAATCAAAAATGTGGCAAACTAATTTGTTTGTAGTTTACCATGATTACTGAACTGAGGATACATCTTACTCAACAATTAAGAATGTGGCAAACTAATTTGTTTGTAGTTTACTCAACTTACAGGATACATTTACTCAACAATTAAGAATGTGGCAAACTAATTCTTTTCGACTATTGGGTAAATGATAATCGTAAATGATAATCATTTGATAGTAATATGTTTTGCAAAATTGAAATTCTAGAAATTCTAGCTTAACATACAGGATGATTGCCAAGTTCCTTTAAAGTCATCAGTCATTTTTTTATTGCCTGACTTAATTTCGGACCCATTACAAGTAATTACTTGGAGAGCAGATACATCATAAAATAAATCCTAATGTTTTATGAAGTGGACATTTTTATTACCCTCTAAACCAGGTAATTAGGTAATTATGATGTAGTGTGTTATTCCCCCAACCTATTAGTTCAATCTTCTTTTTATAACAATAATCAGCAGAGTTTTCTTTTAGTTTTTTATGTTTCAGGACATATAAAATGTGTGTGTTCTGGCTGGTTCCCTTACTAAAATGCTGTCAAAGTAACTGGCACATAGTTTTTACCTTTTAGGACATATAAAATATGTTTGTTCTGACTGGTTCCCTTACTAAATGCTGTCTGACTGGTTCCCTATAGCACACTAGGTTATTTTTTGCAGGCCGTCTGCACTTAATGAACACCCACCCAGAGCAGGTGCAGATTTCTGAGTGCAGACCCAGCCTATGCACTTGTCGACTCATTAAACATGAATTCACTTTTCCCCACTGCAGAGAATATAAAATTATACTCTGTAACATATTGTAGATCACTATGTATGTGTAATTAATCAAATTTACTGTTTTTTCTTTTCCAGAATGTTATGATAAAATGCTTGAACTTCATCATTCTGTCGTGTGTGGTAAATATATTTCTAATGTTTTAAAATTCATCATAGGTTTATAAATGCATAGTTGTTTCCAACTCCTGACAGAACCTCCCTAAACTGTATCGATCAAGTTGAGAAAAAAGAAGATTTTTCAGAGATTTCAGAGCTACAGATAACCAGGGTATTTGCTTAAATACCCAATTAAAAAAGCCAAAATACCCAATTAAAATAAAAGGCATGGGTACCAATAAAGTAATCGAAGTTGTCAAATGATAAAACAACCAATGTTAATTGATTAATATATGGGTTGACAAGTTCCTGGGGCTAATTTAGGCATTTTTAGCCTTTTTTATTTGTTTGCTTCTTTAATAGCCTATGCGTATGCCCAGGTACGCCCCTGGTTGTTGAAGGGACACCCAGTCACCTTGTATAAAGGCTATAGTAAAAGAATTTGATTTTAATAGATTTTGTGCATACAATATTAGTGAAATGCCACCCCAAAACAATGTCGCAAACTTTTATTGTTTTATTTTACCCAACTGAAATCATTAAATACCCAATTAAATAAATATCGATGGGTAAATACCCAATTGATCAAAAAGCTTATCTGTAGCTCTGTGATTTATTTTAAATTACACATCCTTTGTCACTAATTAAAAAATTTAAAATGGATCATGTCCGTTTCTAACAAAATGATCCTTCACTATAATAACAAGTTGAATTGCTATAGAAAAAAAAAATGAATTTTATGACATGGGTATAAAAAGCAGACAAGATCATTATATGTTACTGATCAGTAAATACAAGACGAAACTAGTATAACAAGCACCAAGTCTCCGCTGTGACAATTCTTCAACAGTATTTCAAAGTTGTTTTATAGAGTCTACATCAGTATAATAAGGGAATCATGATCTAATGAGACACTAATTACCTCACAAAGGGCTTGTATAATTAGGTAAACATAGGTGATGGAAACATGAAGCTGGTTGGAATAGGCAAAAAGATACTACTCCGATTATATAAGATAATCACCGTGGAACTACTGTATTTAGTTCTTTATTTACTTATCGTTACAATAGTTTCAATCCTCGATATATGGTAATACATTATCGATTAACTTCTTATATTTCTGTATCTGATGAGTGAATAGCACTATCAAGATTGCTTAAAATTAAAAAATAGATTTTGTTCGTACAAATATGTATGATTTTGTCCGAAAACAGATCGGGAATCTATTGAATATGATTGTGCTTCTATTGTCCGATGGCACGATATTTTTGTGAAATTTACATATTGCGTGAAGTCAATATCGATCTGCGCTATTGTCATTATTTTGTTATTAAACTGTAATTAATTTTTAATGTCTAAAACTATATATTTACCAGGTAAGCCAAGGGTTGAATTACCATCTTATGCTCTGTCTGTCTTTACAGATTTTCAACAAGCAGCTTGGTAACAGCAGGAACATTTGTTAAAGGGACACACGGCAATCTTGAGCTCTGTTTTAGACAGTAAACTTCTACAAAAGTGTTTTCTTGTTTTTTGTACCTAACCCACCATTTTCAAAAAGCTGATCGATTTTGTTTATTATTTTGCAGTTTTCTCAAAACTAGCATGAACATTTTTCCTAAACTCCCTTTTCAAAAACATGACTTTGTTTTGTATTTTGTAGTTTTTCTCAAAACTAGCATGAACAGTTTTCCTTGAACCCTCCTTTTCAAATAGCTGACTTTGTTTTATATTGTGTAGTTTTTCTCAAAACTAGCATGAACAGTTTTCCTTGAACCCTCCTTTTCAAATAGCTGACTTTGTTTTATATTGTGTAGTTTTTCTCAAAACAAGCATGAACATTTTTCCTAACCTCTCTTTTCAAAAAGCTGATTTTTGTTTTATATGTTGTAGTTTTTCTCAAAACATCATTTAAATGTCAGTATAATGTTTTCTCCTACAGTAAAGTATTACAGCCATTAATAGTATATAAATCATAATGCATCTTGAATGATATGAATTGTAACGATAATTAATAGGAACAAAAAATAACTAACTACATCCATTTTGTTATACCTACCGCAATTTTCACAAAAAAATTGCAAAATAGATTTACCTTTGCCAAAAGGGTGTCTGTTACTTATAGAACTGATATTACAAACTCTAGACTACCAGTATATGATATTATCAGTAAAGAATCATTCTCACATTTTCTCACTCCCTGCTTTTCATTGATTTTCATAAATTTGGAGTGTTTTTATTGTTACAAAACCATCAAAATGCGCTGGTTATCTGAACATCTCCAGTAAGTTAACACTCACTTTCATAGATGAAAGAATGTACTCGAAAATCTGCTCTCAGATACAAAACATTTGTTGCAACTAATATGGTTAATCAAGTATTAATGTTCAATTTTCAGATAATTTCAAGAGTAACTGTAGAGGAAGTTTGGACGCATTCTCTTTGAAATCTATAATTGTTTAATTAATCGCATAATGTTACAGGAAATTTCATACAGTTGGTTTAATACCAGCAAAGATCTTCAAAGAGAAATTGAGAAAGTATTTGTGGAATCAAGCAAATGGTATGATGATAAATGACTTTTAATTACCAATATGCTTTACGAAATTATTTTTTTAACAAGCAACATTATATACCAAGAGCATACTGCTCAGAGGAGACCGATAAAGCAGTACAAACACACTTTTAATACTGTGGATTTTGTTTCTTTAAACTTTAATGATAGTTCAATACATTTTCAAAAATATCCATGTCTTAATTGTTAGGGCCCTGCTAGATGTCGGGTTGAGAAGCCCCAGCTGATATAAAGCAAGTAAAAACACATATAGACCATCAAAACTAGCAAAAATAGGAAACCATTTTCAGCCTCTGCCCCACATCTGCGGCATGCCTGAGGGAAACATCAGCCTTCATCTAATCTACCTTTGAGGTTGCTGGCGCAATATAATGTGTTAATGGGATGATCCATCATTATCACCGCCATATTCCCAGCAAAACATCTACCACATGGAAGTAAAAAAGTATAACTTCTTTTTTAGTATAAAAAAATTAGGAATTGAATTGAATTGGATTTTAAGGTGCACCAACACATGAAAGGTTATATGGGGCCTAACAGGAATGAACATGCCAGGTACATCAGGATAAAATATGGAGAATGGGCCTAGAACCTTCTCACCTGCAGAACTGCTGCAAATTCTATAGTAGACACTCCATTTACGATGGAGCCACGTTTCCACGTTTGCATACGCTGCGTCATGATAAAGACCTTGAATGAGCATGATAAAAAATGACAAAATGAATATAAATGGGGGTGGGGGTACAGTGACAGTGTGTTTGAGAGATAGCAGTGGTTGTATTCTACCACGGCAACCACACAAGGAAAACAATTATGAACATTGCAAAAGCACACACATTGCAGCTTGAGTGCACAGCCTAATTGAAATTGGGCCATTAGCATATCGTATTCAAATTTAATTGAGTTTCACAAAATTCAAATAAACTGCAGCTTTCCAGTGTGTTTTTTTCTCCAGAAGCTGGGTAGTTTTTGTTCTGAGTTTCAAATCAATGACAGCCACTCCAAGATCAAAGGCTGAAGAAATAAACATTAGCCTTAATTTACACACTGTAGGAGCTACAAATGCATCATGGAGTTGTTTATTTATAGGTAATCGATGAAGTAAAGAAGATATGGAGGCATATAACTCTAAAGATAAAAGTCAATTTTCTAGCTGTCTATTTGTTCAAAATTGTGTTAAATGACACAGAAATTAAACCATTTAGGTGATATTATAAATCAACAGTTTTTACTTTTACTGTGAAAACTTATTTCAGATCAAAGAAGACAATTTATATCAAGTACTTGACTTGTTGTGTAACCTCCATGAAGCAGGGACACAGTGCTCCAAAAAGTGTTATATGTTACAGCCATAATCCATCTTGGGCACAAGTTAGTGATTTTGGGTCAAGAAACAAAGGACAGCTGTTTTTAAATTATTAAGTTACTTGCATTATCTGTAATTAAAAACAAAATATACCACTCACAATGAAAGTTCAGTGACCTTAAATATACATGTAATTATAATGTATTACTTTAATAACTATATTCAACATCAGTGGAATGTAAATTTCAGATTAATTGATGTAGGGAGAACCTGACAAACAACATTATCCATTGTATAAATATTTACTTTTCTTTTTATTACTATTACATGGGTCATATATTCATCAAACAAAATACCTTTAGGACTCTGGAATCAGTCTACATTGGACCAGACCTCCCATTATAATTTTTCAACACATTTTTTAGCCCTCAGGTGTCACTGCAGCAATAAAATTACCCAACAATAAAGCTGTTTTCATTGGAAATTACCATTACACAAACAAATTTTGACAATTGCCGATCATTTTCATCTTCTAAATCAATGATCAAACAGAGGTAACCAGGCCTTAGGCAATTACTGGATAATTTCAATAAAAGTTTTCTCACCAAAAACTGTATCTTCGCAACATCGTTATAAGTAAATATTACACGCGCGGATAATAAGATGAAAATAGATGTACATATGCCTGTAGCTGGGATAGGAAGACTTTTAAAATGCAAACATCGGAGACAAAAAATCAAACATTGTGAAATATTTTAGCTCTGCTAAGTCCACAGCAAACAAATTAATGGCAATATATTGTTTAAAGATTTAGGTTTTAGTGTCATCCCATGGATGCCATGGCACTTGAACTATGTATGGTAATAATGGATAAATATACCAATTACGTCATCATCTCTCATTTTATACAATTTAAAGCTTTCTGATAAACTTTTAAACTGATAAAATGAAATTAATATACCCGTACAATTTTATTATTATCTTTTGTTTGTTTGTTTGTATGGTGTTTTACGTCATTTTCAACGCATGTAAGGTTATATATGACAGTCAATTTTTTGTGGTGGAGGCAGACCACCCACTTTTCCTGGGTAGAACCAGTACTGTACACCTGACCCGTCATCCGTAAGAATCGACACTTCTTCACTTACATTATATTATTTTAAACAGATTTTTGATAATCCTAATAAATCCATAATTTTACTACCAAATCCTCATAACCTGCAAGGCCATGTCCACTGGGAACCATGTTCTACTCCCAAAGCAATTGTGAGAGTTAGTATTATTAGATAATGTTCAGTTACCCTAAGACGTGTTTAGTTTTCATTGTTTTTGTTTAGATCTTTTGATAAAAATGCATGAAAACTTAGTCAGAAAAGTGAATATACCTAGATTAATTCCCCTCTGTGATCATGCGGTGCCTCAAATCACTCTTACATAGATTGGTTGCTATGGTAATAGATTGGCTGCTATGGTAATATATTGGTTGCTATGGTAATAGAAACCCTTGCAACACTGCTTATATAAAAGGTATAACCATCCATTAAATACATCTACAAAGATGGTCTGCAGATCCTTACCTGTGTGGAAGACCTTGCGCTCTCGGATCAATGTTCCGAGTGTCTCGTACACCAGCTGGTTGCTAGGGAGATGGAGTCCTTGGTAACACTGTCTTAGTCTGTCGCACACCGTGTCCAGAGTGGCGACTATCTGGTTGTTGTTCAGGTCCATGATTATGAGGCAGAGGGCCTCAGGTAATGGTATGAACTGTGTCTGGGGTACCACCTGCATCTCAATGCCATTTACATCACCTGTAAATAAACAATATAAGGTCATTGAATGACTAGGACTTATAAGGGGACATGAACAGAGTGTGGGTACTTATAATACAATTAGAAACCTACAAATATTAAAAGGAATGTAGCGACACAGCCAAACAAGAACTTTTATTGAGAGTTCTGAGAAACTTGCAAAAAGGTGAAAGAATTATCAAAATCGGATGATAAACAAAAAAGATATGACTATTTGAAGGTTGTACTAAAATGTATATGGGAGCTGCCATTTTGAAAACTATGATGTCATAGTTCCATCGTAGTTCCATATGACCATATATGGAATATTGATTAATATCATTTAATGCAAAGCAAATCACCGCAAATGAATGCAAACTCCTTAACTGGGCATATACAGCATTATTGCCATTAGTTATATACATATTCTTCATACAGTTACTTAATTTTCTCCCCTAGAAATGAGTACATTTTCATATTTATCAACTTTCCATATAATTTAATATATAATATAACTGTGATGCCATAGCTCTAAAAATGGCGGCTACCATATCCGTTTCAACAGAACCTTCAAACGATCATATCTTCTTTGTTTATCATCTGATTTTGATAATTCTTTCACCCTTTTTCAAGTTTTTCAGAACTCTCAATAATAAAGATTGTTTGGCTGTGTTGCTATATTCCCTTTTATATCATATGAAGGTAACGATCTGCACAGTCTGTAGTCTGTAATAAAACTCATGCTTCGACAAAAGTCAGAGTGAAATGTTTTTTATACTATCTGGGTAAAATTTACACTTAAGTATACCAAAAGTATACAACATAAGATTATTTCAATGACAAAGGTCGCAATAAGCCGAGGTCATTCAAGGTCACAGTTGAATTAACTGAGGGTTCCTTACCATAAAATGTGTATTTCAGAGCTTCATCAGCAGATTTGTGTTTATTCCAATACATTATTTACATCTTGAATCAAAAAGCACAATATCACATACAAAATATACCAAACTCGAGTTCTAAACAAATCCGCAGTTTGTGATCAACTCCGAAATACAGAACTTGATTAAATGAAGTTCTCATAAAGGGATGACCAAATAAAGATACAAAATGTGTAAAGAAAGGAAACCATTCTCTGACATGCTGCTATTAAAGGATTCATATTATAAATGATTCACCCAATTATACACTCAAAGGGGTATGCTGTCAAGTTTACATAAGCCCTGACATGAATACTGTAATTCGGTGGTTACTTAAATTGAGAAGCAATGCTTTCAGTGCAAACATTTTCGTATTTAATTGTTGAAAAGCTTGATACAACTTCCATTTATATGTTAATATTAGGGGGAGTTGCAGAAATGTTCTATGCAAACACTCGAGTAGAAGTGATATTTTAGAGCAGTTCTCCGTCATTGTGACTGGAGATTATGTATGTTTTTTTAATGTGTTGAACAAACGCAAGTGGGTTGAAGAGTTAGTGCAAAATCATTATTTATTCTATAAATATAGGAATAAATGCATGTTCTCTATACATAGTTAATTATTTATTATTACTGCTTTAACTGTTAAATCGATAACGTTTTAACAATTGAACCTAACAAAATAGTGTGCATGATTTTTTAAATATAAAAACTATTAAAAATAAATTTCTAAATAAAAAGCTTTTAAAAATAGATTCCTAATAATGCAGCACACATGTTTTTTTTATACTTATGAAAAAAAAGGTACAATTTAACTGACTGTCTAACTGCTTATCAATAGATTAATTAGGTTATCTAGTGCCGCTTCCAGAAAAAAAGGTTTAGGTAAGGATACAGGGAAATCTGGGATCAACTTACTCTTAGTATCGAATAATTTAATTCCTTTTGTTATTGGCAGACAGGCTCCAATACATAAGACTGCTTGTTTAAAGGCAGAATAAAGTGTAAAAATGAAACATTTGACACATTTTTAGAAGAATTAGCACTATGGAAGTCAATAACAGATGTGTCCCAAGTACACTGCACTTATGCAGAACAGGGATATCTTGCAGGGCCAAATGATTTCAGCGAAAAACATGGCAGGGATGATCAGTATGTCACCATTCCGGTTGAATGAATCTTGACAGAGTTATGGCCCCTTATAGACAAACTTTAGCTTTAGTCAGTAGAGCATCCACAGGCCCTCTTGGGTTCTTGTTTATTATTATTTTTGTGAACATATCAAAAGTTAACACTGGCTAAAAAACATTGCATAATTATATTGTGGAGCAGGGCAAGAAAATTCCATTCATCCGCTTGTCATGACGAATGCTCATTGATGCAGGACGAGTAGAAATTCAGATAAATTCTTGATCAATTTGACCATCCAAATTGTCCTGCCCTGTGGAGTATATTTTCATGTTGTTTTTTTCAAATAACACTAGGGCATAAGGAGTGAATAATGCAAATTTGACGGTAATATTATAAACATTAATACTCCACACACAAGTATCCATTAAAGTTGAACATACAGATATTTTGGCTTTAAAATAATGTCCCCATGAGACAAGCTCAGTGTGACAAACAATGGGATGTTCCTCATCCGCATCTCCAACCCCTAACCTTTTGGTATGATCAACTTCCTCTCAGTCTACAAGCAGGTGAAAAATGCTTTGTCCCTTATTTGTTTTCAAGCATATGTTAAATATCATAATACATAACTGCAGACCAGTCTTATTTATAAATCAAAGTTTTGTTTTGTATCGGAGGTATACAGTACTAGTTCTACTCAGGAATAAGTGGGTGGTCTGCCTCCACCACAAAAAAATCGACCGTCCTATATGGCCTAAAATGTGCTAAAAATGATGTAAAACACCATTCAAACAGACAAACAAATAAGGAGCCAATTCAATTATTTATTAGACAACTGTTAGTGAACTAAACGTTTTTACAAAAGTTCTATGTTTGATAATGTCTTAAAAGTTCTATTTCAGTGTTTAATCAGAGTGTTTGGAAAGTTTGATGTTTGTTTAGATTTACTCTTGACTAATGACATGTTGATGTATGTTGTGTGCATTACACCGCAGTTGCTCGGATGCGGGCTTGGCGCCCAGGAATCTTTAAATGGACCAGCCATTGTGGTCTAGGATATTAGGTAGTTGAAGACAATACGCAATAGAAAAAACAGTTTAACAGTATTTGCTTTAGATTATAAATGTAGAATATATTTGCATAATTTAATGAGAAAGGAGATATAGAAATGTACCATGTCTGAAAAGCTTTAAATTAAGAGTGAAAGACTTTAGGCTTTTGAATTTCGAAAGTTCAATAATTACTTTACAATTGATAGGTATACTGGTTCCGTAATTACAAATTACTAACTGTTTTATATAAAAAAAATACATTAATAATCGAGTTCCTATAACAACGGAACTGAAATCTGACCTTCAGTAACCAAGTATTTAGCTTCCAACAAATACCAACAACTCTTGATATTGAAAAAGAAGACATTTTAACATTAATTATACATCAAATATGAAAGCACTGAATTTTACGGGCGACAGACATCAAAATGCAATTTTTATGAATGAAGACAATGAAAACAGAATGAATACAATTTGGGAAATAAAGCGTTTCAAGTTCAAAATGTGCGACAACAAAAGTGATTAAGCAATTATTGAAATACAAGTATGACCAGTCCAAATATGAACTGGACATTTAAAAGGAGCAGTATCAATACAATCTATGGAGGTCTTAAGGAAATTGAAAATAGTTAAAGTGGAGTGACAAGCTAATAAATTGATTTTAAATTAAACGAACTTGAAACTGACTCCACATGACTGCAATTGAATTTTGAAAATGGAAATATTCATAGGAAGTTTATTAGAGCATTAAGAGAAGTAAACAGAACATAATGAAAGCATGATGATGAACTGCGAAGGTAAAATATGTATTTTGCCTTTACAGCTAACTAAAGTTTTATTGGTATTAAATGGTCTTGCACAAAATAAATAAGCGCAGCGTGAAGATTTATTTAAAATACCAGTATGTGATACCGGTACATGGTCGACCCATTTTTCTATTCTTGAATCGGGAACATGATTAATATATTTGACAACATTTTAATGCTAAACTCAAACTCAACAATCTTTTCAGCGATTTTTTTCACCCTTTTGGGAATTGTACCGTCACCCATTCAATTGGAAAACTTGCGGTATTTGCCTTAATTTGGTAATTTTTCACTATCAAACAAAAGCAATATTGTAATTTGTATGCTTAAATACATGTACATTGCAAACACATTACCATGTATACATTCTCTTGTAGTATTCCATTACCCTCAACTAAAAGAATATAGTTCCCAACTTCTTTTCTTTAAATAAAGTTTCACTCAAAATAAAATAAAAAGAAAACGGATTGGGAAATTTTATACTCCAATGGGGAAAAAAACATGCTTTTTGCCATCCAGGGAATCCGTTTTTCGGTACCACTTATAAAAGGTTAAAAAAACACTGCTTTTATAGGATGACTCTTTTTTTTATTCTTAATACTTTTATAACAAGGAAACTAATGCTGCTGCCAAATTTCTGTACATGCCTCCAAGCTTTAAAGGTACACATGGCAATCTTGAAGTTTATCAAAATTTAAAATGTAATATCTCTATTTTATTAAGTATAGTTTTAACTTTAATACAGCTTGCATATAATTAAATAACATTTTTATTTCGCAAATTTTCTTTTGTTATATTTACATATATTATTGGTACAAAGTAGTCAACAGTTAGTAACAGTTCTAATAATTAATATTAATAAAATGATTATAAAAAAATAATGCAGGTTATGTAGAAAAACTAACAGGACGCCGTGAGTTTTAAACCAACAAGAGTGCCTTGTGTCTCTTTAATTTCTATAATAAAAAAAATACTCAAGCAAACATTTTATCTAGAATATTCCCCCTGAAACTGATGAGTATCTGTATGATTACATCCTGGTAAGTGTTTTCTCCATTACATTTTTTTTTAGCTGCTTCAAGATTTGTTATGCAGCTGTGGGTAACATTACCAGCCATGATGATAGACAAATGTGTAAATCTGGGTCTTCAGAATGCTTAACATCTCTCTTACAGGCTTGCACATCATCATGCTCATTAACAGGCCTGACTAACAGACAAAATGCAATCATTTGTCCTTTTTCACCACAGATACAAGCAGTCATTATGCACGCAATATTCCTTTGATTTCCTAGAAAAAAATTGAGGGTGGCAAATGCAGCGTTACAGATAGATAGAGCAAACAAGTTCTGATCTGACTCATCATTTTAAAACATGTATTATTTGCAATCAAAAACAAAACAAAAAAATCTGACACCAGTGGCTGTATAATTAAATATACTTAAGGCCATTTCTTTTTTCCTTTTTTGGTTTAAAAACCCACTGGGTGGTCGAAAAAAAGAAGAAAAGAAGCTGCAATATACAGTTTCGCATAAAAGTTTGTTCGTTTGTTTGTTGGTGTTGTTATTCAGTCATTAAATAAATTATATTATAATTTACTTCTTTTCTTGTTATTCTGTTCTGAATTACAATGACTTAAAGGTGATATTTTTTCCTATAAATTGTAAAATGTTAGCCCAGTTTCCAAACAAATTAAAGTGCTCTATGATTCATTGTCAACTTTTTGAAATAAATTTCTTGAGGTATATCATTTATCAACTGGAAAAAATCGTTTAAATACATGTAACTTAATCAAAGCTACACAAAGGAATGCATTTTGTAGATGGCTTCAATCATGAATCCTTTGTCGAAATCCAGCTTCGATTTCACTGCAAAATTTAGCATTTTTTTCATAAACTTTCATCTCCTGGAAAAAGTTGCTTGAATACTATACAGTTTGTAGGTAGCATGCTATGGTAAACTGTTGTCTGACATCAAAACTGTTGTCCGACATCAACTTCTGCTCTTCTGCATGCCGAAGGTAGGTTCACAGGCACTCCTTACACACAGATAGAAGACAGAATGATGGATAGAAGAATGAACAGAAAAATCGTGTATGTATGATAAAAGAATGAACAGAAAAATAGTGTATGTATATGTATTCATTCATCTATATATCCGCTTTTCTTTCAATCAATTTGAAAGGCGGGTCTGTGAAAAGGATTCTGAAACTGAAACATAAATAGGTGCTTTTTCCGTGTACGGCCTACATACACAATATTTACAAACATAAGACAGTTTTGATGATGTTAAACTGTACTCGGTTAAAAAAGAAATGGACCAATGGTAATAAAGGAATACTGCATGGATTTTTTTAACCTATATTTCTTTTTAATCAGAAATGATTATATGTCAAACATTATAATAAATTCCTTTACCAATCAATGAAAAGCATAATATATATACAGCGGGTTAAGGGTTAATAATCCAGGTGGTAAAGTTAATGCTTGATCCAGATTGTTGTGTGTCCCTTTAAGAGATATCGCCTGCTCTTTATTCCCCTTAAACTTGCATGTTGTCCAACTTATATTTCATGGGCTAAGTAATCATCATATACCTGTATAACACAAGTTATTAATGGCAGGTATCAAGACCTACGAAAATCTGTAAGTTTGACTTTCACAATCAATCACCAGACTTGTGTCAATGCAGAAACACTTCAACAGCACTTCACCACCACAAAAAACACCTTCAGATACTCCCAACATGCATGTTCCTAAATCTTAAAAACTTTAGAAGACGTGAATTACACAATATTTAACTCTTAAAAACAATGAAAACTATAGTACCGAAAACTTTAGCATGGTCATTGTTTTTACTTGTTTGTTTGTGTAACAAAAAAAGGCCTGGATTATTTGTCTGTATGTTTTTTTTACGTCATTTTTAACACATTTAAGGTTATATATGACGGTAATTTTTTTTGTGGTGAAGGCAGACGACCCACTTTTCCTGGGTAGAACCAGTACAGTACACCTCCCACCATTTGTAAGAATCGACACTTCCTCACTTACAAGTCGAGCTCCCAGCGGGATTCGAACCCGCAGCGGCGATAGGCGAAGGTTTACAACGCAACGTTGCTAACCATTCAGCCACGGAGATGGAAACTGCCTGCACCACAGATCGTCAGCCAGCCACGATAGGGAAAATGCCTCACAGATATCCATCTATTGACATGTTTTTCTGAATGGGACATGAAACCCCACTCATTACCGCCAGGCATACATGACTAAAAAAATAATTAATTCCATTAATCAATTTTTAAATGAGAGAATCAATTATTCATGAATTCAGTCAATCGTGTATTTCTAGGGGTCAGTGTGATATCATAGCATTTTGTGCTTCATTTATGTATAGTTACAACAGTGTCACGTTCACCACTCGATTTCTAGTCAAAATCTTTATATCTTCACACTTATGGTTAGTGTACACTTCAACAGCAACTATGATGAAGACTAGAAATGTGTCTATGGGACATGGATGCCCCTACTGAGATAGACGCACAAACCTTTCGGGGCGTACGGCCACGCGGACAGACGGGAAGATTCGGTGGTGGCGGCATAAAAATGTTTTTCATGACACAATCAATCGGATCGATAACTCGCATATATATATGCAGGTAAACGTGTACATCCAGTCAAAAAAAAAATTGCAGCATGATTTAAAACAAAGGTAACAATTTTGCATTAAATATAAACAAAAATTCCTGGTTATGCCCGACATTACACTCTACGATACAAAGGGAATGCTGATTGTTTTGTGTCTTCATACTTCTGACAGTTGCATGCAAGAAAAAAACAAAACAAAAATGCAAGAAGACTGTTAAGCAGTTAATATATTCAAGATACAAGTAAAAAGTTGATACATGTAAACGGATTATAGTACCAAATGGGTTTATTATTTAAATAAACTTTTTTAATGAAATTATCTGCCATAAATAAGTGGATTTATAATGATCACATTGATGCACATGTATATTAACACATTTGTTTATAAATTTCAGCAAAAACAACAAGGATTTCCCTTTCAGATAAGCTGACAATTGAGTATACCTAGAGACCAAATGAATGCCAAAGAAAATAGATAAGGAAAGCATAACCTCTGATAAGGAACAATTATCCAGAAATTCAGCTACCGGTTGTGTATTTTATGGGTTCTACTTACATAGATATAACATATGTTCCATTGGATTGCAGCTGTACAACACATTTTGTTAAATGTTTCTGAGTAATCTTCTCTTTTTTTTGACAAACGATCATTGTTAAGGTTAAAAAAAAGTTATATATAAAAACATGTTTTTTGTAGTTAAGATGATACACAAAGGTGCAGGGGAACCCCCATTATATTTATGCCTGAAGAAATACCAGATAGGTATATCATAGTACATGTATACACTACTCAACTTTTATAATCGATCACCCAGGGTTTTTGAAAATAACACGAATACTAACAACTGGAAATCACTGAAAAACATACCAATATTTTAGTGGAAATCACTGAAAAACACACCAATATTTTATTAAGTTTATCAACAAGGTTTTAGACCAATCAAGGCAGATTAAGTTTTATAAATCGCTATAGCGATATTTGTTTAATGACACCAGTTAAAATTTCAAATGAAAATATAAATTATTAAAAAATATATAATTCTTTAAAAAGTGACCGATTATAAAAGTTGAGTACATCTGATATCAGATATTAAACTGGTGTTTTATAATATTGGTGGAAAATCCAAATAAAGCAATTAAGCTTGGTAAAGAAGGAAACCTTTCTGGATTGTAATATGTTTTTATTACATTTTCATCGGTGAAATATTGGGATTTATCAGTGAAAGAATATTCATAATCGCTAAATATTATTAACTAACTCCGAACTAAAAAAAAAAACTATCTGTGACTCTGAGTTATGACGTCAATACAGTGGTGCTGATGTCAACGTCATTCGCCGATAACTTTCAATAACGCCAATTATTTCGGTTAAAATCATACATAAACTGATTTACATGTAATAACTGCTTTGTTCGATTATAGGGAAATCCTTCACTCAATGGTAGACAAGTTTTGTTTTTTCACTCACTCGCATACGCTCGTTTGCGAAAAAAAAACACATCTACCATCTTGTGAAGGATTTCCCTATAATCGATCCCAACCGTTAAATAATCTCTATTACAACCATACTGTCAGTGGGTTCCTTTACATATACTGCTATACATGTATTGTTTTACACAGACAATTAAAAGAAAACTCAGGCCTTCATTCGACTGCCAATCTTAAATGACCAGGACACGGAAATTCCATTCATTCTGCTCGCCATGACAAGTGCTCATTGATGCAGGACAACATTTTTGTTTACAAATAATAAATAAAACTTATTTGGGTCTATGCTCATGTTTTCATGTATACATTTCACCGAATAAAAATCAGACAGTTATTTCATTTTGGTTATGCTCAATATCTGCTTACTTAAAGGGACACGCTGCAATCTTCAGTTTTTTATCAGACATTGAAATCAGCACCTGGATTTATAAATCCTGTATTATTTTAACTTTAAAACTGCTTGCATATAATTAAATAACAATTTCAGTTGCCTTCGCTATTCTACCAATTTTTTAAAATAAATTATTGGTGCAAAATAATATATAGTTAGTTATATATATAAACAATTTGCTTTGAACGATTCTAATAATAAATATTAATGATTGAACTATTGCAAGTCATGTAGGAAAACTAACGGAACGGCGGGAGTATTTATAATATCAAGATTGCCCAATGTATCTTTAAGAAGTGAATTCTGCTCTTGTTTTTCTTCTTTTTTTTTGTCTTATTGAAAATGTTCAAATAAAAATATTAACTTGATATTTAAGAATTATTATCACACAAAAGACAATTGTGTGAAAGTCAGTGTCAACATTCACTTAACAATTATACAGTATGTCTTCAACACCAAAAGGAATATAAACACCTTCAATATCTTCAATATCATTTACATTTGAAACCGTCACATTTCATATCCATTTCATACAAACAAATATTCGCGTGACATTCAAACATTCAAAATGTCTTTGCATTTACCGTATTGGTAAGTATGAGTGGTGCATATTTAAAACACCTTAAGTAGTATGAATTACGATATTAATATTATGAACCGCTTTTTTTAATGCGAATATAATTATCACAAAACCACAATATAACATCAATTTTCACAACACTTGCGTTATTTTATAAAAACATTTAAAGGTGTAGATTTCACTTAATGATAAAATGGTGATATTCTTTTTAAGCTTGTTCTGTTAAAAGATGAGAGATAGTATTGTGCATTCATTCCTATGGACATGAAATTAGACACCTCGCAAAATGATTTAGAGTCCAGTTTCTTATATTCTATTGTTATGCACTTTCTTGAATTACTAATAAATTATAGCACCTGAAAACACTTTACAGTTGTGAAAAGCAGTCAAAATTTCAGTAAGTATGGTAAATTTAATTTACATTTTTAATTTTACAATTTAATTTACATTTTTTACCGTATTTCTCTCTGTGACAACACTGCATGAGGCATTATTTACCGTATTAACTCCCCTTCACCCACCCATGTTTTTCTTTGCTACCTAAATATATTTTAAATATATTACTATTGTTGCAATATAATCAGCAATTAGTAATATGCAAAAAAGAGTTGCTTTACTATTAATGATTTACAAATATGCAAAACTATAAATAGGATACCGCGAATTTTAAAAACCCATCAAAATTCGCGATGTGTCCCTTTAAATCATAGGGGATTTAGCTTGTATTGGGATGGAGAAATCTGACAAAAAGTGATACGATTTTAAAGTCAAACTGTGTAAGTTTTAATCCTCCCACAGTTGCCTTTGTGTACCTCCGACGTCCATGAGCATGAATAACGGTGTCTTCTGATCCTGCATATAATCAGCTTTTTGGTGACCAACATTGAATGATACAGTTGTAGTGATGGATCACATATATCTATATATAATGCAGCTTAAGATTGTCATTCATTTATTCAGCAAGATTGTATGACAAACCTGAAATTATTTAATCGATAGATTTAGTTATGTGCCATAATGTCATATTTGGAAATGTAAATATACAACCGTGTTGACAGGACTCATAAAGCTATAAAGTTATTTTGATATTGGTTTTGCCTCCCATAAATAGATTTCTTTAAATTTGTATGTTTGTATGGTGTTTTAACATAATTTTTTTGCACATGTTAGGCTATGCATGACGGTCGATTTGTAGCGATGGAGGCAGACCACCCACCCACTTATTCCTGGGTAGAACCAGTAGTAGTACCTCCTGCCATCAGTAAGAATCGAAACTTTCTCACTCAAGCTCCAAAATTCGAACCCGCAGCGGTGAGAGGCGAGAAAGTTTCAAACTCAGCGTCATTTCTTTGAGTACACCTATCAGCTTCTTCCAGGAAGAAAGATAAAATAATATAAATTGCTGTCTGGGACTCTAAAATGATCTGGAGTCATGGGGCTGACACCTTCAAGTTGTCACTTAGACCCACTAAGTTTTCTGTCTGAAACTGCCTTCATTAATCTATAGATTCTCCTAACTTCTCCCCTCTCACCAGGACTGTGTCAGTGGCACCAAATAACCTATATGGACTCACGTACCAAAGGCTCAATGTGAGTTGAGTTGAATTTGGGTTTTACGGTGCACCAGCACAAAAAGGCTATATGGCGCCAACAGAAATGCACATTTCAGGCCCACGCTCCATTTAGATCTAGAAAAATATATGCAGAATGAGCCTAGAACCTTCTCACCTGCAGAATTGCAGAGTTGCTGCAAATTCTATTATAAACACTCCATTATGATCATTGTTTTCTGCCATCACTCAAGTAGCATCTGAAACAATACAGGGAGGATGATGAAGACCTTTTAATAATGAACATGGCAAAAATGACACAATGAACATGAATTCTAGGGGATTTTACCCCTCTGCCTGGATAAGCTATGGCCCGAGACTTCTTGTCCGGGAACCAGGGAACCACACAGGGCTCACTGTGAAACCATTGTATCTTGTTCTTTATGTGTATATATAGTTACCATCAGTGTAACTACTATTAGGCCATACAGGCCGCGGCCTATACATCATTTAAAAAAGGAAAAAAAAAAAAAAAAAAAAAAATTTATGCAATAAAATCTGAAGCAGGGTGAGGGGTTAAGGGACAACATTTGTTTCTTATTTCATTTGACAGTAATGTATGAAATTCAACTTTGTCAAATGTTACTTCTCAATTTTATCAAAAAATTATTTCTTCTATAAATACCACACAAGCTCTCTGTCAGATATACGGCAAAACGCACCAATGCATAGCTAAGGTTAAAAAAATAATAATAAAAAAAAGCCCGGAGAATAGTCCTCCAGACTGCCCTATTTTGTAGGGCCTATATATATATATGCATTTGAGGTCAGCTACACCCATGGTTACAGTAGTTTCACTTTTACACTGAACCAAAAATTCAAATTCAAATTTGAGCGGACGTTCCCTATCGGCAGTATCGATCTTATATTTTAGATTCTATGATTAATTGCCACAAACTGACTTTTGTTCTCGAGTTGACATCAAAATGTTTTCTCAAAGTCTCATAAGAAATCCTCAGTGATTGCTGCTGTCAAACGTTTAAATGAACGTGGATTATCTTTTTAATTCCTGCCTAATCCGAAGTTGATCCTAACAACAAGATTAAAGTATTCTTTTCAGAACAAAATCCCTTGAATAACCCAATGTAACTAAATGACGCTCATAAAAACAATTAATTGTTATCCTATTAGATGGTTACAGTACAGCTTAGGGTAATATTTTTATGAAGAACAATAAAATGACCTAATGCAGAAAAATGATGACCGAATAATAAAAAGGTATGGCGTAACAGCAATATAGATAAGCCGCATTGATACCTATTATATACAAAGTTCAAATGTCTATTCTTTTAAATCCTTTTCTCCATTCATTTCCCATTTATATGTTCTTCTTATTTTCACAAGTATTAGAATTATGTTTGTTTATAATGATTTTGATCTGCAGAATGTAAAAGTTATTTTGAACAGCTCTTCAAACTGTTTATTCAGACTATCAACACACAATGCTAGCTATTTTATTAGGGTCATGTTTTAACTGAATGTTGTTCAAAGGTAATGGTTATTTTAGATGGAGGAAGGATACTTAGGAATCCATTAGGAACTGCCTTAATTTCTTGTATAATTAAGAAGTAAATTTCTGTGATATGCTTGGAGGATAAGCCGTCTATGGGCGGAACCACTCGGTCTACGTGCCCATCCCAATGAAAAGGCTAAAAGGAACGTGTCTTGCCCAAGAAAACTCAAAAAACCTCAGTGGTGCCAGTTCGGCTTGAACCTGGGTCCTCCGGATTCAAGACCATGGCAGACACAAGAAGAGAGGAGCTGACTTGTTTTTTAAATCTGTTCATTTGATAAACTAATGCAAGCAGAGCAATAGGACTTGTCCATGACCACTGCCCAGAAAGCCTACAACAAGTTCGAAGAACATGCCACTCACAGTTTAGTATCATGGTAACTTGGCAAGCATGTTTCAATACTCTCCTTCTTACATGAATAAATTTATTAAAATAAGTATTGATGAAAACAAATCCATTCTATCTGCCTATGATAGTGGGGATCAAAATTATCTGTTCATATACGATTTATAATCCCTTTCCTTAAAAGGGAGGCTTTAAAATAAGAGGAATGGAAAGTGTTGTAAGCTCTTGCATAGATCGGGATAGCATATATCAAGGGGAATGATACAAAATATTCCTGTACATCAAGATACAAGAACTGATCTGGTGCAAACATGTACTGATAAAAATGCTGTTTTGAATAAGATTTTGGTTTAAACCTATTTTACTGGTTCAATTATATTTTACTGCAACATTTCACATTTGTTTGTAAGGGGTTGGGCCACAAGTTCTACAACATGCCGTAAACGTCCTTTTTTAACAAGATTGCGTTGAATATGAAATTGGGGTGTACAGACAAAATCCCCCCCGGACATAATCCCTCTCAAATATTTTAAGATAGGAGGACAAAATCCCTTCCATGAAAAAAAATGGGTAGGACATAATCACCCTCATAAAAAAACTTCGGTAGGACATAATTCCTCCCATCCAATACACAAGGTAGGGTTAATCCTCCCCACCCCCATCCCACAGCCTTTTTAGTTAGATGTGATAATTATTTTACAATTGTGCTTTACAGTTTGCTTTGAAATTTAGCAAGTTTAATTATTTAATTGAAATCTGACATCATAGACAATAATTATTATGACATAATTCATTCTCAATTTGACATATAAATTGATCAATAAATTAAAGGTCGCAAAGTTTTCATTATTAAATTTATGTCTCTTAAAGGAAAAATTAAAGGAAATATCACACAAACGTTAAATTATTTTTTTCGTCTATTCATATAATATAGAAATATATATACAATACAAATTTATACAAATACATTTATGTATTGATGTATTAACACACAAGATGACAAATCAAAAAGTATTCTCCCAATTTAATATGCTTTTTTTTATGTTCCATGTGTTTTCCAATTAACTTTATAGAATGTATATGCACACAAGCAAAGCACACATATTCAATATATGTTGATAAAAAATAAATATATTTATTCTTTGTATACATGTATAACATGCACATTTAATTAAGAACAGTTCAGGCATATACTTTTATATTTTTAAGCCACTGACCAGTCTTCCAAATATTTACAGTTTATTTTTATAAATCAAATCTTTTTTTATAAATGAAATGGCACATTTCACAATACAAACATATCATTTAGACCAATTAAGTTTAATTAATTGACCTACTATAATTATAATAAGGCCAACAAAAAAAAACTGTGTTTCCGGTGGCCTGACCGACCTTATTTTTAAGAGGCCGACCCTAAAACTTTTCTATTTTATTTTAATTTGTTCTGAAACTCAAAAGTGATTTATCGCAATAACTCGAGGTAAACTGACATCACAGAGACAATTTCAGTTGTATTATCAACTTGTATGGGGTTTATGAGATAAATACATGTAAAATCTCACAATATCTTGCTCCAAAAAAAAAAAAAGGCCTATCAAACTACCCTGTTTTTTCAGAGCATGCAATAGGAAACTCACTTTTTTTTTTTGGTCTAAGGCATATTCTCTGAATCCACTTACCGGTACACATTTTTTTATTAGTTATTAATATGCTAATTAGGGGGTGTGGGGTTGGCGGGATTGGGAGATTATGTCCTACACTCTGAAATCGGTTATGTGGCAGGAGGTACAATAACCCCTTAGAATTACACACACATATTCAGAAACTGACATTTACAATTACAATGTATGCCCGACAGATCTCTGCAATATGCCATGGCTGGAAAAAAACAACATGAAAGACTAAAATAACAGCTTGCAGAAATCCTCTCCTGTCTATAGCAATTGCTTTAAGTCGGCCTCTGGCATTCTTTCAGCTATTGTGGAATGTAGAAGAACTGGCTAAAATAACTTCAGGTGGAAATTAAATCTGCAGTAAAGTAGAGTCGTGACACCACTTGTAAGCCACATTACATCATAATTGGTCACTATTATCACCTAAATTCTTTACAATCAATGAATTTGGACAATTAATTGAGGGCCAATAAATTGTTGTAAAATTGGGAATTACCTTCTTAGTTAACCTTCACTGAGGCAGACATTATAAGCTGTGCTAATTCATGGGCATATTTTTTCCTCCTTTTTTTTTTTTTTTAATGTACCACACTGACAAAGCAAACACTAAATTGGGTTAAAACTTTGCATCCTCCAACGCTGTCTTTTGCAAGGTCATGTCAGTTTAACAGGATAACCTAGAATATTGGGAAATGTTTATTTGATTGAATTTTGGGGGAAATATATGTTTTGGAATTAAGGAGTTCCATGACAGTTATATTTAACTTCAAGAATGTTTTATATTTTCACCTTGACAATCAAATTTACAATTTTTCTCAGTTGACAAAAAAATCTCCAGTTACATTTCCCATATAATTCAATACAAAATGGCTGTCTGGATCACATAATGGCAGGAAAGCGACATAAGGTCCAGTAATGGTGGACATTCATTTTGGCATTTCAGACTGACCTGTGTGTGGTAATCTCTTTAATTAACTACAGGTTAATTGGGTGACACTTACACGACCTGACGAAACTGTCATTAACAGTTTAACAGTACATATTATACAGGTAAGATATTGCGGTAGGCACAAGAACTATGTTGATAGACAGTTATCACAAACGGACTCATCACAAACATCCTCAGCCCAGTGCCCATCCTTCGCTGGGTGTTTTGCCCCTTATCTCTGTACAGTCCCTCCAGATGTCAGGGCAACAGTGTCGATCAAGCACAGCCCATCTGTGATGGCTGCCTGTTTTTCCTCTTCGCATCTAAGAAATTACATTCCAGTCACACATAAATTATGCTAATATTCAGACAAGCCACTTCAGAGGGGTTAGACAAACAACAGTGTGTTCCTTTAAAATATTTGTTTGTTTGTATGGGGTTTTACGTCATTTTCAACACATGTAAGGTTATATATGACGGTCGATTTTTTTTATAGTGGAGGCAGACCACTCATTTTTTCTGGGTAGAACCACTACTGTACACCTCCCGCCATCCGTAAGAATCAACACTTTTTTCACTTACAAGTCAAGCTCCCAGTGGGATTCGAACCCGCAGCGGTGAGAGGCGAAGGTTTACAACGCAACGTTGTTAACCATTCGGCCATGGAGAGCTTCCTTTAAAATAACCTTAATAAATACTGGAGATATAATGTCTAATTATTACAGGTATAATTTAGTCACATCGTTTTTCTTGCAAACTAACTCGGATTCAAGCTTTACACAATAAAACGGGAAAAATGTTCAATGCTCTATGTTAGGTACTAAAAAGTAAACTTTACACAGCAAATAACACCATGTAATAAACAGCTTCACTACAAGGTGCAATAAAGGCATCTAATGCACCAAGCAAAGTATATACTTTGATTTTACTTTTTCTTTGATGTTGTTTACATAAATACAGCCAGCCAAGTAATGAAGATTAAAACTACATTAAAGTCTACCATATTTCTGGATAATCCATTAACAAGCCTATCCACATTCTGTTTCAGCAATGTCTGAAATTAAGGCACAATACCATCAGTCACTGAAGAAATCTTCTTCTTTTTTTTTAAAATAATTATCAGATTGAGATGCAGTCCCACAAAATATGACAACAACAAAAGGCTTTGTATTCAGCAAAAACATTAATTACCAAAATTGTCTTCACTAGAAATCCAGAATCTTACTCATTACGTTTTTGGTAAAAACAAATTAAAAATACAGAAACAACAAGTTCACTTACACATGCTCAAGTGGTGATCAAGTTTAACTTGTAACACTCCAATATAACGAATAACTGAACATAATTTAACAATTTTTCAAAAAATTCAATATTCAAAGCTGTTAAAATGTTATGCAAATTATGCAAATCTTTAAAATTTAGAGCCTTGGTTGAATGAATTTCATTTTCCTGGATTTACAGATTATTTCCTGTGTTGGGCAATTCTGAATGGGATTTTAACTTAATCCCTAATAAATAGGTAACTTTTTATTACCGGTATGATGAAATCTAGCAGGTGATACCTACAACCCATACAAAGCCTCAAGGTCTAGACCTGTGACTGGAAGGAAAATAACATCTGGTAATGTTACATGTATGTACATCAAGCAGAAATGTGTTGCAATGTGTTTGTTTGAATGGTGTTTTACGTCATCTAAGAGCACATTTTAAGGCCATATACGACGGTCGATTTTTTTTTGTGGTAGAAGCAAACCAACCCATTTTTCCTGGATAGAACCAGTACTGTATACCTCCCGCCATCCATAAGAATTAACACTTTGTCGTTTACAAGTTGAGCTCCCAGGGCCAATCTGAATTGAATTGGGGTTTTAAGGGCGCACCAACACATGAAAGGTTATATGGCGCCTAACAGGAATGAACATGCCAGGCTCATCCTCCATGTACATCGAGATAAAATATGGAGAACGTGCCTAGAACCTTCTCACCCTGAACTGCAGAGTTGCTGCAAATTCTATTGTAGACACTCGATTTTCGCTGGAGCCATGTTATTGTTTTTCTGCCACTGTTCTATTGATATGAGCGAGATGGCACCTGAAACAATGCAGGGGTCATGAGGAAGACCTTTAATGAGTATAAACAAAAAATGATAAAATGAACATGAATTTGTGGGGTTCTACCCCTCTGCCTTCCCCTCCAACTGGATCTGCAGTGGTCCCATTCTTTGCCCCGTAACCACACGGGGCTGAGAGGCAGGAAGGCTTACAATGCACATCGTTAACCCCTCGACCATGGATGCGCTAAGAGTTTTAGAGATTTTAAACATATCTATATACATACACAAGTATAAATATTTGGGTAATCAAATATCAAATTGTACATAAAATCTGTAAAATAATTTTGTAAATTCTGTTATTAGTACAAATAATTGAAATTTAGAAGATCTTGTTTGTATGGTGTTTTATGTCATTTTCCAACACATGTCAGGTTATAGATGACGGTCAATTTTTTTGTGGTGGAGGCAGACCACCCACTTTTGATGGGTAGAACCAGTACTGTACACCTCCCGCCATCTGTAAGAATCGACACTTCCTCACTTACAAGTCGAGCTCCCAGTGGGATTTGAACCCACAGTGGTGAGAGGCGAGAAGGTTTATAATGCAACGTTGTTAACCACTCGGCCACGGAGAGACACCCTATAGGGTCTACCATTTTCTAAACATCAAAATCTGTTTAAAAAAAATTTACTTCTCGAATAAGTAAAGGTTATTTAGGCCAAATAAAAAAATACCCGTGTTTCCGGTTGCCAGACCAACCCTAGTTTTAAGGGCCCGACCTAAAACATTTTATGCTTAAAACAAGAGGCCCAAGTGGGCCTGTGGACGCTCTACTGGCAAACACGGCTTTTATAACATCAATGAAGCGAGTGACTGCCATTTACGTATTTTTGAAAGTTTCGGGCAAAAAACAGCTTTTTAACTAAATCAGGGGCCATAACTAAAGAATCTGGTAAAGTTTGGTACAGATCAGATGAAAAATGACGGCCCTACCGTATTAACGAGGCAAAATATAGCATTTTTAACTAAATCAAGAGCCGTAACTCCTCTGTTACTGGTCCGACTGGTCCAACATAGAGGTAAAAAAAATTAAACAAATAAAAAAAATTAAAAAAAAATTAAAAAATGAAAACAAATTAAAACAAAAAAAAAAAAAATAAAAAATAAAAAATAAAAAATAATTAAACAAAAAAAAATCAAAAAAAAATCAATCAATGAATAACTGGAAAAAAAAAAAAAAAAAAAAAAAAAAAAAAAAAAAATTAAAAAATTCAAATAAAGACACCATTAAATAAAAATAATAATCATATAAAAAAAGAAAGTCATAAAATCTGCCAAAGTATGCAAAATGAAGGCCCTAACGCATGACGAGGCAAATTATAGCATTTTTAACAAAATCAAGGGCCATAACTCCGCTGTTACTGGTTCAATATGGCTGGTTTCCAAACTTGACCAAGATTTCATAGACATTAACGATAAAGTTTGGTAAAGATCGGATGAAAAATGAAGGCCCTATCGTCTTAACGAGGCAAAATATAGCATTTTTAACTAAATCAAGGGCCATAACTCCGCTGTTACTAATCCGATATGGCTGGTTTTCGAACTTGTCCGAGCTTTCTTTGATATTAACAATCTGATAAAGTTTGGTAAAGATCGGATGAACAATGAAGCCCCTATCGTCTTAACGAGGCAAAATATAACATTTTTAACTAAATCAAGGGCCATAACTCTGCTGTTACTGGTCCGATATGGCTGGTTTTCAAGCTTGTTCGAGCTTTCAACAACATTAACAATCTGATAAAGATTGGTAAAGATCAGATGAACAGTGAAGCCTCTATCGTCGTAACGCTGCAAAATATAGCATTTTTAACTAAATCAAGGGCCATAACTCCGCTGTTACTAGTCCGATATGGCTGGTTTTCGAACTTGTCCGAGCTTTCATTGCTATTAACAATGTGGTAAAGTTTGGTAAAGATAGGATGAAAAATAAAGGCCCTATCGTCTTAACGAGGCAAAATATAGCTTTTTTAACTAAATCAAGGACCATAACTCTGCTGTTTCTTGTCCGATCTGGCTGGTTTTCGAACTTGTCCACGCTTTCATTGATATTAACAATGTGGTAAAGTTTGGTAAAGATAGGATGAACAAGAGGCCCAAGAGGGCCTGTGGACGCTCTACTGGCTAACATGGCTCTTATAACATCAATGAAGCAAGTGACTGCCATTTACGTCTTTTTGGAAGTTTCGGGCAAAAAACAGCTTTTGAACTAAATCAAGGGCCATAACTAAAGAATCTGATAAAGTCTGGTAAAGATCAGATGAAAATGAAGGCCCTACCGTATTAACGAGGCAAAATATAGCATTTTTAACTCAATCAAGAGCCATAAATCCTCTGTTACTGGTCCAACTGGTCCAACATAGAGCCAAAAAAAAAAAAAAATTAAAAAAAAATTAAAAAAAATTTAAAAAAAAAAATAAATAAAAAAAAAAAAAAATAAAAAAAAAAATTAATATTAAAAAAAATTTAAAAAAATAAATATATTAATTTAAAAAAATAATTAAAAAAATAAAAGTTTGGTAAACGATCGGATGAAAAATGAAGGCCCTCTCGTCTTAACGAGGCAAAATATAGTGTTTTGAACTAAATCAAGGGCCATAACTAAGCTGTTACTGGTCCGATATGTTTGGTTTACGAACTTGTCCGAGCTTTCATTGATATTAACAATGTGTTAAAGTTTGGTAAAGATAGGTTGAAAAATGAAGGCCCTATCGTCTTAATGAGGCAAACTATAGCATTTTTAACTAAATCAAGGGCCATAACTACGCTGTTATTGGTCCGATATGGCTAGTTTTCGAACTTGCACGAGCTTTTATTGATATTAACAATCTGATAAAGTTTGGTAAAGATCAGATGAACAATGAAGCCCCTATCGTCTTAACGAGGCAAAATATAGCATTTTTAACTAAATCAAGGGCGACAGCTCCGCTGTTACTGGTCCGATATGGTTGGTTTTCGAACTTGTTCGAGCTTTCAATGACATTAACAATCTGATAAAGTTTGATAAAGATCGGATGAACAATGAAGCCCCTGTCGTCTTAACGAGGCAAAATATAGCATTTTTAACTAAATCAAGGGCCATAACTCCGCTCTTACTATTCCGATATGGCTGGTTTTCGAACTTGTCCGAGCTTTCATTGATATTAACAATCTGATAAAGTCTGGTAAAGATTGGATGAACAATGAAGCCCCTAGCGTCTTAACGAGGCAAAATATAGCATTTTTAACTAAATCAAGGGCCATAACTCCGCTGTTACTAGTCCGATATGGCTGGTTTTCGAACCTGTCCGAGCTTTCATTGATATTAACAATGTGGTAAAGTTTGGTAAAGATATGATGAAAAACGAAGGCCCTACCAATTTAACGAGGCAAAATATAGCAATATAGCATTTTCAACTAAATCAAGGACCATAACTCTGGTGTTACTGGTCCGATCTGGCTGGTTTTCGAACTTGTCCGAGCTTTCATTGATATTAACAATGTGGTAAAGTTTGGTAAAGTTAGGTTGAAAAATGAAGGCCCTATCGTCTTAACGAGGCAAATATAGCAATATAGCATTTTTAACTAAATCAAGGGCCATAACTCCGCTGTTACTTGGCCGATCTGGCTGGTTTTCGAACTCATCCGAGCTTTTATTGATATTAACAACCTGTTAAAGTTTGGTAAAGATTGGATGAAAAATGAAGGCCCTATCGTCTTAACGAGGCAAATATAGCAATAAAGCATTTTTTAACTAAATCAAGGGCCATAACTCTGCTGTTACTTGGCCGATCTGGCTGGTTTTCGAACTCATCCGAGCTTTCATTGATATTAACAACCTGTTAAAGTTTGGTAAAGATTGGATGAAAAATGAAGGCCCTATCGTCTTAACGAGACAAAAGTTAACAACGGACGGACGGACGACGGACGGACGGACGACGGACGGACGACGGACAACTCGGCATCCCATAAGCTCTGCTGGCCTTCGGCCAGTAGAGCTAAAAATGAAGGCCCTATCGTCTTAACGAGGCAAAATATAGCGATATAGCATTTTTTAACTAAATCAAGGGCCATAACTCCGCTGTTACTTGTCCGATCTGGCTGGTTTTCGAACTCATCCGAGCTTTCATTGATATTAACAACCTGTTAAAGTTTGGTAAAGATCGGATAAAAAATGAAGGCCCTATCGTCTTAACGAGACAAAAGTTAACGCCAACGACGGACGGACGACGGACAACTCGGCATCCCATAAGCTCTGCTGCCCTTCGGCCAGTAGAGCTAAAAACTTTTTTTTTTTTCAATTTTTTCTAAACAATGATTTATCACATAGCTTACATCATGGAAGTGAAAGATAACACCATTTTATATTTTCTGTAATCAAATGACACAGCAAAAGTGGAAATTATGTAGGGAAGCCATGTGATTTGCCTGGAATGTCATGATACATTCAGAGTTTAACATTTTATTTCAGGTAAACAATGTGATGCTAATTAATTATTAAACTATTTTGTAAAATGCATGTTAAACAAAGGTCTTTTGGTTTAAAGACTTTAAAATCCTGATCTTATATCGAGGTAAACTGATGACAACATCACAGAGAAACTTTCAGTTGTGTCATCAACTATGAGATAAATAGAATCTGGCAATATCTTGCTAAAAAAAAATGAAAAAAAGAAAATGCCTACCGACCTACCCTATTTTTTTTAGAGCATGCAATAGGAAAACACACATTATTTGTTTTGCCTTATAATTCCGTATCTCTTATTGTAGACCCAGCAACACCCAAAAGCAACACGTTATTATAAATATACATCATTTCATTTTGCTGCTGAGCATTGATTCAAGACCTCAAATCTAGGCCTCTGGTCATAATCTTAAGCTCCCTTTAAAGGAAATGAGAATGCTACCAGTACAGATAAGCCGGTGTCAAGTACCCACTGTATTGATAAATAAAATCCAGTGTCAACAAAAGTAACAATTACTTTGGGTTTGCATACCAGATATTTGTTTGGACAGAAAACAAATGATACTGCTACTCCTGGTTAGAAGGCAATAATGGGGTAACATTAGTCAACACTGGACCATAGCTTATGCATACATGTATTACAAACATACAATTTGTTCAATAGATTCATGATTAATATTTGATCACGTAATAAAATAAATAAATATTGAAATATAAATCCTAAAACGTCTTTAGTTTAATACACGTATTACATGTATACTTGCTATCATTTATATTAAAGCATGAATGTTTGACATTAAGGTCATGTGTAGTAAGGCCAAAAAAAAATACCCGTGTTTCAGGTGGCCCGACCGACCCTAAAACTTTTTATGAAAATAAATAAATAAATAAATAAAAATTTAAAAAAAATAAAATTGTTCTGAACAATGATTTATCACAATATATTGAGGTAAACTGAATTTTCAGTTGTATAATCAACTTGTTTGGGGTTTATGAGATAAATACATGTAGAATCTCACAATATCTTGCTCCAAAAAAATAAAAGACCTACCGACCCTAATTTTTTAGAGCATGCAATAGGAAACACACCTTTTTTTTCTTTTTGCCTAACCTCAGTGTGTTTGTGCGTGTGCACTTAATATCTGAATATCATGTTTTTTAGTCACTTTTAATTCCTGATTTGGATAAAATGGTATATGGATAAATCACAGAATGTCAGATTCATGTATATTATAAAATATTAATTTACAAACTCTTCAGGACTGTAACCAGTGGCAAAACACGGAGGTAGAAAGAACAAGGGTTAAAGGGCACATTTATGTATGTCCCCACCAAAAAGTTTTAAAATTGTATATATATGATGAACTGTAATGCTTTCTTAAATAAATAATTCAGAAACATATCTATATCATATTGTAAGGAATTGTAAGGAACTGTGTTTTATTTGCTTCCATGGTTAAAGGATAAATTGACCTGAGTAGCATTCCAATCTAGAATCGTATAATGTCAGCGGGCCTGATGTTGAGGCAAATAAAATGGACCTATAAAAATATGCACATGAATGCAAATTCTAAAACATGAGGATGTTCATAATAATGCAAGCACTCGAGTTGAGTGTTGTTCTAGATAGTTTACAAGTTAGGCAAAAAAAAAAATACCTGTGTTTCCGGTGGCCCACCGACCCTATTTTTAAGAGACCGACCCTAAAACTTTTCATGAAATTTTTTTTTAAAAAAATTGTTCTGAACAATGATTTATCACAATATATCGAGGCAAACTGAATCACAAAGCAACTTTCAGCTGTATCATCAACTTGTATGCGGTTTATGAGATAAATACATGTAGAATCTCACAATATCTTGCTCCAAGAAAAAAGGAAAAAAAAAGAAAATGCCTACCTACCGACCATATTTTTTTAGAGCACGCAATAGGAAACACACCTATTTTTTGGTTTGGCCTTACCGCGGCGGCATTAAAAAAACGAGGGCGGGCGGGGATGAGAATCTAGCAATTAATTTATTATGGCCTAAATAATGAACTTTACACGTTTTTACCCCAATTTTGACTATCTCTCGCTTCTTTTCCCCCAAAATCAGCAGGCCAATTCAAATTTTCTCAAAAAAGCCGATTTATCATTGAGAAAGATAATTAATCCACATTGCTTAGTACTGGTTCTACCCAGGAAGCCATCGAGAATCGAGAGTAATTAATATATTAAAGCTGCAATAACTTGTTTCACAATCGATGTAAAAAGAAATATGTCCAAATAAAATAAAGTACAAGGATGACAAAACTTATTTATTTGGTATTTTTAACAAGAAAAGTGCCACATTTTTTTATGTTTTTGTGTGTTTGGTAGAAAAATAGTTATAGATCCAGAGATATAGTACTATGTCTCTAACAGTTCCCTTAATAGTATGTAACATATAATTGCTTAATATTCTTTGTGGACCAGTAACCCAAGAAACTTAAACAGATTGTCTTGTGAACTAAATCCTAAAATATACATGCTTGAAAACTCAATGAACAAAAGATCATCATGTTAGAACATAAGTGGATTTAATAGAACAGGATGAGTTAACCAGGTTTCTTTGATGTTGACATACAACATAGATTGTCGCAAGTCATTATGTAAGACTAAAGTGGCTCCGATAATTTTATTATCAAAACTGTCCCCCAGGGCCTTTTCCTTGTATCAAGTGAAAAGTGACCCGTCCCACTGTCCACAGCAAGGACAAGTTGACCAGACAGTGACGACAGTGACTTAGAGTTTAATGTACCAGCTATTTATATATATGCTTTACATTAGATTTTTAAAAAAAATACTAAAAAAAAAATACCATTGAACTTAATATAAACACAATTTAAACTAGAGTATTATATATAATGAAGGTAAACATCTAAATTCTCAATATTTAAATGCTTCAAATAAAATATTTAATTTTAAGATAACACATTTGTCAAGGATGTACCTTGCTAAAAATCTAAGGAACAGATGTGTTAAACATGTTTGAAGATGTGAAATACAAATCTTAGCTCAGTCAAGGCTTATTACAGTATGAAATGACATGTAAGAGAACAAATAAATAGTAATACTTGCAGTCTCTAGCCCAATCTGAGCAGTTTTTTGATAGTGTATTTGCAATGCACACTTATGTCACTTATGACTTAACTGAATGCTTGTTTGCTTTATTATATAATGAACTTTAAAGTCATCACTTGAGTACATTAACTCTTAATTCCCCTAACTGGCACAAGTTGGCAGGTGTTTGTGAAAACTGGGGGTAGGTGTAAACAGGAAGTGTCAAAGGTAACTAGAGGTGTTATACAGGAATTTAAAGATCAGCAAAGAAAGTGTGAAAATAAACATTTGAACACTGCCATGATCAATTACTATATGGTTAATCAGCACTACTGATAATCTTTTCAGGGCTGTACATACTGTTTTTGACAAAAGCAAATTATTTCTAAGGGTGTCGAAGTGGCATGCGCCACCATAAAAATAAATTTCTGCATGTGATTTCTGTGTTTAGTGTATGTTTATGACCTTTTTAATGCATACTTCAATTGTTACAAAATTCTCAAAGTACCTTGTTATGTCTACCAGTAACCTGTCTGTATAAATTATTTTTAGACATACATGTATAATAGTATTATACATGTATGTCTAAAAATAATTAGACAGGGTCATACAAATTGTATGTCTAAAAATAATTTATCATTATCACACATGTAACTATGTATATATATTATGTGTGCATAGGATTTGCTCAATTTTCATATTGTTAAAAATGTATTTGATTTAATTTGTAAGAAAATGATTTGGCACTGGCCTATGAACTCAGCTGCAGTTGCATTGATTACACTTTGTACATGTATAATATACGGTGTGCCTAAAAACAGTAAGGTAGAGTAAGGTAGCGTAAGGTGGCGTAAGGAGGCGTAAGGAGGCGAAAGGTGGCGTAAGGTGGTATAAATCGGCGTAAGGATGTACAAATACCATTATATTGTGGTTTTATGCCTCATATATAGCAATATTAATTCAAACGAGAATTATTAACTTATTAGTAAAATATATCCCTAGGGTGAAAATGACGATTTAAAGTTGTATGATGCAAAAGGCCATGCACATGTTTTATATATATAAATCGGCGTAAGCCTGCAAACAGTTGGCATAAATCGCCCATAAATCGGTTGTAAATACCACATGCTTATATAACATTGTATTATATTAAATTCTTTTTATTAGAAAGAAATAAAAAATGATAGAGACACAGACATATTAAGGTTATTAGGTTGTGATAGAGAGAAGTAGAGATAGTGTACAAGAATATGTATATAACTATTATATGCTTATACTAGTATCGCTTCTTCTCTCTATCCTTCATGTAATGGAAGCTTTTGGTCATGACTTTTGGTAAGTATGCTATTATTTGATCTATTATTTGATCTGAAATATATACATTTTCTATATTCATTTGAACAAAAATAAATGTATGAATTTTCATGATGAGGAAGATAAGGCACAATTTCCTTGTGGAACTTGTAAGAAGGAATGTGAACAAAGTTGCCTTTTTTGTGAGGTAAGTCCGCTATTTTACATATGACAGATACGAGAAGTTACGCTAATAGTATCCTGAAAACAAGGCTTATACTTGTCACTATTTTATACGAAGTTGTAATAAATGTTCAGTTCCAATTTTGGTTAACAAGTTAATTATATCTGTTCTAGTAAAATCAAACGTATGATTATATATATTGGTTTAACATGGTCCAACCTTTTAAGGTATTGACCTGTAATGGTTCTTAATGAGATCTTTAATAACTTTACATATATATTTAAATGAGGTTAACTTCTTTCTAAAACGCAAATTGACAGTATATTTCATTTCTGTGTTCTATATCTTGACTAATTTGTATTCATAAGGCATGTGTAGATATTCCGATTTTTATTAAATATCGCCTTAGATTACAAGGTATACTCGTAATTAAAACCCATTTTACAATGATAGAAAATGTAACTTGTAACATATACACAGATACGTGCTAAATGCAAATACAGTCTGCATAACGTTAAAATCATCGTGCTTCACGGTAGCACCTTTTAAGTCATACCACATAACAGGAGTCGTTAGCTCCTAACCCGTGCTATTTTAATTAGGGTCAATAAATTAAAGAAGCCAGTGATATATTACAGTTATTGCGCATGGTGTTATTTTCGCTGTTGGGATAGGAATCCGGGAACCTGCCCTACTCTGATTATCGAATAGATTCCTATGGTTCTTTAACGTGTTTTAAAAGCATTTAAATTACGAAACGAAACATTATATGGAAATTAGTAAATATAGGTAATTTATTTTACCGAATGTGTTATGAAATGTATGGTTCAGTATTTATTTATATTATGTAGTAATACGCCTTCTCAATGCTTAAGTCCACTTAACAAATGATAGAAATTGTTGTGCGCGTGAGTGCGTAAGTGATTGAGTGAGTGCATGCGTGCGTGCCAGTATACTTGCATTTTGCTGTGACTGTCTCAGATTAACAAAAGTTTCTTGTTTGTAAAATCCTACACTGTTGCCATGTTTTATGTAACTGTATATTGTATCCTCACGGGCTTTTAAGCCTATTGGAATTTGGAAATAAAGTTATCTATCTATGACTGCCTTCCTTGTTCAAAAATGGAACACTGATGTTGAAAATAATCGAGTTTTATGTTTGTATAGACATTTTAAAACCTCATTCTCATATGAAGTGTATTTAAATATATTGCCGTTGAAATTAAGAACTGCCATGTCGAGGATAAGATTATCCTCCCACAGACTTAGAATTGAAACTGGCAGATATTCACAAAATAGAACTGAAAGATATCAGAGATATTGTACATTGTGTAATAGTACAGACTTAGAAGATGAATATCATTTTGCATTGACCTGTCACATATTTACAAATGTAATATGTATTTATATGACGTGTGTATCTTAAAGGGGGTACTAGTATTAGTGTAGCAATATGATTAAAATTTAATATTAAAACTTAATAGTGTGAAACAATAATTTGCTTTATACCATATTTATAATTAATATTAATGATTAATGATTGTGTATCTTAAAGGGGGTACATCTGTTTTTTCTACAAAGTCCGTATTCTAGTATTATTGTAGCAATATGATTAAACTTAAATAGTGTGAAACAATAATTTGCTTTAGACCATATTTATTATTAATATTAATGATTGCAAGTTATACATAAAAGAACGCCGTGAAAAAAAAAAAAATGTGTGTCCCTTTAAGTTATACATTTTGATAAGAAATTGAAAAAACACCATGAATGTTTGCATTTGGGAATTACAACAGTAAAAACATATATTATACAAAATTCTTTTTAATAGACTCATTTGGAAATAAATAAAATATTTTAAATTATATTATACTGAATTATATTATACCACTAATCAACTAGCATATTATTATGTTACTAATGTTTCTGGTAATTACTTATTCGGTAAAAATTAATTGACACTATAATTGATAGAAGTAGCTGTTCACGTAAGCTGTCTAATCCGCTTTGACATCGTTTGCTATGAAAAGCGCAATACACATCTTAACAAATACATTTGTTTATTTATAATTGAGAGAATGGTGTCAGTGTCAGTGTTCACGCTCTGATCATATATAAGTCAAAATGTGCCAGCACAATTTACAATTCTTAATACAACACAAGATATGAGAATGGTTTATGCAATATTTGGAGATAGTTATGTGCGTCGGCTAGAACTCTTTACGAAAGGAAGACTTGATTTAAATATTGAATGCAAATACTTCGGCGAGCCTGGGATGTCAACAAAGCGAAAATTCCGCACAAAATTTGACGAACTGGTTACATTTCAGCCAAGGTAAGGATACACTATACATTACATCGTACATCATTTTACAGATTAACAGTCGTTAATAGCGTATGCAATTTGAAACATACATATGCATACTAATATATTATAATACATAAATAAGTTTCAAAAGCAATAAATAACCAAAAATGCTGCTAACTATAGTATACCAAATAACACAGATAAATAATAACTATGATGTTCTTATATTCACAGGTACGTCTTTATTAACTTAGGCGGAAACGATATAGGCGCTGGGTGCGATCCATCGACTATTTTCCGGGACATTGTCGACATAACACAGAAACTTAAAGATGCTGGAGTGGAACGTGTATTCGTCGCTAGCATTATTGAGAGGGGATCTTTCCCCAGTTGGACAGGGATGAACAGATCTAGATTCAACAAAGTGAGGAGATCGATAAACAAAAAACTAAGTGACTACTTTCGTGAGGACTTCGTCGATGTAGGAAAGAAAATACGTTTTCCTAAACATTATAATAAAGACTTAGTTCATCCGGGATATGAAGAAGGTGGTTTACAAATCTTCAAGCATAACATTCAACGATGTTTTGGGCAAACATTGAAATAATACCGTTAAAGTTTGCTCTTTATATGTATAAAATATGTTTTTATAAACTATGAATAAAGAAACTATTTTGACATACACTGTTTCTGTTACCGGATTAATGTATTATTAACTCATTACAGATTATCTACATACATGACGAAGCAAATATTTAAATCATAAAACACATTCATGTAGTGACTTTATGTATTATACCTAATATTCTATTCAACTTATTATTAACATTTGTCATCTAACATTAAATCTGTAGCTCCTCCCTCTATTGATCTAAACAACTGATACCATGTGGCATCCCAATAAACAATTAACACGTGCCATTATGAAAACCAATCAACGCACGACATCTGTGCGAATCAAGACGCGTGCCTTATATAATCGAAGTTTCAGTAATACTACATTCTTCATGTATTGATGTTTTTTATAATGTAATTATTGAAATATTTAATGCTTATAAGCATTCAGATAAGACTGAACTTTTAGAAAAAATATATCATTGAGAGAATTTAAACAAACAAAAGAGGCACACACAGCAATATGGATTTGTTTTGTGATAATTGGTACAATAATGGAGTCAAAACACAAAAGTATTGACAAAAAAATCATTTAAAATTGGATTTAACTATTTTGTTCAATGCAAATATATTCTATTAATCTATTTGTTAATATATAAAAAGAATGTGTATACAGCTTTAGATATTGATTTTATGACTCCTTTTCGTAGACGGAAAGTCCTTTTCGTATGGTCAAAATGGAGTAAAAACACAAAAGTATTGACAAAAAATTAATTTTAAGTTTGATTTAATTTTTTAATGCAACATATATATGCTCCCTACTCCCCATTTGCCATATTTTTGCCACCTTACGCTATATTTTGCCACCTTACGCCACCTTACTCCACCTTACGCCACCTTACTCCACCTTACGCCTCTTTACGCATCCTTACTGTTTTTAGGCAGACCCAATCACACCGCTCAACACTTCGGGATTTCGGACTCACGTTCTTCTTTCGGTTTGTGGGATCTATCCATATTTGTAATATTTGTATTTATCAGAAAATTGTTCTCACAGTTAAAAATATTTTGGCTGTCCTAAAATAATATATTTAATACATAATTTATTTAATAAATATGCAATTAAAATCTAAAAGAAATAAAAATCGCCATAAAAGAAACCAATTAACAATAGATCCCTTTCACAAAAAAACTCTTCACATAGGAGGTTTCCCCCGAAGAATGTTACCGATGTCACAGTTGACATAAATGTTGATATTTTGCTTGCTGTAACACAGATTATTGTCATTTAATTTTTATGCAGTTGTCTTCATTTGTCATCATTTATTTCTTATAAAGTCCGTGTGCCAGTTTGTACATAACTTCAATATTTATCATTGTATTTTATTTGTTTGGTCAAAATATTATCAGTTTCAACAGAGACGTAATAAACCACTTCATAGATCTCTGATTTAATTTTCACATCCCTGAACTTTTTCTGACTGACTGTCACTGAGGGCCAGTGATCACTAGTAATGGCAATATTTACATACATTCTTTAATTGTAGTGTTTCAAAATGGACATGAAAGCTGTTATTGAAAAGCTTTTTTAGGATGGTATTCTCAGATATCATCTTGTGCGTCATGATGGGAACATAAACGGTTAACTCAGCAGTCCCATATATAGGAGTCTATCCTTCTAGCAAGTTTAAGAGCCACAGAATGTTTTTCGTTAGAAAGAATTGTTGGGCATGTTCCCGGGACTCATGGGTATCATTCAACTCTCTCTGGGGCGGCTCTAAATAATCTGTATGATGAGTAGTTAAACAACATATCTAAGAACACATTGTCAATAAGTTGGAAATAAGCAAAAATATTTTACAGTTGGTGTATTTACAGTCTTGTAAGCCAAAGCTGTACATCTGCTGAGGCCAAAAGGAAAATAGGTGTGTTTCCTGTTGCATGCTCTAGGCTTTTTCTCTCAGCGAGATATTGTGAGGTTTTATTTATCACATAACACCATGGATACAAGTTGGTGATACAACGTGAAAGTTTCTCAGTGATGTTGTCAGATTACCTCGATATAAGACCACCAAAGTTAAATTATGCGTTTATGTTAAAAATAATAGGACACTTTAAACCAGAAGACCATTGTTTAACATGCATTTTACTAATTTAGTTTAATTGTTTATTAGCATATTGCCATTACTAGTCGCATTGATTACATGAAAGAAGAATATTTAACTCTGAACGTATCATAATTATTACTATGCAGGGCTCCAGAAATTGGATAGCCCGACGCCCGGGGCTAGTCAAAATTGAAGTCGGGCTTGCAACAAATTCCATGCAGATAGCCCGTCGGGCTAGTCCAAAAAAAAAAAAAAAATCCCACTGCCTAAATTACAAGATCTGTGTATAACAAACACGCGCCCGTCAGGCACCTGTAATAAAACATCCCCCACATGTGTCATAATCTGTTAATTGCACTCGCTTAGGTAATTCAATTAGCATTCGTCGCGGGCGTCGGCGATTTTCAACATCAAAACAAAACATGCTGTAAAAGTCCATCCTCCAAGAACCTTAATTGACAGTCGGCATTACCCAATCAATTGATGTGTAGTATTTCAACTCGGGTCGATTAGCCAATGAAACCAGTTTTTAAAAATACTACCGGTTGATCACATGTTCGTCACATGGTCAGCTCAAAATGGCGGTACAGACTCAAACGATTACAAATAGGCCAATACAGAATCGAAATCAACACAATCACGCTGATTTGTCGGCGACTTTTGATGAATCAAGAGACCATGGACTTTTGATAATGGAAGCATGCTTTATATGAAACTGTGAAAAGCGAAATATATCAATAATTAGATAACATTTAGAAATTCCTGACTCAGGGGAATGAACTCCCGCGAAGCGAAACTGATAAGATACACGGAAATATATGTAATATATTTGTGAGAAGAAATATCGATTTCTTTGTAAATAAATGTTAAACAGTTATTTTCATATACAGTTAACAGTTTATATTTATTTTCCAATGTATTTTGCCGATTAAAATGCCTTTCTGGGAGAACTGGACTTGAAAACTTGTATCACTGTATACAATTTGTGGGTGGGGTAATGCTAAAAAAAAATCCTAAATTGTTCCATCTTACCATTGCTACGCTTTCACCCAATGACTACTGCCAACGCAACTTAAACGTACATCAATTGGTTATGAGAAGATACGAATTACTGATATTTTTTTTTGATTTTCTCAGTATTTAATGAATTATAATGAGTATCTGAATCCGTTAAATCAGAATCAGCTTTAACATAATGAAATGTCGTCAGCTGGGTATAAGTAATAGATAGAGTCAGGTCTCAGTGAGCTGGTTCATTTAAATAAATTTTACTGAAACGAGATACGTAAAAGTATTGCCAAACAAGATAAATGATAACTGACAAAGACAAATACAAACGGACACATTATTTTTAAGGCAAGTAAAAAAACAGGGCTGGTGATAAAAAAACTCAGGGCTAGTGAAAAAAAAAATAGGGCTAGTGGATTTTCAGGACCCACTAGCCCTGGGCTAGTCCCCTAAAAAATAAATCTTGGAGCACTGCTATGATATTCCAGACAAATCATAAGGTTTACGTAGATATTTTATACTTTTTCTGTAATAATTTGCATAGTTATAACACCAGTGCCCAGTGGATTACAGAAAATGTAGAATGGTGTTATGTTTTACTTTCATTCATTGTGTTAAATCATCCTTCAGAACAAATTGAAAAAACTTTTTTATTTTTTTTTAATTTTGGCATCAAAAGTTTTAGGGTTGGCCCCTTTAAAAACAGGGTCCGTCGGGCAACCAGAAACATGTCCATTTTTCTCTTTGGCCTAATATCACAAATCAACCACACTGACTATTTCTTTTGATTGTTTTATTATGCTAGATTATTTTTTTTTTTGTAAAATTATGATTTTCATTAACAGTTTGACCCCAAACCTTAAAAGAAAATATTCCAGTCAAATTAAGAAGGTCAAAAGTATTTGAAAAAAACACTAGAGATACCTCAAGTGTTATGTTTTACTTCCATTCATGGTTGTAAATCGTCCTTCAGAACAAATTGAAACAAACATTTTTTTTTTTTTTTTTTCATTTTGGCATCAAAAGTTTTAGGGTTGGCCCCTTAAAAACAGGGTCCGTCGGGCAACCAGCAACATGTCCATTTTTCTCTTTGGCCTAATATCACAAATCAACCACACAGTGATTTTTTTACAATTTCACTTGTACGAGTCCTAGGACTCGCTGGGCCAAAAATCTATGAGTCCCAAAACTAAAGGAGTGAGTCCAAGGTTTGTGGTATCGTCATACCCAAGCCAACTGAACAATTTCTCCCAACAACTGTTGTATTTGCGGATTTTGGTAGGTGGTTTAATTGCCGAGATATATCCTTTGGATACCTTTCACCGGTGGGTACTGATCGCCGGTGTAATCCGAATTTGCGCTGTTACTTCCGCTGTTCTTTGTTGAAAAATGGTGCGTGTCTATTGTCAACTTACCAAAGTGTAATGAAATGCCTTTTTTACGAGTAAGGTCCATTTTATTTTCATTTGAATTCATAAAACTTGGTAGTTTGAAGAATAACTTGCTGTGGACATATTTTATGGCTATTTTTTTTTTAATAGTAATGGTGATCAAATCAATCCAAATCTAAAAAAAAAGGGAAAACAAACATCTTCGATTTATTAAAGTGTTGTTGCTCTTTTGTTTTTACCAATATTGGCAAGAAGTTTTGTCGAGTATTCTGATAGGGTAATATTTTACCATTACACCGGCGATCGGTACCCAAGAGAAACAAATATGGCGACTATACTTCCTTAACTAACAACATTTTTACGAGTGGTAAACTGATATCTGTTTGCAGAAAAGGTGTTTATAATTAAGTGAAAATGTTTTTTTAGTCAGATAACGAATAATAAGATACATAATCCCAGACTTATAAATTTCTTTTAAGTTGTTTGCTATTAACTACCACGGCGATCGGTACCCCCAGGATACTGGCTGTTTGAGCGTCATTATTGGAGGATGTACTGGCCTTTTGAATGAAACTCGAGAGTGTTTGTTGCTTTGAGTCATTGCTTAGGGGCCTTATGAATGAAACTCGAGAGTGTTTGTTGCTTTGAGTCATTGCTTAGTTTTCTCTTTGGCCCCATTTTGCAGACGATGCATTGCCAACTCGTGGACTGTTTACTTCCGCACCGTTTCGTGTTTTACCTCACGGCCGATTCCATTGGCTAATCGTATGACCATTATCCAATAATAATCGACGTTACAAAATTACGCGGAACGGTGCGAGGGTAAACTTAACCCTCATCGAATAGTCAAATATGGCGGTAGACGCGGAGAAAAAAGCGACGGATTGAATTCTTACAGGGGAAATATGGCGGTAGACGCGGAGAAAAAAGCGACGGATTGAATTCTTACAGGGGAAATATGAATTACGGAACTCTTTACTTGCAATTTATGTGCGTCCCGAGAACGTACATGTTCTCACAATTTGCGTCTACGGAAATATTTGTGCGTCCTGGACGCAGGACGCAGAGGTAAAAAAATCACTGTCAGGACCACACTGACTGTTTCTTTTGATTGTTTTATTTGGGTAGATTAAAAAAAAAAATTGTAAAATATATGATTTTCATCAACAGTTTGACCCCAAACCTTAAGTCAAATGATTAAGAAGGTCAAAACGTATTTGTACAAATATTAGAGATACCTCAAGTGTCCAATTGGTAGAGCTTCTTATAAATAAATTGAAAGGGAAAAAAACTGTGGTAGAATTTTGTTTCGGTGCGCAGCATCAGCAAAACATTTTCAGTGTCCATAGACACAGTAGTGGTGTTGTTTAGTGACAAATTTTGACATTAAAATATCACTAAATTTTGTTGAACCGGTACTGTTAATTTGGTATTGGTATTTAAACACAAACCTACGGTAACAGGAAAATGCTTTTAGTTTGTTATCCATTTTAGAGCTAAGGTTTGCAGATGTGTGCAATAAAGTTAACCGCTCTATTAAATGTTCCTGGATCTATGTATCAATTATAGTAATAACTACATAAAAATTATATAGGTTATGTTTAAACCAGCATGATATACATAATTATTATAAGTATGTATGTCAATATCAAGTTTCTCTAGGTGATCAGAACCTATGTATTTAATACATGTCTGTTGAAAACCCGCATCTTAATATGTCTATTTTAAAATTTAGTCCCCCGTGTGGTTCTCGAGCAAAGAATAGGACCACTGCAGATCCCATTAGAGGGGTAGGCAGAGGGGTAGAACCCCCCAAATTCATGTTCATTTTATAATTTTTTGTTCATGCTCATTAAAGGTCTTCATCATGACCCCTGCCTTTCTCGCTCAAATCACTAGAGCAGTGGCAGAAAAAGAATAAACTTGGCTCCAGCGTAAATGGAGTGTCTACAATAGAATTTGCTGCAGTTCTGCAGTTGAGAAGCTTCTAGGCCCTTTCTCCGTATTGTATCTCGATGTAAATGTAGGATGAGCCTGGCATGTTCATTCCTGGCACCATATTACCTTTCATTTGTTGGTGCACCTTAAAACCCAATTCAATTCTAAACTGTAGTAAAATGATTCCTGTTTTGACAGTGAGCAAAATCAATGCATGCATTACAGAGTTATTGTCCTTGTTTCAAGGTTCAGGACTTTTTTTCATAATTTTGGGAACATGACCCGTACCCCTGGAATTGGGAATTTTAGTGCGATTTTTCATAAAATTGGAAATTTTAGCTCGATTTTTAATAAAATTCGGAAAAATATAAAGTAAAGCATTCCTTTCATAATTATATCTTTTAATACTGTTTTTGTACACCAAGATAAACAGAAGCATTTATTTAAGCTTTTGAACCCCAATCATTGGATTGGACACTTAAAAAAAAAAAATGGGAAAAAAAGTTATGTTTTGCCATTGGGAATATGACCGAATAACGGCTATAAAAACGGCCAAAAAAAGCCCTGAGGTTGGTTATGGTAATTAAGATCTCGCAAATGGCATCATCTTGATCATTAAACATCAATTTAAACGGACAAATAAATATTCTTCTCTGGTACTGTTTTATAATTCATATTTAGTTATATCAGAATGACAGAATATGTCACTTCCTCTTTTTTTTTTTTTAGAAGAGCACTCTCATGCCGTTTGGGCCTCTTATTTTACAAAGTTTTAGTGAATTAATTTATGCCATATAATATTGGAATGCCAATAAAAATTGTCTATTCTTGCAGATGAATATGGAAACAGACCTGGATGAAGACGATGAAAGGTACAGACAGGCACTTTGTACATATCAATATTATAGTGGAACTTTACATACCTTATACTTTTTAAACATTATAGAGGAATTTACCTGAACAAATATTTGGTTATTTAGTGATAGTCTTTAAAAGTAGTAACGTACAGTACGTTAGCAGTTCCCTGTCCTTTAATATTTTGTTCAAACCTTATTGTGGCAATAACTTTGATTTCATCAACTAGTCGCAGGCTTTCAGGAACACGAATAAGGACTATGCTTTTTTGAGTGGAGCTCTGATAAGTAATAATAAACACTGTAAATTAAAGGGACACACGGCAATCTTGATATTTGAGAAACTCATGGCGTTCCCTTAACTTGCATTAGTTCATTCATCAATATTATTTGTCAGAATAATTCAAAGCAAATTGTTTTTACATATAACTAACTTTTTATAATATTGCACCAGTAATATATTTTAAAAAAAGGTAAAAATTATGAAGAAAATTGAAATCTCAAATATTTATTTGATTATATGCAAGGAGTTTTAAAGTCAAAGTGACGCAGGATAACTAAACCGATGAGCAAATTTCAAATATTTGAATAAAACACAAGATTATCATGTGTCCCTTTAAGGCCAAAAATAGAGGTGATTTAAACCTTATCTGACATGCTAGGCAAGTGTCCATATGTTTCAATCGATTCATCTTCTCACCTCTGCTGACTTATTATGGATTTCAACCATTGCAGCATCCAACCTCTGCGGACTTCATGTTTTAACTTCCAACTGGTTCAGTATTCCGCCTCTTCTGTCTTCAACATTAAGGAATATCTGCTGACTTCATATTCTGTATTACAAATGTTTCAGCATCCCATCTCTGCTGGAGTTTATGCCATCTGATGTGATACTGGATATATTCAAGTTTGTAGAGTGGAACGATCTATGTCAGTTGGCACAGACTTGTACACAGTTTCATGCCATCTGTCACTCCCCAACTCTGTGGTAAGCTGAATTAATTGTATGTCATGGATCAAACATCACCTTTTTTGCAGCTGTCACAGTGTTGCAAGATGACCCTAGTGGTTGGGACTAACTCGGGAAAGAACCAATGTCGGTGACTGCATTTACATAAGTTTAATGCAACTTTTATAATATGTTAAATAAATATACAATTATCAAGAAAAACAAGGGGCTTAGGCTGTAATGATACAGACTTTAAGACATCAGTTCATTAACACAACAATCTTACACAATCATCGTTACACAAACAAATCATTATCTAGTAAATATATGTGAGCCACTCTGTAATTATGATGAGTAGCAATGTATACATATTCTACAACACCATTTATACGCATCAGCATATATACATGTACAGGTATATCATCTCAGCGTAAACCACCGTTAACTAAAGCACCTATTATACAACGTTATCAATTTAATCGTGTATTACAATTAATGAGTTATATGCATCGGCATATATACATGCATATCCTCTCACCATTAACCAATGCACCCAATATACAACCTTATCAATTTAATCATGTATTACAATTAATGATTGATTACACTAATTATATCTAATAAAGTTAACTTCAGATGCTAGTTGTATAAGTTAATATTTGAGAAGCATGTACAAGTTGACTGGATATAACAATATCATGAAACAAACTGGCGACGCCCATTGAATATAAATGCACAATCAAATTTCACAAAATAGATATACTGACCACATATTGCCCGTGAATTTCACCCTTTCCAAACGACTGCTCCAATCAAAGGAGCTTTCAACATTCCCGGCAACGACTGGAAAACAATGCACTTTATAACTCAACGTTCCGCCCAAATCTTCATTTCCCACGTTCATTCCGTGACCTACGTGGCAACAGACGCAATTTTCATATCTACACGAAAGGACCCCTAAAGATGAATGGCCACCCTTTTTGTAGTATTATCAATTAAAAATATAACTCTTTAAAACATCATATGAACAGTTCTTGATAGTCTCGGAGAGAAACATATATTGAAAACCGCTACTAAGTTGTATGTAAAAATAAGTATTATTTGCATGACGTAGATACTTCTTTTACCACTGCGTGATTGCAGGGGGAAATGAGGTAAATCTGAATTGTATAGCTGCACAACTATTGCCAGATAATTGATTAATACAGTTAATGTGGATTAATTTACCTGTTCAAAGTTTTCTACGTCATCAAATAAAATCTTATTCTCGCTTTTCACAGATATTGCAATATGTGAATTGTAAATATATATTGTTGTGTATTGATTTCGATGTATATAAACATAAACATAAAACATGTTCATGAAACAAAACATGGCCGGAGAACTTGAAACAATTTTGCCGTTTAGAGAGATAGATTGTAAAATACCTATAATTTTACATGCATTAACGCACATATAAACTTATTGAACGTCCTTGCCTAACTTGTCTACCGACGCTATAAAATTGCTCGCTTTTCCATGGTACATGAATATATCATGCAAATGGTGAATATGTTACAACTGAACAATGGATCAGCATGTGACTGGCAGATGTTGTCAAGTGCTTAAAGAGCTATGTACGACCAATACGCTCTACCCAAGATCATTTTGTGACACACAGTTTATGTAATATGTCACTACCATAACTTTGTTGTTCTTTTTAATATAGAGCATTTCTGAATACAAATTTGTATTTGATTTGGGCAGTTTTTTTCATAAAAATTGTTTTGAGAAGATGCATTTAGAATACTGTAAGATGAAATGCAGAATATCAAAATTGTATTCATGATATTCTTGAGAGATAAAATATGATTTTGATTTAATAACTGACTGACTTGAATTATAAAACTAGAATGTAGAATTTTAATAAGGTTGCTTTGAAAACAGCATAAAAGTGTATTTGATAATGTTATAATAGTAAAACAACCATTCATCAGTTATGTGCAGAGATATTTAAAGAAACTAACACTCCAAATAATGCAAAATTACACTACAAAACCATTTATCAAAACTATCCAGGTGTTAATGTCATATAATAATGCATATGTGATGATTAAAAGTATATGTTTATTCACGGATTCTTAAAATACCTGTGATCCTGTGATTGAATATGCGTAAAATGAAGTTAATAACTCTTAATTCGACACTCCATTTTTGGGGTTTGGTCTGGCTGGTTAAAGCCATTTATATTGTGTCTGTAGAGTTTGGATTCTCAAAATACCCGTGTCGCAATTTAAATATACAGAAAGAAAAATAGTTGCGACACGGGTATTTCCGTTATATATTGTATATGCTGCAGACTTAATTCCATATATATTCAAAGGAAATCCCAAGATGTTTTGTAAAAAAAAAAGTCGCAGTTAGTTAGAGAAAGGACACAGCTGTGATGTTGTAGAAGTTTTAATCACAGTACACGTTGTAACAAGAAATTCATAAATGTTGAAGTTCCTCTTTGAAAAATTGAGCCAATTTAGTACTGTATTTAACGTAAAGAGTTTGCAAAATTTTGCATCCTAAGTTTGCACCAAATGCGTAATCTGTCAATAATGAAACTTTGCAGGAATACTATTTGCTGTTTTCTGAAAGGAAAGATCTTACGTAGACATGTACCATTCGATTAACAGCAGCCCCGTGTGGTTGCCGGGGGGCCCGTTTGGTCACGGGGCAAAGAATACGGCCACTGCAGATCCCTTTGGAGGGGTAGGCAGAGGGGTAGAATCCCCCCAAATTCATGTTCATTTTATCATTTTTTGTTCATGTTCATTAAAGGTCTTCATCATGATCCCTGCATTGTTTCAGGTGCTATCTCGCTCACATCAAAAGAGCAGTGGCAGAAAAACAATAACATGGCTCCAGCGTAAATGGAGTTTCTACGATAGAATTTGCAGCAACTCTGCAGTTCAGGGTGAGAAGGTTCTAGGCCCATTTTCCATATTTTATCTCGATGAACATGGAAGATGAGCCTGGCATGTTCATGCCTTTTAGGCGCCATATAACCTTTTCATGTGTTGGTGCGCCTTAAAACCCCAATTCAATCAATCAGTCGATTAACAGCAGCATATTGTACATACAATATATAGCGGAAATTCCTGTGTCACGTTTCTTTTTCCTTTCAGTATATATACGTCATCATCAGTAGGTTTAGAAGCGGTGTACATAGTTTGTAAAGTTTGGCTGTTGTTGGATACTTGAAGGACATTATAATTCACTTTCAGGTTGGCATTGAAGACTTTGGATTTTCGACAATGTGCGGTACCAGATGCCAATAAAATCCTCAAGATTCTGGAAAGATCTTCAAATGCTGGTATACTAGTATTGCCTTCTCTTTTTATTTGTTACTTTCATGTGTCTTTAGGCAAGACACTTCCCTTAACCTCGTCCATGGGGACATAAACTGGGCAGTCTGGTGTATCAGAATTTACCCTCGGAGCATGTTGAAAAATCGGAGAAATATATTTGATTGTAAGAATTGGGCTCTGTTCCTGGATACCTATTTATTGCATACGCATTTACAATGTACTAGCGCCGTTTGCTTTCACTGTAACAGGAAACGTCAATATTCGCTCATACTGATGTGTAGTAAAGTCATGTTGAGTGTGTAATTTATACTCGTTCGTGATTGGTGCAATTTTCAGTCGATGTCAAAGAAAGTGTGTCACGTGTTGTAAACAATGTTGATTTCATTGTGAAAATTCCCACGATGTAATGACAATATGTTTGTTTCAAATAAATGTTTTTGGTGAAAATTAAATGTTACAACCTATTTTATTGTTCTAATTTAAAAATGCGTATGCAATAAAAAAGTTATTAGATTTATATTGGGATATACATGTATGCAATCGTTCTTTTGCGCATAAATATTACGCTCCTAAAGTTGTGCAATATTATTACGTGCAAGAACTCCTGCATATATCCCAATAGAAATCTAATAACCTATAAATATCCAACTATTTTTGGGGCGTCTTGAAATTACTTGAACATTGTGTTGATGAACTGTTAAACAACCATTTAATTCATTCTTCTTATATAATGTTAATGCTTTACCAATAATGTTAATGAAATAAAATAGATATTATTTAAATCCAGAGTGTTAACTAAAAGAATTTATATCGTGCATGCTCATTACCCCGTTACATTCAGAGTCGCCAACACAATACATTTAATACATATGCTAGCCTAGATTGCAAATAACAGAAGAATTCCAGAGCTGTGTAGTATTGATTTGAGGTTCGCCATAAAATCATGCACATGTTAAGTATGAATAGTGGTTCTTATTCACTGTAGTACAACTGCCATCAGTCAATAAATTAATGCTTAAACATTGATGGTCTCTTAGAACTAAACATTTGCATTTACCACATTTTTAAGTGAACCCGTAAGTAGTTTCATTCAAGAAGTTTGCTTACTTTTGTAAAATTTGTAATAAAATTTGTTTCGGGGCCAAATTTCTGTGATGACATAACATTTTCAGAGCATGTGATTCTGGGAGATGTGATTATAGATCAGCCACTGCCACCACAACCTCCACCAGTGAATGATGATGACCGTAATGGTGACAGCGATGATGACACGGTGGAGGAAGGAGGCGAACCACAGCAGAATGTAATCGGTCCAGACAGATTTGTGCTCGATGTTCTCAAAGCCTGTCCACAACTGAAGTATATTGCACTCCACATGCATGAGATCACGGACAGGGCAGGTCTCTGAACATTGAATTTCTTCATCTTTTAAACAGCCATAATATGTGGAAATTCATAACATTATGCATGTGTTAGTGAGAAATTTATCTTGCAGTAGTTAGAATAGTTATAGGAAATTCAGGGGTACTTTTTTCGTGCTTGATACTTGCAAATTGTCCTTCTTGACAATTGCAGAGAATCTGACATATTTATTGTACAATATTCTATGCTGGTATTACAGATTATCTGACCTGGGTTTTTGCCATCCTTTACTTTAAATCATTGGAAGTAACTTTTTAGATCTGTAAAGAAAAATAAATATATTTAATTATGATCAGCTGAATTATGTTGTTACATTTAGATTCTATTTTCATCCCACAGACTATATAAATCATTATAATGTGTTCTTGTATATATTTAGTTGTTTATATACCCATTGACGGGCATTTGTTGATTTACATACAAAGTTCATATTACACCTTATCATCCCTTATTTTTTAATAGTTTTATCTTCATATATTTACATTAATTTTTAATTAATACTTCATTTCTTCATTTTTCATCAATTTTTGTGCACAATATGACCTGTTTATGTGTCGACGTGCCGTAAAACACCATTCTTTCATTCATCCCACAGTCGAGGCAATCTGTGCCAAATGTCCGAGCCTAGAGAAGCTTCATCTCCACGACAACCACTACATAAACAGTGAAGCCATCACAGATTTGGTATCACACACTACTTCTCTCACGGAATTATGTATAGATGGGTAATTGTACACTCTAAAGTATTCATATGGAGAGACGGTGGTATATCTGAACATATGGTCATATGTCTGTACTGTTTTCCTGCCAACCCTCTAGATTTGTGGCTATGCCGTATCTCTAAAATCATGGGATGGATTAGAATTTCCCTTTAGATGATGTATTGCATCTAACTTCCAACTTCCTGTTGCCAAGGTTAAGGTTAAAGTTGGCTATCTTCATGTCTGCCATGTGTCCAAAGCTAGTGGCGTATTTTGATTTCCTTTTGTATAAATGCTTTTCACATTTTGATGACATGTATACATATATACAGCTGCATATGTATATGTATACATATAAACATGCACAAAAGCATATTAAATAAAATTGAGCTTTCTAGCATGATTTCCAGTATCTATTATTTTCTATCTTCTAAATGATACCCAATATACAGTACCAACTTGTGTTCTATTTCAGCTGTGAGAGAGTCACTTTTCCATCAATCAAGCATTCAGATCCAGGCAAACATCTAAATCTTACAAAAATCAGGTAAACATACCAGTTCTCACTGACATTTATACTTCAATATTACTGTTTGTTTTACAGCCATGTCAAAGTATGTTTTAACCTCGAACTCTGTTTTATTTATTCATTCACTATTGGACTTACTTATTCACTATTGTATAGTTTGCGAGGCATGATGCTAGTGGTGGACAATGTACAGACGTTGATACAGGGATGTCCTACCCTCACATACCTGGATCTCACTGGGGCAGAACACCTGGATAGCTTCTCTGTCAACATTCCTCAGGTACACCTCATGTATGTCAACATTTCTCAGGTAGACCTCGTGTAAGTCAACATTCCTCTGTTACACCCTGTGTATGTCAACATGCCTCAGGTAGACCTCGTGTAAGTCAACATTCCTCTGTTACACCTTGTGTATGTCAACATTTCTAAGGTAGACCTCGTGGTGTATGTCAACATTTCTAAGGTAGACCTCGTGTAAGTCAACATTCCACTGTTACACCTTGTGCATGTCAACATTCCTCGGTTACACCTCAAGTATGTCAACATTCCTCCATTACACCTTGGGTATGTCAACATTCCTCAGGTACACATCATGTATGTCAACATTCCTCAGGTACACCTCATGTATGTCAACATTCCTCAGGTACACTTTGTGTTTGTCAACATTCCTCAGGTACACCTCGTGTGTCAACATTCCTCTGTTACACCTCATGTATGTCAACATTCTTCAGGTACATCTCATATATGTCAACATTCCTCAGGTACACATCATGTATGTCAACATTCCTCAGGTACACCTCGTGTATGCCAACATTCCTCCATTACACCTTGTGTATGTCAACATTCCTCAGGTACTCCTCATGTATGTCAACATTCCTCAGGTACACTGTGTGTATGTCAACATTCCTCAGGTACACCTCGTGTATGTCAACATTCCTCAGGTACACTGTGTGTATGTCAACATTCCTCAGGTACACCTCGTGTATGTCAACATTCCTCAGTTACATCTCATGTATGTCAACATTCTTCAGGTACACTGTGTGTATGTCAACATTCCTCAGGTACACCTCGTGTATGTCAACATTCTTCAGGTACATCTCATGTATGTCAACATTCTTCAGGTACATCTCATGTATGTCAACATTCCTCGGTTACACCTCAAGTTTGTCAACATTCCTCAGGTACACCTCATGTATGTCAACAGTCCTCAGGTACACCTCATGTATGTCAACAGTCCTCAGGTACACCTCAGATACACCTCATGTATGTCAACAGTCCTTAGGTACACCTCATGTATGTCAACGTTCCTCAGGTACAATTCATGTATGTCAACATTCCTCAGGTATACCTCCTGTATGCCCACCTATTCTTTCCAATATCCTGAATGTACATGGGTAGGAATGTTTATATTCATACTACATGTACTCCCATCTAAGCTCTTCAATACTTTGAATGGTCAATTCTTGATAGTCGTTCATACATTCCAACTACATGTAGTCCTGTCTAAGCTCTCTTAAATGCTGAATCCTTTATAGACAAGTTTACATTCATGCTATGTATTCCCATTAAAACTCTTCAATACTTTGAGTTGTTGATATGCACATGTACATTCATACTCTGTCTACTCTATACCATTGACTACTCATGTATTTTCATCGAGGCTCTCAGATACTCCTTGAATCCTTGATAAAAAAAATCATGTATTCCCGTCTAAGCGTTTTATTAATTTGAATCATTTATAGTCAAGTTAAGTTTCATACTACTGAAACATGTGTTTTCAGAAAATGTTCCTTATCTAAGTTTATAAGTTTATCATTGTTTTGTGCATGAACTTCCAAACGTAAAGGAGTTTTCTAAATTGTCATCTAGATTGTAGATCAGAAAAACAGCTTTCACCTTTATATTTCAAGCAAATGTTTCTGCCTGCCTTTGAACATCTCTTAGTGCCGGACATCACATTTGTCAGGCTGTGCGATTTTGTTATTGTTTATTCCCCAGGGACAGGAGAGTGGCCTTGATACACTGGAACATCTGGTCATGAAGTACTGTATTGGTTATTGTTTATTCCCCAGGGACAGAAGAGTGGCCTTGATAAACTGGAACATCTGGCCATGAAGTACTGTATTGGTTATTGTTTATTCCCCAGGGATGGAAGAGTGACCTTGATAAACTGGAACACCTGGTCATGAAGTACTGTAATTGTTATTGTTTATTCCCCAGGAACAGAAGAGTGGCCTTGATACACTGGAACATCTGGTCATGAAGTACTGTAATTGTTATTGTTTATTCCCCAGGAACAGAAGAGTGACCTTGATACACTGGAACATCTGGTCATGAAGTACTGTAATTGTTATTGTTTATTCCCCAGGAACAGAAGAGTGGCCTTGATAAACTGGAACATCTGGTCATGAAGTACTGTATTGGTTATTGTTTATTCCCCAGAGACAGAAGAGTGACCTCGATAAACTGGAACATCTGGTCATGAAGTACTGTAATTGTTATTGTTTATTCCCCAGGAACAGAAGAGTGGCCTTGATAAACTGGAACATCTGGTCATGAAGTACTGTCATTGTTATTGTTTATTCCCCAGGGATGGAAGAGTGGCCTTGATACACTGGAACATCTGGTCATGAAGTACTGTATTGGTTATTGTTTATTCCCCAGGGACAGAAGAGTGGCCTTGATAAACTGGAACATCTGGCCGTGAAGTACTGTATTGGTTATTGTTTATTCCCCAGGGATGGAAGAGTGACCTCGATAAACTGGAACATCTGGTCATGAAGTACTGTAATTGTTATTGTTTATTCCCCAGGAACAGAAGAGTGGCCTTGATGCACTGGAACATCTGGTCATGAAGTACTGTATTGGTTATTGTTTATTCTCCAGGGACAGAAGAGTGGCCTTGATACACTGGAACATCTGGTCATGAAGTACTGTAATTGTTATTGTTTATTCCCCAGAGACAGAAGAGTGGCCTTGATAAACTGGAACATCTGGTCATGAAGTACTGTAATTGTTATTGTTTATTCTCCAGGGACAGAAGAGTGGCCTTGATAAACTGGAACATCTGGTCATGAAGTACTGTAATTGTTATTGTTTATTCCCCAGAGACAGAAGAGTGGCCTTGATAAACTGGAACATCTGGTCATGAAGTACTGTAATTGTTATTGTTTATTCTCCAGGGACAGAAGAGTGACCTCGATAAACTGGAACATCTGGTCATGAAGTACTGTAATTGTTATTGTTTATTCCCCAGGGACAGAAGAGTGGCCTTGATAAACTGGAACATCTGGTCATGACGTACTGTAATTGTTATTGTTTATTCCCCAGGGACAGAAGAGTGGCCTTGATACACTGGAACATCTGGTCATGACGTACTGTAATTGTTATTGTTTATTCTCCAGGGACAGAAGAGTGGCCTTGATACACTGGAACATCTGGTCATGAAGTACTGTAATTGTTATTGTTTATTCCCCAGAGACAGAAGAGTGGCCTTGATACACTGGAACCTCTGGTCATGAAGTACTGTAATTGTTATTGTTTATTCCCCAGAGACAGAAGAGTGGCCTTGATACACTGGAACATCTGGTCATGAAGTACTGTAATTGTTATTGTTTATTCCCCAGAGACAGAAGAGTGGCCTTGATACACTGGAACATCTGGTCATGAAGTACTGTAATTGTTATTGTTTATTCTCCAGGGACAGAAGAGTGGCCTTGATAAACTGGAACATCTGGTCATGAAATACTGTAATTGTTATTGTTTATTCTCCAGGGACAGAAGAGTGGCCTTGATACACTGGAACATCTGGTCATGAAGTACTGTAATTGTTATTGTTTATTCTCCAGGGACAGAAGAGTGGCCTTGATACACTGGAACATCTAGTCATGAAGTACTGTCATTGTTATTGTTTATTCCCCAGGGATGGAAGAGTGGCCTTGATACACTGGAACATCTGGTCATGACGTACTGTAATTGTTATTGTTTATTCTCCAGGGACAGAAGAGTGGCCTTGATACACTGGAACCTCTGGTCATGAAGTACTGTAATTGTTATTGTTTATTCTCCAGGGACAGAAGAGTGACCTTGATACACTGGAACATCTGGTCATGACGTACTGTAATTGTTATTGTTTATTCTCCAGGGACAGAAGAGTGGCCTTGATACACTGGAACATCTGGTCATGAAATACTGTAATTGTTATTGTTTATTCTCCAGGGACAGAAGAGTGGCCTTGATACACTGGAACATCTGGTCATGAAGTACTGTAATTGTTATTGTTTATTCTCCAGGGACAGAAGAGTGGCCTTGATACACTGGAACATCTAGTCATGAAGTACTGTCATTGTTATTGTTTATTCCCCAGGGATGGAAGAGTGGCCTTGATACACTGGAACATCTGGTCATGACGTACTGTAATTGTTATTGTTTATTCTCCAGGGACAGAAGAGTGACCTTGATACACTGGAACATCTGGTCATGACGTACTGTAATTGTTATTGTTTATTCTCCAGGGACAGAAGAGTGACCTTGATACACTGGAACATCTGGTCATGACGTACTGTAATTGTTATTGTTTATTCTCCAGGGACAGAAGAGTGGCCTTGATACACTGGAACATCTGGTCATGAAGTACTGTAAGTGTTATTGTTTATTCTCCAGGGACAGAAGAGTGGCCTTGATAAACTGGAACATCTGGTCATGACGTACTGTAATTGTTATTGTTTATTCTCCAGGGACAGAAGAGTGGCTTTGATACACTGGAACATCTGGTCATGAAGTACTGTAAGTGTTATTGTTTATTCTCCAGGGACAGAAGAGTGGCCTTGATAAACTGGAACATCTGGTCATGACGTACTGTAATTGTTATTGTTTATTCTCCAGGGACAGAAGAGTGGCTTTGATACACTGGAACATCTGGTCATGACGTACTGTAATTGTTATTGTTTATTCTCCAGGGACAGAATAGTGGCCTCGATACACTGGAACATCTGGTCATGACGTACTGTAATTGTTATTGTTTATTCCCCAGGGTTGGAAGAGTGGCCTTGATACACTGAAACATCTGGTCATGACGTACTGTAATTGTTATTGTTTATTCCCCAGGGATGGAAGAGTGGCCTTGATAAACTGGAACATCTGGTCATGACGTACTGTAATTGTTATTGTTTATTCTCCAGGGACAGAAGAGTGGCCTTGATACACTGGAACATCTGATCATGACGTACTGTAATTGTTATTGTTTATTCCCCAGGGATGGAAGAGTGGCCTTGATACACTGGAACATCTGGTCATAAAGTACTGTAGTTGTTATTGTTTATTCCCCAGGGATGGAAGAGTGGCCTTTATACACTGGAACATCTGGTCATGAAGTAGTAATTGTTATTGTTTATTCCCCAGGGATGGAAGAGTGGCCTTGATACACTGGAACCTCTGGTCATGAAGTACTGTAATTGTTATTGTTTATTCCCCAGGGATGGAAGAGTGGCCTTGATACACTGGAACATCTGGTCATGACGTACTGTAATTGTTATTGTTTATTCTCCAGGGACAGAAGAGTGGCCTTGATACACTGGAACATCTGATCATGACGTACTGTAATTGTTATTGTTTATTCCCCAGGGATGGAAGAGTGGCCTTGATACACTGGAACATCTGGTCATAAAGTACTGTAGTTGTTATTGTTTATTCCCCAGGGATGGAAGAGTGGCCTTGATAAACTGGAACATCTGGTCATGAAGTAGTAATTGTTATTGTTTATTCTCCAGGGACAGAAGAGTGGCCTTGATACACTGGAACATCTGATCATGACGTACTGTAATTGTTATTGTTTATTCCCCAGGGATGGAAGAGTGGCCTTGATACACTGGAACATCTGGTCATAAAGTACTGTAGTTGTTATTGTTTATTCCCCAGGGATGGAAGAGTGGCCTTGATAAACTGGAACATCTGGTCATGAAGTAGTAATTGTTATTGTTTATTCCCCAGGGATGGAAGAGTGGCCTTGATACACTGGAACCTCTGGTCATGAAGTACTGTAATTGTTATTGTTTATTCCCCAGGGATGGAAGAGTGGCCTTGATAAACTGGAACATCTGGTCATGAAGTACTGTAATTGTTATTGTTTATTCCCCAGGGATGGAAGAGTGGCCTTGATAAACTGGAACATCTGGTCATGAAGTACTGTAATTGTTATTGTTTATTCTCCAGGGACAGAAGAGTGGCCTTGATAAACTGGAAATATGGTCATGAAGTACTGTAATTGTTATTGTTTATTCTCCAAGGACAGAAGAGTGGCCTTGATAAACTGGAAATATGGTCATGAAGTACTGTAATTGTTATTGTTTATTCTCCAGGGATGGAAGAGTGGCCTTGATAAACTGGAACATCTAGTCATGAAGTACTGTAATTGTTATTGTTTATTCTCCAGGGACAGAAGAGTGGCCTTGATAAACTGGAAATATGGTCATGAAGTACTGTAATTGTTATTGTTTATTCTCCAGGGATGGAAGAGTGGCCTTGATAAACTGGAACATCTAGTCATGAAGTACTGTCATTGTTATTGTTTATTCTCCAGGGACAGAAGAGTGGCCTTGATAAACTGGAACATCTGGTCATGAAGTACTGTAATTGTTATTGTTTATTCTCCAGAGATGGAAGAGTGGCCTTGATAAACTGGAACATCTGGTCATGAAATACTGTAATTGTTATTGTTTATTCTCCAGGGACAGACGAGTGGCCTTGATACACTGGAACATCTGGTCATGAAGTACTGTAATTGTTATTGTTTATTCCCCAGGGACAGAAGAGTGGCCTCGATACACTGGAACATCTGGTCATGAAATACTGTAATTGTTATTGTTTATTCCCCAGAGACAGAAGAGTGGCCTTGATAAACTGGAACATCTGGTCATGAAATACTGTAATTGTTATTGTTTATTCCCCAGAGACAGAAGAGTGGCCTTGATACACTGGAACATCTGGTCATGAAGTACTGTAATTGTTATTGTTTACTCCCCAGGGACAGAAGAGTGGCCTTGATACACTGGAACATCTGGTCATGAAATACTGTAATTGTTATTGTTTATTCCCCAGAGACAGAAGAGTGGCCTTGATAAACTGGAACATCTAGTCATGAAGTACTGTAAGTGTTATTGTTTATTCCCCAGAGACAGAAGAGTGGCCTTGATAAACTGGAACATCTGGTCATGAAATACTGTAATTGTTATTGTTTATTCCCCAGAGACAGAAGAGTGGCCTTGATAAACTGGAACATCTGGTCATGAAGTACTGTAATTGTTATTGTTTATTCCCCAGAGACAGAAGAGTGGCCTTGATAAACTGGAACATCTGGTCATGAAGTACTGTAATTGTTATTGTTTATTCTCCAGGGACAGACGAGTGGCCTTGATACACTGGAACATCTGGTCATGAAATACTGTAATTGTTATTGTTTATTCCCCAGAGACAGAAGAGTGGCCTTGATAAACTGGAACATCTGGTCATGAAGTACTGTAATTGTTATTGTTTATTCCCCAGAGACAGAAGAGTGGCCTTGATAAACTGGAACATCTGGTCATGAAGTACTGTAATTGTTATTGTTTATTCTCCAGGGACAGAAGAGTGACCTCGATAAACTGGAACATCTGGTCATGAAGTACTGTAATTGTTATTGTTTATTCTCCAGGGACAGAAGAGTGGCCTTGATAAACTGGAACATCTGGTCATGACGTACTGTAATTGTTATTGTTTATTCTCCAGAGACAGAAGAGTGGCCTTGATACACTGGAACCTCTGGTCATGAAGTACTGTAATTGTTATTGTTTATTCTCCAGGGACGGAAGAGTGGCCTTGATACACTGGAACATCTGGTCATGAAGTACTGTCATTGTTATTGTTTATTCCCCAGGGTTGGAAGAGTGGCCTTGATACACTGGAACATCTGGTCATGAAGTACTGTAATTGTTATTGTTTATTCCCCAGGGACAGAAGAGTGGCCTTGATACACTGGAACATCTGGTCATGACGTACTGTAATTGTTATTGTTTATTCTCCAGGGACAGAAGAGTGACCTCGATAAACTGGAACATCTGGTCATGAAGTACTGTAATTGTTATTGTTTATTCTCCAGAGATAGAAGAGTGACCTCGATAAACTGGAACATCTGGTCATGAAGTACTGTAATTGTTATTGTTTATTCTCCAGGGACAGAAGAGTGGCCTTGATAAACTGGAACATCTGGTCATGAAGAACTGTCATTGTTATTGTTTATTCTCCAGGGACGGAAGAGTGGCCTTGATACACTGGAACATCTGGTCATGAAGTACTGTAATTGTTATTGTTTATTCTCCAGGGACGGAAGAGTGGCCTTGATACACTGGAACATCTGGTCATGAAGTACTGTAATTGTTATTGTTTATTCTCCAGGGATGGAAGAGTGGCCTTGATACACTGGAACATCTGGTCATGAAGTACTGTAATTGTTATTGTTTATTCTCCAGGGACGGAAGAGTGGCCTTGATACACTGGAACATCTGGTCATGAAGTACTGTAATTGTTATTGTTTATTCTCCAGGGACGGAAGAGTGGCCTTGATACACTGGAACATCTGGTCATGAAGTACTGTAATTGTTATTGTTTATTCTCCAGGGACGGAAGAGTGGCCTTGATACACTGGAACATCTGGTCATGAAGTACTGTAATTGTTATTGTTTATTCTCCAGGGACGGAAGAGTGGCCTTGATACACTGGAACATCTGGTCATGAAGTACTGTAATTGTAAGATATGCTTAACTTTACAATACAAAGAAAATACATAGAGGATCTTATATGAGTGCATGATTAATATTTAATATTGAACAAGTTTGGTACAATTATATGCTATTTATAAAATGGCACATGGATGTATGTTGTGACACTGCTACTGCCATGTGTTTCACATGTTATGTTAAGTAGATAGAAATCGAAAATCTTATGACTTAAGGAATTATGCAGTCAAGTGAATGGAATAAATAAAAATTGCGTAAACAATGCCAAAAAATTATTTTTAATTTAATATCGTGATAACTCCTGATGACACCCCTGTGTAATGCATGTTTATATTTTCAGATATTCAGCTAGTGGCCATACCTTACTGTCCTTGTCTACAAACAGTTGACCTTTCACATTGTGAGAAGGTGACAGAGGTCAAGCTCACATGTCCTTTGTGTAAGTGGTATATATTGCTGTGTATATAAGAATCACATAATAAGCACATATGTCAAAATATTTAAACAAACAGTTGTTTTCAAAATATATTATGTGTATTGATTTTAAACTGATACTAATGTGTCTTGCAAGTTTGTTTACTAATAATGATCCATTTTACTAATTGCTTGAGAGAAGAAGTACAAATGAAATGATACGGGGTTTTGCTTCCTGTTAACACATCTTTATAGGTTAAAATCTGACAGCAACCTCAAAGGGAGATGAGATGAAGGATGAAGTTACCCTTCAGACACGTCTGCATCAGGGAGCAAACCATCAAGGGGCAGAGGTCTGGATCTCCAAAGTTCAAGGCCTTATCCACTGACCTACCAAGGTCACGTAGAGAAGAAGTACAACCAAAGCTTAACATACAATGTTTAACGCACACATGTTAATCTGGATCCAGTTATAACCAGTAATTATAATCCTTACTTCTTATTTGTAGTGAACAGGTTAGACACCCAGGGTTGTGTAAGCATGAAGAAGATAGAGGTGTCCCTGTCAGATATACGGGACATGTGCTGTACCAGTATGGAGGACCTGCACACATTGGATATAGGCTCCAGTCAACTACAAACACTGAATGTGTCCGACTGTACCAAGTAGGTGCAGTTAGATATTTTATAAATTCACATGGTCTCGGTGTAGGGGGGTGAAGTTAACACCAGTTTAACTTTACTAATGCATGTTTAATATGGTATGATAATTAGTATAGGATATACCAAGTTTATTATAACCACAGTAATCATTTTAATCTTTACAAAAGCATCCAACATATGTTCTTGATATTGTGATATGCAACAATAAATAATTAATAGCATTGTAAAAAAATCATTTTATTAAATTTAGTGGCATGCATATGGCAAATAAACCATACTTTAGGTAAGCCCTGAAGTTCATAACATCTAAGCGATGCTTTGTACTATAATAGTAATATTTCATACTACTTACAGCAGTTTTAATTGAGAAAGTTGATATTTCAGACTGTTGGCAGACCAGATTGTTGCAGCGGTTACAGACAAATCTTCTCTCACTTATCTCAATATATATGGCTGTAAGAATATACCGCCTGTAAATGTGGACACCATAATCTTACCGGAGGTAAATATACCGGTGTGCTTGAGGTTTAAAGTTCCTACAAGTTTGCTTGTCTGTAAGAACCTTTGCACTAAGTTGTTTGCTTATCTCAATGTACGACGATGTAAACATTTGCCCAACCGCTCCCACTCCATTGTTTTGTTTTTGGAAATTGTAATTAAATTTCAGTTTTATGATATGCATTTATTTTAAAATATTTTTCAAAATGGAAGAGTACTCCTACCTTACTCTTACTACTAAAATCATGCCTTGGTGTGTGTGTGTGTGTCTGTGTGGTGTGTGTATGCGCGTGTGTGTGTGTGTGTGTGGTGTGTATGCGCATGTGTGTGAAGTACTAAGGTACCATTAGAACATGAAATATAGAAATCCAGGTTCTTTTACAAGCCTACTTTGTAATAATGTTGCCTGGCAGTTTATGTCTGTTGGCAGATGTGTGACCGGGTAGTAATGTTCTTACCAGGCGATGCAGACCAAACGGTATGTGACCAGGACGTTTATATCTGATGTAGCCGATGTTTGACCAGGACGTTTATATCCGATGTAGCTGATGTTTGACCTGACTGTTTATAATCAGATGGATGCAATAGCTGTTATTGTGTCCATCAAACTAAAAATGACTGAAATGTTTTATAATAAATAGTTTTGATGTTTTTAAGTTAACAGGTTTAAGAAAGCTCAAGTATGGTGGCCATTCGTGGAACAGTGTCAGACTGAAATCCAACAGACTTCATGAATTTGAATATTCTGTAAGTTATAATCTTCAGTTATTGGTTGAAATAGGTACTTAGTACTTTTTTATTTTAGGATTATCCCTCCTGCCCTAAAATATGGCAAAAAAGGTGAGAAAAAAAGTTGGGTTTCCATAAAAAATTGTTGTTTCTGATCTAAAAAGTTCTGCAAATAAAAAATATTTTCCTTTTTATTATTATTTTCTTACCCTCTTCCGAGCCTTTATTTTTACTGATAAAATGTGTAAAACAATTAATAAAAAATACTGGCCTTACGGATTAATTTTGTTCATCTGGGTATAAAAAAATTGGGTTAGCTTAAAGTGTAGTATGGCTTGAAGGGTCCTAAACTTTGAACTACCCTGATACTTTTCATTCCACAAAATGTTGATTATAGTCATTATATTTACATTTTATTTCACTATTATAAGAGAAAGTTTATTGCTCACTTTTAATTATACAAACAGATTTTATTAATTGCTATTAGTTAATGCATTGATACCATATGATACCATATAATAATATTGTCTATGAGCTTGAGCGACAGATAGACATGCCCACTTGAGCGACAGATATACATACCCACTTGAGTGACAGATAGACATGCCCACTTGAGCGACAGATAGACATGCCCTCTTGAGCGACAGATAGACATGCCCACTTGAGAGACAGATAGACATGCCCACTTTCACAGTGTGCACTTTAACTGAGAATTGAAGCGCAATACTGAATAACTAAAACAAATTACTATGTTATCAAAAAATCTTGGTTTTGCTCTTATAGTTGCATAAGGCGTAATTTAAAACTAGAATTCAATTTCGTAAATTTCCTACAACATGCCACTTGTCACAAGACGTATAAAAGATGTGATTGGTGTAAAGTGTAAGAAGTTACCTAGTGACAATGTTTATGTTTCAGGAGTGTATCAATACGTCATGTGTCCAGTTAAACATGTCATCATTACGCCATCTCACGTTTCACAAGTGTCGTGACTTCACGGAACAGGAGCTGATTGACAGTCTCTTACATGGCAGACAGGTAATACGCTACCACAGTCTCTTACATGGCAGACAGGTAATACGCTACTTGGTAATAGAATTAATTCTGCCTTATGTCTTTTTCAGAACTTTCAAGTTAAGTGTACAATTAATGGTCTTTTTCTAGAAGAATCTAAAAAATTTAAAAATGTTCATTTCGATAAAAATTTCATATCAATCAAAATGTGGTGCTAGCATCTGGTTATTGTGGTTGATACTTTAAATATACAGAAGATTTTGAATGAAATCGGGTAAAAACGGAATTAATTCTGGTGTGTAACCTAGGATAGCACATAATTATTGTGCGGATGAATTCAATTGTAAATAAGGAGTAAATTTTAGGCTTATTAAATTATGTTTTGGGCCTTTAGCATAGAAAATAACATTATTATATAAGTGGGATGGGCCATCTCGATATGCGTACCTTATGAGATAATCAGGTCAAGGCAAATATGAGCAGGCAGCAAACTTGTACCAGACGGCAGTATCTGTAGGTTACGAGACTGCAGTTTAAATGGAAATCAGACTGGTTTTTGTCATATGAACGAATTCATGTATTAGATCTAATATATATAGATACATAACAGTTATCAAAATGTTTTGAAATTTATTTTGAAAATAACTTGAGCTATTGTGACCACTCTTCGTCCGTCGTCAATTTTTAGCTTGTTAACACGATAGAGGCCACATAACTTAAGCAATCTTAACCAAAACTTTCACAGATTGTATAAGACCATAAGATCTCAGACGAGTTAGATAATGGGCCAGATTGGACTAGTAACACAGACTTATGGCCCATGAATTAGTAAAAAAATGCAGTTTTTCATCTTGTTTACACGATAGAGGCCACATTTCTTAAACAGTCTTAACCAAACTTGCAAAGATTTGATATGACTATAAGATCTCGGACGAGTTTGATAATGAGCAAGACGAGTTTGATAATGGGCAAGATCTGACCAGTAACTCCAGAGTTTGTGGTTTTTTTCCATTCTTTTTTAATAAATATATGTTTTTTAAAGAGGCACTACCTATATCTACGCGATTTTTAATGTAAAATATTAAATACTCAATATTACTGCATTTATATGTATACAAAGCTATTTTATGAGTATTCTTAGAAGAAACATGGTTCGTATTCCAGTTCTGTAAATTATTAATTATGATCAAAACAATGTCTTGAATAAAATGCTGCCCAGCCGTTTATTCCTGCCGGAAAACTACGAGTTTTTACGATTTTCTCGAACATGCGCAATGCGATTACAAACTATTCGGTGCAGTTCCGATAGCAAACGAATCGATCGGAACTCTTCGCTAATCAGACGAGGTAGTTCCGATTTGTAAACGAATAAGATGGGAAAATCTCCGCAATCGGCTTGTCTAAAACAATTACGAATACAATTTCAAAAATCCGATCTTTTCAATCCTGTTTTTCCCAAGCAAAACGCATATTACATTGGGTGAAATTATTGCCATTTACCTTTTTCATAGTCCTCTTTATAATTAAGTAAAGATTTTATCAATTGGTGGACAAAAAGATATAGGTAGAGCCTCTTTAAGTGTTTTTTCCCCCCTCTATTTGGATTTGACGAAACAGGAAGCATTGGTTTGATGTCCAATTGTGCGTATTGCGTTTGTTCCCATTTGATTTTTACGGAGTTCCGGCCCCTTGACATTTTTATTTTTACCTTTAAATTTCTTTTTGGCGCTACTCTTTCTAAACAACTTGTTGGATTTCGACGAAACTTGGCAGGAAGCATCGGTAAGATGTATAGTTGTGCAAATCGCTGTATATCAATGAAATCTTGGACAGGTTCGAAAAACAGCTATAACTTGTTAGTAACGACAGAGTTATGGCCCTTGATTTATTGACAAACGCTATATTGTATTTTCCTTTGTTAAATCTGCAGCTACTTCTTTTTAGATCACCTGAGCCGAAGGCTCAAGGTGATCTATTGGGATCACTCTTCGTCCGTCGTCGGCGTTAACTTTTCTTCAAATGTCTTCTTCTTAGAAACCGCTTGGCCAATTTCGACCAAACTTCATATGGATGATCCTTAGGTGAATGCTTTATAGATTTGTTAAAATTAGGGCAGCGCAACATCCAAGATGGCCGTCATTACCATATATGGTCGAAACCTTAAAAAATCTTCTTCTCAAGAACCGCTGGACAGATTTCAACAGTTTTTCTTTTAAAATGATTGCCAACGCCTAAACTATCAAGTTTGTTCAAATGAAGTTTCCGGGGTCAAAAATGGTCGTGCCCTGGGGGTCCAAAGTTTGTATATTGAGATATTGCATGTTTTTCATAGTTTTTATAGGAAAAAGCTTTAAAAAATCTTCTTCTCTGAAACCACAAGGCACAGAGCTTTCATGTATTACATGTAGCATCAGCTTATTGTCCTCGACTAAGTTTATTCAAATGGTGACCTTGGGGTCTAATTTGGCCCCGCCCCCGGGGTTCTCAGTTTTACATAGACTTATATAGGAAAATAAATAAATCTTCTTCTCTGAAACTGCAAGAGCCAGATGTTGAATATTTTGCATTTGCTATGAGCTTATGGTCCTCTACCAAGTTTGTTCAAATGGTGACCCTGATGTCAAATTTGGCCCCGCCCCGGGGGTCACAGTTTTACATAGACTTGTATAGGAAAAATTAAAAAATCTTCTGAAACTACAAGAGCCAGAGGTTTAATATTTTGCATTTACTCCAAGATTATGGTCCTTTACTAAGTTTGTTCAAATGGTGACACAGGGGTCACATTTGGCCCTGCCCCGGGGTCACAGTTTTACATAGGCTTGTATAGGGAAAAACCTAAAAAAATCTTCTTCCACTGGAACTGCAAGAGCCAGAGGTTTAATATTTTGCATTTGCTATAAGCTTATGGTCTTCTACCAAGTTTGTTCAAATGGTGACCCTGGGGTCAAATTTGGCCCCGCACTGGGGGTCACAGTTTTACATAGACTTAAATAGGAAAAACATTCAAGTCTTCTTCTCTGGAACTACAAGAGCCAGAGGTTTAATATTTTGCATTTGCTATCAGCTTATATGGTCCTCTACCAAGTTGGTCAAATGGTGACCCTGGGGTAAAATTTGGCCCCGCCCTGGGGGTCACAGATTTACATAGACTTAAATAGGAAAAACATTAAAGTCTTCTTCTCTGGAACTACAAGAGCCAGAGGTTTAATATTTTGCATTTACTATACTCTTAAGGTCCTTTACCACGTTTGTTCAACGTTTGCCCTGGGTCACATTTGGCCCTGCCCTAGATGTTACACTCAAGCACCTTCATTTTGTATTTGATCTTTACCCAACTCTGTCAGTATCTTTATATCAATGTTGTTAACACAACAGAGGTCACATTTCTTGAACAATTTTAACTAAACTTGCACAGATTGTATATGACCAAAACATTTCGAAGAAGTTTGTTAATGTGCCAGTCATCAGGTGATCGATTTGGGGCCATCTTGGCCCTTTTGTTTTATGTTATCTTTACCAAATTTGTTTAGAATGTTAATATCAATAAAGGCTTAAACAAGTTGCCCGATTTTATAGATTACAAGAATGCAAGGCCTCGAGACTTTGATAGAAAATGCATGTAAAGACATGCCCTTCCACAGCAACTCAGGCATACCCGAACTTCACACTCTCAGGTGTCACGATCTGCCTGGTCTCCATGGTGATATCATCTCTCGTTCAATGAAATACTTCCAACACATGACTGCCCTGGAATTTGTACATTGTACATTTTTATCACAGTAAGTTATAGAATCTTAGATATGTAAAATGATGATGTTCTTTCATACCTTTCTTGATCAGAGTTTGAACCCAGCCAGCTGGCAGAGTTCTGTAGAAATATTTTTTTCCGATTTAGTCTGAAAAATCTCGGGAACCCTGATTTTAAATTCACCAATTATTTCTTTGCATGCAACATGAATGTCCCGCTGCATGCTGCTTGCCAATGCTTTGCATGTAGACCATGACTCATTACAAGGATGTACAAACCTTTCTAAAGCTATCAAGTAAATACCTGATCGATCAAGTGCTATTATGGATGTAATTTTGTTTTGGACATTCTAAAATACGGCTCCCGTTGTTCTTAGTTTGGCCTTTCGGACATTCTCAAATGCGGCTCCTGTTGTTCTAGCAGGATTTTCACCAAACTACAACGGAATGTTTCTTGATATGATGCCACTACTTGGCGAGCATCGTACCATTTTTGCCAACAAATTTCATAAATTAGCATGCATGAGTGATTCTGCGATACTGGTTATGGTGCATTGTTTCTTTCAGTTTGTATGTAAATGGGTGGCCTAGCCTGTCATGTCTGAAGATAGAGAGTTGTAACAGATTGAATGACCTGTCTGTCCAAAATGTGTCAACCTTGAAGTCACTGGACGTCAGAGTAAGTTACTCTAAAACTGGTATTCCAAACACTGCTGTCATTATACTGTATAATGTATGGCGAATAGTGTGTATTAATTATTTTCACATTTGCTAAGGTAGTCCAGTTCCCTGCCAACAACCATTTCACTATAGTCTATATATATGGAGGAAACACCATTTCCCCGGGATACATCTTTCGAATTACTGCTGTATTACAAGATATTACCACTTGGTCTAATTCACTTGTTCCAAAGTAGTAACATATTTGATGAATTCTGCACATGTAAATCCCTGTGTACTTCTTATTCTTGTTCACAGTTGCACTTGTATGGACACAATTTTGCTAACATGAAGTGTTCCTATGAGCATGTGTATGGCTGGGGGTGGGGTGAGGAGAACGAAGTATTGACACATTTAAGACAGTCACGCATGTAAATCCTGACTGAAAAATGTCTGAACACATGCTTGTCTGTATTGGTCTCACAGGTTTGAATATTTGAATGTTCCACATATTAATTATTTTTTCAATTGTTTTACTAAAGCCAATTAATAACCATAACTATACTTATTACTCCGTTTGATAGAAGACTGTAGAAAACATGTTTCTATTTGGCAGTGGTGCAGTATGATTGAGAAATTTAGCCTCATTGTCAACAATCTAGAACATCTAGATGTGACTGGCACCAACTTTGCTCATCTCAACATCCACTGTGATAACCTAGAAAAGCTTCATCTGAATGGAGTGTGTACACAAACACAACATACACTATGCTTAAGGTAGGTACACAAACACAACATACACTATGCTTAAGGTATGTACACAAACACAACATACACTATGCTTAAGGTAGGTACACAAACACAACATACACTATGCTTAAGGTAGGTACACAAACACAACATACACTATGCTTAAGATATGTACACAAACACAACAAACACTATGCTTAAGGTATGTACACAAACACAACATGCACTATGCTAAAGGTATGTACACAAACACACATACACTATGCTTAAGGTATGTACACAAACACAACATACACTATGCTTAAGGTAGGTACACAAACACAACATACACTATGCTTAAGGTAGGTACACAAACACAACATACACTATGCTTAAGGTATGTACACAAACACAACATACACTATGCTTAAGGTAGGTACACAAACACAACATACACTATGCTTAAGGTACGTACACAAACACAGCATACACTATGCTTAAGGTGGTAGGTACACAAACACAACATACACTATGCTTAAGGTATGTACACAAACACAACATACACTATGCTTAAGTTATGTACACAAACACAACATACACTATGCTTAAGTTATGTACACATACACAACATACACTATGCTTACGGTAGGTACACAAACACAAACACTATGCTTAAGGTACATACAGTATGTTTGAGTATGTACATTGGATATTGTTTAGAAGATAGAGACTCAAACACAACATACAATGTGCTTGAGGTAGGAACACAAACACAGCATACACTATGCTTGAGGTAGGAACTCAAACACAACATACACTATGCTTGAGATAGGAACACAAACACAACATACACTATGCTTGAGATAGGAACACAAACACAACATTCAATATGCTTGAGGTAGGAACACAAACACAACATACACTATGCTTAAGGTAGGAACACAAACACAACATACACTATGCTTGAGGTAGGAACACAAACACAACATACACTATGCTTAAGGTAGGAACACAAACACAACATTCAATATGCTTGAGGTAGGTACACAAACACAACATACACTATGCTTGAGGTAGGAACACAAACACAACATTCAATATGCTTGAGGTAGGAACACAAACACAACATTCAATATGCTTGAGGTAGGAACACAAACACAACATACACTATGCTTGAGGTAGGAACACAAACACAACATACACTATGCTTGAGGTAGGAACACAAACACAACATACAATATGCTTGAGGTAGGAACACAAACACAACATACAATATGCTTGAGGTAGGAACACAAACACAACATACAATATGCTTGAGGTAGGAACACAAACACAACATACAATATGCTTGAGGTAGGAACACAAACACAACATACAATATGCTTGAGGTAGGAACACAAACACAACATACAATATGCTTGAGGTAGGAACACAAACACAACATTCAATATGCTTGAGGTAGGAACACAAACACAACATACAATATGCTTGAGGTAGGAACACAAACACAACATACACTATGCTTGAGGTAGGAACACAAACACAACATACACTATGCTTGAGGTAGGAACACAAACACAACATACAATATGCTTGAGGTAGGAACACAAACACAACATACAATATGCTTGAGGTAGGAACACAAACACAACATACACTATGCTTGAGGTAGGAACACAAACACAACATTCAATATGCTTGAGGTAGGAACACAAACACAACATACACTATGCTTGAGGTAGGAACACAAACACAACATACACTATGCTTGAGGTAGGAACACAAACACAACATACAATATGCTTGAGGTAGGAACACAAACACAACATACACTATGCTTGAGGTAGGAACACAAACACAACATACACTATGCTTGAGGTAGGAACACAAACACAACATAAACTATGCTTGAGATAGGAACACAAACACAACATACAATATGCTTGAGGTAGGGACTCAAACACAACATACAATATGCTTGAGGTAGGAACACAAACACAACATTCAATATGCTTGAGGTAGGAACACAAACACAACATACAATATGCTTGAGGTAGGAACACAAACACAACATACAATATGCTTGAGGTAGGAACACAAACACAACATACACTATGCTTGAGGTAGGAACACAAACACAACATACAATATGCTTGAGGTAGGAACACAAACACAACATACAATATGCTTGAGGTAGGAACACAAACACAACATACAATATGCTTGAGGTAGGAACACAAACACAACATTCAATATGCTTGAGGTAGGAACACAAACACAACATTCAATATGCTTGAGGTAGGAACACAAACACAACATACACTATGCTTGAGGTAGGAACACAAACACAACATACACTATGCTTGAGGTAGGAACACAAACACAACATACAATATGCTTGAGGTAGGAACACAAACACAACATACACTATGCTTGAGGTAGGAACACAAACACAACATACACTATGCTTGAGGTAGGAACACAAACACAACATAAACTATGCTTGAGATAGGAACACAAACACAACATACAATATGCTTGAGGTAGGGACTCAAACACAACATACAATATGCTTGAGGTAGGAACACAAACACAACATTCAATATGCTTGAGGTAGGTACACAAACACAACATACACTATGCTTAAGGTAGGAACACAAACACAACATTCAATATGCTTGAGGTAGGGACTCAAACACAACATTCAATATGCTTGAGGTAGGGACTCAAACACAACATACAATATGCTTGAGGTAGGAACACAAACACAACATACAATATGCTTGAGGTAGGAACACAAACACAACATACACTATGCTTGAGGTAGGAACACAAACACAACATACAATATGCTTGAGGTAGGAACACAAACACAACATACAATATGCTTGAGGTAGGAACACAAACACAACATACACTATGCTTGAGGTAGGAACACAAACACAACATTCAATATGCTTGAGGTAGGAACACAAACACAACATACACTATGCTTGAGGTAGGAACACAAACACAACATACACTATGCTTGAGGTAGGAACACAAACACAACATACAATATGCTTGAGGTAGGAACACAAACACAACATACACTATGCTTGAGGTAGGAACACAAACACAACATACACTATGCTTGAGGTAGGAACACAAACACAACATAAACTATGCTTGAGATAGGAACACAAACACAACATACAATATGCTTGAGGTAGGGACTCAAACACAACATACAATATGCTTGAGGTAGGAACACAAACACAACATTCAATATGCTTGAGGTAGGTACACAAACACAACATACACTATGCTTAAGGTAGGAACACAAACACAACATTCAATATGCTTGAGGTAGGGACTCAAACACAACATTCAATATGCTTGAGGTAGGGACTCAAACACAACATACAATATGCTTGAGGTAGGGACTCAAACACAACATACAATATGCTTGAGGTAGGAACACAAACACAACATTCAATATGCTTGAGGTAGGAACACAAACACAACATACACTATGCTTGAGGTAGGGACTCAAACACAACATACAATATGCTTGAGGTAGGAACACAAACACAACATTCAATATGCTTGAGGTAGGGACACAAACACAACATACACTATGCTTGAGGTAGGAACACAAACACAACATACAATATGCTTGAGGTAGGAACACAAACACAACATTCAATATGCTTGAGGTAGGTACACAAACACAACATACACTATGCTTAAGGTAGGAACACAAACACAACATACAATATGCTTGAGGTAGGGACTCAAACACAACATACAATATGCTTGAGGTAGGAACACAAACACAACATACACTATGCTTAAGGTAGGAACACAAACACAACATTCAATATGCTTGAGGTAGGAACACAAACACAACATTCAATATGCTTGAGGTAGGAACACAAACACAACATACACTATGCTTAAGGTAGGAACACAAACACAACATTCAATATGCTTGAGGTAGGAACACAAACACAACATACACTATGCTTAAGGTAGGAACACAAACACAACATTCAATATGCTTAAGGTAGGAACACAAACACAACATACAATATGCTTGAGATAGGAACACAAACACCATACACTATGCTTAAGGTAGGAACACAAACACAACATTCAATATGCTTGAGGTGGGAACACAAACACAACATACAATTGCTTGAGATAGGGACTCAAACACAACATACAATATGCTTGAGGTAGTGACTCAAACACAACATACAATATGCTTGAGGTAGTGACTCAAACACAACATACAATTGCTTGAGGTAGGAACACAAGCACAACATACAATGTGCTTGAGATAGGAACACAAACACAACATATCATGTGCTTGAGGTAGGAACACAAACACAACATACAATATGCTTGAGTTAAGAACACAAACACAACATACAATATGCTTGAGGTAGGAACACAAACACAACATACAATATGCTTGAGTTAGGAACACAAACACAACATACAATATGCTTGAGTTAGGAACACAAACACAACATACAATATGCTTGAGGTAGGAAAACAAACACAACATACAATATGCTTGAGGTAGGGACTCAAACACAACATACAATATGCTTGAGTTAGGGACTCAAACACAACATATCATGTGCTTGAGGTAGGAACACAAACACAACATACACTATGCTTGAGGTAGGGACTCCAACACAACATACAATATGCTTGAGATAGGGACTCAAGCACAACATACAATATGCTTGAGGTAGGGACTCAAGCACAACATACAATATGCTTGAGGTAGGAACACAAACACAACATACAATATGCTTGAGTTAGGAACACAAACACAACATACAATATGCTTGAGGTAGGAAAACAAACACAACATACAATATGCTTGAGGTAGGAACACAAACACAACATTCAATATGCTTGAGGTAGGGACACAAACACAACATACACTATGCTTGAGGTAGGAACACAAACACAACATTCAATATGCTTGAGGTAGGTACACAAACACAACATACACTATGCTTAAGGTAGGAACACAAACACAACATACAATATGCTTGAGGTAGGGACTCAAACACAACATACAATATGCTTGAGGTAGGAACACAAACACAACATACACTATGCTTAAGGTAGGAACACAAACACAACATTCAATATGCTTGAGGTAGGAACACAAACACAACATTCAATATGCTTGAGGTAGAAACACAAACACAACATACACTATGCTTAAGGTAGGAACACAAACACAACATTCAATATGCTTGAGGTAGGAACACAAACACAACATACACTATGCTTAAGGTAGGAACACAAACACAACATTCAATATGCTTGAGGTAGGTACACAAACACAACATACACTATGCTTGAGGTAGGAACACAAACACAACATTCAATATGCTTGAGGTAGGAACACAAACACAACATTCAATATGCTTGAGGTAGGAACACAAACACAACATACACTATGCTTGAGGTAGGAACACAAACACAACATACACTATGCTTGAGGTAGGAACACAAACACAACATACAATATGCTTGAGGTAGGAACACAAACACAACATACAATATGCTTGAGGTAGGAACACAAACACAACATACAATATGCTTGAGGTAGGAACACAAACACAACATACAATATGCTTGAGGTAGGAACACAAACACAACATACAATATGCTTGAGGTAGGAACACAAACACAACATACAATATGCTTGAGGTAGGAACACAAACACAACATACAATATGCTTGAGGTAGGAACACAAACACAACATTCAATATGCTTGAGGTAGGAACACAAACACAACATACAATATGCTTGAGGTAGGAACACAAACACAACATACACTATGCTTGAGGTAGGAACACAAACACAACATACACTATGCTTGAGGTAGGAACACAAACACAACATACAATATCCTTGAGGTAGGAACACAAACACAACATACACTATGCTTGAGGTAGGAACACAAACACAACATACACTATGCTTGAGGTAGGAACACAAACACAACATTCAATATGCTTGAGGTAGGAACACAAACACAACATACACTATGCTTGAGGTAGGAACACAAACACAACATACACTATGCTTGAGGTAGGAACACAAACACAACATACAATATGCTTGAGGTAGGAACACAAACACAACATACACTATGCTTGAGGTAGGAACACAAACACAACATACACTATGCTTGAGGTAGGAACACAAACACAACATAAACTATGCTTGAGATAGGAACACAAACACAACATACAATATGCTTGAGGTAGGGACTCAAACACAACATACAATATGCTTGAGGTAGGAACACAAACACAACATTCAATATGCTTGAGGTAGGAACACAAACACAACATACAATATGCTTGAGGTAGGAACACAAACACAACATACAATATGCTTGAGGTAGGAACACAAACACAACATACACTATGCTTGAGGTAGGAACACAAACACAACATACAATATGCTTGAGGTAGGAACACAAACACAACATACAATATGCTTGAGGTAGGAACACAAACACAACATACACTATGCTTGAGGTAGGAACACAAACACAACATTCAATATGCTTGAGGTAGGAACACAAACACAACATACACTATGCTTGAGGTAGGAACACAAACACAACATACACTATGCTTGAGGTAGGAACACAAACACAACATACAATATGCTTGAGGTAGGAACACAAACACAACATACACTATGCTTGAGGTAGGAACACAAACACAACATACACTATGCTTGAGGTAGGAACACAAACACAACATAAACTATGCTTGAGATAGGAACACAAACACAACATACAATATGCTTGAGGTAGGGACTCAAACACAACATACAATATGCTTGAGGTAGGAACACAAACACAACATTCAATATGCTTGAGGTAGGTACACAAACACAACATACACTATGCTTAAGGTAGGAACACAAACACAACATTCAATATGCTTGAGGTAGGGACTCAAACACAACATTCAATATGCTTGAGGTAGGGACTCAAACACAACATACAATATGCTTGAGGTAGGAACACAAACACAACATACAATATGCTTGAGGTAGGAACACAAACACAACATACACTATGCTTGAGGTAGGAACACAAACACAACATTCAATATGCTTGAGGTAGGTACACAAACACAACATACACTATGCTTGAGGTAGGAACACAAACACAACATTCAATATGCTTGAGGTAGGAACACAAACACAACATTCAATATGCTTGAGGTAGGAACACAAACACAACATACACTATGCTTGAGGTAGGAACACAAACACAACATACACTATGCTTGAGGTAGGAACACAAACACAACATACAATATGCTTGAGGTAGGAACACAAACACAACATACAATATGCTTGAGGTAGGAACACAAACACAACATACAATATGCTTGAGGTAGGAACACAAACACAACATACAATATGCTTGAGGTAGGAACACAAACACAACATACAATATGCTTGAGGTAGGAACACAAACACAACATACAATATGCTTGAGGTAGGAACACAAACACAACATACAATATGCTTGAGGTAGGAACACAAACACAACATTCAATATGCTTGAGGTAGGAACACAAACACAACATAAAATATGCTTGAGGTAGGAACACAAACACAACATACACTATGCTTGAGGTAGGAACACAAACACAACATACACTATGCTTGAGGTAGGAACACAAACACAACATACAATATGCTTGAGGTAGGAACACAAACACAACATACAATATGCTTGAGGTAGGAACACAAACACAACATACACTATGCTTGAGGTAGGAACACAAACACAACATTCAATATGCTTGAGGTAGGAACACAAACACAACATACACTATGCTTGAGGTAGGAACACAAACACAACATACACTATGCTTGAGGTAGGAACACAAACACAACATACAATATGCTTGAGGTAGGAAAACAAACACAACATACAATATGCTTGAGGTAGGAACACAAACACAACATTCAATATGCTTGAGGTAGGGACACAAACACAACATACACTATGCTTGAGGTAGGAACACAAACACAACATAAACTATGCTTGAGATAGGAACACAAACACAACATACAATATGCTTGAGGTAGGGACTCAAACACAACATACAATATGCTTGAGGTAGGAACACAAACACAACATACAATATGCTTGAGTTAGGAACACAAACACAACATACAATATGCTTGAGGTAGGAAAACAAACACAACATACAATATGCTTGAGGTAGGAACACAAACACAACATTCAATATGCTTGAGGTAGGGACACAAACACAACATACACTATGCTTGAGGTAGGAACACAAACACAACATTCAATATGCTTGAGGTAGGTACACAAACACAACATACACTATGCTTAAGGTAGGAACACAAACACAACATACAATATGCTTGAGGTAGGGACTCAAACACAACATACAATATGCTTGAGGTAGGAACACAAACACAACATACACTATGCTTAAGGTAGGAACACAAACACAACATTCAATATGCTTGAGGTAGGAACACAAACACAACATTCAATATGCTTGAGGTAGAAACACAAACACAACATACACTATGCTTAAGGTAGGAACACAAACACAACATTCAATATGCTTGAGGTAGGAACACAAACACAACATACACTATGCTTAAGGTAGGAACACAAACACAACATTCAATATGCTTGAGGTAGGAACACAAACACAACATACACTATGCTTAAGGTAGGAACACAAACACAACATTCAATATGCTTAAGGTAGGAACACAAACACAACATACAATATGCTTGAGATAGGAACACAAACACCATACACTATGCTTAAGGTAGGAACACAAACACAACATTCAATATGCTTGAGGTGGGAACACAAACACAACATACAATTGCTTGAGATAGGGACTCAAACACAACATACAATATGCTTGAGGTAGTGACTCAAACACAACATACAATATGCTTGAGGTAGTGACTCAAACACAACATACAATTGCTTGAGGTAGGAACACAAGCACAACATACAATGTGCTTGAGATAGGAACACAAACACAACATATCATGTGCTTGAGGTAGGAACACAAACACAACATACAATATGCTTGAGTTAAGAACACAAACACAACATACAATATGCTTGAGGTAGGAACACAAACACAACATACAATATGCTTGAGTTAGGAACACAAACACAACATACAATATGCTTGAGTTAGGAACACAAACACAACATACAATATGCTTGAGGTAGGAAAACAAACACAACATACAATATGCTTGAGGTAGGGACTCAAACACAACATACAATATGCTTGAGTTAGGGACTCAAACACAACATATCATGTGCTTGAGGTAGGAACACAAACACAACATACACTATGCTTGAGGTAGGGACTCCAACACAACATACAATATGCTTGAGATAGGGACTCAAGCACAACATACAATATGCTTGAGGTAGGGACTCAAGCACAACATACAATATGCTTGAGGTAGGAACACAAACACAACATACAATATGCTTGAGTTAGGAACACAAACACAACATACAATATGCTTGAGGTAGGAAAACAAACACAACATACAATATGCTTGAGGTAGGAACACAAACACAACATTCAATATGCTTGAGGTAGGGACACAAACACAACATACACTATGCTTGAGGTAGGAACACAAACACAACATTCAATATGCTTGAGGTAGGTACACAAACACAACATACACTATGCTTAAGGTAGGAACACAAACACAACATACAATATGCTTGAGGTAGGGACTCAAACACAACATACAATATGCTTGAGGTAGGAACACAAACACAACATACACTATGCTTAAGGTAGGAACACAAACACAACATTCAATATGCTTGAGGTAGGAACACAAACACAACATTCAATATGCTTGAGGTAGAAACACAAACACAACATACACTATGCTTAAGGTAGGAACACAAACACAACATTCAATATGCTTGAGGTAGGAACACAAACACAACATACACTATGCTTAAGGTAGGAACACAAACACAACATTCAATATGCTTGAGGTAGGTACACAAACACAACATACACTATGCTTGAGGTAGGAACACAAACACAACATTCAATATGCTTGAGGTAGGAACACAAACACAACATTCAATATGCTTGAGGTAGGAACACAAACACAACATACACTATGCTTGAGGTAGGAACACAAACACAACATACACTATGCTTGAGGTAGGAACACAAACACAACATACAATATGCTTGAGGTAGGAACACAAACACAACATACAATATGCTTGAGGTAGGAACACAAACACAACATACAATATGCTTGAGGTAGGAACACAAACACAACATACAATATGCTTGAGGTAGGAACACAAACACAACATACAATATGCTTGAGGTAGGAACACAAACACAACATACAATATGCTTGAGGTAGGAACACAAACACAACATACAATATGCTTGAGGTAGGAACACAAACACAACATTCAATATGCTTGAGGTAGGAACACAAACACAACATACAATATGCTTGAGGTAGGAACACAAACACAACATACACTATGCTTGAGGTAGGAACACAAACACAACATACACTATGCTTGAGGTAGAAACACAAACACAACATACAATATGCTTGAGGTAGGAACACAAACACAACATACAATATGCTTGAGGTAGGAACACAAACACAACATACACTATGCTTGAGGTAGGAACACAAACACAACATTCAATATGCTTGAGGTAGGAACACAAACACAACATACACTATGCTTGAGGTAGGAACACAAACACAACATACACTATGCTTGAGGTAGGAACACAAACACAACATACAATATGCTTGAGGTAGGAACACAAACACAACATACACTATGCTTGAGGTAGGAACACAAACACAACATACACTATGCTTGAGGTAGGAACACAAACACAACATAAACTATGCTTGAGATAGGAACACAAACACAACATACAATATGCTTGAGGTAGGGACTCAAACACAACATACAATATGCTTGAGGTAGGAACACAAACACAACATTCAATATGCTTGAGGTAGGAACACAAACACAACATACAATATGCTTGAGGTAGGAACACAAACACAACATACAATATGCTTGAGGTAGGAACACAAACACAACATACACTATGCTTGAGGTAGGAACACAAACACAACATACAATATGCTTGAGGTAGGAACACAAACACAACATACAATATGCTTGAGGTAGGAACACAAACACAACATACACTATGCTTGAGGTAGGAACACAAACACAACATTCAATATGCTTGAGGTAGGAACACAAACACAACATACACTATGCTTGAGGTAGGAACACAAACACAACATACACTATGCTTGAGGTAGGAACACAAACACAACATACAATATGCTTGAGGTAGGAACACAAACACAACATACACTATGCTTGAGGTAGGAACACAAACACAACATACACTATGCTTGAGGTAGGAACACAAACACAACATAAACTATGCTTGAGATAGGAACACAAACACAACATACAATATGCTTGAGGTAGGGACTCAAACACAACATACAATATGCTTGAGGTAGGAACACAAACACAACATTCAATATGCTTGAGGTAGGTACACAAACACAACATACACTATGCTTAAGGTAGGAACACAAACACAACATTCAATATGCTTGAGGTAGGGACTCAAACACAACATTCAATATGCTTGAGGTAGGGACTCAAACACAACATACAATATGCTTGAGGTAGGAACACAAACACAACATACAATATGCTTGAGGTAGGAACACAAACACAACATACACTATGCTTGAGGTAGGAACACAAACACAACATACAATATGCTTGAGGTAGGAACACAAACACAACATACAATATGCTTGAGGTAGGAACACAAACACAACATACACTATGCTTGAGGTAGGAACACAAACACAACATTCAATATGCTTGAGGTAGGAACACAAACACAACATACACTATGCTTGAGGTAGGAACACAAACACAACATACACTATGCTTGAGGTAGGAACACAAACACAACATACAATATGCTTGAGGTAGGAACACAAACACAACATACACTATGCTTGAGGTAGGAACACAAACACAACATACACTATGCTTGAGGTAGGAACACAAACACAACATAAACTATGCTTGAGATAGGAACACAAACACAACATACAATATGCTTGAGGTAGGGACTCAAACACAACATACAATATGCTTGAGGTAGGAACACAAACACAACATTCAATATGCTTGAGGTAGGTACACAAACACAACATACACTATGCTTAAGGTAGGAACACAAACACAACATTCAATATGCTTGAGGTAGGGACTCAAACACAACATTCAATATGCTTGAGGTAGGGACTCAAACACAACATACAATATGCTTGAGGTAGGGACTCAAACACAACATACAATATGCTTGAGGTAGGAACACAAACACAACATTCAATATGCTTGAGGTAGGAACACAAACACAACATACACTATGCTTGAGGTAGGGACTCAAACACAACATACAATATGCTTGAGGTAGGAACACAAACACAACATTCAATATGCTTGAGGTAGGGACACAAACACAACATACACTATGCTTGAGGTAGGAACACAAACACAACATACAATATGCTTGAGGTAGGAACACAAACACAACATTCAATATGCTTGAGGTAGGTACACAAACACAACATACACTATGCTTAAGGTAGGAACACAAACACAACATACAATATGCTTGAGGTAGGGACTCAAACACAACATACAATATGCTTGAGGTAGGAACACAAACACAACATACACTATGCTTAAGGTAGGAACACAAACACAACATTCAATATGCTTGAGGTAGGAACACAAACACAACATTCAATATGCTTGAGGTAGGAACACAAACACAACATACACTATGCTTAAGGTAGGAACACAAACACAACATTCAATATGCTTGAGGTAGGAACACAAACACAACATACACTATGCTTAAGGTAGGAACACAAACACAACATTCAATATGCTTAAGGTAGGAACACAAACACAACATACAATATGCTTGAGATAGGAACACAAACACCATACACTATGCTTAAGGTAGGAACACAAACACAACATTCAATATGCTTGAGGTGGGAACACAAACACAACATACAATTGCTTGAGATAGGGACTCAAACACAACATACAATATGCTTGAGGTAGTGACTCAAACACAACATACAATATGCTTGAGGTAGTGACTCAAACACAACATACAATTGCTTGAGGTAGGAACACAAGCACAACATACAATGTGCTTGAGATAGGAACACAAACACAACATATCATGTGCTTGAGGTAGGAACACAAACACAACATACAATATGCTTGAGTTAAGAACACAAACACAACATACAATATGCTTGAGGTAGGAACACAAACACAACATACAATATGCTTGAGTTAGGAACACAAACACAACATACAATATGCTTGAGTTAGGAACACAAACACAACATACAATATGCTTGAGGTAGGAAAACAAACACAACATACAATATGCTTGAGGTAGGGACTCAAACACAACATACAATATGCTTGAGTTAGGGACTCAAACACAACATATCATGTGCTTGAGGTAGGAACACAAACACAACATACACTATGCTTGAGGTAGGGACTCCAACACAACATACAATATGCTTGAGATAGGGACTCAAGCACAACATACAATATGCTTGAGGTAGGGACTCAAGCACAACATACAATATGCTTGAGGTAGGAACACAAACACAACATACAATATGCTTGAGTTAGGAACACAAACACAACATACAATATGCTTGAGGTAGGAAAACAAACACAACATACAATATGCTTGAGGTAGGAACACAAACACAACATTCAATATGCTTGAGGTAGGGACACAAACACAACATACACTATGCTTGAGGTAGGAACACAAACACAACATTCAATATGCTTGAGGTAGGTACACAAACACAACATACACTATGCTTAAGGTAGGAACACAAACACAACATACAATATGCTTGAGGTAGGGACTCAAACACAACATACAATATGCTTGAGGTAGGAACACAAACACAACATACACTATGCTTAAGGTAGGAACACAAACACAACATTCAATATGCTTGAGGTAGGAACACAAACACAACATTCAATATGCTTGAGGTAGAAACACAAACACAACATACACTATGCTTAAGGTAGGAACACAAACACAACATTCAATATGCTTGAGGTAGGAACACAAACACAACATACACTATGCTTAAGGTAGGAACACAAACACAACATTCAATATGCTTAAGGTAGGAACACAAACACAACATACAATATGCTTGAGATAGGAACACAAACACCATACACTATGCTTAAGGTAGGAACACAAACACAACATTCAATATGCTTGAGGTAGGAACACAAACACAACATACAATTGCTTGAGATAGGGACTCAAACACAACATACAATATGCTTGAGGTAGTGACTCAAACACAACATACAATATGCTTGAGGTAGTGACTCAAACACAACATACAATTGCTTGAGGTAGGAACACAAGCACAACATACAATGTGCTTGAGATAGGAACACAAACACAACATATCATGTGCTTGAGGTAGGAACACAAACACAACATACAATATGCTTGAGTTAAGAACACAAACACAACATACAATATGCTTGAGGTAGGAACACAAACACAACATACAATATGCTTGAGTTAGGAACACAAACACAACATACAATATGCTTGAGTTAGGAACACAAACACAACATACAATATGCTTGAGGTAGGAAAACAAACACAACATACAATATGCTTGAGGTAGGGACTCAAACACAACATACAATATGCTTGAGTTAGGGACTCAAACACAACATATCATGTGCTTGAGGTAGGAACACAAACACAACATACACTATGCTTGATGTCGGGACTCCAACACAACATACAATATGCTTGAGATAGGGACTCGAGCACAACATACAATATGCTTGAGGTAGGGACTCAAGCACAACATACAATATGCTTGAGGTAGGAACACAAACACAACATACAATATGCTTGAGGTAGGAACACAAACACAACATACAATGTGCTTGAGGTAGGAACACAAACACAACATACAATATGCTTGAGGTAGGAACACAAACACAACATACAATATGCTTGAGGTAGGAACACAAACACAACATACACTATGCTTGAGGTCGGGACTCCAACACAACATACAATATGCTTGAGATAGGGACTCGAGCACAACATACAATATGCTTGAGGTAGGGACTCAAGCACAGCATACAATATGCTTGAGGTAGGAACACAAACACAACATACAATATGCTTAAGGTAGGGACTTAAGCACAGCATACAATATGCTTGAGGTAGGAACACAAACACAACATACAATATGCTTGAGGTAGGAACACAAACACAACATACAATGTGCTTGAGGTAGGAACACAAACACAACATACAATATGCTTGAGGTAGGAACACAAACACAACATACAATATGCTTGAGGTAGGAACACAAACACAACATACAATGTGCTTGAGGTAGGAACACAAACACAACATACAATATGCTTGAGGTAGGAACACAAACACAACATACAATATGCTTGAGGTAGGAACACAAACACAACATACAATATGCTTGAAGTAGGAACACAAACACAACATACAATATGCTTGAGTTAGGAACACAAACACAACATACAATATGCTTGAGGTAGGAAAACAAACACAACATACAATATGCTTGAGGTAGGAACACAAACACAACATACAATATGCTTGAGGTAGGAACACAAACACAACATACAATATGCTTGAGGTAGGAACACAAACACAACATACAATGTGCTTGAGTTAGGAACACAAACACAACTTACAATATGCTTGAGGTAGGAAAACAAACACAACATACAATATGCTTGAGGTAGGAACACAAACACAACATACAATATGCTTGAGGTAGGAACACAAACACAACATACAATATGCTTGAGTTAGGAACACAAACACAACATACAATATGCTTGAGGTAGGAAAACAAACACAACATACAATATGCTTGAGTTAGGAACACAAACACAACATACAATATGCTTGAGGTAGGAACACAAACACAACATACAATATGCTTGAGGTAGGAACACAAACACAACATTCAATATGCTTGAGGTAGGAACACAAACACAACATACACTATGCTTGAGTTAGGAACACAAACACAACATACAATATGCTTGAGGTAGGAAAACAAACACAACATACAATATGCTTGAGGTAGGAACACAAACACAACATACAATATGCTTGAGGTAGGAACACAAACACAACATACAATATGCTTGAGGTAGGAACACAAACACAACATACAATATGCTTGAGGTAGGAACACAAACACAACATACAATGTGCTTGAGGTAGGAACACAAACACAACATACAATATGCTTGAGGTAGGAAAACAAACACAACATACAATATGCTTGAGGTAGGGACTCAAACACAACATACAATATGCTTGAGGTAGGGACTTAAGCACAGCATACAATATGCTTGAGGTAGGAACACAAACACAACATACAATATGCTTGAGGTAGGAACACAAACACAACATACAATGTGCTTGAGGTAGGAACACAAACACAACATACAATATGCTTGAGGTAGGAACACAAACACAACATACAATGTGCTTGAGGTAGGAAAACAAACACAACATACAATATGCTTGAGGTAGGGACTCAAACACAACATACAATATGCTTGAGGTAGGAACACAAACACAACATACAATATGCTTGAGGTAGGAACACAAACACAACATACAATATGCTTGAGGTAGGAACACAAACACAACATACAATATGCTTGAGGTAGGAACACAAACACAACATACAATATGCTTGAGGTAGGAACACAAACACAACATACAAAATGCTTGAGGTAGGAACACAAACACAACATACAATATGCTTGAGGTAGGGACACAAACAGAACATACAATGTGCTTGAGGTAGGGACACAAACACAACATACAATGTGCTTGAGATAGGGACTCCAACACAACATACAATATGCTTGAGGTAGGAACACAAACACACACTACAGTATGCTTAGGGTAGGTTAGGTATGCAAACACAACACACAACATGTTTAAGGTAGGAACACAAACACACACTAAAGTATGCTTAGGGTAGGTTAGATATGCAAACACAACACACAATATGTTTAAGGTAGGAACACAAACACACACTACAGTATACTTAGGGTAGGTTAGGTATGCAAACACAACACACAACATGTTTAAGGTAGGAACACAAACACACACTACAGTATGCTTAGGGTAGGTTAGATGTGCAAACACAACACACAATATGTTAAGGGTAGGAACACAAACACACACTACAGTATGCTTAGGGTAGGTTAGGTATGCAAACACAACACACAATATGTTTAGGGTAGGAACACAAACACAAACTTCAGTATGCATAGGGTAGGTTAGGTATGCATACACAACACACAATATGTTTAAAGTAGGAACACATACACACACTACAGTATACTTAGGGTAGGTCAGATATGCAAAAACAACACACAATATGTTTAAGGTAGGAACACAAACACACACTACAGTATACTTAGGGTAGGTTAGATATGCAAACACAACACACAATATGTTTAAGGTAGAAAGACAAACTCATACTACAGTATGCTTAGGGTAGGTTAGGTATGCATACACAACATACAATATGTTCAAGGTAGGAACACAAACACACTGCTTAGGGTAGGTTAGGGATACAAACACAACTTATAACATAAAACGCAAATGCAACATATGCTCAAGATAATGTCACAATCTAGGACCTAGTCTGCTTCTTTGTATATAAACAAAAGTACCATATACATATATATATATATAAGGGTGAGAAAATACATCTACAAAATACCTTTCAAACAGCACTGGATCCCCGAGGGGATACGAAAATGTTGGAATAAATTAATAGATGGGGAAAAAAACATTTATACAGTGCTACAGTTTATAAAAACCCAAGTGCTTTCGGCTTACGCCTTCATCAGGAGTACACAAACACGAAAATAACAAATACGTAACAAAAAAACTAAAATACAAGGCAGTTTAAATAAAGCTCTTTAAAAAACAACTTATCGTTTGGCAGTGTTGTAGAAACTGATGGCTTTAAATAGACACTCTGGAGCCAAATGTGATACTAATAAAAGAACAATCTGGTTGGATGAGGGTAGAACTGTACCCTGACATTTAGTTATGAAGAGAGATTAAAAATGTGAAAAAGATAACACAAACCCTACCTCAAAACCTAAAACCTAAAATCGATACAGCAGGATAAAGTATAAAGCAATTCCAAAGTTAATAAAAAACAATGAATAAGGCTAAACAAATTAAATTAAATAAATGGAGATATTTTGATCAAGGGAAGTAACAAAAGTACTAATAATAGAACATTGCTGGTTGGATGAAAGTAAAATTGTACGCTGACATTTATGATCAGTTATGAAGAGAGAGTATGTGAGTGAATAACTCTACCTCTATACCTAAGACAAAGAATCGATACTGCAGGATATAGTAAAAACAACTCCAAGGTTAATCAAGTGTTTTTTTGTTCGTATTTGTTATTTTCGTGTTTGTGTACCCCTGATGAAGGCGTAAGCCGAAAGCGATTGGGTTTTTATAAACTGTAGCACTGTATAAATGTTTTTTCCCCATTTATATATAGAGGATAGTACCATATATATACAGAGGTTAGTACCGTATTATATACAGAGGATAGTAACATATATATATATATACAGAGGATAGTAACATATATACAGAGGATAGTAACATATATATACAGAGGATAGTTACATATATATATATATACAGAGGATAGTAATATATATATATACAGAGGATAGTAACATATATATACAGAAGATAGTTACATATATATATATACAGAGCATAGTAACATATATTTACAGAGGATAGTTACATATATATACAGAGGATAGTAACATATATACAGAGGATAGTAACATATATATATATATATATATATACAGAGGATAATACCATATATATACAGAGTATAGTAACATATATATACAGAGGATAGTAACATATATATATATATATATATATATATACAGAGGATATGTAGCAGATGAGTTTACTTATTAATAGGATTCAGGGTCACATCTCAGCTGTTATACACATTTAAAGTTCTCCAGCCATGTTTTGGTTCATGAACATGATTATGTTTCACACATTGCAATATCTGTGAAAAGCAAGAATAAGATTTTATTTGATGACATAGAAAACTTTGAACAGGTAAATTAATCCACAGGTAAATGTATTTATCAATTATCTGGCAATAGTTGTGCAGCTATACAATTCAGATTTACCTCATTTCCCAATTCAGTCATGCAGTGGTATAAGTAGTATCTACATCATGCAAATAATACTTACTTAGTAGCAGATTAAAATATATGTTTCTCTCCGGGACTATTAAGAAATGTTCATATGATGTTTAAGAGTTAAATTTGTTAATTGATAATACTACAAAATGGGTGGTCATTCACCTTGAATAAAAAGGAAGAGAAGAATAACCTTAAATGCTATATATTTCAGATGTAAAAAACTACAAGAGCTGTCAATCAGCAAATGTGACAGATTAACAGACCGGGTGGTAGCAGAATGTCTGGAACGTTCTCCTAATCTCACAACATTGTGTCTCGTTGGGTCTCTCTCACTTGGGTAGGACACGCTTCAAGTCAATTATAATATTTGCCAATGTTAATTATGAGGCAATCTTGGTTACATTGTGCTGGCTTTCAATATTTGAATTTAAGGAATTACTCCAAATCTGGATCAGGCATGTTTCAAAGTTAATTGATAGCATTAATCAGGAACCACTGAAGTTGTTTGGTGCACTCAAGTAGACCAATCGGCAACTAGTTTTTAGCTCTCTACTGATCAAAGATCAGCAGAGCTTATGCCGTGGTGCGGTGTCCATCGTTCGTAAACTTTTTTTTGTAGCGACTACTCCTCTGAAACTACTGGATGGATTTTCATGAAACTTTACAGGAATGTTGCCGATGATGTCTAGTTGATCCTAGCAAAAATTCAAGTTGATGTGAAATCCAAGATGGCCGCCAAAGCTAAAAATAGATTTTTTTTATTATTTTTTTTATAGCAACTGCTTCTTGAAAACTATAAGTAATATTGATATGGGACTTTTTTAAAATGATCAGTATGACATGATGTTGATACTTGCCAAAATTATTTTGATTCAACATTAAACATGGCAGCGCCATCTTTGTTTACATAGAGTTATATAATAAAAACTTGTAGCGACTATTCCTTTGAAACTGGAAAGGATTTTCATGAAACTTTACAGGAATGTTGCTCTTGATGTCTAGTTGATTCTAGCAAAATTTCTTGGTTGGCCAGAAATTCAAGATGGCCACCATGGCTAAAAATAGATTTAAAAAACAAATTTATACCGACTACTTCCTAAAAACTATAAGTGATATTCATATGGAACTTTTTCTAAAATTATCAGCATGACATGATGTTGGTTCAATTTGATTCAACGTTAAACATGGCTGCCAGCGGACGTCTTTGTTTACATAGAGCTATATAGTAAAAGATGTGTAGCGTCTACTCCACTGAAACTACTTGACAGATTTTCATGAAACTTCACAGGAATGTTGCTCTTGATGTCTAGTTGATTCTAGCAAAATTTCAGGTTGGCCGGAAGTTCAAAATATCTGCGACAGCTAAAAACATATTTTTAAAAAATAATTTTGTAGCGACTGCTTCTTGAAAACTATAAGTGATTGATATGGGACTTTCTCAAAACTGATCAGCATGACTTGATGTTGGTCCTTGTTGAAAATCATTTTGATTCGACATTAAACATGGTTCCAGTGGCCGTCTTTGTTTACATAGAGTTATATAGTAAAAACTTGTAGTGACTACTCCCCTGAAACCACTTGACAAATTTTCATGAAGCTTCACAGGAATGTTGCTCTTGATGTCTAGTTGATCCTAGCAAAATTTCAGGTTGGCTGGAAATTCAAGATGGCCACCACGACTAAAAATAGATTTTAAAAAACAACAAATTTATAGCGACTACTTCCTGAAAACTATAAGTGATATTGATATGGGACTTTTTCTAAAGTTATCAGCATGACATGATGTTGGTTCATTTTGATTCAACGTTAGACATGGCTGCCAGTGGACTTCTTTGTTTACGTAGAGTTATATAGTAAATGATGTGTAGCGTCTACTCCACTGAAACTACGTGACAGATTTCATGAAACTTCCCCTTGAATGTTGCTCTTGATATCTAGTTGATCCTAGCGAAATTTCAGGTCGGCCGGAAATTCAAAATGGCCACAACAGCTAAAAATAGATTTTTAAAAAACAAGTTTGTAGCGACTGCTTCTTGAAAACTATAAGTGATATTGATATGGGACTTTCTCTAAACTGAAACTTGTTGAAAATCATTTTGATTCGACATTAAACATGGCTTCCAGTGGCCATCTTTGTTTACATAGAGTTATATAGTAAAAACTTGTAGTGACTACTCCCCTGAAACCACTTGACAAATTTTCATGAAGCTTCACAGGAATGTTGCTCTTGATGTCTTGTTGATCCTAGCAAAATTTCTGGTTGACTGGAAATTCAAGATGGCCACCACGACTAAAAATAGATTTTAAAAAACAAATTTATAGCGACTACTTCCTGAAAACTATAAGTGATATTGATATGGGACTTTTTCTAAAGTTATCAGCATGACATGATGTTGGTTCATTTTGATTCAACGTTAGACATGGCTGCCAGTGCTTCTTTGTTTACATAGAGTTATATAGTAAATGATGTGTAGCATCTACTTCTCTGAAACTACGTGACAGATTTCATGAAACTTCCCCTTGAATGTTGCTCTTGATATTTAGTTGATCCTAGCAAAATTTCAGGTCGGCCGGAAATTCAAAATGGCCACAACAGCTAAAAATAGATTTTTAAAAAAGTTTGTAGCGACTGCTTCTTTAAAACTATAAGTGATATTGATATGGGACTTTCTCTAAACTGAAACTTGTTGAAAATCATTTTGATTCGACATTAAACTTGGCTTCCAGTGGCCATCTTTGTTTACAAAGAGTTATAGTAAAAACATTTAGTGACTACTCCCCTGAAACTACTCGACAGATTTTCATGAAGCTTCACAGGAATGTTGCTTTTGATGTCTAGTTGATCCTAGCAAAACTTCAGGTTGGCTGGAAATTCAAGATGGCCGGCACTGCTAAAAATAGATTTAAAAAAAAGAAAAAAGTTTGTAGCGACTACAAGTGATATTGATACGGGACTTTTTCTAAAATGATTAGCATGACATAGTGTTGATCCTGGATGAAATCAGAAGTGTAGGAATTTTTTTTGTTTTTATTTATTGACATTTGAAATATTGCTAAAATTGCATTTTTAGCATGTTTTGAGGGGTGGGGTAATCTTAAAGAAATGGGACTAAAATTGTACAGAAAATGCTTTTTGATACTTTTATTTGGTATGGAAACATGGGTAATTTTATTGTCTTCTAAGAAATGTATGACACAATGATGATGTGATTTATTTTTGCTCAGGGATTCAGGCTACGGGCTTGTCATGGGTTTGATGATTGAGAAATGTACATTTAAACTGTGGAGTGCCCCCTATATATAAAAACTTGTATTGACTACTCCTCTGAAACTACTTGACAGATTTTCTTGAAACTTCACAGGAATGTTGCACTTATTTTGATTTGATATTAAACATGGCTGCTAGTGGTAGTGCTGTTCCGATTAATCAATTTGATCGAGCATCGGTCATTTAAGCCTTTTTTCCGATTAATCAATTACAATTTTTCATGATCAGAGTTTACTCGGTTGTTGCAAACGTAAGAGAATGAAATAAGTTTTAGTTTTGTAATCATATATAGAGTTATATAGTAAAACTTGTAGCGACTACTCCTCTGAAACTACTTGACAGGTTTTCAGGAAACTTCACAGGAATGCTGATATAGCTATCAAAACTTACCAGTATAGGTTCAAGGTCATTGACCTCTTGTTTGGTAAACCTAGGTTGATATCAGATATTTTTGTGAAACCTTGCTCCAGACCATTGTATGATCTTCTTTGAAAGAAGTCTCATTAGAGATCAGGCTTATTGAGACTATCATTTCTATTCATAACTTTCACATCCGGTCAATATCCGAGATGTTGAAATATTCAGTAGGTGAAAATAAATGGATTGACACGGTCTCCTCAATCTCTATATGAAAAATCAAAATCTTTGACCATAATTTAAATTAAATGTATGCATATTGGTGTTTTAAAATTAGACAGCACCAAAAGAAAATATATAGATGCACCCAAAACATAAAACTTTCAACATAATTATCACTACAAATTAGTTTTATAAAGGGCTAAAGTCAGTTCAGCATCAATGATAAACACCGAGTTTACCCCCTAACAGAATGTGGAGGTGTTTTATTTTATTGATCACTGATTGGTCAACTCATTTTGATGATGTCTTGTGAAAGTTAGGAATATAAAGATAATATCTTGTGCTGAAATACTTTGATATGTTACAGACACCTCCACTTACCAAACAGCTTAACCGTCTGCAGTCTGACTGGACACAGGTTACTAAGGGAGATCACTCTACAGTCTCCCGTTAGTGTCAAACATCTCACTCTCAACAATCTACCCAAGTTGTTGCCTGCCACGAGACTGACCATTCTTGCTCACTGTGAATCTTCACTGAGGATACTAGAGGTGCGGGCTATACCAGGGGAGACTACTCTGTCACTACAGTTAAAGAAACTGTCCTCACTGACCCTGGACCAGGGAATACATCTTGCAACACTAGGTACTGTTTCCCCGTGATTCAGAACACGCAATAGGGGAATATTTGTGAAGGGAATCTAAGATTCAAATTTAGTTTATTGTAGATACATGTTTGTCACCAAATTAATATTTTAAAAATGTATATAGATTAATATTCAAATAACAAAAATTTGGTTACAATGAATGAATGAATGAATGGTGTTTTACGGCACGTCGACACATAAATAGGTCATATTGTGCGCAATGGTTACAAGGTTATAAAATATAGGGTTACATTATTTGTTTTTTTATGGTGTTTATGAATTTGTACTTTGCTGAATCCCGCACAAATTAACATGAAGATTTGCGTAAGCTTTGTGCAAGATTCGACAGTTTTACATACGCATAAACGCCATAAAAAAAATAATCTTATCCTTAAATATTAGGACTCACACGAGAAGTAGTTCCTCCAAGAAGATTTCATGATGTGTAGACTTTTTGAAAAAGACATAACCTGTAAGTTTCATCCAATGGAGTAATGTTAAATACATATATGAGGTTGGATTTATTATTAGTATATAGGTTTTGTCATCCAGTGCTGTGGCCGAGATTGTGTCGACCCATCCATCTGTCACGGCATGTGCTGTGAATAGGAAGCAAAAGCTAACTTGGTCCGACTGTTTAGGGAACTGGCGATTGGACAATGATCGGCTCACATGACATATCACCATAACCATTCATTTTAACACTACTAACCTGCTGTCCAGCTATCCCACATGCAGCTTTCAAGATGTTTTATTTTGTTTTGAAAATTGTATCTTTTAAGCTAGGGAATGTAGCAACACAACCAAACAAGCTCTTTTATTGAGAGTTCTGAAAAACTTGCAAAAAGGTGAAAGAATTATCTAAATCGGATGATAAACATAAAAGATATGACCATTTGAAGGTTGTTCTAGAATGGATATGGGAGCCGCCATTTTGAAAAATATGACATCATAGTTCCATATGACCATATATGGAATATTGATAAATATAATTTAAAGCAAGGCAAATCACTGCAAATGAATGCAAACTTTAAAAATAGGGGCTTCCATATCCGTTTCAACAGAACTTCAAACGATCATCTTTGTTTATCATCTGATTTTGATAATTCTTTAACCCTTTTTCAGAACTCTCAATAATAAAGATTGTTTGGCTGGGTCACTATATTCCCTTTAAAGATTTTACATACATTTTAATTTTTATTTCAGAAATAAACTGTCCGAAACTACAGTATTTAAGAATACAGGTATGTTTATTTTGTATGCCTTATTTTACATGTGTCAGAGTGTTATACTATCTGCTTATAAATCATCAACTATTATGACTATTATGACTGTGTGCTGATATAGTCCAAAGAAACACATTCTATAATATAATTGACAGGGCGAGCAACAGGCAAACCCAGGGGAAGTAGACATATACAATTTGCTTGTCTATTTTAAATCCATAGACCTAACCACAAATTCCTGGGAATGGGAGCTTATATCAACAGGTTTAGGTGGTATCATTTTCCAGTGCAGAATGAGATGAGGCTCCTGAATCCCTAAGCTGGTTTTAGCATTGTTAGTTAAATTACTGCCTACCATTGGTTGCTGTACTCTTCCCAGGATATACTCATCTCTCACATGGTGGAAGTCAGCATTGTTAGTATTATTACTGCCTACCATTGGTTGCTGTACTCTTCCCAGGATATACTCATCTCTCACATGGTGGAAGTCAGCATTGTTAGTATTATTACTGCCTACCATTGGTTGCTGTACTCTTCCCAGGATATACTCATCTCTCACATGGTGGAAGTCGTCATTGTCAGTATAATTACTGCCTGCCATTGGTTGCTGTACTCTTCCCAGGATATACTCATCTCTCACACGGTGGAAGTCAGCATTGTCAGTATTATTACTGCCCGCCATTGGTTGCTGTTCCCTTCCCAGGATATACTCATCTCTCACACGGTGGAAGTCAGCATTGTCAGTATTATTACTGCCTGCCATTGGTTGCTGTACTCTTCCCCGGATATACTCATCTCTCACATGGTGGATGTAAACATTATCAGTATTATTACTGCCTACCATTGGTTGCTGTACTCTTCCCAGGATATACTCATCTCTCACACGGTGGAAGTCAGCATTGTCAGTATTATTACTGCCCGCCATTGGTTGCTGTTCCCTTCCCAGGATATACTCATCTCTCACACGGTGGAAGTCAGCATTGTCAGTATTATTACTGCCTGCCATTGGTTGCTGTACTCTTCCCCGGATATACTCATCTCTCACATGGTGGATGTAAACATTATCAGTATTATTACTGCCTACCATTGGTTGCTGTTCCCTTCCCAGGATATACTCATCTCTCACATGGTGGATGTAAACATTATCAGTATTATTACTGCCTACCATTGGTTGCTGTACTCTTCCCAGGATATACTCATCTCTTACACGGTGGAAGTCAGCATTATCGGTATTATTACTGCCTACCATTGGTTGCTGTTCCCTTCCCAGGATATACTCATCTCTTACACGGTGGAAGTCAGCATTATCGGCATTATTACTGCCTACCATTGGTTGCTGTTCCCTTCCCAGGATATACTCATCTCTCACATGGTGGATGTAAACATTATCAGTATTATTACTGCCTACCATTGGTTGCTGTACTCTTCCCAGGATATACTCATCTCTCACATGGTGGAAGTCAGCATTGTCAGTATTATTACTGCCTGCCATTGGTTGCTGTACTCTTCCCCGGATATACTCATCTCTCACATGGTGGATGTAAACATTATCAGTATTATTACTGCCTACCATTGGTTGCTGTTCCCTTCCCAGGATATACTCATCTCTCACATGGTGGATGTAAACATTATCAGTATTATTACTGCCTACCATTGGTTGCTGTACTCTTCCCAGGATATACTCATCTCTTACACGGTGGAAGTCAGCATTATCGGTATTATTACTGCCTACCATTGGTTGCTGTTCCCTTCCCAGGATATACTCATCTCTTACACGGTGGAAGTCAGCATTATCGGTATTATTACTGCCTACCATTGGTTGCTGTTCCCTTCCCAGGATATACTCATCTCTCACATGGTGGATGTAAACATTATCAGTATTATTACTGCCTACCATTGGTTGCTGTACTCTTCCCAGGATATACTCATCTCTCACATGGTGGAAGTCAGCATTGTCAGTATTATTACTGCCTACCATTGGTTGCTGTACTCTTCCCAGGATATACTCATCTCTTACACGGTGGAAGTCAGCATTATCGGTATTATTACTGCCTACCATTGGTTGCTGTTCCCTTCCCAGGATATACTCATCTCTTACACGGTGGAAGTCAGCATTATCGGTATTATTACTGCCTGCCATTGGTTGCTGTTCCCTTACCAGGATATACTCATCTCTCACATGGTGGAAGTCAGCATTGTCAGTATTATTACTGCCTGCCATTGGTTGCTATACTCTTCCCAGGATATACTCATCTCTTACACGGTGGAAGTCAGCATTATTGGTATTATTACTGCCTGCCATTGGTTGCTGTTCCCTTCCAAGGATATACTCATCTCTCACACGGTGGTACAGTCCCACAATGGAGGACAGCATTGTCATATACCATTGGTTGTTGCACCCTTGTTGCCCCCTTCCCAGGATATGAATGCCTGTATGTTGTGGAAAACAATTATGGGTAGATTGTAATAACTCCAGTTATATGCTTCCCCATTCACAGGATATCCCTGTCTCCTTATAATTGTGGAAAACAATTATAGGTGGAATGTATTTATTTTTACTTGGGATTTTACGTCATTTTTCATCACATTTTAGGCTATGCATGACAGTTGATATTTAGTGGTGGTGGCAGACGGCACACATTCCTGTACTGTATACCTCCCGCCATTCGTAAGAATTGACACTTTCTCACTTACAAGTCAAGCTCATAGTAGGTGAAATAGCTCCATCAAATATACCTACTCTAGTTAAACTGTTCAGTGTATTGTAATCAATAAAGGCAATAAAAAGTCATATACTAGTACTTGCAATTAAGTGCCAATATTAGCATTATCTGTTTTATATATTTCTTTGTATTACAGGGCTGTCCAAAGCTGTATGCTCTGTGTCTACATGTAGACATCCTATCTCAGGTACAGGTGTACCACAGCACACCATTACTGGCCCTCAGATCCCTCACGCTGCATTGTACCAAGGTCACATATCTGTCCAGGGTTCTTGCTTTGGTAAGTACATATTACTGGCCCTCAGATCCCTCATGCTGCATTGTGCCAAGGTCACATATCTGTCCAGGGTTCTTGCTTTGGTAAGTACATATTACTGGCCCTCAGATCCCTCATGCTGCATTGTGCCAAGGTCACATATCTGTCCAGGGTTCTTGCTTTGGTAAGTACATATTACTGGCCCTCAGATCCCTCATGCTGCATTGTGCCAAGGTCACATATCTGTCCAGGGTTCTTGCTTTGGTAAGTACATATTACTGGCCCTCAGTTCCCTCATGCTGCATAGTACCAAGGTCACATCTGTCTAGGGTTCTTGCTTTGGTAAGTACATTACTGGCCCTCAGATCCCCTATGCTGCATTGTACCAAGGTTACATATCTGTCCAGGGTTCTTGCTTTGGTAAGTACATACTGGCCCTCAGATCTCTCACACAGGCCCTCAGATCCCTCATATGCATTGTACCAAGGTTACATATCTGTCCAGGGTTTTTGCTTTGGTAAGTATATACTGACCCTCAGATCTCTCACACTGGCCCTCAGATCCTTCATGCTGCCTTGTACCAAGGTCACATATCTCTCTAGGGTTCTTGCTTTGGTAAGTACATAATATTACTTTGTCCATCTGTCCTTCACGCTTTTCTTTTCCGGTGTATAATTTGAAAACTAATAATGGAACTGGAATGAAACTTTACACAATGATGAGAGGAAGTGCAGAGCACAAGAACCGTAACTCTATCTTCGTTCAAAATAGAGTTATTGCCTTTTGTAATTTCATACTTAATGTTCTTGTCCGGAGCATAACTTGAAACTACTAATGGGAGTGGAATATTATTTAAGATAGAGGGCAATGAGAGGCAGATCACAAAACCATAACTTATCTTCATTCAAATTAGAGTTATTGCCCTTTCAAAGCTTGTAATTTTATACTTATTCTTGTCCGAAGCATTACTTGAAAACTACTAACAGGGCTGGAATGAAAATTGAAACAATGATAGAGAGCAATAAGAGAAAGTGCAGAGCACAAGAACCATAACTATATATTCATTTAAATTAGAGTTATTGCCCTTTGTAATGTTATACTGATAATTTTTGTCCAGAGCATAAGTTAAAAACTACTAATGGGACTGGAATGAAACTTCATATAATGATAGAGGGCAATGGGAGGAAGTGTAGAACACAAGAACAATAATCCGTCTTCAAATTAGAGTTATTGCCCTTTGTTTTTAGCTCTACTGGCCAAAGGCCAGCAGAGCTTATGGGATGCCGAGTTGTCCGTCGTCCGTCCGTCCGTCGTCTGTCAGTCCGTCGTTAACGTTTGTCTCGTTAAGACGATAGAGGCTTCATTTTACATCCGATCTTTACCAAACTTTAACAGGTTGTTAATATCAATGAAAGCTCGGATGAGTTCGAAAACCAGCCAGATCGGACAAGTTACAAACGGAGTTATGGCCCTTGATTTAGTTAAAAATGCTATATTGCTATATTTTGCCTCGTTAAGACGATAGAGCCTTCATTTTTCATCCTATCATTACCAAACTTTACCACATTGTTAATATCAATGAAAGCTCGGACAAGTTCGAAAACCAGCCAAATCGAACCAGTAAGAGCGGAGTTATGGTCCTTGATTTAGTTAAAAACGCTATATTTTGCCTCGTTAAGACGATAGGGCCTTCATTTTTCATCCTATCATTACCAAACTTTACCACATTGTTAATATCAATGAAAGCTCGGAGAAGTTCGAAAACCAGCCAAATCAAACCAGTAAGAGCGGAGTAATGGTCCTTGATTTAGTTAAAAACGCTATATTGCTATATTTTGCCTCCTTAAGATGATAGGGCCTTCGTTTTTCATCCTATCTTACCAAGCTTTACCACATTGTTAATATCAATGAAAGCTCGGACAAGTTCGAAAACCAGCCATATCGGACTAGAAACAGCGGAGTTATGGCCCTTGATTTAGTTAAAAATGCTATATTTTGCCTCGTTAATACGATAGGGGCTTCGTTGTTCATCCGATCTTTACCAAACTTTATCAGATTGTTTATGTCGTTGAAAGCTCAAACAAGTTTTAAAACCAGCCTTATCGGACCAGTAACAGCGGAGTTATGGCCCTTGATTAGGTAAAATGATATATTTTGCCTCGTTAAGACGATAGGGGCTTCATTGTTCATCCGATCTTTACCAAACACTATCAGATTGTTAATATCAATGAAAGCTCGGACAAGTTCGAAAAACAGCCATATCGGACTAGTAACAGCGGAGTTATGGCCCTTTATTTAGTTAAAAATGCTATATTTTGCCTCGTTAAGACGATAGGGGCTTCATTGTTCCGATCCTTACCAAATTTTATCAGATTGTTAATATCAATGAAAGCTTGGACAAGTTCGAAACCCATTCATATCGGACCATTATCAGCGGAGTTATGGCCCTTGATTTAGTTCAAAATGCTATATTTTGTCTTGTTAAGACGGTAGGGACTTCATTTTTCATCCGATCTTTATCAAGCTTTATCAGATTGTTAATGTCAATGAAAGCTCGGTCAGGTTCGAAAACTAGCCAGATCAGCAAAGTTATGTCCCTTGATTTTGTTAAAAAATGCTATAATTTGCCTCGTCATACGATAGGGCCTTCATTTTGCATCTGATCTTTGCCAAACTTTACCAGATTTTACGACTTTCTTTTTTATATTATTATTTTATTTTTTTTTTATTTTTTTTTATATATTTATTATTATTTTTTTCATTGATTTTTTTTCTGATAATTTTTTTTTTTTTAAATTTTTAAATTTTTATTTTTTTTTAAATTTTTTTAATTTTTTTTTATTTTTTTTTTATTGTCTCTACTGCCCAAGTTCGAAAACCAGCCAGATCGGACCAGTAATGGCAGAGTTATAGCTCTTGATTTAGTTAAAAAGTCTATATTTTGCCTCTTTAAGATGATAGTCACTCGCTTCATTGATGTTATAAGAGCCATATTAGCCAGTAGAGCGTCCACAGGCCCTCTTGGGCCTCTTGTTTTATATTTATAATTCTAGTCCAGAAAATGACTTGAAAACTACTAATATGACTAAATCATACTTGGCCAAAGAGAGAAAGTGCCGAGTGCAAGAACCATAACTCTATCTTTATTCAAATAAGGATGTTTGCCCTTTATCCGATCTTTACCAAACACTATCAGATTGTTAATATTAATGAAAGCTCGGACAAGTTCGAAAACCAGGCATATCGGACTAGTAACAGCGGAATTATGGCCCTTGATTTAGTTAAAAATGCTATATTTTACCTCGTTAAGACGATACGGCCTTCATTTTTTGTCTGATTTTTACCAAACTTTAACAGATTGTTAATGTCAATAAAATCTCGGACAAGTTCGAAAACCAGCCAGATCGGACTAGTAACAGCGGAGTTATGGCCCTTGATTTAGTTAAAAATTCTATATTTTGCCTCGTTAAGACGATAGGGGCTTCATTGTTCATCTGATCTTTACCAAACTTTATCAGATTGCTAATGTCGTTAAAGGCTCGAACAAGTTCGAAAACCAGCCATATCGGACCAGTAACAGTGGAGTTATGGCCCTTGATTTAGTTAAAAATGCTATATTTTTCCTCATTAAGACGTTAGGGGCTTCATTGTTCATCCGATCTTTACCAAACTTTATCAGATTGTTAATATCAATGAAAGCTCAGAAAGTTCGAAAACCATTCATATCGGACCAGTAACAGAGGAGTTAAGGCCCTTGATTTAGTTAAAAATGCTATATTTTGCCTCATTAAGATGATAGGGCCTTCATTTTTCATCCGATCTTTACCAAATTTTACCAGATTGTTAATGTCAATGAAAGCTCAGAAAGTTCGAAAACCATTCATATCGGACCAGTAACAGAGGAGTTAAGGACCTTGATTTAGTTAAAAATTCTATATTTTGCATCATTAAGATGATAGGGCCTTCATTTTTCATCCGATCGTTACCAAATTTTACCAGATTGTTAATGTCAATAAAACCTCAGACGAGTTTGAAAACAAGCCAAATCGGACCTGTAGCAGCGGAGTTATGGTCCTTGATTTCGTTAAATATGCTATATTTTGTCTTGTTAAAGGGACACTGTCCGTAAGTAAGCAGATATTGAGCATAACCAAATAACTGGCTGACTTTTATTCAGTGAAATGTATACATGAAAACATGAGGATAGACCCTAAGATGTATGTAGGAATACATTCGTGAGTTTGAAAAAAAAAAGTTTTAATTATTATATGTAAATAAAGTGGGACCCACAATATTTACCTTTTCTGCGATCACGTGACTTCCATTAGCTCATTAGGTTTTTACCACAGTATGTATTGCGAAATATGTATAGCCCGCTTAGCTCAGATGGGAGCGTTGTCGACCACTTTACGCTCACGCACACTATTATTACGGCGAGTGTAATTTTAGTTTGGGCTGCGAGTTCAAACGCACAAAGCGGATTTACTTTTTTTTGTACCGCGATTGAATTCCGTTAAACAATCTTGCTTTTAGTTAGTAAATATTCAATAATGTTTAGTGTGTAAGGTTTGCGAACATAATTATTGTGTGTTTTATAAGCTAAAAGTTACGGACAGTGTCCCTTTAAGGCAATAGGGCTTTCATTTTTCATCTGATCTTTACCAAACTTTACCAGATTTTTTTTCTTTTATTATTTTTATATTTCTTTTTTTTTTGTTCTTTTTTTTTGGTTTTGATTGTTAGCTTTTTAGCTCTGCTAAGGCCAGCAGAGCTTATGGGATGGCGAGTTGTCCGTCGTCTGTCCGTCGTCCGTCGTTAACTTTTGTCTCGTGAAGACGATAGGGCCTTAATTTTTCATCCGATCTTTACCAAACTTTAACAGGTTGTTAATATCAATGATAGCTCGGACAAGTTCGAAAACCAGCCAGATCGGACCATTAACAGCAGAGTTATGGCCCTTGATTTAGTTAAAAATGCTATATTTTTCCTCGTTAAGACGATAGGGCCTTCATTTTTCATCCTATCTTTACCAAACTTTACTACATTGTTAATATCAATGAAAGCTCGCTACAAGTTCAAAAACCAGCCAGATCGGACCAGTAACAGCGGAGTTATGGTCCTTCATTAAGTTTAAAATGCTATATTGCTAGATTTTTCCTCGTTAAGACGATAGGGCCTTCATTTTTCATCCCATCTTTACCAAACTTTACCACATTGTTAATATCAATGAAAGCTCAACCAGCCATATCGGACTAGTAACAGTGGAGTTATGGCCCTTGATTTAGTTAAAAATGCTATATTTTGCCTCGTTAAGACGATAGGGGCTTCATTGTTCATCCGATCTTTACCAAACTTTATCAGATTGCTAATGTTGTTAAAAGCTCGAACAAGTTTGAAAACCATTCATATCGGACAAGTAACAGCGGAGTTAATGCCCTTGATTTAGTTAAAAATGCTATAGTTTGCCTCGTTAAGACGTTAGGGGCTTCGTTGTTCATCCGATCTTTACCAAACTTTATCAGATTGTTAATATCAATGAAAGCTCAGAAAGTTCGAAAACCATTCATATCGGACAAGTAACAGCGGAGTTATGGCCCTTGATTTAGTTCAAAATGCTATATTTTGCCTCGTTAAGACGATAGGGCCTTCATTTTTCATCCTATCTTTACCAAACTGTACCACATTGTTAATATCAATGAAAGCTCGGACAAGTTCAAAAACCAGCCATATCGGACCAGTAACAGCGGAGTTATGGCCCTTGATTTAGTTCAAAATGCTATATTTTGCCTCGTTAAGACGATAGGGGCTTCATTGTTCATCCGATCTTTACCAAACTTTATCAGATTGTTAATATCAATGAAAGCTCGGACAAGTTCGAAAACCAGCCATATCAGACTAGTAACAGCGGAGTTATGGCCCTTGATTTAGTTCAAAATACTATATTATGCCTCGTTAAGACGATAGGGGCTTCATTATGAAATTCATCCGATCTTTACCAAACTTTATCAGATTGGTAATATCAATGAAAGCTCAGACAGGTTTGAAAACCATTCATATCGGACCAGTAACAGCGGAGTTATGGCCCTTGATTTAGTTCAAAATGCTATATTTTGTTTCGTTAAGACGATAGGGCCTTCATTTTTCATCCTATCTTTACCAAACTTTACCACATTGTTAATATCAATGAAAGCTCGGACAAGTTTAAAAACCAGCCAGATCGGACCAGTAACAGCGGAGTTATGGTCCTTGATTAAGTTAAAAATGCTATATTGCTAGATTTTTCCTCGTTAAGACGATAGGGCCTTCATTTTTCATCCTATCTTTACCAAACTTTACCACATTGTTATTATCAATGAAAGCTCAACCAGCCATATCGGACTAGTAACAGCGGAGTTATGGCCCTTGATTTAGTTAAAAATGCTATATTTTTCCTCATTAAGACGTTAGGGGCTTCATTGTTCATCCGATCTTTACCAAACTTTATCAGATTGTTAATATCAATGAAAGCTCAGAAAGTTCGAAAACCATTCATATCGGACCAGTAACAGAGGAGTTAAGGCCCTTGATTTAGTTAAAAATGCTATATTTTGCCTCATTAAGATGATAGGGCCTTCATTTTTCATCCGATCTTTACCAAATTTTACCAGATTGTTAATGTCAATGAAAGCTCAGAAAGTTCGAAAACCATTCATATCGGACCAGTAACAGAGGAGTTAAGGACCTTGATTTAGTTAAAAATTCTATATTTTGCATCATTAAGATGATAGGGCCTTCATTTTTCATCCGATCGTTACCAAATTTTACCAGATTGTTAATGTCAATAAAACCTCAGACGAGTTTGAAAACAAGCCAAATCGGACCTGTAGCAGCGGAGTTATGGTCCTTGATTTCGTTAAATATGCTATATTTTGTCTTGTTAAAGGGACACTGTCCGTAAGTAAGCAGATATTGAGCATAACCAAATAACTGGCTGACTTTTATTCAGTGAAATGTATACATGAAAACATGAGGATAGACCCTAAGATGTATGTAGGAATACATTCGTGAGTTTGAAAAAAAAAAGTTTTAATTATTATATGTAAATAAAGTGGGACCCACAATATTTACCTTTTCTGCGATCACGTGACTTCCATTAGCGCATTAGGTTTTTACCACAGTATGTATTGCGAAATATGTATAGCCCGCTTAGCTCAGACGGGAGCGTTGTCGACCACTTTACGCTCACGCACACTATTATTACGGCGAGTGTAATTTTAGTTTGGGCTGCGAGTTCAAACGCACAAAGCGGATTTACCTTTTTTTGTACCGCGATTGAATTCCGTTAAACAATCTTGCTTTTAGTTAGTAAATATTCAATAATGTTTAGTGTGTAAGGTTTGCGAACATAATTATTGTGTGTTTTATAAGCTAAAAGTTACGGACAGTGTCCCTTTAAGGCAATAGGGCTTTCATTTTTCATCTGATCTTTACCAAACTTTACCAGATTTTTTTTCTTTTATTATTTTTATATTTCTTTTTTTTTTGTTCTTTTTTTTTGGTTTTGATTGTTAGCTTTTTAGCTCTGCTAAGGCCAGCAGAGCTTATGGGATGGCGAGTTGTCCGTCGTCTGTCCGTCGTCCGTCGTTAACTTTTGTCTCGTGAAGACGATAGGGCCTTAATTTTTCATCCGATCTTTACCAAACTTTAACAGGTTGTTAATATCAATGATAGCTCGGACAAGTTCGAAAACCAGCCAGATCGGACCATTAACAGCAGAGTTATGGCCCTTGATTTAGTTAAAAATGCTATATTTTTCCTCGTTAAGACGATAGGGCCTTCATTTTTCATCCTATCTTTACCAAACTTTACTACATTGTTAATATCAATGAAAGCTCGCGACAAGTTCAAAAACCAGCCAGATCGGACCAGTAACAGCGGAGTTATGGTCCTTCATTAAGTTAAAAATGCTATATTGCTAGATTTTTCCTCGTTAAGACGATAGGGCCTTCATTTTTCATCCCATCTTTACCAAACTTTACCACATTGTTAATATCAATGAAAGCTCAACCAGCCATATCGGACTAGTAACAGTGGAGTTATGGCCCTTGATTTAGTTAAAAATGCTATATTTTGCCTCGTTAAGACGATAGGGGCTTCATTGTTCATCCGATCTTTACCAAACTTTATCAGATTGCTAATGTTGTTAAAAGCTCGAACAAGTTTGAAAACCATTCATATCTGACAAGTAACAGCGGAGTTAATGCCCTTGATTTAGTTCAAAATGCTATATTTTGCCTCGTTAAGACGATAGGGGCTTCATTGTTCATCCGATCTTTACCAAACTTTATCAGATTGTTAATATCAATGAAAGCTCGGACAAGTTCGAAAACCAGCCATATCAGACTAGTAACAGCGGAGTTATGGCCCTTGATTTAGTTCAAAATACTATATTATGCCTCGTTAAGACGATAGGGGCTTCATTATGAAATTCATCCGATCTTTACCAAACTTTATCAGATTGTTAATATCAATGAAAGCTCGGACAGGTTTGAAAACCATTCATATCGGACCAGTAACAGCGGAGTTATGGCCCTTGATTTAGTTCAAAATGCTATATTTTGCTTCGTTAAGACGATAGGGCCTTCATTTTTCATCCTATCTTTACCAAACTTTACCACATTGTTAATATCAATGAAAGCTCGGACAAGTTTAAAAACCAGCCAGATCGGACCAGTAACAGCGGAGTTATGGTCCTTGATTAAGTTAAAAATGCTATATTGCTAGATTTTTCCTCGTTAAGACGATAGGGCCTTCATTTTTCATCCTATCTTTACCAAACTTTACCACATTGTTATTATCAATGAAAGCTCAACCAGCCATATCAGACTAGTAACAGCGGAGTTATGGCCCTTGATTTAGTTAAAAATGCTATATTTTTCCTCGTTAAGACGATAGGGGCTTCATTGTTCATCCGATCTTTACCAAACTTTATCAGATTGCTAATGTCATTAAAAGCTCGAACAAGTTCGAAAACCATTCATATCGGACCAGTAACAGCGGAGTTAATGCCCTTGATTTAGTTAGAAATGCTATATTTTGCCTCGTTAAGACGTTAGGGGCTTCGTTGTTCATCAGATCTTTACCAAACTTTATCAGATTGTTAATATTAATGAAAGCTTGGAAAGTTCGAAAACCATTCATATCGGACCAGTAACAGTGGAGTTATGGCCCTTGATTTAGTTCAAAATGCTATATTTTGCCTCGTTAAGACGATAGGGCCTTCATTTTTCATCCTATCTTTATCAAACTTTACCACATTGTTAATATCAATGAAAGCTCAGACAAGTTCAAAAACCAGCCATATCGGACCAGTAACAGCGGAGTTATGGCCCTTGATTTAGTTCAAAATGCTATATTTTGCCTCGTTAAGACGATAGGGGCTTCATTGTTCATCCGATCTTTACCAAACTTTATCAGATTGCTAATGTCGTTAAAAGCTCGAACAAATTCGAAAACCATTCATATCGGACCAGTAACAGCGGAGTTAATGCCCTTGATTTAGTTAAAAATGCTATAATTTGCCTCTTTAAGACGTTAGGGGCTTCGTTGTTCATCCGATCTTTACCAAACTTTATCAGATTGTTAATATCAATGAAAGCTCAACCAGCCATATCGGACTAGTAACAGTGGAGTTATGGCCCTTGATTTAGTTCAAAATGCTATATTTTGCCTCGTTAAGACGATAGGGGCTTCATTGTTCATCCGATCTTTACCAAACTTTATCAGATTGCTAATGTCGTTAAAAGCTCGAACAAATTCGAAAACCATTCATATCGGACCAGTAACAGTGGAGTTATGGCCCTTGATTTAGTTCAAAATGCTATATTTTGCCTCGTTAAGACGATAGGGCCTTCATTTTTCATCCTATCTTTACCAAACTTTACCACATTGTTAATATCAATGAAAGCTCAACCAGCCATATCGGACTAGTAACAGTGGAGTTATGGCCCTTGATTTAGTTCAAAATGCTATATTTTGCCTCGTTAAGACGATAGGGGCTTCATTGTTCATCCGATCTTTACCAAACTTTATCAGATTGCTAATGTCGTTAAAAGCTCGAACAAATTCGAAAACCATTCATATCGGACCAGTAACAGTGGAGTTATGGCCCTTGATTTAGTTCAAAATGCTATATTTTGCCTCGTTAAGACGATAGGGCCTTCATTTTTCATCCTATCTTTACCAAACTTTACCACATTGTTAATATCAATGAAAGCTCAACCAGCCATATCGGACCAGTAACAGCGGAGTTAATGCCCTTGATTTAGTTAAAAATGCTATAATTTGCCTCTTTAAGACGTTAGGGGCTTCGTTGTTCATCCGATCTTTACCAAACTTTATCAGATTGTTAATATCAATGAAAGCTCAGAAAGTTCGAAAACCATTCATATCGGACCAGTAACAGCGAAGTTATGGTCCTTGATTTAGTTCAGAATGCTATATTTGGCCTCGTTAAGACGATAGGGGCTTCATTATGAAGTTCATCCGATCTTTACCAAACTTTATCAGATTGTTAATATCAATGAAAGCTCGGACAAGTTCGAAAACCATTCATATCGGACCAGTTACAGCGGAGTTAATGCCCTTGATTTAGTTCAAAATGCTATATTTTGCCTCGTTAAGATGATAGGGTCTTCATTTTTCATCCGATCTTTACCAAACTTTATCAGATTGTTAATGGCAATGAAAGCTCGGTCAAGACGATAGTCACTCACTTCATTGATGTTATAAGAGCCATATTAGCCAGTAGAGCGTCCATAGGCCCTCTTGGGCCTCTGGTTTTTAATTGTTAGGTAACAGCATGTTATTGCTTTTGACCTTTGTCTAAGAAAATCACTCCGATCATATATAATAACACACAGATCTACATGCGTTTACTATTATTGTACATTTTCCTATCTGGTACGACTTCATTCACACAAAGCATTCACTTTGGTGAGAATCCGTCGATTCTACTGGCCTTCATGTTATTTTTTGTCATGCTAGTAGGCTCCTAAAGAGATGGACTGATGACCAATACATGAGAGTTGACAGATAAATGTAAATTTTATATGAATTTGAGAAAATACTCAGTGTTCATTTATATGTAAATCGAGTAGAATGTTCCCGGCCATCCTGTTGTAAATATTTCATAATTATGCCTCTTCTAGATCACGAGTAAACAATTCTACCTTTTATCTAATACCAATATTTTACTTTCAGTATTGTCCCAAACTTGAGGAGTTACAGCTACACAGAAGTGAGTTGAGGGCAAGCCAGTTGTACAAGTTGGGGCAGAGTCTACCCGGCCTGCATTCACTCCATCTGTGTGACTGTGTCGTGAGGGACTTGGATGTACGCACACCTCAACTTCTTATAGAGAGTCATGTGATCAATAGACCTGATGGCAAACATTTGACTGTGCAATTCCTAACTTCGTGATACAACAGTGACATAAGCAGCTCAATAAATGGGCACCAAAGACGTTTTCTGCCTATTTTAAGCTCCACTGCACAAAGTGGAAAAGAACTCATGCAGCGCATTTCACAAAACAAATTTAGGTCCCCATGTCCATTGACATAGTTATGACACTTGTTTTACGTAAATTTTGATATCAAATTTTTGTCTTCAAATACTCAAAAACTATGAGATATATGAACACTAAACTTCATAGGTTGACTAAAATATTGACAAACACTAGGTCATATACGAAAAGAGAATATATCAGATGAAATTATGGACCTTGGACCGAATGATATCAGAATTGTTCCTATTATTGAAACAAAGTTGCATATACATCTTTATATTAGGTCAAGTTGGGAAATATATTTGATGATAACGTACAGATACCTCTGAAATCAGTGGACAGTTTCTTGTAATATATGCTTTTAAGAAAGTTTTTACTATATAAAATAAGATGCAATTATGAAATAATGTGCAAGCGAAGTGTCTGATGAGGCATATTTGCCAAATGTGCAAAAATGGCTAGACTGTGTTTTGCGTTTTTATGCAATTTCAATGCTTTTTAACATTTGTATTAAAAGATTTAGACATATTTTGTAATTATATATTTAAGAATTATCCATTTAATGGTTGCTAGTATTATTTATTGCAATATGTAACAAACTCGGGAAATGTAAAAAAATAAATGTCATGTGACAAAATGGTTAGACAACGAAAATATACCATTCCTTTAATGGTGGTACTTCTTTAATGTTGCGTTGTGTATTTTAATTCTAACAATTTTATTAGCTCTACTGGCCGAAGGCCAGCAGAGCTTATGGGATGCCGTCGTACGTTGTCCGTCGTCCGTCGTCGGCGTTAACTTTTGTCTCGTTAAGACGATAGGTCCTTCATTTTTCATCCGATCTTTACCATACTTAACAGGTTGTTAATATCAATGAAAGCTCGGATGAGTTCGAAAACCAGCCAGATCGGACAGGTAACAGCGGAGTTATGGCCCTTGATTTAGTTAAAAATGCTATACTGCTGTATTTTGCCTCGTTAAGACGATAGGGCCTTCATTTTTCATCCTATTTTTACCAAACTTTACCACATTGTTAATATCAATGAAAGCTCGGACAAGTTCGAAAACCAGCCATATCGGACCAGTAACAGTGGAGTTATGGCCCTTGATTTAGTTAAAAATGCTATATTTTGCATTGTTAAGATGATAGTGGCTTCATTGTTCATCCAATCTTTATCAGATTGTTAATGTTTGTTGCAAGCTCAAACAAGTTTGAAAACCAGTCATATTGGACCAGTAACGGCGGAGTTATGGCCCTTGATTTAGTTAAAAATGCTATATTTTGCCTCGTTAAGACGATAGGGGCGTCATTGTTCATCCGATCTTTACCAAACTTTATCAGATTGTTAATATCAATAAAAGCTCGGACAAGTTCGAAAATCAGCCATATCGGATTAGTAAAAGCGGAGTTATGGCCCTTGATTTAGTTAAAAATGCCATATTTTGCCTTAAGACGATAGGGCCTTCATTGTTCATCCGATCTTTACCAAACTTTATCAGATTGTTAATGTCGTTGAAAGCTCGAACAAGTTCGAAAACCAGCCATATTGGACCAGTAACAGCGAAGTTATGGCCCTTGATTTAGTTAAAAATGCTATATTTTGCCTCGTTAAGACGATAGGGGCTTCATTGTTCATCCGATCTTTATCAAACTTTATCAGATTGTTAATATCAATGAAAGCTCGGACAAGTTCGAAAACCATTCATATCGGACCAGTAACAGCGGAGTTATGGCCCTTGATTTAGTTCAAAATTATATATTTTGCCTCAAGATTTTTCATCCGATCTTTACCAAACTTTATCCGATTGTTAATGTCTATGAAAGCTTGGTCAAGTTCGAAAACCAACCAGATTGATCCAGTAACTTTGGAGTTATGGCCCTTGATTTTGTTAAAACTGCTATAATTTGCCTCGTCATATGATAGGGCCTTTATTTTGCATCTGATCTTTGCCAAACTTTAGCAGATTTTATGTCTATATATATATTTTTTTTTTTTTTAATTTTTTTTTTTTTTTTTTTTTAATATTTCTTTTTCTTTTTTTTAAATATTTTTATTTTATTGATTTTTTTTCTTTTTTTTTAATTTTTTTTTTAATTTTTTTTTTTTTTTAATAATTTTTTGTATTTTTTTTTTTTTTTTTTTTTTTTTTTTAAATTATTATTATTATTATTATTTGTTTGTTTTTTTAGCTCTATGTTGGACCAGTTGGACCAGTAACAGAGGAGTTATGGCTCTTGATTTAGTTAAAAATGCCATATTTTGCCTCGTTAATATGGTAGGGCCTTCATTTTCATCTGATCTTTACCAAACTTTACCAGATTCTTTAGTTATGGCCCTTGATTTAATCAAAAAGCTGTTTTTTAATGGCAGTCACTCGCTTCATTGATGTTATAAGAGCCGTGTTAGCCAGTAGAGCGTCCACAGGCCCTCTTGGGCCTCTTGTTATTATTTTATGACACAAAACTCTGGAATAATTGTGTTAATAAAAAACGACAACAATTTGCAATTCATATTTATATTGTTTAGAAAATATGACTAGACAGTTTAATACTGTACGATATCCAACATCTTAAAAATTCCTTATTCATTCAACAACTTTACAAATTGTGGAGGTTATTAGGCCACAATGATCTCCCTTGGTTCTCACTCAAGTGCCAAAGTGGAGACAGTAAAAAATTCCAAACCAACCGATGGTCGTAGATCATTAAGCCCGTTTGCAATGAACCATTTTATATCGCAATATATACCTCAGCATTCTCATCATTATATTTATGATCGCTATAATCATAAATGCACAAGCATTCTGTTTATGATAGCATTCTGTTTATGATTGCCATAGTCACAGGGCTAGAAATTAACATTTTTAGTTTACTAGACCACCGGGCGGTCTAGTAGTTGGGTAAAATCACTAGACCTGCTCAAAATTTACTAGCCCAATATAATATTCAACAGAAAATACTATTTTAATTCAAGCTTCGGTTTCTTAATTTATACGAGTTTTACATTTATTGAAACTTTAGAAATATCAGGTTTTTAAAAGACCTGTTAGGTTAGACAGTGCTGTCTCTACATAATCTATCGATTTATAATTTATTTCTTATTTGAATATTTGAATATTTTTTGTTACTAGCCCATCGGGACGACCCAGAGACAGACTTTGCTAGCCCGGCAGCATTTTTGCTAGCCTCGGGCTACAGGACTAGTGCTAATTTCGAGCCCTGAATCATAAATGCGCAAGCATTCTGTTTATGATAGCATTCCGTTTATGATCGCTATAATCATAAACGCGCACTACCTGTAAATTAGAGGATTCACGAGCCCACCTACAGTAACTACATGTAAACATGTAAACTGATCCGGGCGAACTCTGGCCTCTAATTGCTATAAAACAAATTTTATTCTCCCCAACTCGGTTAGTTGTGAACCATGATCAAGGGAAGTAATACATCCAATCTAAATGCAAACTTCAACATTGATTAGTCTCCCTTGGTTGTCCCTCAGGCCATAGTAAAGACCAATCAATTTATGTAGGGCAAATGACCATCCAACCAACGGTTGGATAGAATTTTCCGCCACAGCAGAATGACTTGAGGCAGTCTGTCCTCCAAAATTCTATACATATATTATAAACCACTTCACTGCTTCTCAATACTGCTCAGTTTTATATTGTCATTGCTAAAGACTGTGGTAATGGCCTCACTGAGTGTCAAGAGATACATGTCAGTTCCAACATCTGACAAATGCACTCTCCGCCCTGTAAAGAATCCATGAGTATGTCGATCTATTGTACTGTGAATAATAACCCTACCAGCAAGGTGCTTGAATACGTTCTGTTTGATTGCTCTATTAATTTTCTTTCTTTTAAGGTCTATGGCCTTAGCAGACTCCGGAGTATTTGGTTTCCCTGCCCATTGTAATCTTGGCAGGATGTACATCCATACAACATAGGTGCTAGGAAAATTTTGAAATAAGTAATCAATTTCAACTGATAAGGCTTTAATAATTTGGCAAGTAGTCAAGCTGGTAATATCACTACCTCCTAAATGTAAAATAATCATATCCGGAGCTAGACGCTGGAGTATACCATATTGTATCTGTGAATGCAGGTGTTCGATGCGCATGGATCTCACGCCATCCCATATAATAGAGACCTGTTGAGTTGTAATGGATTATCTTCTGTTTGAGTGCCTATCCCCAGCCCAATAAACCAGTGAATCACCAATGATCCACACTTCTGCAAAGGAGTGAGACTGTAGCAATATGTTAAAGACTGTAGATTTCCACTCACTGAGACCACAATCCACATGTAACTTAACCTACGTCTGAATATAGGACTATAATCGAATATATTTTCTATAAGCCCCAGAGGACCAACGACCCATCTTTTTGATGATGTCATCCGGCACGCCATTTAGAGACAACTCACTGGCCCGACCAATACGAAAACTATGGGACCAATATACCACCATTGTGATCCCGATAAATCTCAGTTTTTTGAAAGTATGCCCGAGAATTGCGACGTAGTAAGCGGTAATCCATTTAAGTGACAAAACACCACACTCCCATGCTTTCTTATCTGCATGTATTCATGTAGCATCTTTACACAGCACACCTTGCTACTTGATGGCGGTATTCAAATTGAAATTGGAGGACCAATTTTGATATACGTATTCGAATTATAATTGCTTTTTGATTTTCTTTGTATGATATATCATCACACCTATGTGCTCTATCCGGCTGGGCTAAACTCGTAACAACTAGCTCGCTTACCCTAAACAGCCCGAAATAAGCGATGGTGAAAACCGCTTTAAATAACTTCGCTTCATATGGTGTATGACATACTTGAAAGCATCACAAATTCTACCCAAAATAGCCGATGTTATGGGAGTCCGGTTATCTTTCCTGGATTTTAATCTGCTGCAACCTTCCAGCATCTTTTTGACAACAAAATACTCATATGGATCAGGCCAGTTATGCAACTTTTGCTCATGAGAAAAGCATAACTTTATAAAATAAATTTTGATTTCCTGACTTTGGCTTTAAATTGCCAACATTACGTGAACGTGTTAAATATTCGGCACAATTGAATAAATGCTCCCAAAGTATTACTTTATACATACACACGTAACTCGAACTTGTAACAAGAATGTGTATAACATCAATGTTATTATGTTCTTTATAAAGAAAGTATATATGTGAATAAAACATGTTTAAACCCACTGATGTAGTTGCATACATTCCTCCCTCCCACTTGTTATATGTAAACCAGTAGGGCGTTCTCATGGTCCTCAGGACCTCGTGGATTTTGGATCCTATTAATTTTGTTTGGAAGCTTAACTATGGAGATTTATTCACCAATTATTCTTATTTCCCCATTAGAGTGTCACACGGCAATGTTGAGGTCTGTTTGACACCTTTTCAAATAGTAAATGTGTTATACAGACTTTTTCCTCAGTCTCAATATGAAATATCAAAATCTTTGACCTTGATATCAATTACATGTAGCCACATTGTTGTTTTGAAATGAGAAAGTGACAAAAGAATATACATAGCTGTACACAATGTAAGCATTTAATATAATTCTCGCAACAAACACTTTTTTATAAAGGCCTAAAGTCAGTTGAACATCAACAATAAACACTGAGTGGATCACCTACCAACAGTGGCATCAACATTTACTTTACAGTTTTGCATTAAACTTGTTCACATTCTAATATCTTCCACCTTGCTTATCTAAATTCATCAAACTTTGTGTGTCTTCAGCATCATCAAGGCCACATGTTTATATTATTTTCAGTGTCACGCACGCACACACGCACACAAGTATATCATAGCCATACAAGTTTGTTGTTACTTAAAGTAAAAGCCCAAAACTAAATTTACAAAGTTCTTTGGAGATCAACGTCACCCCTGTTATATTTGTAGTGCTACTATTCCTGTCCTACTTTTGCATCTATTTTTAGATATGATGAGATTGTTTCTGTATGACCGAATCGCGCTACTTGCTAGAAAAGTTACATATCCACCTGTTACATTTCCAGACATGGGTCAGTTTTGTTATTTACTGTACTAAACTCTATTTTAGTACCTATCATTTTCCCATATGATTTGTAGGAGTAACACCTAACCACACTAAACCGTGAGCATTTCTTGATATAGTCCATGGCCTCATCTGCAGGAGTGTCTATATACACATCTAACTCGAACTTCACCGACTGCTGTGTGTCTGGAATACTTCCAAGGAAGCCGAGTAATGCTTTACTTGTCAGATTGACATGGTACAAGACCACTTCTTCAAGGTTTTTCATCTCAGGTGATAACTTCAATCCTCCGTGACTAAAGTTTATACCTCCAATTTTAATATGCTTTAATTGCCAAAGAGTTGACAATGTGGGTATTAATGTGTCAATAGTTTGTAACTCGCAGTTACTATGAATTTTAATTTCTTGAAGTTTTGGGGCTCCTTGAAGGCACTGAACTAAAGATTCTGTAACACATGGTTTACATAAATCAATGATTCGGCATCTTTGTAGTTCAGATGTGGTCACCTGAATATTGTCTGCATTAAGACGTTCTAAAGTTAGTCCCTGCAGTGTCCGTAGTTGGGATAAATCTAACTGGTAGCTGCAGTCTCCCTTACAGTCGGTGCAACTTAAATAATCTAGATTTATGTCCTTCATCTGTGTAGACGCTGAGAGGAATGACATTAAACATTCAATCTGATCGTGAGCTAGCGCGTTGTCTGACAGACGGAGGGATTGCAGGTGTTGAAGACTGTTAAGCGTGCTAGAAAACTGTTCGGTGGACAACTTCCTTGAGCGGTTATCTTTGTAATCACCGAATTCAAGGCTAATCAATGTATCCTTGAAGTGGGACACCAGTTCGTAGAATATGTCTTCAGAACCGTCGTATGAAAAAACATACCTTAATTTCTGAAGTGATTCAACTTGCATTAGACATGTTTTTATTTTGTTGATGGCATGAGATTCTTCGATGACAAGTACAGATTTTAAGTTGGATTTATTTGAGCATATCAAGTGTTCTATGGCGGGTGTCCATGAAGTGATGAACACGTCCTCGATATTCAGTCTGCTGGTGTTATAACCATTGTCTAAACTCTCTTGAACGCTCTCAATCATACAAGTTTGAATACATTGTATGTATTCTGAAACATTACGAGTGCAATATTGTCTGTAATCCCGAGTCCGAGAATCACGAGCAGCAACATCGCAGATGTGTTCTGATAGTCGATGAGCAACATCCGGATTCATTCCGCTGACAAAAACAAGCACCTTTGACATCTCAATCACCTTGTCAACTGAGTCGCATATGCTAAATATACGTGCAACACTTTCAGCTGACGTTGAAATAAACATGGCAGCGAACAATTCCTGAAATGTTTTATGCAAGAAGGATATCTTCTTCGTTCTTGATCCTGCTAACAGTTTGCTCTGAGATAATATTCCCACTTTCAAACAAACATCAATCTCAATTTTGGACAACCAATATGGCTCTGCCGTGGAGCTTTCAAAAACAAGAGATGATTCGGGTTTTTTGTTGAAGAGTGCTTCAAATGCTAGTTTTCCTAGAGAATGTAAAAGTGGTGCGATCTCTTTACATTTTGTTTTTTCATCGAAACATCTCGGAAGCTGTATCGTTGAATTTTGCCACCTTTCTTTCATTTTTACAAATTCTGGACTTTTGTTCAAGTTTTTGTCTGCCATTTCAATGAGAAGATTAAGCATTCCAGAATAAATGTCGCATTGAGATCCTCCAAGTGATTTCCCGTTATGCCACAAACAAATGAGCTGTTTCAATATAACAGGAATGGTTTTAATTTCATGGACATTATATTTCTTTAATTCTTTTTCAAAGTCGCATGCATTCAACATTCTACTATGTTTTTTATTTAGAACTTTAACTGTGGATTCAATAAGTTTTTTAGATGAGTTATCATCAAGCCCTGTCAGTTGTATTTTCAGATCTATCTCCGAGTTTCTAAGTCTAAGAACTTCCAGCTTCCATGGTCTCGTGGTAGTTAGTATAGTGCATTTAGGGGATACTTTTCTGCCTGGAAGTCCTTCACTAACAAATAGTGATGGTTGGTAGTGTTCTGGTGGGGACCACTCATCGAGTCCGTCCAAGACAATTAGACATTTCTCAGACTCTTCGAGCAAAAGCGTGGAGAATAGACTATGTTGACTAGGGTACATTTGTTTGATCATATCTTCTATGCTACTTTCAAATACAGCATTTCTTAGTGGAATGTAAAACAATAATGTAAAATTTAACATGGTACTTTCATCTTCAGATAATTTATGTTTTCGGAAACGAATTTTATTATACAGACTGGAACTCCTACTTTGCTGTTTGGTATGAGCACTACACCATGTTGAAATCATGTCTTGGCATAATGCACTTTTGCCCATACCGGCATTGCCGGTAATGTAAATATTCCTGCATGGCTTTTCGTCCTTGTAAAATATATCTCTGTAGGAGTGTACATATTCACTGGATGGTAGAAACGGATTATTAACTCGTCGCAAGCATGGTTTGACATACATGTCGCCAATATTTGCATCATCCTCTTCTGGCATGAGGGGATACGCTGAGGTCTTCAAATAGTTTTTCTCATAAAGCTTGATGAGATTTCTCTGCAAATCTGGTAATGGAAAACAAATGTATAAAGTATATCAGTCGTAGAATAATGTTTTCGTTATTCATAGGAAATAGCATAAATCGTTGTCATGTGAGAAATGGGAAATATTGTTAGAATGTTTGCATTACATAATGTATTCTATGTCTGAATTACACACACACACACACACACACACACACACACACACGAAATCCTAACTGAACAACCTTTATTACCACTTTATTACCACTCGCCCATGCATACAACTCGACAATGTTTGTCTGTTTGTCTGCCTGCCTGTTTGTAGGAAGCCGTCCGTCCATCCGTCAATCCATCTATTTATATGAAGGTTTACGCACGAATGACGGAAACGGGCACGCGCTGATTAACATGGAACATACACAATGAAGCCTTATTTGCTTGGAATTATGACGAGTCATAAATATAGTTGTGTAAGTTCCGGGTTTACTTAATTGTGTATGAATCTGTATAATGCCATTTTAAGTAAACGATGCACTTGATGTAAAACATCGGTTATACTAAGTATGTAAACTATCTGCTTGTTTATATTGACGGTTCCGATACATATGTAGCTACACCGAGGAATTATTTTCTCGAATTTCGAGTAGAGAAAATTGAGTTTCGAGTAGAAAAGATCGAGTTCCGAGTAGAGAAAATCGAGTTTCGAGTAGAAAATATCGAGTTTTGGGTAGAAAATATAGAGTTTCGAGTGGAGAAAATCCGAATTCGAGTGAATCGAGTTTCGAGCAGAGAAAAGCAAGCTTTCAGTAGACAATACCGAGTTTCAAAATTTAGCGTGATCGCCCATTTTGAGGGTTTCGGATATACTAGCACAATGATGAATTATCGCACATCAAACTCTAATTTTATATTAACGTCTTTACCACGAGCAGAACAAAAATATAACTTTTTTATCGCATGTTTTCATAGTAAAATATTAATAATCTGTTTTAAGTTATGTTTGTTATTCAACTCAACCGTTTCTCTATACAGAAGAACTAGTTCACATTAAATACCTCTAAATATCATTTTTTGGCATTTGACATGTATTCACGCGACGTAAATCATGACGTATAGACGTATATATAACGTGTAATTGACATTGAACATACGCGGATACTTACAGTTTTTGTTGTTTAGTTTCAAATGTTCGTTGATTTCTTTTTGAATTTCAATAATTAATGTATTATTTACAAGTTGAGTATAAAGGGAATTGTTAAGTGCTTGAATAAATAAAACAATCAATAGATCTGCAGTAAATTTAATCATGCTACTTTTCCCCCTTGATTTCTATAATTTAACCCGTTTACATGCGCACTCATGCATTTAGGGGTTCAGGAGTGGGGTGTGTATGTGTGAGGGCGGGGGTGGGGGTGATTTAAGATTTTAGAATGTTTGAATTGCACATGTGTAAAAAAACGTGTGACAGGCCCGTAGCCATCCCTGAAATTTAACTGAGGCCAATCCCTTACTCTGGAGGTCCTTTGCCTCGCCCACCCACCCACAAAACTCCGGATAATTTTTTATTATTATTTTTACATGCAATTTCTTGCGTTTTAGGGCATATATCCAAGACAAGCTTTTCAATTTTAAGATATTTTTTCTCAATAATATATTATTTATCGATATTGAGGTTGTTTATATGTAAAGTACATAGTCACAGGTAGCTATATCAGTGTCAGGAACTAAACAAAAATAGTTCTAGATCGGGATCTGTATAAAAACAAAATGAACATGTTATTTGTTGAAATATTCTGGAACGAAGTTGTAAATATGTCCGCTGACTAGGGAGCGTAGCATTATCCCAGAGTACAGCGTATTGTAGTTATAGTCTATAACTACAATACTCTGGGATAATTTTTCAGGAAAACTTCAAATATGTTTGTTTCCAACAAATATGTGTTCATATTTTTTTTTAAATTTATATCTATTTTGTTTCGTTCCAAACACTGATACAGCTACCGGTGTACATAGTATGTACATTCCCTCAATTGTACAGATGCAATGCCTCGGGGTTTTTTTCTTCATAAAATGCAATGCCTCGGTGTGTCTCAGCGTAGCTAGTGACAAGCTAGTGACACCAAATCCACTTAGGGCACGGTTATCTCCATTTAGCATGGCAAAGTGTACTGTTACAAAGATTTAGATATGCCAAACTTCAATATTAAAAGCTAGACACAAGATGACATTATCGATTTTTGAGTCGACGTGTTGACGTTCTCGAGTTTTGTGTTGACATTATTAGTTGACATAATCGAGTAGAGAAAATCGAGTCTCGAGTAGAAAAAAATCGAGTTTTAAGAAAACAAAATCATTGTAAGAATGGTGAGGAATACGGTAATTATATATTAAAATTTATCTGTAGAATACATTTAGTCATTAGTATTTTAACAGTGAAAGAAATAAAGTCAATACTAACTCACATGCTCTTTTGAACTCTGTTGTGATTGAAGTACACTATTTAAAGGGACAAACTTCAATATTGATTTCCTTCAATCTCACAGTTTGAGTTCAAAGGTCATTTTTTTCAAAACTACTGAAGGAAATTGCATCAAACTTCACGCAAATGTTCATCAGAATGAGAAGGTGTGTCTTGTGCAAGGATCATGTCAGTGCCATAAAGGTCAAGGTCACAGTTTGAGTTCAAAGGTCATTTTTTTCAAAACTACGAAGGAAATTGCATCAAACTTCACGCAAATGTTCATCAGAATGAGAAGGTGTGTCTTGTGCAAGGATCATGTCAGTGCCATAAAGGTCAAGGTTACAGTTAGGCAGATGGTTTGCAGTGGAGGCATCCAACTCGATACTGTCTACTCGAAACTCTATTTTCCCTACTCGAAACTCGTATCTCTACTCGAAACTCGATATTCTGCACTGGAAACACGATTTTTTCTATTCGAAACTCGATATTGTCTACTCGATTTTCGAAACTCGAAACTTGATATTGTCTACTCGAAACTCGATATTCTCCACTCGAAACTCAATTTTTTTTCTCTACTCGAAACTCGTTATTGTCTACTCGAAGCTTGATATTTTCGACTCCAAACTCGATATTCTCTACTCGAATCTTGATTTTCCCTACTCCAAACTCCATATCTCTATTCGATATTCTCCACTCGAAACTCGATTTTTTTTTTACTTGAAACTCGTTATTGTCTACTCGAAACTCTATATTATCCACTCCAAACTCGATATTGTTTACTCGAATCTCGATTTTCCCTACTCCAAACTCAATATCTCTACTCAAAACTCGATATTCTCAACTCGAACCTCGATTTTCTCTACTCGAAACTCGATATTGTCTCCTCGAAACTCGTTATTGAATTTAAATCTATATTGTAGTCATAATTATATATATTATGTATGTGTATCCAACATCTGGCAGAACTGAAATGTCCGGTCTGATCAGTATGTTCAGAGAAATTTAACCTCATGCTGATAGCTTATACATGTATATATATATATATTATATTAGACACGATTAAATGATTATGTGAATCGTAGTTTCTCAGGAGAACAAATAAATCTCGACCTTTAATTATCAGTGGTAAATTATCAATCCCAAACGATCATTGAAACCAATTTTGTTTTTGTCCTGGAGTTATACTGTACAAAATAAACTTGGAAAATTGATGTTACTGTTACAAAGGCTTATGTAAGGTTATTAATATAAGACAGATTTGATATAAGATAAAGATGAAATACTTGGATACATCTCTACTGCCTCTATAACACCATTGCGTATCATATTTGACTGTTTTCTGTTGGTAATTTTCAAACTTAGATTTTCGAAACTCGATATTGTCTACTCGAAACTCGATTTTCTCTACTCAATATTGCCTACTCGAAACTCGATTTTCTCCACTCGAAACTCGATTTTCTCTACTCAAAACTCAATACTTAGAAAATGTGAACATCGCTACACCACTATATTTACGAAACTCATCTCTATTTAAGAGTGACTACCTACATTTAATATCATAAAAGTATGTACAACCTGAAAACGTTATACCCCTCGTAATTAGTTAACTACAGTTGTAAGAGGATAGCAGGCTAAATATAAATTAGGCCACCAAATTTACACTCAACGGGTACATAAGGAAAACGTTTGCAGCCGAAATGTTAAACACAATTCTCGATTACCTTTATTACTGTATGTCTGTTTTGACTTGTGTTTGCTGCCTGAATGCTTGACCTCATCGTTAGTCTCTGGTCTTAGATGTTCCGTTTGTCCAGTTGACGCTAGTTCTATGGCATGTATCGCGTCGTGTTTCTTCTCTTCTATGCGGTCAATGCTATCTCTGCCTATTTCTAAAATGTCTTGTTTCTTTTCTTCTATAGCTTGCAAAGCCTGCGCGCGCATCTTTATCCCATCTTCTGCTGTCACTATAAGGGAGTCAGTCTTAATCTGTAAAGAATTGTGCTTATAACTGTATATACAACTGTAGCCAGACATTACAATTAGTATCTTTATAAAAACTATTGGCTAGTTTAACTGGTGTCTTTGATTCAAATGATTCCGGTCACTTTTTCATCTGAGCATTGTTTAAAGTGTGCATCTTCTTGGTAAACAACTTGAAAACGGTAATACACATGATACATAACAATGTTAATTTGTACAGTTATGACATTATTAATTGAATGTTTTATATAATTTATTGTTTCCTTACCTGTTTCAATTTGTCAATAGCATCTTGAGCATTTGTATCTGTAGCCAAGTGTTTGGAATCACCAAGTAGTTGGATCATGGTGTCTATGTAGGCATGTAATACCGCGTCAGGAATTTGGAATGTGGAATTGTGCATAATTTCATTACGTATTGTGCGTGCCTGTTTAAAAACAAAGAAACACTATACGTCAAATTATGACATTGGTCTTTGATATATGGATTTGAGGCATAACACAGCCTTGTTGAAATATAACATCGTATCAAGTTCGAATAAATTATCTCCAATGACACCAAGTAGCAGAACAGTCATAAACATTTCTGCATATACATGTAGAATCATGTGTGATCCCGAATTCGAACACTGAGATATGTTAGTGCACAAATATATATGAAATTGTCTCAATCCACTTAACGTGCAACCCTACTTTTGATATGCGACACACTGTCTTACTAAGGTGATATTACTAAGCCCGAGTCCATCTATACAGGATCTGAGGATGATAGACTTTATGAGATTTGTATTACGGAAACAATCGTTAAGAAACATTTAGACAATTTTAAGTTGAACAAGTCTCCTGGTCCAGATCAAATTGGATCGTCTTTTCTAAGCGAAGTGAGTGACTATCACGATATTGACGTCACACAATATGACCGTAAATTTCACGAAAATATTGTCATGATTGTACTATTGAACAACAGAAGCACAATCAAATTCAATTGATTCCCGATCTGTTTTCGGACAAAATCATACATATTTGTACGATTGAAATCTATTTTTAGCAATGTTTAGCAATCTTGATCCGTGCTATTAAACCACGTTGTATACTGTTTAATCTTAGTTTAAAGCTTGGGCAAATATCATGTGATTGGAGAATAGCTAATATCACTCTCATATTTAAGAAGCATCCAAGAACCACAGTCAACCAAAACACGAACAGAAATGAACAACACGACAAGATATGACATCACAAACATAAAAAGGTTGACACTCCGAAAAAACAAGTTCGATTTGGACGCCGAGTCGATATGCACATTTGATTTCATAGATAAGCATCCTGTAAAAATTTAAAACAATCGGTTGGTGGAGATAGACACACAAACATTTCGGACTGGACGGACAGACGGACGGACATGGCTAACGCTATATGCCCCTTCACCATTCGATGGTAGAGACACAAAAACAAAAGCCTGGAAAGTCACAAAGCAAGTACTCAATGACTTGGCAGAATCCAGAACAACAAGAGAACAAACGGTTAATGATACGACAAGACAAGATTTAAGACAAACATCAAACGTCACCGTCCTTTGAGGATTTAGGTAGAGGTAATCAGGGTCCACAGCCTGTCCGGTCATCGCACAATCAACGAGGAAAACATAGTGGCGAACTGTAAATGGTTCAACCACTAAATATGCAGTACGTTGCAAAATGATAGGATCATAACCTATTTTGATACACATAAAGATTGTATGAAAAGGATCTTACGAAGTTTATAAGTCACATCACTATGCAGAAACCAGGTCTTGTTGCAAAAGAGTTCTTAAGTTAATTTTATATTTTATAAGTAGATAAGGGTTACGATAATAAAATTTCGCAAAGATTTTTCGAAGTTTATGAACGCTAGACCTCTGGGTTAGCTTCTTAGTTATACAAATATTACGAATATTAAAGTCCTCAACACGACTACAAGCTCTTGAAAGACGAATAAGTTGAGAAACATAGACCCCATAAGAAGTAGCTCTGGGAACATCCCCATCTAAGTGGGAATAATTAACAATATCAATATTAAAATTTCTTTCATAGATTTCACTAATCATTTCATCCTTTTCAATAGAGAGATGTAAATCAAGAAAAGAAGTTACAGTATCAGAAAGGTTAGCTTGAGTGAAGTTCTTTAGAGTAGATAGTATTAACCATAGTATGAAATAAAGGATAGCCAATGTTCAATATGTCATCCAGATACCGAGAGATGGCATTAAAGGTTTCAATTACATCTGCCTGAATATCTGGTGAAAGAGTATGAGAATGGACCTTTGGAAACGGCCGAGCACGATAAATACGAAATATTGCAGTCTCGGTTTGATTGAGACTGTCCATGAACAGAAGTGAAATATGCTTGCTATACCGTTCACGCCCCCTAAAAGACTCAACATGAAATATCTTTCATAGGAATACAAGAACAAATCTATGACAAGAGGTGCACAGTACGTACCCATAGAGATGCCAACACATTGTATATAAACGGTATTTCCATACTTGAAGAAAATAGTATCTAATATGACGATAAGTGCTTCACAAACTTCCTGGCAAGTCCACATAGTGTAACTGTGTAAACTAAGTCTTAACTTCCGAAGTGTGTACAGTTTCTGAAGCTATCATTAGAATGCATATTCTGAATCATACTGTTAAGTATTCGTTAATTAGCAAGGCACAGCATGGATGTAAAAAAGGAAAATCATGCCTCACAAACTTACTGTAATGTCTTGATGGCATTACAAAGGCATTAGATAAAGGTAAACCGGTTGATGCAATTTACTTGGGCTTCAGCTGGGCTTTTGATATTGTTCCTTATGAGAGGCTTATACAGAAAATTAACAGCCATGGCATAGCTGGTCGTGTTTGGAATTGTACAAAGGAAAGGCTTTATGTAGACAACAGTTCTAAGGTAGTTTTGAATGGTGTCGAGTATAGAACTGCATCGGTGTCAAGTGGAATACCTTAGGGTTTGTACTTGGGCCAGTTTTGTCCTTGTTATTTATTAATGACATTGACTCAGTTGTCTCAAATGGCATACCGAACTTTGCTAGATACCAACATGTATCGATATGTCCATTCCGAGGCAATTATTTAATCCTTACAAGATGATGTTGTCAATCTTTGTCGCATGCCTGGCAGATGGCATTTAATACAAAAGATTCACTTTGGCTATAATAATCCGAATCACGCTTATAACATGGGCAATGAGTGTGTCTGAGGAAAAGGGACTTGGAGTATTTATCTCGAATGATCTAATGTATTTCTATGTGTCGCAGCTATAATGTCAGGTTTACATTCTTTCACATTTGTCTGGAAGAGCAAATGTAGACAGATATCACCTTATTTCCACTGACCTTTATATTACGCTTTTCGTTTACGTAAGTCTAATTGAGAACTTATTTCAAATTAGGAAATGTACTTAATAATATATATTATAGTAACAATTACTACATTGCTAATTAAATATGATTGCACAATACTACAATGTTATACAAATAATTACAAAATATTACAAACCTGACAGAATATATTGTTGGTATTGGTGAGGTTTTCTGCGACTGTTTTCTGGAACTCCGTATGATTTACAACAACACTTACGATCCCTGAAAAGTCTGTGTCTGTTGCAGAAGTCACCAAGCCATACCCCGCTGGTGGCATATAGCACTTGGCCCACTCCCAGCTGTTACTGCCCCAATGTTGAGCGTCAGTGTTCCGCCAGGAGGGAGATCCATAACTGTGACTATTTGTGATTCTGTCACGGATTGTGTTGCATACGCCTGTTGGACATTGCATATGTCGCTTAGCTGGGTCCCCATGATTGTGGTAGTTACAGCCCCCTTTAGGTGGGCATATTCCTCTAGTTGGACAGGGTAGGACATTTTGAGTGGTGCAGATATTGCACACTGTATTAGCTGGTAGAGCATTGGCTCTACATATATCTGCCATAACATTCTGCTGGAAGTTATGAATTTCACTCTCGACATAACGCTGAAGGCCGTCCTTGGTGATCTTAAGAGCTAGGCCCCCGGTAACCCAGTTTCTATATAACGGGTCGTCCAGTGTTTGTTGAAGATTACTGGCCATTGCTGCTGATGGACCAGTTTCTTACATTGTGCAGTCTTTTTTATTTCTGTAAATTACAATAACACCATATAAATACATTACATAAACATAAGGCTGTAGGAGGATCAGTATCTATTATTACCAACGAAAGCACTTAATCTAAAATTCTTACAAGTCTAAGGTGTGCAATTTTCGTACAACTCATATCTAAAATACGATTAAAGAAACAATTGCTTGTTGCTGACCATTGCTTATAACGATATGAATACACGTTATTGTTTCATATATTCATATTGTTTGTCTTGCATTTTGACCTAAAACCTAAACGTATTCGTAGATCTAATTATAACTTGTCGTTTCATAATTATATCGTTTTCAAAAGTTTGAGAAACTGCGGATTACCTGTTATTAATGTTTGAAATACTTGATCTTCAAGATCAAGATAAGTATTGAGAAAACATGTCTGCACATGTAACAACAGTGTGTTAGCAAACAATGTACTGTTCAGATATTCTGGTAACCAAATAATCACGACAACCAGTTATATAGATCAATGTTCGTGTTGTGCTTTGTCCTGACCCATAAATGTGCATATCCCGACCCTGGATAATTCGAAAGTCATAAGGTGGACAATATCGTTAGCAATATGGAGAGGAACATACATAAACACAACAGACGGACGGACGTACAGACGTACGAATAAAATACTATGTGACTTACGGATGGACGAACGGACGGACAGATGAATAGATGGATATATGGTTGGATGGATGGATGGACAGACATTCAGGCATGCAAAAATTAAATAGTTTAAATTTTTGACAAAATACATTTTGAAAACATTCCCTTAATTAAGAAACAGTCGCAATGGGTTTACATATCAAAGTCATAGTAAGGTACCATGAGTGCTTTTAGTCATAGTGAAGTTTAAAATATGCAAATTCGTTTATAGACGGGACCTTAGCCACTTGATGTGTTCAGCTATGTATCTATTTCACAACGCTAAATGATGGAAAGCTTGCTTATTTACAGCTAACATGCTCCATGATCTATTAGCTCAGGTATATAAATTGAGGACCGAGTAACGTCTTTTCTTTAAATAACATTGTTATATTGGACAGTATCTAGCGAATAGCAATACTTTGAATTGTACTTTTATGAGGAAAAACAACAACGAATTAACATATAAGCTGTACTAAATACAACATTGTGTTGATAATTCATTGTTTTCAGAACAAAGGTAAAACCAAGACAAATAATGAAACTCCAGTTTTCATGTTTCATGCAAAAGTTGTATTGGGAGGACGTCATCATCTGATACAAAATTGATTTGAACCCTACTGCCATTTTCTCATGCAATTGTATGTCTAACAGTGATTTACAGTTAATCTACCTATACAAATTATCTAGAAATGGTAATAACTATATCAGTTGTTCTAATTCCACTGTAGGTAAAGTGCGAATCGATTTTGGGTTTGTATATATCAACACTCTAGTTTGTAGACAGGAATATGATGGTTTGTAGATGTGGAAACCCATATTTGGCAAATAATCGTAATTTTACAAGCTTATTCTCCATGACACCATGTACTACCATTCTGCGTTTTACATTTACACAATGCACGAGACTTTCAAGTGACCACTTCGAGTTTACGAGGTGGAAATCTGAATTTGATGTTATCAGGCGGTTTATACGGTAAGAACGTGTATATATTTACTTTACTGCCTTATATTTCATCAACATACATTTGTTGGATCCGTTCAGTTGTATTTCAATATGTTTCTTATAGATGTTGGCTTCAAAACTAATTTTAAAGTCGAAATACATATTTTCTCTGATTTGGTTTGTAGATGTTCACATTTATCGAAGCGAGTGTTTGTTGAAGTTAAGCTGTTCAATGTAGAGGCGCTGGTTTGTTTTAGCTTAGCGCATTTTCTTATATGGCATATATTGACATTTAATTCACATGTTCCTTATGTTCAAAGTCACAGTCGGTAAACATAACTTTTTTGAATCATTTTATAACATCTTAACGAAAATTGTCGGGGTATATAATGTGTCGCTCAACCGTTTGCACATTACTCCGCCCATGTCCTGTCTGGTGGTTAATTTATTTTGTTAAGTACAACCATTTGCCCTACAAACTTCATATTTCATGGAAATATGTAAACTAAAACAATTAACGGTCGCCTTTATATTAATTATTTAAAATCAGGAGACGTTCTTGATACAATTTGCAATAAACGTCAAGTTTCATCTATAAGCACTTATGACCTCTACACTATATACAACGTTACCACATCATCTTATCAAAGACAAGCTTACTGCTCTTATTCAAAAAATATTCGCTAGGGAAAATACTACATTTTTGGCCTGTAATAATATTAAACAGCAGTTTAGGCAATTACACTATGTAGCACTCATCTTCCTATTAGATAATATTTTCGTCAGGTATGGAATGACCGTTTATAGACAAATTGTTGGTATCCCTATGAGTACGAATTATGCACCCCTTGTTGAAGATTTGTTTTTATATTGCTATGAAACAGACTTCATGTTGAATCTTTCACCAGATACCGAGGCAGATGTTATTGAAGCCTTTACTGACACCTCTCGGTATCTGGATGACATATTGAACATTGACAACACTTTCTTTTCTACTATGATTAATAATATATACCATAAAGAACTTCAACTTAACAAAGCTAATATTTTCGATACTAACCTTTGTTTTCTCGATTTACATCTCTCCACTGAAAATGGTGAAATAATTAGCAAAATATATGATAAGAGAGATGATTTTAATTTTGATATTGTTAATTATCCCTATTTAGATGGGGATGTTTCCCGAGCAACTTCTTACGGGATCTATGTTCCTCAACTTATTCATTTTTCTAGAGCTTGTACTCGAGTTGAGGACTTTAATATTCGTAATGTTTGTATAACTAAAAACTACTCCATCAGGGATACCGTTACCATAAACTTCGTAACCCTTTGCAAACGTTTATTATCGTAACCTTGATCTTATTCCCAAATATAAAAGTAATTTAAGAACTCTTGGTCATGATCACTTGCATACTATCTTTGTTAAACTTGTTAAAAGATTTAGCAAAAGAGGTTATGACCCTATCAATTTGCAACGCACTGCATGCTTGGTGGTGGACCCATTTACAAGTTCGCCACTATGCATTCCTCTTTAATTGTGCGATGACCGGACACGTCTACCTAAAGCCCAAAAGAAATGTAACGTTTGATGTTTGTCTGCAATCTTGTCATGTCGTGCCTTCAATGGTTTGTTCTCTTATTGCTTGGGCTTCTGCCAAGTCACTGAGCACCTTCTTTGTGGCTTTCTAGGCTACTGTTTTTTTTATATTTATATATACACGAGCATCTTTTTGTTTTACTTATTGCCTATTAATGCTGCCTTTTTGGTTAGAGAATAGTTCATGGCGGGGATCTGTCCCGTTTTATTGGGATGATAGTAGGGTAAGTGTGAGGTTTGGTGCACGCTAGAACATGGTTTAAACCCCCAGCCTTTTATTCATCTTTAAAGTTGTTCGTTGTTTCTGTGTGTGTTTGGTATTGACTGTCATTCTTGAGTGCTACTTTTCCTGTTCGATTTTTATATCTATATTTCTTAAGGTTTTGTGCTCATGGTTATTCATGGACATGTCCATGTTTATTTACGAGACACATTTAAATAAGTCTACACACATATCTTTAGTTGTTTTAAAATTGGTTGACGAAATAAAACAAATGTGTGCTTCATATGCGAGCTATAACTTCATTCATTATAATATATATATATATATATACTATGGCAATACACATATAGATAATTATGTGTAGCATTACTGTATGTGAGTTTTCAATTTTCCCTTAATATTTTCAGATATGAATTTCAGTGCTTTGAACGGGTCCTCGGAAGACGAAGCCAATGCGTAGAAAACCTCTCAAACAGAAACTCGAGCGTTTAACTAAGACAATGCAACTTCACTACCATACATAGCGCCAGCATTTCCAGGCATAAGAATAAACATTTGCAAACATATTTCGTCTAGTTATTTCATTGGTATCGAACCTATGGTGTCTGAAATTATTACGTTAAAATATTAGACGCACGTAGTGTTTTGCGTAAGTTAACTGTGCCCCACCACGAAAGTGTTACTCTTGTCCGATTGTCTGTCCATGGGTACCTTCAGCTGTTACATTCAAATTATTGGTAGTCAGCTGTTGGTTAAGTCTATTTCACAGCCACCTTGAGCAAACATTTTCATACCAAAAGTATCTCAGTGTGCATGACCTTGTCCTAATTTTGCACTTCGTTAATTTACATACGAGTTTACATTTACGTCTGTGCAGAAGTCTATTTTTCAGACACCAAAATCCGTATAGCTTTTCAATGTTCATATATGCTTACAGCTGTAGAGGTTTCAACACTTCATGAGAGCAACACGCTCCTACCGAAAATAGGTAAATGGATTGACCTTTCACCTGCTACCTTTTTTATGTGACTGAAATCGGGGAATATGTGTGACATGGACATATCTTCAAGTTATAATATTCGTAATCTTTGTATAACTAAAAAGTTACTCAATCAGAGTTACCGTTACCATAAACTTCGTAAAACCTTTGCACAATTTTATTATCGTAACCCTGATCTTCTTTCCAAATATAAAAGTAATTTAAGGACTCTTCTGCGACAAGGACTATCACAACCTGACTTCTATGGTGATGTGATTTATAAACTTCGTAAGATTCTTGGTCATGATCACTTTCATACTATCTTTGTTAAACTTGTTAAAAAGTTTATCAAAAGAGGTTATGACCCTATCATTTTGCAACGTACTGCATGCTTGGTGGTGGACCCTTTTATAGTTCGCCACTATGCTTTCCTCTTTAATTGTACGATGACCAGACAGACTGTGAACCCTATGATGACGCCTAACTAAAGCCCATTGGGACGGTGGCGTTTGATGTTTGTCTATGATCTTTCTTGTCGTGCCCTTAATGGTTTATTCTCTTACTTCTCTGGCTTCTGCCAAGTCAATGAGTACGTTCATTGTGGCTTTCTAGGCTATTGTTTTTTTGTATTATATTAAACGAGCATATTTGTGTTTTACTTATATTGCCTATTGATGCTGCCTTGTTGGCTAGAGATTAGATCATGGCGGGGATTTCTTTATTTACACTGTCCTGTTTTAATGGGATGACAGTAGGATAAGTGTGAGGTTTGTTGCACCCTAGAACCGGTTTAAACCCCCAGTGGCCTACTTTGCCACTGACCGTTCCAAGGCGGTAGCCCTATTGTCAACCCTTTTGTGTGTGTGATGTCGTTTGCATTTATTATTGCTTTTGCCTTCTTGTTTGTCAGTTTGCGTGTTTGTTTCTGTGTTTTGTGGTTGACTGTCCTTCTTGAATGCTACTTTTCCTGTCCGATCTTTTTATATTTCTTTATACGTTGTTTCTTTGAAGGATTACACATTTTACTACGATCTTAGTAGAAGAAACAACATATGAATTATATGAAGGTTGTATAAACTTTTGCCTTGTTAATATATGTGTCACTTTCTCTGTCTTTTGGCAGTTAGTGTCCATATATATGTATACTACTTCTTGTCTAATAATTAAACTACCACGAGAAAATAAGAAAAGTTACAGTCTTAAAAAGTCATCAAAACCATCGAAAAACTAGCGCTTGTAGCAAACATACTAGTGCGTAACTTCAACAAACCAGCGCATATACATCTACAGACTTATCTAGATTTCGCTGAAATGAGCATTTAAGACAAATATAAATTAATATTTCGGTACATTATACTACAGTTTATAAGTGTAAAAGGTACAGCATTTAGACAAAGATATTTAGAAGAAATGCAAAAGCATCATTAACCATGCATTTTTCGCTATGACTAATGTTATTAATGAAATAAACATATAAAACGTATAGCACCATGTCGTCAAAGTGAGCGAAGAAAATGTAACTTAACGTTTGAAGAAAATAAAATATCGTAAAAATACTGTGTTTGTTTACATTTTCAATGCCGGGTCAATACCATAATGCAATTGAACCCGTCTACAAACTGGCGTGTTGATATCTAGAAACTCAAATTACCTAATGCGTGATAAAACTTCAAGATTGCTGACTGTCCCTTTACTAAAACGCATGCAAAACAAAACATATGTTTAATAATATTTATTGCAGATATGTAACAATATATGTATACAGTTTAATTACAATATATGACTCATTTTCAGTCCAGTTTTGCCAAAAGGGCATGTTTTGAAAGGCATTACAACATTACAGTGACAAGATACACAAGTTGCACTACACTGTTTCTTGTACTTAGAAAATATTGATCAATAAACGGTTTGCAGACTTTGCGAATACTGCGAATATTTTCAGGAAAATTAAACACAAAAACTAAGTAGAAACAAGCAAATTCGATGAACTGATATCCCCCGCCGAATGATGTATTATCCTCGAGTGGAAGAAATGTGTTCAGATTTATTTTTTTAAATTACTATAAATCATCACCTTGAGCCTTCATAAATTCGAATATCTACTAGAAATAGGTATTTTTGAAATTCATCACAATAGTGGATTTGAAAAAAAGACGTACCATTTTAAGGCACTGACTTTTATAGTGGGACTAAAGGGCTGGACTGGGTGTAATATTAGCAGGTTTGTATAATACAGTAATAAATATAATATATAAGAGGCCCAAGAGGGCCTGTGGACGCTCTACCTGCTAAAACGGCTCTTATATCAAGGGTGATCGACATAAAATTCCCACTAGTACTTCTTTTAAAACATTGCAAAAACAACAGGACTAGGATGGCCTTAGATCGCTCACCTGGTAATCATGGGCCATCTAGTCTGGCATGTGTATTTTTTAATTTGTCCCACTTTCTGCTATGTATGAAATTTCATAAAAATAGGTGATGGGTTTATATTAACATTCTAAACAAATATGGTAAAAGAGTATGATAATGGACCTTTGGAAACGGCCGAACACGACACATACAAAATATTGCAGTCTCGGTTTGATTGAGACTGTTCATGAACGGTAGTGAAATATGCTAGCTACCGCTCACGCCCTCTAGCCCCGGGTTGAGCAGAACTCAATATTCATAAAACCAATAGTACATAATTTTAAGAGATTTTCCTCCCCCATGTCCAGCGGCGTATGGTACCAGTATCTAACAAAATACTATACCCCGAAGAGCGAAATAAACCAAATGGAATTTAGTTCGGAACAGCGCTTATGAAGCCTGAATATCACAAGTAACAGCCAAAATACTAAATTAAAAAGCAGACAACATATCCTATGAGTGGTTAAACAATACCCAGAGCCTTTTATCGGCTGGAGTAGTGGAACCACCGAATCGAAAATTAAGTAAGAAAACAAAAGCAATTGAAAATGTACCACCGATAACTAAATATAGGTATCGGGCTCAGCGATCTCTAAAGATCAGATAAAAAATGAAGTAACTACAGATTTAACAAAGGAAAATACAATATAGCATTTTTCTACAAATCAAAGGCCATAACCCTGTCGTTACAAACAAGATCTAGCTGGTTTTCGAAATTATCCAAGATGTCATTGATATACCGCGCTTTGCACAACTAGACATTTACTGAGGCTTCCTGAAAAATTTCGTAGAAATCCAACAAGCCGTTTAGGAGGAGTAGCGCCGACAATAAATTTAAAGTAAAAATGTCAAAGGGCCCTAACTCTGTCAAAAATCAGCAAACTGGAACAAAAGCGTGACATGCACAACTAGACATCTTACCGATGCTTCCTGCCAAGTTTCGTAGCAAATCCAACAAGGCGTTTAGGAGGAGTAGCGCCGACAAGAAATTATAAGTAAAAATCTCAAGGGGCCATCACCCCATCAAAATCAACGAACCAGAAAATAGGCACAATTATGCTTCCTGCGTCAAATCCAACACGGCGTTAACAAAAAAATTGGAATAGGCACAATTATGCTTCCTGCGTCAAATCCAACACGGCGTTAACAAAAAAAATTGAATAAATCGTTTTAAAAAATAAAAGAAATATATATTTAAAAAAAAAAAAAAAAAAAAAAAAAAAAGTGAAATAAAAAAAATAAAAATAATAAAAATAAAAGAGAAATAAAAAAAAAATCAAATTAAACAAAAAAAAATCTGGTAAAGTTTGGTAAAGATCAGATGAAAAATGAAAACGAAATCAAGGGTCATAACTCCGCTGTTACTGGTCCGATCTGGCTGGTTTTTTAACTTGTCCTAGCTTTGATTGATATTAACAATTTGGTAAAGTTTGGTAAAGATCAGATGAAAAATGAATTGAATGTTGTTTAACGGCTCATCAACACAGTATAGGTTATTTAGAGCCGCCCCAGAGAGAGGGGAAAGATACATAGGAATCCGGGAACCTGCCATGAAGGCCCTACCGTATTAACGAGGCAAAATATAGCATTTTTAACTAAATCAAGAGCCATAACTCCTCTGTTACTGGTCCGACTGGTCCAACATACAGCTAAAAAAAAATATATATATATATATATATATATAAATAAAAAAAATAAAAAAATAAATAAATAATAAAAAATAAAAAAATAAAATATATAATAATAATAAAAAGTTTGATAACGATCGGATGAAAAATGAAGCCCTATCGTCGTAACTAAATCAAGGGCCATAACTCCGCTGTTACTGGTCAAATATGTTTGGTTTTCAATCTTGTCCAAGCTTTCATTGATATTAACAATCTGATAAAGTTTGGTAAAGATCGGATGAATAATGAAACCCCTAACGTCTTAACGAGGCAAAATATAGCATTTTTAACTAAAGCAAGGGCCATAACTCCGCTGTTCCTGGTCCGATGTGGCTGGTTTTCAATTTTTTTTCGAGCTTTCAACGACATTAACAATCTGATAAAGTTTGGTAAAGATCGGATGAATAATGAAGCCCCCATCGTCTTAACGAGGCAAAATATAGCATTTTTAACTAAATCATGGGCCATAACTCCCCTGTTACTACTCCGATATGGCAGGTTTTCGAACTTATCCGAGCTTTCATTGATATTAACAATCTGATAAAGTTTGGTAAAGATCGGATGAACAATGAAGCTCCTTTCGTCTTAACGAGGCAAAATATAGCATTTTTAACTAAATCAAGGGCCATAACTCCGCTATTACTGGTCCGATATGGCTGGTTTTCGAACTTGTCCGATCTTTCATTGATATTAACAATGTGGTAAAGTTTGGTAAAGATGGAATGAAAAACGAAGGCCCTATCATCTTAACGAGGCAAAATATAGCAATATAGCATTTTTTAACTAAATCAAGGGCCATAACTCCGCTGTTACTTGGCCGATCTGACTGGTTTTCGAACTCACCCGAGCTTTCATTGATATTAAAAACCTGTCAAAGTTTTGTAAAGATTGGATGAAAAATGAAGGCCCTATCGTCTTAACGAGACAAAAGTTAACAACGGACGACGGACGACGGACGGACGACGGACAACTCGGCATCCCATAAGCTCTGTTGGCCTTCGGCCAGTAGAGCTAAAAATGAAGGACCTATCGTCTTAACGAGGCAAAGGTTAACAGACGGACAGACGACGGACGGACGACGGACAACTCGCCATCCCATAAGCTCTGCAATTTGTTTGCTAACAAAAAATGTAAAATTGTTTATCAATGATTACTTTATAATTACCTGGCCATGTGATATTTATCAATCTGATAACTTCATTTCATTACTACGGCTACTATCAGATGATCTTGTTATTTCAGTGGAGGGATGTATTTGGCTCAAGTTTGGCTAGCTTTAAAGCAAATCAAACTTTCATTAATATAAACACTCAAACCGAGTTTGACATGTGACCCAGGGTGAGAGCCAAATTTGACCCCAGTGTCACCATTTGAAGAAATTTGGTAGAGGACCATAAGCTGACTGTAAATACAAAATATTAAACTGTTAGCTCTTGTAGTTTCGGAGAAGAAGATTTTTTAAGTTTTTCCCTATATAAAACATGTGACCCCTGAGGTGGGGCCAAATTTGACCTCAGGGTCACCATTCAAACAAACTTGGTAGAGGACCATAGGCCGAGTGTAAATACAAAACATTAAACCTTTGAGTCTTGTAGTTTCAGAGAAGAAGATTTTGAAAGTGTTTCCCTATATATAAGTCTATGTAAAAGTTCAACCCCTGGGTCACCATTTGAACAAAACTGGTAGCGGATCCATAAGCTGATAATAAATAAAATTAAGGTTCCTGTCACCTGCCCAAAATGAAAAAAGTAAATTTAGTTTTATATGTGATTTTCAAGTGTTGGAGTTTGTGCATGTTTTGCATATCGTTTTAAGCCTCTTCGAACCAAGATTTTGAAAATAGGCCTCAGGGGTAATATCAATAGCTGGCGTTAGTAATTTTTTAAGGGGCAATATCAGCAGCTACCATTAGTACTGTCACCAGGGGCCATATCAACATCTAGCGTTAATACTGTCTTAAGGGGCAATATCAACAGCTGGCGTTAGTACCGTCCTCAATACGGTTACATTTTTACAAAATATTAATAATAATAAAAAAAGATTGTGTTTTTGCACAATTTGTTTTTATTATTATTAATATTTTGTAAAAATGTAACCGTAATTTGGGCATAATACGACGGAATCTCAAGTTCTTTTTATTTTACGGCTTTGGACAAAATAATTATGAAGAAGTCAACTTCAATGTCTACCTCAGGCAGTGCCTTTTGAATTTTGTCAAAATTTAATGTCACAATACCCATAATTTATAAAAAATAAAACACTTATATTTTCAAATATATTTACAATTTGGGCCTATTGTTATGCCTATTTTTATGCCTATATTTATATCTTCACGTGCATGCTTGCACGGGATATTATGGAGGTTTGACAGCTGGATATGATGACGGTTTTATGAATGTTTCATGCTGATCGGGAGGCGATCGCATAAGCAACCAACTTTAGCTAGGTGAAACAATCATATAGCTACCTTGCTTTGTCAAATGATGTATAGAAATCGTCCATATCCAGAAGAAAATTGGAATATTATCATCTTTTTTCGCGATTTCAGAAGTGCCAAATAACATACACCGGAAATTATAACCGTTACAGGTGCATGTCGTAAATGTGAAAATATTAAAGGATGTAGTAACTGTGTGATGTAGTAACTGTGTAATATTTATACAAAATTAGTATGCGTATGATCTTAGATAAACACGGTAATAGAAACTTTATTAAAATTGCGAAAAACTCCCCATCTTACTCGATGAGTTTGAGAAGACTATTTCTGGCGTAAGAATACAATTTCGCCAAAACAGAGTGAAGCCGGAAAATTATTGTAAACAAACGTCGGCGAACCTATAAATAAAGCAACTATTTATGTCCGATCAAACTACAGTATTGACGGTAAGGTTAAATATAACAAGGATGATATATTGCATGTTCATCTTTCACTAGAAACCGCACTTAAACGCGTGTATTTGGTTAATATGCATCACCACTGTCTAGGGCAGAAAATGGCGCCATGCAGTTCAACACAAGGTCACTTTCGAGGTCAAAATACGTGAAGTTATATTAGTTGGCATGGGATTTTCGGCTAGGCACAGCCTTCAGTATACCAAAACAGAATTATTTTCATATATTTCTTATTTTGAAGTAACTCGAGATTCCGTCGTCATGACGTCAAATTGCGCGAACGTCTCAATGACGTTGACTCTCCATTAAATGGGTTAAATATCGGCGATTACCTTTAAAAAGGTGCTCGATGCAATAAATCAGTTATTGGGTTTGTTACTGACTCCCTACAGAAATATATGGGGTCAGTCAGATATATAGGGGGACTCGGCTATTGCCTCGCCCCCTATAAATCTTACTGACCCCACATATTTCTGTAGGGGGTCAGTAACAAACCCAATAACTAATAGTGTCCAGTATCAGTAGAAAGAAAGAACCCTGTCCTGCTCACACGTTGACGTTGTTCATTTGTGTCAGTTGTGGGTGGGTTTACGTTTCCAAATATGGAACGAAACAGCACGCGATATTTCGAAAGGCAAACATTCAAGAAAAGTATGTCTGACGTCGAAACATGGAGTCGTATGCAAATTGCCTAGATTGCCAAGATATTTTTTCTCTTTGGTGAGTTTTATGCTTGAAATACGGCGGTTGCTTATGCACGCATTGCTTGATATCTTCAGAAACCTCTATTGATAGGATCAAATTTTCAGTTGGGAAGGGGCCCATTAAAGGTTTTCAGTTGGGAAAGGGACCATTACAGGCATGCATATGTTACATGTCAGATAAAATGCCCTGTGTAATACACCGTTTAACTAAGCTAAATAACTAGCAGCAATTCACACGCGTAGCCACAGACTCTTAGCACGCCATATGTTTCCCTTTGAAGAAAAAGGTTTAACCTGGATCTTAACCTTTTACTTTATCTACCACAGCCTGATAAAGCAAAATGTATTATCTCCCGAAAAGTGCTTAGGTTCAGCTCAGAGTATGTCGAGTTTTCTCGATCAAACCTTTCAATAACAAATTCAATAATTGATTGTTTTATTGGTCCTTGTTTAGTGTATCACATATGTACATTACATATGCAATTGAAATGCATTATGAAGGTTTAACTTGTGTTTGGATTGACACACGTATTCCCCCAGATCTCCTTCAGTCCCTTAAAAAAAGTTGGTTAACATGTTGTATGTAAGCTTATATCGCAGAAACTGCTTACATAATAGATTGAAACTTCAAACGTGTCTGTCGCATCTGTCATTTACAGAGCTCTAGATAAGCTGAGTACCTGCGTAATTTATGCAAATAAATGAGCAAACAAACGCAAACGATTTTGTTCTATGCAGATTAAAAACGTAAACAAAAAACACACAAGAAAAACACAAAATATTTATTTCAATGCGTAGCGAAACATAAATTTACTGAAGCGAAAAAGGAACGCAAATCGGGAATTTCCGATATATATTGTATATACTGCACACTTAATTCCACATAATATTCCAAAGAAATCCCAAGATGTTTTGTAAAGAAAAAAAAGCTGCAGTTAGTTAGAGAAAGGACACAACTGTGATGTTGTAGACGTTTTAATCATGTTACACTTTGTAACAAGAAATTCATAAATGTTGAAAGTTCCTCCGAGGCTTGAAAAATTGAGCTATTTCAGTACTGTACAGTATTTAATGTAAAGAGTTTGCAAAATGTATTCCATATTTTGCTCACATGCTGGAGCAAAACCGCGTACTATCTAGATGTAAATAATGAAACTTTGAAGGAATACTTTTTGCTGCGTTATGTGTTCTTTTAGTCCTTTTTTTTTTCTGCCGAAAAGAAAGGTCTCACGTAGCCTTAAAACGTGTTGAAATGATTCATAATTACTAGGTACTGTCATCTAGTCTGCATTTCTGGGTTTTTTTGCACGTAAACAATACGAAAGCATATTGTCAGGTAAAAGTGTTTTCGGGCGGAAAAAAAGTATAAACATTAATGAATCACAACGTAAATAATTCTACGAGTTATCTTTCCATGAATGAAGATGTTTCTTCTGAGTTAATTGTTCGTTAAATATTGTTTGATATAAGTGATCAAAGAATTGCAAAGTAAAGAAACAAACACGAACAAAACATATGTGTAAGCATGTGTACGCATAATTGGACAATTTATTTGAAACTGTAGAATTTACCGTACAATAATTCGATAAAAGAAGAGTAACATTTTGGATAAGAAAAAATTATTGCGTTAAAAAGTTTAAACCTAAATACTATTTAAAAAAAAAAGAAAGGTAAAAACGAAACAAATAGTAAAATCCTTGCTGCATCAATAGACCTCATGCTTTTTCATTAACCTATTTATGGCTTCTTTTGTACTTTGAAAAAATTAGTATAACTTCTGTATATAGTTGTGCACGTCCCCTTTTGGGTAGATTCGCCTAAGAAATGTGGTCGCCACGGTAACAAAACATGTAAACAAATCACTAACACTTGCTGGTCTTCGCACTAACTCAAGAACAGCTGGCACTACAAACTCGAAACTTGGCAGGAATGTTTGTGTCATGGTGTATTTGTGCACCTCCTATAATTTTACTAGCAACATATGCGAATGGATTGAACTACAAGATCAAAACATCTAAATCACAGGTGCAACATACAACTGTACATTGAGAGGGTAACCTAACATTTTATCTGTGCAGATAAAATTGCAAAAATCTGTTTATCGACCTGTCCTTCGAATATGGTAAACAATTCCCTTCGTGGCGCCAGCGATACAAATCTAGTATGTCTGGTTTTTGAATTTAAGGACTTTTCTTGCAGTTGTTTATGCTCATTTTTTTCGCACAAACCTGTCTTAGAGCGACTATATACACAAATAGCATACTTTTTCGAACTTTTATTTATTGTTCACTAGATTTCGTTTTTACGAATCTCATTAACTCTATAGATAATACATGTAGGCCTATTTGTTTTACCACTAAAATTCTGATACAGACCACGGAGAGATTTATTGGTTTAGAAGCTAAATGTCTAACTAAAAGGTAAGAATTACCATAAAACATTAAACACTACTGATCGACTTGATGCTGAGTATACTGTTTTTACACATTTAAATAAAACAGATGTCTGTATGAGGCCATAGTGTTTGCGCCGGCCATAGTGTTCGCGGATAATATGGTCTAGGCGTAGGAGGTCATGATGTCCGCAAGGCCATTATGTCCGCAGGGGAGGGGGGAGGTCATGATGTCCGCAAGGCCATTATGTCCGCAGGGGGGGGGGGGGGGGGGGGGGGGGGGGGGGGGGCGTCTCAACGTTATGTGATGAGTGTAAGGTGGTATTATAACGTATTGGGTGGAGACATGACCGAATGAGTAAATTGAATTGAATTGAATCTTGTTTAACGGCTCATTAACACAGTATATGTTATTTAGAGCCGCCCCAGAGAGAGAGAAAGGTGGTATTACAGCTTAGTGAGTGGTGCAAACATGACTCAATAAGGAAATTTGAATCTTGTTCATCAACACATAACAGGTTATTTAGAGCCGCCCCAAAGAACGTAAAAGGTGTAGTGGTAGAATAACGTTTTAAGTGGTGAAAAATTGAATTGAATCTTGTTTAACGTCTCATCAACACATTATAGGTTATTTAGAGCCGCGAGAAAGGGGAATGTGGTATCAGCCTAGAACTTATTGAATGGTGAACTACTGATTAAATAAGTAAATTGAATTGAATCTTGTTTAACTGCTCATCAATACATTATAGGTTATTTAGAGCCGCACCAGAAAGAGAGAGAGAGAGAGAGAGAGAGAGAGAGAGAGAGAGAGTAAAGTAGTATTATAACAGAGTGGGTGAAATATTGACTAAATAAGTAAACTGAATTGAATTGAATCTTGTTTTACGTCTCATCAACACATTATAGGTTATTTAGAGCCGCACTAGAGAGAGTGTAAAGTTATTATAAATTATTGAGAGGTGAAAATTTGAATTGAATTGAATCTTGTGTCTCTAAAACTGAACAGTTAAATAATAAAATTAAAACTCTGTGTTTATTTCTCTCCAAAACAAGTACATTTTTAGAAATTTTAGGGTTGACTTTTTCTCAAAAACAAGTGTGGTGACATGTTTTTTATTTCATTATCTTGAAGTACGAGATATTTTCTAACAAAACGCACGTTTGTTTATAGGAAAAACTTTTTCCCCTCGAAATGTCTCATTTTCCGACGAAAATCTGCAAAGTTTTTCGAGGATCTACAAGGCAATAAAGGTACTATGTAATCTGGGTCATATATTTATCTGAAGATATCTCAGAAACCAAGCTGGTGACCTATTATTTTTAAAGCTAAAATTTGCTTAGGATAGACCAGGTCCATTCTAGCTATGTACCAAATCTTTTAAAAAGTTGTTCATAGGAAAACAAAACAAAACTGTAGGTAATGTCCTTAATAGAGCGAATTTAATTATGCGACATATACTGCGTGCTTATTTAATTACATCGTTAACATCCACAAAAGCAAATACGTGTCACTTTAATTAGAAAACGATGAATTAATGTGACTTATAACGCACTACATGTTTAATGATTGGCCCATTTAAAGTTCACCATAACTATGCTCTCTTCTTTGATTGTGCGATGACCCTATACTAGGGTTGGTAAAGTTTATAGAGAATATCATCTTAGTGCCTGATCTCATCCAATTTATCAGGTGAGGCTGAGAAAAAACTGAAGTGCCGAACCTGATAAACTGGATGAGATCAGGCACTAAAATGATATTCTATTTATCATGTTGATCGTTTAAAATCATCTAAATTTACCTTTTTATCATTTCTTTCCGTTCAAAAATACCCAGACGTCATCAAATATACCATGACGTCATCAAAAGAGGTGCTGACGTCATCAAAAGTGATCCACCTGACGGGATAGGAAAGTAACTGCCGAGATAAATAGAGAATATCATGTTAGTGCCTGATCACATCCAGTTTATCAGGTGAGGCTGAGAAAAAAATGAAGCCCGAGGCTGTGCAGAGGGCTAAAATATTTTAGTGCCGAACCTGATAAACTGGATACGATCAGGCACTAACATGATACTCTTTTTATCATGTTGATTGTTTAATATCATTTTATTTACCTTTTTTTTCATTTTCTCCCCATTTTTTACGTTCAAAAGTAAGCAGACGTCATCAAATATACCCTGTCGTCGTCAAAAGAAGTTATCAGTATTTATTAGCAGGTTCGGCACGAACAATTTTCTCAGCCTAACCTGATAAACTGGATAGGATCAGGCACTAACATGATATTCTCTATATCTCAGACACCCTGTTTCTCGGTAGAATTATACAGATCGACATGATAAGATTTTTTTATCATGTCGATCTGCTTAATTCTGCCGAGAAACAGGGAGCCTTATCTCGACAGTTACGTTCCTATCCCGTCAGGTGCACTTCTTTTGATGACGTCAGCTCCTCTTTTGATGACGTCAGGGTATATTTGATGACATCTGGGTAGCACAGCCTCGGGCATCATTTTTGTCTCAGCCTCACTTGATAAACTGGATAGGATCAGGCACTAACATGATATCCTCTAATACTATATCTACTGCATTTCCTATTCGACTTGTATTCCCACGTTTAAACAATTTGGAAAATAGTTTAAGTCATATTAAATAGTCCGAGAACTCTAAGTTAAAGACCAGAATTAAACCAAGGCAATTTCCCAGCTGGCACAACACGGGTACTAAACACTGACTCTAGCACATCAGGGTTTGATATTAACTTTTTTCAGCAACTTGTCCATAGGAAAAGTAACTTACACAATTTACTTGTCCCCAGTCAAATTTACTTGTCCCCGCACTTCATGTAAAAGTGATACAAAAAACAAGATCAATCATGAAAGTGACATTACATTCCCTCAGTTGCATTCCACCAATGAAATCAAGATGGTTTTTATTTGTCATTTACAATGTGCTCACCAATGTTTTTACATTTTTTCAGTCACGAGTTTTAAAGATGTAAAATTCATTTCTTGTTATAAAATTTAGTTGTCCGTAGGACAGGTCACCAGGGACAATTAACTTGTCCCCAGTAGAATCTACATGGCACAGGACAAGGGGACAACTGTTAATATCAAACCCTGCACATTTCGGAGATATATGAAAACGAGAGGCAATGCCACTTCCGAGGTAGTGACAAGGATTAAAATGACACAATAAAGGTGAGTTCAGCTCGTTGTTTTTCGTAATATTAATCCAACGATTTATTTCAAAAATCGGGGAATGCTATTCCAATTATATGTGTTCAAAGTATGTCTAAGTTGCAAAAATATTACAAATTATTGTTTAATTTCACGCCTAGGTCTTTTATAAGATTGGAAGGTGTGTGTGTTTTCTTCAACAGATCGCAATTTTTCGGTGCATATTCTTATTTATTTATGAAAGTCAGCTGTTGTTTTAGTGGGGATGAAAAGTCTTTCATGTAATCATTACTCGGTACTAAACTGGTTTATCAGAAAACAGAGAACAACGGATTTATCGCCAAATTTCGGAAAAAGGTAGAGTCAACAAACCGGAGCTAGGGTCGATGACGCGGAGGTTGCTCCGATGCTAGGAGCTTTTTTTTCTCAATTACATGTCCCGATACGGTATTAATTGCCAAGGTACCATGCGACTGATCTCGTCGCCTGCATAAAATTAGTATACGTTTTATATCAGCCTGCTTTACCTGATTTCCGCAACACAATGTCGTGTACGGTTAGGGAAAGGATTGAGCAATAGTAGTCTACTTGTTTTGAATAGAATACTAACAGAATGTTTAAACATATTACAATTAATTATTTAACTACTAAGAAATGCATCGATATTTAAGAACAATAGTGTTTGTCGCTACGAATAACTATGAGTTTAATTGGTCATAACATATCTTATCAAAAAAAAAACATACTCTGAAGCATACTCTGGTCCCCGCTCTGAACATTGGGGGGGCCGGGCCCCCTGCCCCCACCTCGTCTCCTACGCCTATGTGATGGTAATCGTATTACTGAACTTAAATTATGCACTCCTCTTTGCATCGTTTACATTAAATTATATAACATGTAACACATAGGGGTCCGGCTCATTCTCACTCAGGTCATTCTCACTAAGTTTAGTCTATGTTGAATATTGTTTTAATTAAAAGAGCAAATCATTTAACTCTACATGCCTTCTATACCCAAGTGTTCAAGATGTCCAACATTGGTATATATTTTAATATCGCTCAATACAGTACTGAGAAATCGTCATCGAAACGTTGAAAAACTGGTCAAGAGTTTTAGTCGGAAGACCCCGTGCCTAAACACAGTCACTCTGTAAACAACAACTCTAACGGCAGTTGCGTACGAAACTAGACCACGGATCATTTAGTCGTCACCGCAGGTAATGAATGCTAATTGTTTTGCTTACCAGTTAATTCAATGGAAGCTACATTTTCTCTTCTGTTTACAACCGTCAAATTTTGTTTCAATCGGCAGCCATATTGGTCTGGTACCCTTCCGCTACTGCGCTCGCTATTCTCTCTTCGAGCGCAGGTACCGGACCAATATGGCTGCCGATAGATACAAAATTTGACGATTGTAGGTGTATCAGAAGTAAATCAAATCCCAATGAGTCCAATGCAATATTGTCCAAGCTTTCTAGTTAGCCATTTTTCAAAATGAAGTTCAAACTAAGATTCACTTACATGTTCTTAGTCATGAGACCTGCCTCTCTAGAAAACTGCTGAGAATAGTAGGGGTCATATGGCATATAAGAAAATAAAATTCTGATCTTTGTTGATACCGTGAACAAACTGCGTTCATTCGGCACCTCTTAAATGTGTTCTACTTTCACTTTCAAAACTGTCAAGTTGACAAATAAAATCATCATACAACCATGCAAATGGTTTTTAGCTATCACAAACAAGTCAATAAAGTCATTTCAGCCAGAAAAACAGGCCTTAAATACTCAAATTTACTTCCTGTATGCCTTGTAAACCAGGCATGAATACCACAGTGATTTACTTCCTGTATGCCTTGTAAACCAGGCATGAATACCACAGTGATTTACTTCCTGTATGCCTTGTAAACCAGGCATGAATACCACAGTGATTTACTTCCTGTATGCCTTGTAAACAGAAGAGAAAATGTAGCTTCCGTTGAATTAACTGGTAAGGAAAACAATTAGCATTCATACCCTTCTGGTACCCTTCCGCTACTGCGCTCGCTATTCTCTCTTCGAGCGCAGGTACCGGACCAATATGGCTGCCGATAGAAACAAAATTTGACGGTTGTAAACAGAAGAGAAAAGTAGCTTCCATTGAATTAACTGGTAAGGAAAACAATTAGCATTCATTATCTGCGGTGACGACTAAATGATCCGTGGTCTAGTTTCGTACGCAACTGCCGTTAGAGTTGTTGTTTACAGAGTGACTGTGTTTAGGCACGGGGTCTTCCGACTAAAACTTTTGACCAGTTTTTCAACGTTTCGATGACGATTTCTCAGTACTGTATTGAGCGATATTAAAATATATACCAATGTTGGACACCTTGAACACTTGGGTATAGGAGGCACACGTAGAGTTAAATGATTTGCTCTTTTAATTAAAACAATATTCAGCATAGACTGAACTTAGTGAGAATGACCTGTATGCCAAGTGATTACCCTTGTATAATGTTCTATTCTATGATGTGGCTGCTGGACTCAGATGTCTTCCCAACTCATGTAGGACACTTTTATTCGATTTCAACTGGTATTTAGCGACAAAGCACATGAGCCGGACCCCTATGATGTAACATGGAAACTGTAGCATATACTAAAATGACAAAACGTAAGCTAGTTCTACCCGTAGGTACTTTGTACGTATATGGACCATCGTTTTATCATGTCTTATCTTACGCCAAATTGCCCTCCGCCCTCCCCACTCTCCAACTCCACCCCAACCTCAACGTCCGGTAAGAATGTCGATCCGGTGAAGTATTTTTAAATTAGGATAAAGAAACAGAGAAAAATGTGCGGTTACCTTGACATTAAATCCACGTTAAAATATATGTGATTATTATTTAATTAATTCAACTGAAAGGAACACAGCAATATACGATTTACGTTCACGGTGCGACAAGTTCAGTTTTTATACATGATGCAATACTAGGAAACTCGCATTTAGGTCAGTGGCCGGGCATTATTGTTTTTACCAAATTGACAAAATTGGCAAACGAACGGTAGTGATGATCGAGAATTTTAATATCACAAGTCGCGTCGTTAGACGAGCAAGCGCATTTTTTGGTGTCGGATAAATTATGTTATTGTAACCGGGTACAGGTATATGGTGAAAAATCGTTCCTCAACCAGGACTCGAACCCAGGGTCTCTGGTTTACGATACCAGGGCTTTAACCACTGGGCTATCGAGGACACACGGTTAGAATCGATATTTCTCTATATACCTGTACCCGGTTACATACACCTCCACCAGATTGAAATTCGTCCCTGAATTTCTAGTGGAGTTAACTCCAGGCCGACTGTCAGACTTATTTTCATACTGTTTCATGCTAACAGACACGGTCCTGGATCCCGGACGAGCCCCCAAATATAACAGGTGGTGAAAAATCGTTCCTCAGCCGGGACTCGAACCCAGGGTCTCTGGTTTACCGTACAAGGGCTATAACCAAGGGCTATAACCACTGAGCTATCGAGGACACACGGTTAGAATCGATATTTTACCATATACCTGTACCCGGTTACATACACCTCCACCAGATTGAAATTCGTCCCCGAATTTCTAGTGGAGTTAACTCCAGGACGGCTGTCAGACTTATTTTCATAATGTTTCATGCTAACAGACACGGTCCTGAAGTGCCCTGGTACGGTAAACCAGAGACCCTGGGTTCGAGTCCCGGTTGAGGATCGATATTTCACCATATACCTGTACCCGGTTACATTATGACCACTCATAGTTATTCGTAACGGTAAACACTATTGTTCTTAAATATCATTACTTTTTTTAGTAGTTAAATGATTAATTGTAATATGTTTTAACATTTTTAGCTCGACTGATCAGAGATCAGCAAAGCTTATGCCATGGTGCGGCGTCCGTCCGTCTGTCCGTCTGTCTGTCTGTCCGTAAACTTTTATTTGTAGCGACTACTCCTCTGAAACTACAGGATGGATATTTCTGAAACTTTACAGAAATGTTGCCCATGAAGTCTAGTTGATCCTAGCAAAAATTCATGTTGATGTGAAATCCAAGATGGCCGCCAAAGCTAAAAATAGATTTTTTCTTGAAAATTATAAGTGATATTGATATGGGACTTTTTCTAAAATGATCAGCATGACATGATGTTGATCCTTGTTGAAAATCGTTTTGATTCAACGTTAAACATGGCTGCCAGCGGCCATCTTTGTTTACATAGAGTTATATAGTAAAAACTTGTAGCGACTACTCCTCTGAAACTACTTGGCGGATTTTCATGAAACTTTACAGGAATGTTGCTCTTGATGTCTAATTGATCCTAGCAAAAATTCAGGTCGGCCAGAAATTCAAGATGGCCGCCACAGCTAAAAATAGATTTTTAAAAAATAAGTTTGTAGCGACTACTTCTTGAAAACTGTAAGTGATATTGATATGGGACTTTTTCAGAAATGATCAGCATGACATGGTGTTGATCCTAGTCGAACAATATTTTGATTCAACGTTAAACATGGCTGCCAGTGGCCATCTTTGTTTACATAGAGTTATATAGTAAAAACTTGTAGCGACTACATCTCTGAAACTACTTGACGGATGTTCATGAAACTCCACAGGAATGTTGCTCTTGATGTCTAGTTGATCCTAGAAAAAGTTCAGGCTGACCGGAAATTCAAAATGGCCACCACGGTTAAAAATAGATTTTTAAAAAATAAATGTGTAGCGACTACTACTTTTTCTAAAATGATCAGTATGACATGATGTTGATCCTTGTCAAAAATTATTTGACTTTAAAGCGGCCATCTTTGTTTACATAGAGTTATATAATGAAAACGTGTAGCGACTACTCCTATGAAACTACTTGATGGATTTTCATGAAACTTCACAGGAATGTTGACCTAGCTATCAAATATCTATCAGTAGAGCTTCAAGGTCATTGACCTCTTGTTTTAATATTCTATTCAAAACAAGTAGAATACTATAGCTCATTTCTTTCCCTAACCGTAAACGACATTGTGTTGCGGAAATCAGGTAAAGCAGGTTGATATAAAACGTATACTAATTTTATCCAGGCGACGAGATCAGTCCCATGGTACCTTGGCAATTAATACGGTATCGGGACTTGTAATTGGAAAAAATGCTCCTAGCATCGACGCAACCTCCGCGTCATCAACCCTAGCTCCGACTCTACCTTTGGCCGAAAATTGGTGATAAATCCGTTGTTCTCTGTTTTCTGATAAACCAGTTTAGTACCGAGTAATGATTACATGAAAGGCTTTTCATCTCCACTAAAACAACAGCTGACTTCCATAAATAAATAAGAATATGCACCGAAAAATTGCGATCTGTCGAAGAAAACACACCCCCCTTCCAATCTTATAAAAGACCTAGGCGTGAAATTAAACAATAATTTGATTTTTGCAACTTAGACGTACTTTGAACACATATAATTGGAATAGCATTCCCCGATTTTTGAAATAAATTCGTTGGATTAATGATATTATGAAAAACAACGAGCTAAACTCACCTTTATTTTGTCATTTTAATCCTTGTCACTACCTCGGAAGTGTCATTGACTCTCGTTTTCATATATCTCCAAAATGTGCTAGAGACAGTGTTTAGTACTCGTGCACCATAACGTTGTGACAACGGTCACAACGTTCAATGTATCATAACGTCCCTACAACTTAAAAAGGTAGACTCGCAGTAACGTCGTGACAACGTTATGAAATAATAACGTTGTGGAATAACCAAAATACAACCAAAATATATTAAATCAGCACTGGATCTTGATGATAGGCAAAAAACCCTAAATTAACCCAATTGCGTCTGTGTCTCTGAAAAAGAGTCTCTATAATAGATAGACTTCTGGAGAGTCCCTGAGAGAGACAAAGTATCTGCAAAAGAGAGATTCTTTTCTTTCTTTTTTTATGTAAATTCTTTATTATTTACAGTAAAATCCCGGTGGTGTAAATGGCCACCCGGACGACACTCGTATACAATAGCGGAGAAAAAAATCAGTCAAGAGAAGAAAACTCACTCGAAAATAGTTCAGTTAGTTGTTCATATTACTTATAATCTTTATACTGTTCACTGTCTGTTCATATCACAATATCACTGTTGATTGTTTATTATTATTACACTGTTCACTGTTCATGTCACAATATCACATTTGATTGTCCACGGGGGAGAAGAGTTCATGTTTATCATTGAAAACAATCAGTGAGTTATATTTAAATTAATCTTCACACTCGTAATTGAAGCCTAAAACGAGTGTCGTTTACAACATATGTTAGTAGATCTAATTTTGTTGAGAACTTGTAACTTAAAGGCTGTATTTACTGAAAATGTATGAAGTCACTTCTTGTATACTCATGCAACATATACAAATTAAACGTTTTGTGAAGTTTTGACTAATGTGTTAACGGTGTATTGTCACATGTGGGATTGCCTTTTATTACATTTTTATCGGTGAAAGATTGGGATTTCTCAGTGAAAGAATATTCATAATCGCTAAATATTAATAACTAACTCCGAACACAAAAATAACTAACTGTGACGCTGAGTTATGGCGTCAATAAAGTGGTGCTGACGTCGACGTCATCCGCCGATAACGTTCAATAAAGAGAAAAAAATCGGTTAAAATCATGCACAAACTCATTTAAAATGTAATAAACATATTATTTAAATGCTGTGTTCGATTATAGGGAAATCCTTCACTCGATGGTAAACGTGTTTTGTTTTTTCACTCACTCGCATACGTTCGTTCGTGAAAAGAACCACACATCTACCATCTCGTGAAGGATTTCCCTATAATCGATCCCAGTAGTTAAGTAATCTCTATATATTTGATACCTTAAAGGCCTCAACGACAATCACACCTGCGAGAATACACTGTATAATAATATATATACACAAATTTATATATTTATATGGATCAAAAGAGAAATGTAATATGATATTAAGGATATTTATATATGCAGCTAAATGAACGGGAGCCATTTTATACAGGAGTATTTTTTCACGTTATTTATATCGATCTCTACTGTCTATTGCACTGACGTGTGTTACAATGTGTTAAAGATGAAATTTGTCCTAAATCAACAAATCCGTTGTTGATATGTTTTTAATTATTAAATATCATTATAAATACGATGTTTACTATGCTATTGATGTATGTTTAGTGAAAATATGTTTTTAAAGATAAAAACCGAAAAGGCGAACAGGCATTGCCAAAAATTCGAAAAAAATCTAAGGGGAAAAACTCTTGCGCGAATTACCGGAAATGACGTCATTGGGAACAAACTATTTTTTGTTTACATTGGGACTGAACGCAAAACAGTATACCTTGTGTGAAAATGTGAGAATGAAGCGGTGAAAATGTGAGAATGAAGCGATGTCAGAGGAAATGTCCGTGATAAAACGGTTACACCATGTGCAACCTTACGATCTGGAGCCAGAATACGTGTCTGAGGACGAAAATACATCGGATTCATCAACTGATGATGAAGTCGTACGCGGTGCAGGTGCAAATGGAGAGCTTATAAAGACTATCGTGTGATGTCATTCGTTACGTTCAGTGGTTCATTACACTATTCACTAATCTAACAAAATAGCGTATTTATACACTTACAGCAACAACAAACAAAAAAACAACGTAAACATTGTTTTCATCGAAATCTGACAGTAAGTCACCCGCAACATTGCAATATCTTGGTACATACACAATAACCGCGAAATGTAGTATATTCCGAATGAATGGACCTGGTCTATACATATACATTAATACATGGATATATATATGTATGTAACTCTATGGTAATACGAGCGTCAGATTTTTTTTGCCGATAAGTAGACATGGAACAAATATATTTATTAGATATTATCCATAATTGATAAAAAAAAAATGAATAAAAACAATAATAAATTAAACGGCATATAATTTCGGCGCCATAATTTCTATAGTATTATATATTTGCCATAAGTCGCCATCAACACCAAACACTCTAGGAGCGGTGTTTGCAATATGACACGCTCTCTAGTCTCCACGTGCCCCCAAATATCAATACAGACTAATAAAATATTGCGGTGCACTATTGAAGTGCAGCCTAATTTGGGTACATACGTCGATATATCACAAAAGCACGCACCATTTAGGGAAACCTAGTTTTATGATATATTTCCTGTTTATTGCAATTACTTGAGCGGTGTAATACCGCCGAGGGCAGACGCATATTGCACAAGACGGATATATCACATGATATTTATCGCGCACAAAGAGAGAAAAATACTTTGATTTAAATAATATAGCCAAATGTATTATGAGAACGATATAGACAGTTAGTAAGTATACTTACTCATGTATACTTACTCCTGATATACAGATCGAAAACAGACCAAATTTATCAAATTACCATAATATAAAGTATATTATTCTATTATACTTGTTTTACTTATTGCACGAGCTAAGAGGCGTTATTGTTGTTGCTTTGCCATAAAAAATTACTGAATTAATATAAAAGCTAGTAATATTATTAATGTTCTGCCTTGTAATAAATATCCATGAAACATTTTGTATTTATTTTTCAAATCCATATATGTTGATAATATATATCTATAATACTATTGGCAGAAAAGGGTGTGTAATTTAAAATTATTAAAATTAAAATTTGGAAACAAAGACACAGTGTTTATTTCACCGGATTCATTTAAATTTATATGCTGAACGTTCTTAGCAATTTTTTAAAAAACGACGGCTACATAATATTAGCGCCGTGAACTCTTCATTGATTCACGTAAAGACGCATGCTTCTAATTCAACAGCTAAACATTCACGGTGTATATAAAGATCTAAGACTATACACCTTTCTTCAATTTATCATACATATACCCGATGAGGTGCTAAGATAATTGAACATAAATTTCAATCTTACTTCATGTATGAATTTTCTCCTCAACGCCGGTCGAATAGGCGAATACAACTTGCTTGGAGACAGCGGTGTTATGCACTTCTCATTTTTATAGTCGAATATCGTTGGTACCGCTGTTGATTTTAATCTGCATGGCCTTTTGTTCTCCAAATTCAAAGATAATGAAACCAAAAGATGGACTTCCCACGAAGTCAACTCAAAATGTTTGCTACAAACTCGCGCGTCTTTCGTAGGTTCCCACTTTCTCGACGAGTCGGGCGATTTTCTTCGATAACGTCTACCCACACTTCAAATCTTAATATATCATTATCTCGATTTTTGTTTCAACAGTAGTTTGCATTTAAACACAAAACACTATATGCATTTATGTTAAACACAATCGCCAATGACAAAATGTCAATTTGAAGAATTTTATCAAAACGAAAGTAGATATTATGTGTCCCGTAATTCCCAGAATGTCGGAAAATGACTATTTCTTACCAATTTTCTTCGATGTTTTACATACATTACCTTAATAAAGCGGAGGTTATATAATTATAGATAAATGCAATTTGAACAGAAAAATAGCAAAGCGATGGAGAGTCGAAGAATTAAGTAATGCCTGGTTTCCCTACCTATCATACATCAGATATTGTTTACGTATAACCCTTTATATCCCTTTACAAAAGCCAGACCAGAAACCGCATCCACAAGTCTCTATTGTTGTTAAATGAATATTACACCGACGTTAAAACCAAATCGAAATTAAATCAAATCAAATTAAAGCAAACCACTATTTTACCTTTTTTCCTCAGGTGAAAACATGGCGTCGTAACTTGCAGATATGCCTGACTAACTTCCTGTTATTGTTTTTCTATATACAGAGTAAAATTACGTCTATTAGTATTCGTCCAAATACGGATTGTCTAATGGTAGATTCTCTATTGTTCTACACCATACTAAACGTTATTGAGACACACCTACTGAAAACCAATACGTGCATAATTACAAAATGCATGAGCCGACAAACAAACACATCGATTTTTCTTATCTGTCCTTGAGCGACTATGCAAACAAACAATGTGTTTGTTCAAATATTTATGGATTTTTCACCAGTTTCACAAGTGCGAACACGTTCATCTTATTTAGCTATTTCATGGACTTTTTCAACTTTTTGGACAGGTGGCATTACAAATTATTTTTTAAAATTTTAACAATTATGGTGACCCCTGCCATTATTCAAAAATTTTAAAGAAAATCTGTTATGCAGAAAAACTAGAAAATGTCTTTAAAAGCCGCTATCTCGACAACAATAGGGGCATTCAAAAAAATATACTTAGGTGGACACTGAGTAATTGTACAAAAAAATTTAGAATTAAATTGACAAATTCCAAAATGAATATGCCATTTGGTTCGGTACCAAAGTTTTTATCATTCGATTGCTAATATCATGTTGTCATTTGTTTTTCAATAGGTCGAATCGTTAAGGGACAGTCGCTTGACAAAGAGGATATATATATATATATATCTTTATTTCCTCCATATTGAAGATTCACATATATAAGTACAAACACTACAAAGTTACACTTACACGTAATAACCATGTATATAAAATGAACAAGAACATATTTACAAGTATATTTAAAAAGTTACCTGATTTTATAGTTATTTCAAACTAATATAGAGTCTCAAGTAAATGATAATAGATTAAAGAAGTGATACATATACATCAACGATAAATGGCAAAGAGCATACTTCAGCAATTGGTGGTCATTAGAAAAACCTTATCGAAACGAAATTACAAGATTAATCAGACCCATTTAAGTACGCATAGATCTGCCTCCTGCTACATTACCACAACACACTTACAATATATAATTTATTAATACAATATAATGTATAAATCTAGATAATTAGAAGATTTAAACAAAACACGCTTTATATTATATATTAATACGCAAAACACGCACTATTTTAAACATGTAGAATATCAAATAGCACTGCAAGGTGCTGTGACAACACTATAAAATGAACGTGAACCTATGTACAAATAACTTTACAAAGTTACCTGATTTTATAGTTCTTTTAAACTATTGAGTCTCGAGACATACATGTATATATACAATGTATATACATATACGCATACACATATATATACATACACATACATATACAAATATATATACACATATACACATACACATACACACACATATACATACACATATATACATACATACATACACATATATGTATATATATACATACGTATATGACAAAGAACATACTTCAGTAAAAGGTGGTCATTAGAAAAACCTTGTCGAAACGAAATTACAAGATTAATCAGACCCATTTATGTACGTATATTTCTGACATTTACTTCCTTGCCCCAACACACTTTTATTTTAACATGCAGTAATATCGATTATATCGCATTGTGCTGTGACCACATCAGACTAACATATATTATAGACATTTCTAAAAAGTTAATATAGTCATCTTTGAGCAAACGTTCTAATTCATCACATGGTGCGCCTAACATAACACCAAGTCTCGCATATGAATCCAAGTTAGTTATAAAATGCCAAACAGGAAAACCAAATGCTACCTTCAGGTCATACATAAATTTGCATCTGTATTCACATAAATAAACGCATTCAAACATAGAATGGTTAACATAACATCTATATAAGGCACCGCACTTTGAACAAAGCTTTTCAGTTTGAAACGAGCAAAGCATAGACACCATGTTTATGACATTTCTGCAGCTGCTCATCAGTTTTGTGTTATTACGACACATTCTCCATATTGGACTCTCGTTAAACACTGGGTGGACACTGTGAAACTCAAAAAGATCTGGATCGTTTGTCCGCATATACCATAAATATTCTTCGCGCTCTTAAACTCGCCGATTTATTTCTCGCTTCCAAACATATTTTGAAGGGAATACACTATTTTCAATTTAATTTTCTAATATGTCAAATAAGCCATATTTCATCAGTACTGGTACAATATCGTGTACATACCCTTTCTGCGTATTTTCCGTCTGATTAAAATTTGAGCATAGTCTAAATAAAAATAAGTCTTTAATTCGAGAATGAATTTTCAGCCGACATAACTGACCAAGCAAAATGAGTTTTTTCTTATCAATTTCTGATTCAATTGAGTACGCACTAAGTAGTCCTAACGCAATGACTGTTCTTGTTCTCTTTCTCATGCCTTGAATATGTTTAATACAAAATCTGCGACATCTTTCTAAAAAGAGAATGTCACTTTCTTTGAGAGAGTACCACATCTCACATCCAAATAATCCTTTGGGAAGCACAATAGACTTATATATTTTCCTAGATGTAAATGGATGCAGCCCACCCTCCCGGTATATACCACTGCATTCTAGGCTTAAAAGAGTTCCCTTAATCCTTGCATTTGCTTCTTTCAAATTGTCTTCATGCTTCATGTATTTATCAAAGCGCACGCCAAGATGGTTATATGATGTTACTTCATTTATATTGTCATTGCCAATTTTCCAGATCCTTTTTGACTTTAGAAACTTAGACTTAGTTTCATTGCACACAATTACAGCAGACTTGGAAGCATTATATTCGTAACCCCAACGGCAAGAGTAGTCGTAGCAAATGTTTATTAATCTGTCCATACCAAGTTTTGTTAAAGAAAGGAGTGTCATGTCATCGGCTGCCACGGTACAAGGAATAGATATTCCGCGAATATTCAAACCAAATCTTGAAACTTCAATCTCCTTGATTAGACCATCAATGTAGCATAAATACAAAAACGGAGAGCTCACGCCACTTTGTCTGGTACCGATATTAACTGAGAATGTTTCTGACTTGTATCCCTTGTAGATAACACAGCTTTCAAGATTAGTATGAAGGTCAACGAATGCTTTCCAAGTACTTAGTTTCATCCCCATGTCATTTAGTTTGTAAAAAAGTCCAGAATGCCATACTTTATCAAAAGCTGTTTTTACATCAAAGAAGCACACATATAATGGACTTCCTTCCTCCTTCGTAATATGTACGCATTCACGAAGTAAAAATGACGTCATGAGGCTACCTATTCCACTCTGAAAACCTCCTTGCAGTGGGTTCACTTGTATATCAGATTCTGTCTTGACACGGTGTAGTAATAATCTTTCGTACAGTTTTAAAATGTTTGAAGATAACGTAATTGCACGGTAGCTGCTTGGATCTTCTTTTTTTTTGCGACCACCTTTATACAGTGTGATAATCAATCCCGATTTCATCGCGTTAGGAGTGTAAGAATAACAATACATTAAGTTCATGAGATGAAGCAATACCCTGTTTAACTCATTCCCTCCGTATTGCAAGTGCTCATTATAGATAGAGTCACTGGAACATGCTTTTCCTTTTTTTAAATGCATTAGTTCTTCGTTATATTCTTCCTGTGTGAATGGGATAAACGGATCGTTTTCAGTGCTGCGTTGTTTGAGAACATCAACATGAGATTCAATAGTATGTCGGAATTCTAAATTGAATGAAGGCTTAATAACATCTGTATATAGTTCATCAAAGAACAATCCCCATTGTTCTGCTATTGATTTTGCATTTCGATATATCTTATTGTTGAACTTCATTTCAGAGCTTGTATGCATTTTGTCTTTGTTTTTCCTTGCCGCTATTAGCTTCCAGAAATACCCTGCGTCCACTTCAGCGGCGTTATCGATGTCTTCGTTCAGCGAATTTAGATATGTTTCTGAAGAAACCCTAAGATGTTTACGAAACGACCTTTTGGCGTCCTTGTACCTAGTATACGCAATATGTGCGTCATCCCTTGGTCTGCCATTCTCAATCCACAATTTCCTCAAATGTCGCATACTAGAATGTAACTCTTTGAGAGCGCTATTCCAATACGGCTTTAAATAGTGTCTAAACTTAGCTCGTTTAAAACTTTTCTCTGAAGCTTTAACTACATCAGAACAGATATCACAATACATGTTATCAATACACAATCTAGCCTCAACAATTGTAGTTGGTGGACAGTACACACGATATTTTAACATACAACTCAATTCATTTGTATACGATACAATTTCGTCACTTGTAACGTTTTTCCACTTAACTGTTTTACGAAAATTATCTGTCGTTCTACTTAAATAATCAACATGTGGCAATCTGAAAGCACAAACTAAAGGTCTATGATTTGAAACATTCAAAGAATTGTCATCTAAAATAGCACAACCAACAATCAAGTCTATCATATCGGTTGGCATTAAAATATGATCTATTAAAGACACATTTCCACCATTATATGAGACAAATGAGGAATGTGCACCTTCACAGAGCGGTAATGTATTGACTGCTACAAGGTTATTGTAGATTAAAAAGTTATTCAAGTAATCACTTCTTTTGTCACTGTATCTAATTAAATTATCACCCTGCAAATGAGCATTAAAATCACCAAGGAGTATAACTTTTCCCTTTTGCTCATGTATAGAAATGATTTCATTTACCTTTTCAACATAGTCAACAAATAGTTTGTGAGGAAGGTTACTACTAGGAAAGTAGACTTGCACAATTGTCAATAAACGTTCATTAGGTAACTGTATTTGTATGCCTACGAGTCTGTCATCATCAAATAAAACGGGGCTCACAAAATCATTTAATTGTCTTTTCCATATTATAGCTACACCACCCTTGCCATACCTCCGATTTTCTTCGGGTCTTGAATTATCTGAGACACTTAGACTAACGTAATCTCTATGAATCGAGTCTAAGAAGTGACTGTCCCTTTCTAAAAGCCAATGTTCCGAGAGACCACAAATATCTATGTTACTTTCAACTAATACATTACTTAAATAGTAACTGCTTGACATAATGCCAGTCGCATTCCAAGTCATGATATTTAATGTATGCATTGTGAAAATATGGAGGTACAGAAAGAGCAATATTAGTGACACCATTGTGTAAACGAAAAACATGCAATAGAACGTGAATTTGTCTAAACAAATGCTTCATTGTCAGAGTCACCAAAACGATGGTTTTGGTCCCATCGGTTAGTGGGATGATTATCATAGTTGTGTTCTCTTCTTTTTCTGTATGCGTTCCTGGTCACCCAAGGTCTGCACTCGACATGGCGTGGCCAAAACCCCTCAAATGTAACCATGTCAATGTTTTCATCAACTTCAACGTTGAGTCTGATCGTAACGCCGTAACTATCACGAATGGGATAAATAGTTACCCACGTGACAGTAACACCCTTTCTTTTACAATATCTAATGAGTTTGTCTTCTGTTATACTCGATTTAAAACCGCTTACATGATAACGTTTCACTTTACGTTTTACATAAACCGAAAAGTCTTCGTCGTCATTGTTATCTGTATCATTGAATTGTTGATGACTTCTGTCATCGGAATCGAAATGGTTTGTACTATTCTGTTTTTTGCCGGAATATGGAGCACTGTTCACTACGACCGGGATGGGATTTCCTTTTTTGGCGTGGAGCGTATTCTCTTGATGTCCCACATTCGCTCTTCTGCTTTTAAGTGGTAATACAGTGGCTGGTGTGTTGGCCTGTTGTGTTTTGATAACAGGAAGATTTAATACAACTTCTGCAAAGCTAAGTATAGACTTTTCTTTGGCGGCGGTTGCCGTGTAACCCGAAGGTCTTTGTATATCCTTGACTGTAGACGAGGCAGTAGCAACATATGCTTTGTCGAACATATCGTGACCCTGATCTCTTTTATTGGAAGAGTCAGATATTGCAGCACTGTTATTGTTTCCTTCTGTACATGAGAATCTGTCGTGCTTTGTTCCACTAAGCGTCGTTTGATCTTGTACTTGTTTTGTAAAATCAGTACTGCATTTTTCCAGTTTATGTACGCGTTTCGTCAAAGCTGAAAGCTTATCCATATCGCCATTGAATTGCGAAGCGTCCAATTTGAGCGTAATGTCGTCAGCAATGATATTAATGTCTGTTTTTAGTAACTTGATGTCATTCTTCAAGCTAGCACTACCATTGCTTTTATCTGAACACAATCTCTCAATTGAAAGTGTGTTTACTTCCACTTGCTCCCTTAGTTCAGAGATGTCTGTGGCAATCTCCGCAGTTGTTTTCTTAATGTTACTGTATATCTTTTTTATCTCCTCGTAATATTCATTTCTCAAATCAACGTGAGATTGCTTATTGGCAACCACATCAGCACTTAATTTGTTTATAGCCTGTTTCAAAAGTTCAATTTCTGCATTGCTGGATGAGATAGCACTACTATCGCTCTTTGACATGCGGCTGCCACGCCTTACATTTAAAACGTCTTTGAGATCGTTAAACTCTGACCCGTTAAGAACAAGTATCAATGTGTGAATGTCGCGCGATAATTTGATTTCAACTGCTTCACCATTTCTTGTATGCTTTCGTCTCTTCAGTTCGGAAAATTGATCAAAAGGATACCCTTCTGTTGTCTTAACAGCTTCATATATCATTGAACGCATGTTTTCCAAACTTATTATGTCTGATTTTGTATCAGCAAGTAACTGATTGATGAACATATCCGTTGTTAAATTGTTCGCTAAATCAGTCAAATGTGAGACAATTGCATAATCATCTTCTGTTTTGATTTCTTGTCCAGCGGTTATATCGTAGCTATCTTCTGTTTGCAATTCACTTAATATAGCAGTTACATTACCAGGCGAAACATAAACGCGTTCCGCTCTGCTGATACTCACATATTCCAATTCCCCTTTACTGTTCAACATAGTTGCATTTGAGTCTATTATATATGGTTGTTTCAAAAACGTCTGAGAATCGTCGATATTAGCAGCCATTTTTATTGAAATCTACAATATGTTATGCGGGGGAAAAAAAAAAATTCTGACCAAAAGCCGGGACTCGAACCACCAAAAAGTACTATAAAGTCATATTTCAGATTTAAGAGCCAACGCCCTAACCGACTGAGATAACAAACATAGTTGTGCAATCTGTCAAAATGTATGCATAGAACACTGATCCGTCTATAATTGTTTTTCCAGTATCTTCTGATATGAGCTCATGCGTGACGATCACTGGACCAAGACCTATTTATAACTGTATAATTGGCTTGGGGTACCCCTCCCACTCTGCTCCGCATGTATAGTTCATAAAGATGAAAAGTCGCAACAACATTTCACAGACACTTTATCTCGGCAGTTACGTTTCTATCCCGTCAGGTGAACTTCTTTTGATGACGTCTGCACCTCTTTTGATGAATTGAATGTTGTTTAACGGCTCATCAACACAGTATAGGTTATTTAGAGCCGCCCCAGAGAGAGGGGAAGGATACATAGGAATCCGGGAACCTGCCCTACTCTCATTATCGAATAGATTCCTATGGTTCTTTAACGTGCTCGGAGGATAGACCGATACACGGGACCGCCCGGTTTACGTCCCCATCCGACGGACGAGGCTAAGGGAAAGTGTCTTGCCCAAGAACACACCGACGGAACTCAGTGGCACCACGGAGGATTGAACCAGGGGCCTCCGGTTACAAATCCGCCGCGCTACCGACTGCGCCACGCCAGCCCCCGATGAAGTCAGGGTATAGTTGATGACGTCTGGATAGTTTTGAACCGGAAAAAATGTGGAAAAAACGGGAGGAAAAAGGTAAATTAAATGATTTTAAACGATCAACACGATAGATAGAATATCATGTTAGTGCCTCATCGTATCCAGTTTATCAGTACACAGCCTCGGACTTCATTCTTTTCTCAGCCTCACCTGATAAACTGGATAGGATCAGGCACTAACATGATATTCTCTATATACCCCTCAAAAGTCACAAAACGAACAATTTTGCAATATCCCAAGTGTTGTGCATATGTCGTTATTGCTATAAAAAATATTTGTTTTCTGTCTTGGCGTCACTCTTGGACGGAAAAAAAGTTTATTTTTGTAAGTCTGGTTTTCACATGATTGAGTTGAAGGATGTCTTTTACAGAAATAAAGTAGATTTTAGTAGCTGTCCTTGCTGAAATGCCGTCTCGGGGAGTACAGGTGTAGCAAGTGCAGCGAGCATTACCTCTCATGAACAGACTTTAATTAACCCGAACCTGCAACTTTCCTCTCTTGTTTGTGTTCGATGCTTCTGAAGGATCCCATTTTCCGTATTTATTACCACCAACTACAAAAGGTCATTCTTCAATGGCTGGCCACCTTCGCAGTACAACAAAAACTGCTACATATGTTTGATATACTTTGCAGATACATCAATTTGGCATTAACTTTTTCGAAAGTGGCCACGCCGAAGGGAAACATCTTTGTGATGGGATCATTCGGTGGGGGTACACTTATTACTATCCCTTTGTTTTAAATCGTGTATGTTATCTGTCTGAGATAATGTTATTTGTGGGACAAAACTGCTCTATCGGCTGTATGGAGATCAAAAAATGTGTTTTTCTTATTGGTTGTAGATGTGAAATGATGAGAAAACAAGCAAAAGTAGATCCGTAAAAACAGATACGTTACCATATCTGATAATGAAACTGTGTTTGTTTTATAAATTAAAGTTATTTTTAAAGAAATACTATTGATTAGTTAAATCTTTTTTGAAAGTTTCAGTGTTACCTTTTCGTGTTCATATTATTGAATGTATATCATTTAAACAGATACGTTACTATTCATTGGCTTTGCACTGGAGTAAGAGATCTTAAAGATACATCAAATTTTTATCATCCTGCATAATTCGTCAGCATTACAGAATTGCATCAATTAACATCTAGGATAAACGAAAGAGAAAGGGCTGGTAAATGTGCAGGCGGGCTATTTTATATCAATTATCAATTACTATGCCGATTTAAACTGAAAATATTTTATCAAACATTTAAAGTGGTCGGGTAAGTTTTATGATACTCTAATGCCGAAACATTGTTAGAATTTTTAATTGCATGACTATTCAGGCAAATTCACATTCACAATATCACACTGTTCCTAAAAGATAAACTTTTTGAAGTAACGTATCTGTTCTTGAGAAAATTTGAAGTCTATAGTGACCTTATTTCATGGTACATAACAACTGTAATCCTAAAAGCTAAGACATTCTAGTATGATATACATGGATTGAACTTCATGACTCTGTGACAAGTTGATTTTTTTACATATCCAACTTTCTGGTCTGCATGTTTAGTGTGGAATTAATGTTTAAACGACCAACATGATATATAGAATATCATGTTAGTGTCTGATCGTATCCAGTTCATCAGGTTCGGCACGAACAAAATGAAGCCTTCGGCACATCCTCGGACTTCATATTTTTCTCAGCCTCACCTGATAAACTGGATGTGATCAGGCACTAACATGATATTCTCTATTTCTAAACCTACTAACGATAAGGTATATAGGTAACTTACCAACTCTTAATTCATTTTACGCATATTCAGTTGCGGCTATTTAAAGTATCCGTGAATATATTTTTGACGTTTAATCGGCACACATGCTATATGTTATGACCTCAACACATGGATAGAGTTTGGAAGAACGGTTTTGTATTGAAATTTGGCGGTTTAGTTTCTTTAAGATAGTGAAGATATTTGTTTATATTGAAATGAAGTATAGTGTATTATTTGTTAAATACCACGAAGATATTTATTTTGTTTAACAGATATAGCGTTCATGAATACATATAGCGCAGGCCATGCCATTACTTGAGAACAGAAGGTGAAAATAAGTTAAGACACATCCAGGGGCCATCCAGCGACAAATGCAACTGGATTAGCATAGTTACATGCTTATGTGAATTTTAGGACAACACATTAACTCAGAAACATGCATTACTCTTTAACATGATACAGCCAACTATCAAAATGAGAATACCATTATAAAATAGACTGTTAGCTGGCTATAAAAACAAGTGTTTTGTTTTACCTCAAATATCTCGAACCTCAAATATCTCGAAAAAATGGAACAGTTAAGTAAGTTATATTTAATGCATTAATTTATTTTCCAATGTCGTACACCATCAAAATCAAGAGACAATAAATCACGTGGGAGTAAAATTCAGTGTTGTTCTGAATATCATGTAGGTAAACATTAACAAACTCATATGGCCATGTTACTTATGTAGGCGCTGATTTGCCATAAATATGAACTAAAATGTCAGAAAGGAAATGTTGCATTCAAGGACCACAGTCAACCAAAAACATTGACAGAAACGAACAATAATTACAAAGATGAATAAAATGCAAGATATGACATCACAAACACAAAAGGGTTGACGACAGGTCTACCACATTGGAATGGACAGTGGCAAAACAGGCTGCTGGGGGTTTAAACCAGTTTCTAGGGTGCACCAAGCCTCACTCTTACCATATTGTCGTCCCAATAAAACTTGTAAATAAAGATATCCCCGCCAGGTTATATTCTCTAACAAACAAGGCATCATTAATAGGCAATATATGTGTAACATATAAATGATAATGTATATATGAACATAAAAAACAAAAGCCTAGAAAGCCACAAAGAAAGTACTCAGTGACTTGGCAGAAGCCGGAGCAACAAGAAAACAAACCGTTAAGGGTACGACAAGACACGATTTAAGACAAATATCAAACGTTACCGTACTTTGAGGATTTAGGTAGACGTCGTCAGGGTCCACAATCTGTCCGATCATCGCACAATCAATTTGTTTGTCTGCATGGTGTTTTACGTCATTTTCAACACATGTAAGATTATATATGACGGTCGATTTTTTGTGGTGGACGCAGACCACCCACTTTTCCAGGGTAGATTCGACACGCAGGAGCGACGTTGATCTTACTCTGAACTTCTAAAACTATACTGAAAAGAGAAAGAAACGCATAATGGGTATATCCGCTATATACTAGAAGTGTATGTTTAATATTCCACTGGGAGCTCAACTTGTGAGGAAGTGTCGATTCTTACGAATGGCGGGAGGTGTACAATCCTGGTTCTACCCAGGAAAAGTGGGTGGTCTGCCTCCACCACAAAAAATCCACCATACAAAACAAACAAACAAATGTTTAATATACTACTGCTTATCCATTGGTACAGGGAGACAATAGGCATGTCCTTAGCACCGAACACCAATGGTTACCCCTTTAAAGTTTCATTATCGACACAATGCGCATTTGGCTCAAGCAGGGGAGCAAACTTAGGCTTTAAACGTTGCAATCTCTTAACATTAAACACAATACTGAAATGGCTTGACTTGTTCAAGCGAAACTTCAACATTTATGAATTTCGTGTAACAAAGTATACTTTGATTAAAATGTATACTACATGATAGAGTTGTCCTTTCTGTAATATTACGTATAATTAGGATGAATCAGGCGTGTATAATCGTGTAGTATATGCACTTTTTTGTTATGCGTTTCTTTTTCCTTTCAGTATATTTATTAACTTCCCAAATAGTTTGTCGCATCAATTTTTGGGGAAATTAATTTATTGTATGATACAATCTTGTTATAGTTGAAGTGTTTTGTTTTTGATGACAACACATTATTTGCGCACGCGGTGTATGTCACATGTTTAGATAAGTTTTATCTCTTGTAATAGTCTGTAAATATTTATTTACACAGATAAAATATGTTGTTGTTTTTCTTTCAATGAAGGTTGCACTGTGATAAAGTTGATTTGAATAAAGTTATTATATTACAGTTTAATAGTTGTGTTATATATACTGTAAATGTACCACGATTACATGTTAGCACGGTAATGTACACGTACCGACATGATTTAAAAATAAATAAATAAAGTAACTCAGGGTTTGAAAATTGTGTCGGTAATAGACTGCTAATACATGTATATGACTTTTTTCTCTTTTTGTTTCAATCTTAATTTTGGCAACTGATATATTATCTAGTATTTATCACATCAATGAACACATCAAAGGTTAAGGTCCCGTCTATACATGATTTTATAGCCATCTTTTAAATTCACTTGGGATTTAAATACACACCTGTATGCTTTTGATTTTGACCCGTTACGACAGTTTCTTAATTAATAAAAGTCGAACAATTAATTATTCTTAATTAAAGGATAGTTGTTCAAATCATTTTTTTGCCAAAAACTGAAACTATTATGTATGTTCATCCATCTATCCATCCACACCCCAGACCCACCATCCTGCCGCCCGTTCGTCCGTCCATTTGTCTGTATTCTATTAATCTGGATCCATATGACGCTTTCTTGCATACCGGACAAGGATATCCGCCATTTTACCGGGGCTAGATATTTCCATCTCACCCTAGGGTCGAGATAAATTTCACGCGCTCCAGCATCCGGTATGCAGGAAAACACGCAAAACCTTAGTAGCTGGTGGCGTCGACGCACAACATGTCTCTGATATGCAAGAAAAAGAATCTATCATGGGTATTCGGTTCAGATAGGGAATTCCAACCCTCGGTATAAGTGTTTTAATCGGAACCTCGGCAGAGCCTCGGTTCCGATAAAAACACTTATACCTCGGGTTGGAATTCCCTATCTTCACCGGATACCCATGACAGATTCTTATAGTCCACCATATGGTGTTACCGAACTGGAACACACTAACATATATTCTTACTAATTTGCGTTAATAGCAAAACAGTTAAAATATGAGTTTCGCTCAATACTTGCGCTTACTATGTCTCTAATTAAAAAAAAGCAAAAGCAAAATGCCAAACACAGATATAAACAAAAGAAATGGATGTATGTGGCTTGTTGGTATATGTGTCTCTATACTACCATCAACATTCAAATTTTACAGCCGGTGTACACCGTTTCTAAAATTCCGACAATGAGGTATATAAGTTAAATATGTTCAGCATCCAAACTGTAATGGCACAATATAAACGGCTTTAACCAGACAGACCAAACCCCAAACTGGAGCATTCACTTAAGAGTTTCCAACTTATAATTCATTTTACGCACATTCAATCAGGGGTATTTTTATATGTAATCATCAGTAAAGTTACAGAGATGTTAATAACTTATCACGAGTGGTGTGGGCGAGCCCTTTTTAAACCAAGATATTAGGTTCCATTGTCCCATTTATGCCTTTTTTGAATTTAGGAAACCAACATTTAGATCATTTATCATATACAAGACGAATATGGAAATATGAACAAGGCGATTAGGATTTATTTCGTGATAAAGTACGCACATTCGAGTGGAATGATTTAGACAATGCTGATATAAATATTTATGCAAAAAGTACATCAGAGAAAATGATTTCTTTTAGTGAACAGTATATTCCCAATATAAATGTACGAATTAAACCCTACGAACCACCGTGGATAAATAATGACATAAAACGCCTAATTACGGCCAGGAAAAGAGCATACAAAAAATGGAATAACTCTCAAATTAAACGCAATTTGGATAAGTTTAAGAAAATACGAAATCAAGTAGTTCTTAAAATACGTGAAGCAAAACAACTTTATTACGACGCTCTCTCTAACAAGCTTAAAATTTCTAATATTACGTCAAAAGACTGGTGGAAAACATTAACTTTCTCGGAAAAACCTTCCATTCCCCCCACTCAATGATAATGGTTCAATTATTTGCGATGACTTGGATAAAGCAAACCTATTAAATGATTTTTTTCAAAGCCAGTCAATACTAAACGATGAAAACACTGAACTTCCTTCCTTGCAAACTGCTAACGATAGATTAAGTCTCCAACCATTTACCCTTACCCCACAAGAAGTATATGAAGCCTTAAAATTACTAAATATCTGTAAAGCGTCTGGTCCAGACGAGATAACTAATAGAGTTCTCGGCGAAGTAGCTTTAGAACTTTCTGTTTCTCTTTGCAACTTATTTAATACATCTATTACAAAGGGATTTATTCCCGAGGTAGGGAAAGAAGCTTTTGTATGTGCGGTTTTTAAAAAGGGTGACCCTTCACTTGTCACTAACTATCGTCCTATATCCCTTCTTAGTGTTATTGACAAAGAGTTCGACAGACTCTTGTTTAAACACATCTTTAATTTTTTCCGCGATAATAATTTCTTGACCGCTTTCCAGTCAGGTTTTATTCCTGGCGATTCTGCAGTGAATCAACTAACTTACATATACAACGCCTTTATATATATGTATTTTGGGTGTTCTGTTGTAATTTTTTTTTTACCTCGAATTGCAGCAGAACGACCCCAAAATAAACACATATATAATAAATCACCATGAAATGGTGATTTTACTTGATTTATTAAAACTTTTTTAAAATAGGGGTAGTGAAGACTGCAAGTTTAATTTTTTTTAAATAAATCACCATGAAATGGTGATTTTACTTGATTTATTAAAACTTTTTTAAAATAGGGGTAGTGAAGATTGCAAGTTTAATTTTTTTTATAAGTTATCAAAATTATAAAATGTTTCTTTAATACAAAACAAATTTGTTGTTTGTTATTAAAATTACATTCAAATCAACAATTTTCCGACCTTGAATACAAAGGTGGTGGATCGTACTCATACACATTACTAAAACAATTTATTACACACTTTTTAGACTTTTTTGTAAGGTTGCCATTGCTTCTTTTCTTCCCTGCTCCACTAGTTCTTTTTTTTGAACTTCACTTATTTCAGCCTTTTTATGTTTGGTGTCTTCTTTTAAACTATAATATTTATCTAACTCATCTAAAATCATCTTAAACTCTTGATCAGATATTTGTGCATCACTCAACGCTTTTGATATTAACTGCTTTATGCTATTTAACTTAGCCTCTGCCAAAGTTTTTATTTCATGATGTTTTTGAGCTTTTGCATTAAGCTTGCGTCTGATAAAATTAATACAAACACCTGTAGCTCCACATACTATTGCTGCTATTTCTAAAGGTAACAAAACTGGAATAACAAATCCAATCCCAGCCATAATAACACCTGCTGATATCAAGGTAGTGTCAATTCCATCTGTAATATTAATACCACGTTTATATTTTTTATAAAGTGACTGACGTATATCTCGTTCTGTTATTAACTTTTTTTCAATTTCTGAAATCTTTTGTAATCTATAATTTTGTCCGTTTTCCACTGAATTTTCCACTGGCAAATCAGGATATAAACTTGGTGCTGTCGGTTGCTTTGGCATTTTTTTATTAATCAATAAAAAATTAAATTAATTCAATTAATAATGATGCCACCGTATTTACAGCTGTAGCGTTGGCAACCTTGCATACAAAGTTAACAACAGAACCAGCACCAATCTCTAAAGGTTTATCAAAGTCATCATGATTGCGTGGGATGATGTGAAGCGTTATACCATAATTTGGTTGTTCAACACCATTGACAGAAACTATTACAGTTACGTCACCAACTAATCGTTCACATGCTAAACCTATTCCCATAATCCGTCCACGGCGTGTCATTACATGCCCCACATTTTTTTCTGCCCCGCCGTTACCAAATGAGAGTATTCTGTTTGATACAAGTGGGCCCTTAGCCTCTGCAAATATTGTTATAATTCCATATTTAAGATTATCAACTCTATTTTTTAAATGATTAAACTGGTGAACAAAAGGCACAATTCGCCTATATAAATCTTGAACATCATTTATCAAAGTCTCTAAGTCTTCTGTTTTTTTAGGGCTTGTTGCTGGTCCAAATATACTCATTGTTTTTTTTATAAAAATATATTTTTTAAATAATTTCTAAAACACAACTCATAGGCAAACCGTGATTAAATATCATGTTGCCATACTCATCTCTGACTTCTATTTTCAATTCAGTAATTGCACCATTCATAAGACAGTGATATTCAGGATAAAAACTTGTATATACAATATCTCCAAACTGCTTATTTACTACAGGTACAACACCTATAATAGTGCTTGGTGCACCATTGAAATAATTACTACTCGTATTAACTTGTTTCAGATGAACATATAGCTGTTTGTAAGGAGCTAAATCAATTGGGTAATCTCCTAAAGTAATACCTGTCAACCATTTTCTGTCCTTGAATCCCAGCATTTTTGAAAGACCGCTTGACATTCGTGTCTCTATTGACGTCTCTATAATGGCTGTACCAATTTGCTTAATACTGTCCAGGATAATATTTTCATTTAGCTTTTTAAACTTTTTTGCCAAGTATGGAATGTTATAGAGTCCACCTGGAAAATGTTCTATTTTGTCTGGGTTTCTTGTCTTTGCGGTTTCATGATTAATATTATACCAACCGATAGTGTATGTAAAACTTTTTAATCCAACGCGCTTAGTTCCATCTCTATTATCGATATACTGTTGTAAAATTAATAGAGTTGTCTATGTTTGAAATTGTATGAAACATTTTTTTTTTAATATATAAATATAAAAACACAAATAAAAATGATTTCTAAAGAATTCAAATATAGCCCAGATGCCCAATATTCAAATACTTTTAGCAAGAAAGTGATAGATATAATAAATCAAAACATAGTTATTACATCAGACGGTAAAGGCTTTAAAGCATCATTCCCCAATGTCTTTGAAAAATACAAACTTTCATACGTTAAATCAGATGCTATAGTCCAACGCTGGGGAACAGATTGAATGTTATTTTGGCAGAATCAGTTAAACTTTGCTATTTGGTGTGCGACAACTGGATGTGGCATTGATTTTAACAACCATCTAAAAGCTGATACTCTGGTTGGTTCGTTATTTCGATTTCATGTCTACTACCAAGTCAGAAGAATATTATTTGAGATAAGTGTAGCAATGCCTCAAGACTCAAATTGGAATGCGTTTAATAACACATATAACCGAAACGCATACGAGAGAATATGTAAGGAGTTTAACGTTGATTTATATTCAGACTGGAGACAGAAACAAAGCTATAATAATGGTCTAGGAACAATTTACAATTACTGGACACATATTGGTTATCATCCTTTGGTAAATACTGTATACGACAACAAAACGATGAGTTTTACAGTCTATGAGAGTGATAAAACATACCACATTGATTACATTGCACAAGGATCTGAGGCTGACAATAGTTGGTCTACTTTTATACTAGATGATTCATCTGGATTTACAAGAGCAGGAGTAGAAAGAATCAATGACAGCATAAGAACATACTGCTGGGCAATTCTTGGTTCACAATCACAAACAAGAACAGATATACTTGGAACTGGAACAGCATTTGATGCACAGAAACAATTTTTAGCAAATGTAGAGGACGCAATAAATAGTCCCATCGACTTGCCCAGTCAAATTTCAAGATATGAAAACACTCTAAAATATGCAAGAAGTAAAGTAAATTTTGTTTATGGAAGTGGATTGTACATGTCTCCGAGCGACATGGAATTAAGAATTGGAACAATACAAGACTACAATAATGAAATTGTAATAGCAACCGATGCACAAGCATTAGGATTGAATAATGATGTAAATGTAAAACCAGTGCCACCAAAAAATATTCAACCTTTTCAAGGCACCACAACAAAAACATTTTTACCGGAACATTCTGACTTTGATAAATCAATACATAAAACTGTGGAACATAACCCACCAGAAATACAAAAAATAGCGATTGAACACGAAGATAACAAAACAACTATAATTGTTGGTACTATAGTAATAGGTCTTGCTGCATTACTTATTTACGAGATTTACTAAACCACTCTTTGGCTGCCACATATAACAACCCGGAAACAAACACAAGCAGAGCCCATAGATTGTTACCAAGCCAATTAATAACATTACCTGTTGCAGATAAAAGCCATGATACTATTGCACCAATAACTCCTGGAAGTGCTGCAGCAGCTTTACCAGCTAGGTTGGCAAGAAGTTTACCAAGATTAAGTAGTTGTTTTTTTATCCAATCTTTTACACTTGATGGATCAGGCTTTGGAGTTGGTGCAGTCCCTCCTCCTGTTGTAGGAATAATGGTATCAACTAATACCCCAATAATCATACCAAAGGCAGTCAAAATACTAACAATAGTAATACCTTGCTCCCTAAATAATGTTTTTATTCTCTCACCCAATGTTGTGTCTTTTTTTAACACCTTATTTATAGTTTCTTTTATCCTGTTTATTTGACTGCGTAATGCTTCTTTGTTGTCACTCGCCGCTTCAAGTCGTGAACTTCTTTCATCTTCTAAGTTTTTTATTCTGTCACGTATGCGCTCTTGTTGAAACTCATCCTCCTGCCCGGGGGTGCTAACCTGTTCTAATTTTTGTTTTTCTTTTGCTATATCTTTATCAAGCTCAGTGAGCTTTGAGAGATTATTAGTAAGTTCTCCACGAAAGCTTTGCAATACCTTATCTAAACCTCGTATCTCTCGCAGTGTTAGACCTTCTGTTTGTGTTTGAACAGCAGTTTTAGAATGAGTTTCATCTATTATATCACTCAAATCACTCTCAATTGTATTTACAGCATCTACTGTATTTTGTACATCTTCAGTTGTTGAAAATGTTTGCATCGGTATATTTTCTTTTTCTTTTGTAAGGGTATTTCTTGTTTTTGTCAAGGATGCTAATTCTGCCCTACCCTGAGCTATTCTTTCACGTGGGGCTAAATAATCATATATTTTTAAATTATTTTTTATGAAGTCAATGCCATATTTTCTACGTAGAGTGTCCAGCACATAAAACTTGATTGGTTCGTTTGGATTATATCCCTTATAATAGGTAAGTGGAACATTATCTATCCCCAACCGAACTGCATATAACAATATTCTACCGTTTTCATCATTAACCACTTTAAAATCATTTTTATAATCAATTCCGCTGATTTCAGCATTAACTTCAGTAAAAAATTGATCTACTAACCACTTTTTTTGTGTAAGCTGTTCTTCTGTTTTATCTTCTCCTTCAAGTTGATCAATAAGCTTATTTTCATTTACAATTTGTCTCTGGAATTCTGGGTTAGGTTGTATAAAATCGTCTTCAAGTGCTTTATCCAAGTCTTCTTCAGTCATATCAAACGCAGGATGTTCAAATCCACCCTCAGCCATTGTTTATTTTATTTAATTTTAAAAAATATATTTAAAAAATAAAAACAATGTCAGCTTACGGAAACAAACTCAGCCCTCATAGAAAACTAAGAGAACCTCATGGTGCCAAAGGCATCCGCACAAGTGTAGTAATAACTAATAATCCATTAACAATAGACCAAAACCAGCAACTGCTTGTGAGATTTCCCAATCTAAGTACTAATGATGTGATAGTTCCTCGTACTGCTCGTCTTGCCTTTGAAATAGAACTTAAAAGCAGAACAGACGCCAACGCTACTCTATTTCAAAATCTGGGTAGAACAATTGTGAAAAAAATGACAATAAGAATAAGTGGCAATGAAGTCATGTCAATAGATGACAGTGATATATATCATTGCTACGTAGATTTATGGAAAAGCCCTACTGAACGACAAAACATAGCTTACCAAGGTATTGGTAAAGCAAACATGTTAAAACATAGAGTCGGTGCAGATGATGCTTCCTCAGACACTAAAGATGAAGCTATAGCAGCAGCTTATGGAAATAGATTTTGTATTCCACTGGACTTTGAAATGTTAGAAAGTCATATGTAATTTTATCAAGCGGGGCTTGGTGATAGGTTAGAATATGAATTAACGTTTAACGATTATAACAAAGTTATCAAAAGCGCTGATGCTGATGCATCTTATGTAATAAAAAATATCTGCTTGGAATTTGATACGGTTAGTGATGTTGAATTATCCAGACAAATAAGACAGCAAATCAATGGTAAGATGTCATTTATGTATGATCGTATCTTGCGACATAGAAAAATAATAGCAAACAAATCTGATACTCTTTGGAACATCAACATTAATGTACCAGCACGGAGCATGAAAGGTATTTTAATGTTGTTTGAAGACCCAGAAAGAACAGACACGGAAACCTATTACAACCCAAAGATTGAAAAGGTTGAAATGACAATAGAGGGAGTACCAAATCAGTTGTATAGTCAGGGCATGAAGGCATATCAACATTGGGATGAAATCAACAAATATTTTGCTTTAACATCAAAAAGAAACAAAGAGACAGAAATAGTAGCAAGAGACTTAAACTTTACCAGTGTTTCTCTTGAGACTTATTTGACAAAATCATATGCTTTGTGGCTTGACCTTAGAACATGTGAGGACAATTTATTACACGGCAGTGGAAGAAGAATAGAAAACGGCAGTGAAGGCATAACGATATTAATAAATAAAAAAGCAGATGCAGATCAAACTTTAAATATTTATATATATATAATACAAGATGCGCAAATCAATTTTGAAGATGGAAGATTCAAAGAAGCAGGATACTAGTTTGCAAAATATATATATATAACTTTAAATATTTAAATATATATATAACTTTAAATATTTATATATATATATAATACAAGATGCACAAATCAATTTCGAAGATGGAAGATTCAAAGAAGCAGGATACTAGTTTGCAAAAAAAATATCCTAAATATTCACACAGTGCCATTACTTGTGGTCAGACAGGCTGTGGTAAAACAGAGTTTGTTCTTGACATACTTGAACAAGAGTATGTTGGAGTTTTTAAACATATAATTATATTGTGTCCAACCATAGAGTGGAACGAGGCTTATAAAAATAGATCCTGGATAGGAGATGTGAAAAACCCTAAAGATAAAAAAATAATAATTGTCAATCCCGTGAGCAACGGTAAAGAAATGTTACAAGAACTGTTGCGTTTCTTTTTCAAACAATATGCTGGCCAGCCCACATTATACATTATTGACGATTGCTCAGCCACAAAAGAATTAACAAAGAAAAAAGATATGTTGTCAGAGTTGGCATTCTCTGGTCGTCACGCTAAACAATCAGTGTGGGTTATTTCACAGAGATATAATTCTGTATTGAAAGATTTGAGAGAGCAAGCAAAATGGTTGTGTATGTTTTACACCAAAGACAGAGATAGTTTTGAAAATTGTTTGAGAGAGAATGATGTTATTCCAACGTTGGAGGAGAGAACCAGAATAAGAAAAGCTTTAGCTAAGACTAAATATTCGAAGTTAATTTTGAGGACTGACCAACCAACTGGTTATTGGGTTGAATAATTTTTTTAAAAATAAAAACTAGAGGGTCCCATATAACCCATACACTCAATACACTAGCCAATATTGGTACAACAGCACTACTCATGTTTTCCGGGGCTTGTAAAACATACCCTCTTGGCTCACATATAAAATATTCTACGTCATCCTTTGTCACAGAAATTACAGGCGTTTCCTGTGCACCTTTTTCGTACGTTTGTAAAAACTTACTTTCTGAAACACATATACAACATTTTACGTCATCTCTTGTCATAACATCCAGTGCTATTTTATTTTTGTTATAATCACTATTCTCACCGTCTGTTATTTTCAAATCCATTTTTTCTTATATAATATTTTTTTATTATTACAAAATATATTTATTTTACGCAGGTATAGTACCTTTTTTTTTACAACTGTTGCTAATAGTAATACTAACAGCAAAGTAGCAATGTTAATAGCAATACTGACCATGAATATAGTATTGCTAATAGCATTGCTCATAGCAAAGTAGCAATGTTAATAGCAATGCTTGCAGCAAATTAATAATGTTAATAGAAAAAATAGCAATATTAATAACAATGCTATTAACAATACTAACAATTCCTAGTTGCATGAATATCGCTGCTAGTTGTTTTGTATTTTATATTTATTTCAAGATAAAAAATAAGATCAATAATATAAAAATGAATGCGGAAGAACTATTACAAAATATATCGGAACAGACGGAACCAGATGAATCAAAGCAACAAGAAACAAAAAAAGAAAGATTATCAGCCATAGTGGCTGGCGGCGGTAGTCGTCAATATTTGGGTAAAGACATACAACTCACAAATATAGATAGCATGCCCCCGGATGAAATTAACAAACTTTATTGCAGATATGAAGCACGGCTTGGGGCAAGCATGACTAAAACTTTAGGCAAGTCTTTTATTAACTTGTATGTAATGGGAGTATCAAAATATTTTAATGTAACCAGTCCACCAAAGCTAATAGATAATAGAAGATTTGGAGGAAGACCCATTTATTAATCATGCTTTGACAAGCGCTTGTTGTGAGTTGTATTATAGGTATGGGATGTGCTTAGCGCCATTTACAGCAATACTGACAACTGTTAGACATATTGATTTTAATAAAAATAAAAATACAGATAATATAAATGGAGAACCAAGAGAGTGAAGTTATACCTGTTGTTACACAACCTGTTGAACAACAAAAAGTAAAAAATCTAAAACGAGTAGAAGCTGGAAAAAAAGGAGCAGCGGCAAAAAAGGCAAAGCGTTTGCTTCAAGATGTTACAAATCAAAATGCTGCAAAGCAAGATACTGCAAATCAAATAACAAAAATAACAATAGGTGAAGAAGAACCAGAAAAAATCAAAATAAACGTATACAAAAATTATATTCCACCGTGTCTGGTTTTATTAGGCATTGCTGGGTTGGGTTTGTATATTTATAATAAAAAATCTGCTACGCAGCCTCTAGCTGTGCAACCTGTTCATGTTGCACCAAAAGACCCGTTTGATTTTTAATAATTTATTTTAAAAAAATAATCATATAAAAAAAATGGCAGCAAGTATTGACAGAAAACAAATTGTAAATATGATGTATCATGCTGGAGTGGAAACACTTCTAACTGTTGGATATTCTGAAATTGGCAGAAAAATACTAAAAAGACCAGCCCCTAAAGTGGATTTTAATATGACAGATTTTGGGATGTTGTCTGTGGATATAATGTTAGCAATGGCTACAAAGGATATGTTGATTAAGCAAGGTATTATTCCCGCGGATATTATGAAATAATTTTAAAAAATATATATATAAAAAAAATGGCAAGTGCAGTAGCAATGATGATCGGTGGAGCATTAACAAATGCATTAGCGTTTAGTGGTTCAAATTATTTCTTTTCAAAAATGGGAAGTCATTCAGACGAGGAAAGACAAAGACATGACAAAGCCGTAGAACAATTAAACGCAGCACAAGTGGAGTGGAATAAAAAAAGAACAGAGAGATTAGATTTTATTAATAAGCAACTGCAAAAAGAGCATCATGCAAAGCAGACTTTTGATGATGTAAACCAAGCTATGAAACAGTATTATTACATAACTGGCAAACATTTGCTTTTGGAACCGGAGCCCAAGTTGAGTGATTTTTATACACCATCTCCGGATCAACAGAATAGAGAAATTACGTTTATTGTGGTGGGCATGGCTGCAACTGGATTTGTGGCGTATAAATTGAGTTCATAAAAAAAAATAGTTTAAAACTATAATTACTTTGGATTTTTTTGGATTTGAAATGACTAAGTTTACTTTGAAAAAACTAAGTCATATGCATGATACCTATTTTTGTTGTTGTTTTTACATGGTTTCAATCCAAGTGGTCGAATATAATATGGTGGTTTAGCACTCTTCTCTAATTTATTTTTAAGATGATCAGGCGCCCATACTTCACCATTGTCTAATAATGTCAATACCATGGATGGACCATATTCAGTATCTACTATTTTCGTATCTGTAATTTTGTATATTTTATTTAGTTCCAAGTCTGTCCATTTCTTTGTGCTATTTTGATATTGCTCTTCAAGCAGTTCATCAAATTGTGCAGTTGTGATTTCCATTTTTTCTTTATAGTTATATAAAGTTTAATCTTTAGTAGAAAAACATGGAAAAGATTTATTACAGCCCAAAAGGATTTTGGAGAGGTTACACAGCAGTTAAAAAATTAGCAAAAGAGGCTGGTGTCAGTGAAAAAAAGGCATTAGAATTTTTAAAGAAACAAGCTGTGTGGCAGATTTATTTACCTGCGCCGAAGAAAATAATTAGACCCAGGTTTGATGTTTCTACTAAGAATGGAGTGCATCAAGCTGATTTGTTATTTCTGCCGCATGATACTTTTGGGATTGGTCGTGGACGCAAGACATATAAATATGCGTTGACTGTTGTTGATATTGCAAGTAGATATAAAGAAGCGGAGCCACTGACTTCCAAGGATAGTAAAGAAGTTGCCAAACCATTTGAAAATATATACAGTCGACATCTGAAATATCCAAAATTATTACAAGTGGATCCAGGCAGAGAATTTATGGGTGCAGTATCACAGTTGATGTCAAAACACAAAGTAAATATCAGACGAGGCAGAACAGAAATACACAGAGACCAAGCTTTAGTGGAAAGATTTAACAGAACATTAGCTGAAAGATTGTTTGGTTATCAGTATGCTAAGGAAATAGATTCACAAAAACGTAATAGAGAGTGGGTAAAGAGATTACCAGAAGTTGTTAAAGCCATAAATGCGGAGACAAAAAAGTCTCCTCCTAATGAAACAAATATATTAAAAGATGATCCTATCTGTATAAATGCAAGTGTAAGATATTTATATCAACCCGGGGAACAAGAAGGTGGAAGACGCAGAGCAACTGATCCAATGTGGAGTGTAGATATTCACAAGATTAAAAGTTATATGGTGACGCAAGGTATAAGAGTTTATTATTTGAAATTACCAGCGCCGCAGAGAGGATTTGTCAAAGAAGAATTACTTATTGTTCCTGCTGATACTCAAATTCATAAGTTTTTGTAGAAACCATGTGCATCAGTTGTAATTCCATCTTCTCGGATGTATCTTTTTGAGTAAAATGGTGACAGTGTTACTTTGTTTACTTTTATGCCATATATTTCATGCTTTATTGAGCGTATCATATTCATTTCATGGGTGTATTTTTTCTTGTTAAATAGTGCATCCTTGTAGTTTTCAAAATTTATTTGTTTTTTGACTACATAAGTTTTTACACCCTTTGCTTTTTTAATGAGTTGTTCATCCGCTCTCAAAATAGAATATAGCTTGGGTCTTAATCCAACATACTCAGCTATAGCAACACCAGCACATTCGTCTTTCATTTTACCCAATACTTTTTTGTTTGTATCATCATGCATTGGGTGATCTTGAGGATAATCACTCAAGTCATACTCATCTTTCATTTCAGCCATGTCTTTGTATGCATCATCTGTTCTGATGTCTACAAGCAAGCTGTCAGTATCTGTGTATAATAAAGTACAGTTATTTTTGTACCTTTTTTTCAAAGTATTATAATACCAATCATACATATGGTACTTTGATAAATCCAATACTGCCATTCCAACATAAATTGGTTTGTTTAATGTTAATTTTGTTTTGTTTACATGTACTGCTGATAATTCATCTGAAAATTGTATACGTCTGTTAAAGTTGGGTTTGGCTATTATTTTTCTTATTTTTTCATTTTCAGAGCCGTCAGTTCTTACTAATTTTATGTCAGTTCGCTTTCTTAAATTTTCCATTGTTTTTCCAAATACTGAGTTGTTCATAAGCTTGTAAAAATCTTTTTCAAATTGTGATTTAGCTTTTTTCCTGAGTTCTGTGTTTAAATTTATGTATGATGCCATCCATGTTTTTTCATTAAATTCTAATACTCTGTGTATTTTCTTTAGTTTCATGCCTAAAGATAAATACAGTTGCAGGTTTTTGTAATGTATCACATATTTTTCTTTGTCCCTAAGATTGGGAACTAGTTGTTCTGTATTTATCATGCCATTATTTTCTAACAGATCTGTTTGGTATTCAGACAACCATTCTTTTTTCACTGCTAATCTTTCCGGTGCAAGCGGATAGTCATTGTGAGCTTCATGAAGTTCTTTTGGATATTCCAAATCAACTTCTAGAAAATATCCTTTTCCTTCTTTTGACTCTGGCAAGGTTTCTGATTCCACCCACTTGAAGCCAGAATATGGAAGCGGTTGACTCATTGCCCAACCATAGAGGTTACAAGCATCATAATACATTAAAAAGTTGTTTTCCTTGTTAGGGTTATAATCAACTACATGTGGATTGTTTGCTTTGGCATATCGTTTTGATACCATACTAATTCCACCACGCATACCTTTTTCTATAAATAAGTGCATGTCAATGTCTGTCAAAAGTTCCAATTCTATTTTTGAATGTTTAAGTAAAGCATCCCAAGATAATCCAGGTGCTGTATAGTAATGTAAAGCATCAAGTTTGTATGCACTCATACATGTTTTTCTAAAAGTTTGAAACACATCTGCTAACAGAGTTACATCAGTTTTTAGATATAAATCATGATAGTCTCCAAGAGTTTTACAGTTAAACTCTTTCCATATTTTTTGAGCGTATTCGTAATCTTTGGAACTTATACTTTCATCTGAAAGACTACTGTAAAACTTTTCTATAGGCGGTAATTGCGTTTCCTTAAATCTTTCCATACTGTCCATATATTCGTATGGATAAACACCTTTTCGTAAAAGTAAATCTGTTTGTTCTCCAAACTGATTTTTGGTAATTTTGAAATCAGATTTGTCTGTTGCTTTAACCAATTTTTCCAGAGACGAAGCCATAAATTGGAAACTGTCTAAAAATCTAAGTTGTCCGGCACTAAATGAAATATACTTTTCAGCGTTGTTTGGAATGCATGTTATATTACCTTTCATTTTATGTATTTTTTGCATGATGAGATGACTATCATATCCTTTGAGGTTGTGAAATATAACAGGAATAATTGTTTTATTTGGTTTTATTTTTAGTTTTAGGTTGCAGTTTTTATGTGCTGCACCTCTGTATTCTCCTGTAAAATGACAGTGATCTCTTACTTTACAGTTTTTACCACATTTCCTACCTATTTCATTCTCGCATATCCAGCAGTGTGTTGCTTTTTCATAATCTTCCTCATTTTGCTGCGTCATGATTAATGGTTTTGGGTTAGCAAATATTTTATTAATGTTGCTCTTTTCACATTCTAAGTGATTTAAAAACTTTTCAACAACATCTTCACCTCTGTAAATAACAGGTTCTTCAGCTTTGCCATCATATCTGACAACCTGGTATCCAAAACCACAAGCTTCGTGTACATTTGTGATTTCAGATTTCTTTCCAAATTTGATTGATTGTGGTTTGATTATACTTTCAAAATCAGCATATATTGCATAAGGCACAGGCATCTGATTTTGATGATTTTTAAATTTTACAGTATTTTTACCTTCCTTTGGCATTTCTATTCTGCAAGAATTTTTGTTAATACCATCACAGTCTTCTTTGTGTTTTGTAAGTAGTCCTTGTCCAGAATAGCCGTGAAGGCAACGATCGCAAAAGTAAGTTTGACCTTTATGTTTGTTTTGGTCATAGAGTAGTCTATTCAGATTTTTAATCCAGCAATAGTGATATTTTGTTGTTAATGTTTTTGGTTCTTTGGAATAATCATCAGGGTTATAGTTGTCATCTATAATTCCTTCTTCATTATTTGGATCGTCTTCGTTTTCTGATTCAACTTCAGTGTCTTCAGATATTAAGATCAAATTAATTCGTTCAATATCTTTTGGTTGTTCTGATATTTTATATGGAAAAACAGATACCTTTTTATTTTTTCCTGTTATGGTATATCCATAAACGTTGATAGCAAGGTTGTTTTGTTTCTCTACTTTGGTTATTTGAGAAATTGGAGTGGGAAAATCAATACCATCCATATTCAACTTACCCATGTGTTTGTTATAACTAGATATCCTAGTTGGATTATTTTTATTAGGCCACAAAGCAGAAACCAATGCCACTTCCAAGCACTTATTATCTTCATTATTAACATTAATTATTGCTTTTTTATCAGATACTACTTTAGGCAAAGGAATATATGAAGAACCTTTTAATGGTTCATACTTTGCAAAATTTAAGTAAAACGTAACACAGTGATCAATCTCCAATCCAGATGCTGTGTTTGTAAATCTTTCAAGGCTCTCTTGTATATAATAAAGCAGATGATTCATCGTAAAACTCATTTATTTTTTCAGAGGTTAAAATTGCATTTTGTTCACTGTGTAATACTGCTGTGATGTATTTTTTGGTATCACCATCATCTTTGAATAAATTTACAGTAAGACCTAATTGAAACTTTAAACCATTCATCTTTGTCAGCTCTTTGCTTATTTGTTTTGTGATAATGGATTTCTTATCACGGAATAGTTTTTGAGGGTCTTTGTATTTCTCGGCAGATATTTCGTATGCTTTAAAATAGCCACACATTGGTTTGTCAACCAGTTTTAATTCTTCTTTAGATTTTCTATCATTAAGCTCTTTCAGTTCATTTATAACATTGTCTCGTAATTTAGCATATTTCTGCTTTTGTTCATCTTGCAATTTATCATATTTCTGCTTTTCTCGTTTACGTTGTTTCTTAGCACGTCGTCTCTTGAGTAAATTTTCTAATGTTTGAGAATTAACCTCTTTTGGAGTTTCCTTTGGAACTTCTTTAAGAGCATCTAGCCCCTTTCTAAGCTGATCATTATTAATTACTCCTTCCCGGTGTAATTGTAAAATGTAGCGAACGTCTTCGGTACTCATTTTTGTAATATATATCATATTAATTTTTTTTCTTTAAAATAAAAAAATATTTATTATAACAAGAAAAAGAAAATTGAAAACACTAAGAAAATTGAAAACATTTGCCAATTTCTCAAAGTTGGAGATCACGAACCTTGTAAAAATAAACCAACAAAAGATTCAAACTACTGCAGTTTGCATAAATTCAGAATAAAGCAAAGTAAAGTTGTACCATGTCTAAAATGTGGAAAAGGTACAAGTGCAAAATATCAAATTTGTGTTGGTTGTGGTGCTCATATAGTTAGATTAAGACATAGATACTGGGAAGTAGTAAAGCCGTATATTGTTGAATGTAATAGGCTGAAACATATAGAAATTTGATTTTCTAGTAAAAAATCATATTTTATTATATTCGTGTTTATTCGTTGATTTGGGTGTAATTTTGATAACAAATCAACAAATTTGTTTTGTATTAAAGAAACATTTTATAATCATATTACAAAAAAAGCAATATTTTTTATAATTTTGATAACTTATAAAAAAAATTAAACTTGCAATCTTCACTACCCCTATTTTAAAAAAGTTTTAATAAATCAAGTAAAATCACCATGGAGATTTATTTAAAAAAAAATTAAACTTGCAATCTTCACTACCCCTATTTTAAAAAAGTTTTAATAAATCAAGTAAAATCACCATTTCATGGTGATTTATTATATATGTGTTTATTTTGGGGTCGTTCTGCTGCAATTCGAGGTAAAAAAAAATTACAACAGAACACCCAAAATACATATATATCCTTTTGTAAAGCAATCGACGCTGGAAAAGTGGTGCGGGTTGTATTCTTCGATACGTATAAGTAGAGCATTTGACCGTGTATGGCACAAGGGATTACCTGCAAAATTGAAAGCCGTGGGCAATTGTTATTTAGGAATATATATGAAGTGTTATTCAGCCAACACAGCCAAAGGTTGTAAATTATACTCCCGAACAAGACCCATTTTTGATGAGATAATTGAATAATTAAAACTATGATATTCTACATGAAACAAATGGCTACTCCAATCGATGGAAAACAAATTGTGAATATGATTTATCATGCAGGTGTTAAGAGTTTGCTTACTATTGGCTATTCTCAGCTCACAAAAGAAACTGCTCAAATCTCAAACAATAAAGGTAGATTTTGCCATGGAAGATGTGGGAATGCTTACTTTACCTATTATGATGGCGATGGCTACAAGAGATATGCTTATACAAACAATATTATACCAGCAGATATAATGAAATAAAATAATTTTAAACATATATTTGTACGTATAAAATGGCGTCAATAGCAATGTTGGTGGAGCTTTAGTGAATGCTTTGGCGTTTAGCGGTTCAAATTATGTTTTCACAACTCGGTAAAAGTAATGATGCAGAAGCTGAGAGAGAAAGACGCGAAAAAGCTGTAGAACAATTAGAAGAGGCACATGCAAACTGGTCGAAATAAAGAACAGAGAGATTAGATTTCATAAATCGAGAATTACAAAAAGAACATCATGCGGAACAAACGTTTGACGGTGTTTACATGACTGGAAACAAATTAGATGATCTGCCACCAGAACCAAAATTAAGTGACTTATATGCACCGTCACAGACCAACAAGATGGAAATATTTTATTTATAGTTGTAGGATTGGGAGTAACTGGATTTTTAGCATAAACATTATTGTAAAAACAAGTGAGCAATATCATGATGGGTGGTAATTATCATTCGTATCATGTTATGCCGTGGTGCGGTGTCCGTCGTCCGTCTGTCCGTAAACATTTATTTTGTAGTGACTACTCCTCTGAAACTACTGAATGGATTTTCATGAAACTTCACAGAAATGTTGCCCATGTAGTCTAGCTGATCCTAGCAAAATTTCATGTTGATGTGAAATCCAAGATGGCCGCCAAATCTAAAAATAGAATCTTAAAAAACAAGTTTGTAGCGACTACTTATTGAAAACTCTAAGAGATATTGATATGGGACTTTTTTATAAAATGATCAGCATGACATGATGTCGGTCCTTGTCGAAAATTGATTTGATTCGACGTTAAACATGGCTGCCAGCGGCCATCTTTGTTTACATAGAGTTATTTAGTAAAAACTTGTAGCAACTACTCCTCTGAAACAACTCAACGGATTTCCATGAAACTTCACAAGAATGTTGCTCTTGATGTCTAAATGATCCTAGCAACATTTCAGGTTGGTCGGAAATTCAAGATGGCCACCACAGCTAAAACTATATTTTCAAAAAACAACTTTAAGTGATATTGATATGGGACTTTTTCTAAAATGATCAGTATGAAATGATGTTGATCCTTGTCAAAAATTATTTTGATGCGACGTTAAACATGGCTGCCAGCGGCCATCTTCGTTTAGAGTTATATAATGAAAACTTGTAACCTGAAACTTCACACGAATGTTGCTGTTGATGTCTAATTGATCCTAGCAAAACTTCAGGTCAGCGGAAATTCAAGATGGCCGCCACGGCTAAAAATAGATTTTCAAAAAACAAGTTTGTAGCGACTACTTCTTGAAAACTATAAGTGATATTGATATGGGACTTTTTCTAAAATGATCAGCATGACATGATGTTGCATGTTGTTAGTCCTTGTCGCAAATCGTTTTGATTCGATGTTAAACATGGCTGCCAGCGGCCATCTTCGTTTAGAGTTATATAATGAAAACTTGTAGCCTGAAACTTCACACGAATGTTGCTCTTGATGTCTAATTGATCCTAGCAGAACTTCAGGTCAGCCGGAATTTCAAGATGGCCGCCACGGCTAAAAATAGATTTTTAAAAAACAAGTTTGTAGCAACTACTTCTTGAAAACTATAAGTGATATTGATATGGGACTTTTTCTAAAATGATCAGCATGACATGATGTTGGTCCTTGTCGAAAATCGTTTTGATGCGACGTTAAACATGGCTGCCAGCGGCCATCTTCGTTTAGTGTTATATAATGAAAACCTGTAACCTGAAACTTCACACGAATGTTGCTCTTGATGTCTAATTGATCCTAGCAAAACTTCAGGTCAGCCGGAAATTCAAGATGGCCGCCACGGCTAAAAATAGATTTTTAAAAAACAAGTTTGTAGCGACTACTTCTTGAAAACTATAAGTGATATTGATATGGGACTTTTTCTAAAATTATCAGCATGACATGATGTTGCATGATGTTGGTCCTTGTCGAAAATCGTTTTGATTCGATGTTAAACATGACTGTCAGCGGCCATCTTTGTTTACATAGAGTTATCTAGTAAATATTTGTAGCGACGACTCCTCTGTTACTATTCAAGATGGCCACCATGGCTAAAAATAGATTTTCAAAATACAAGTTTGTAGCGACTACTTCTTGAAAACTATAAGTGATATTTATATGGGACTTTTTCTAAAATGATCAGTATGACATGATGTTGATCCTTGTCCAAAATATTTTGATTTGACATTAAACTTGGCCGTCAGCGGCCATCTTTGTTTACATAGAGTTATATAATGAAAACTTGTAGCGACTACTCCTCTGAAACTACTTGACGGATTTTCATGAAAATTCACAGGAATGCTGATCTGGCTATCAAAAACCTATCAGTAGAGCTTCAAGGTCATTGACCTCTTGTTTCATTATTTATTTTGGCTCCACTACCAATCAGTAACTAAGTCGTAGGCGTAGTATATTTTTCGTTATTCATAATTGGATTCAAACATTTTGGTCTCACGTAATAAGGAGAAGCTTAAATAGTGTCATTAAGTTTCCTTGCTAAACTATTTGGAGCACAAACCTCACCTACATCATTATAAGTATTGTTGCTACACTAAAGGCTGTGTTTATGGTTCTATTACCCATTATAGTATATATTTTACCGACTTTCAATACAGTCAATTTTCTTATCCTAACTTCGAGACATGCATTAAAATCTTCGGCTGTTATTTCTGTCATCTTTGGATTCCTATAGTGCTTTTATTTGTTAATTAAAACGAAAAATTACAATTAAGATAAAGGGAGAAAATATATTACAGCCCTTCGGGTTATTGGAAGGGAGTATTAGCAATAAACAAACTCGCAAAAGAAGCAAAGTTCAGTGAAAATGATGCGAAAGGGTTTCATAAGAAACAAGCCATCTGCCAGATGTATCTACCCGCTCCAAAGAAAATTGTAAGACCAAAGATTAATGTGTCTAATCCGAATGAAGTCCATCAAGCAGATCTATTATTTTTACCACATGATACTATAGGCAGAAAGAAATATAAATATGCTTTGACTGTGGTTGATGTTGCGAGCAGGTATAAAGAAGCAGAACCTTTGACATCAAAAGACAGCGGAGAAGTTGCTTCAGCATTTGAAAATATTTATAGGCGTAGTCCGCTGAATTATAAAAAATTATTGCAAGTAGACCCCGGAAGAGAATTTATTGGTGATGATTCTAAACAAATGGCAAAACATAATTTTAATATAAGACGCGACAGGCAAAAAACCCACAGAGATCAAGGCATAGTAAGACGATTCAATAGAACTTTGGCAGAGAGATTGTTTGGCTTTCAAAACGTTCAGGAAATGAAAGATCCGCAGAAACGTTTCACCGAAGGGGTTAAAAGACTATCGGATGTAATCAAAGCATTGAATAATGAGACTACCAGATTAATTTTAAAAAAAGCCCACTGATGCTATCAAGTTAAAGACAATTCCATCAAAACAGGTGCCTCAGAAAGGAGAACCTACCTGTCCGAATTCCAGTTTAAGATATTTGTATCAACCGGGAGAGTTATAAGGTGGTGGTAGACGTCGCACGACAGACCCAATATGGTCAGTAGATGTTCACAAGATAAGTCATCACGTTGGCGGGGTGTATTATTTGAGACCACCCGCCCCGAGTCGTGGGTATGTTACAGAATAACTGCTGATTATTCCGGATGATACCCAAACGCATAAGTAGTCATGACATCTTCTGCGACGTATCGCTTTGTATCAAGTGGTGATAGTGTGGTATTATTTGCAGTTAATCCTGATGCTTTTGACTTCTTATCATATTCATCTCGTGATTATATGTTTTCTTGTTGAATAATTCATCCTTTTAGTTTTCAAAATTTATTTGTTTCTTGATTACTTATTTCTTCACTCCTTTAGCCTTCTTGATTATTTGTTCATCGTCTCTCAATATCGAATACATCTTTGGTCGCAGTCCAAAATATTCCGATATTGGAACACCCGCACATTCACCCTTCATCTTTCCAATCACTTTCTTATTGTTTTCGTCATAGAGTGGATTGTCTTTTGGATAGTCGCTGGTGTCATAATCGTCCTTCATTGTTTCCATATCTTTGTAAACGTCTCCATCAATAAACTACCAGTGTCGGTGTAAAGCAGACAGCAGTTTTCTCCGTACTTCTTTTTCAAAGTATTATTTCATAACTTTCACATGACATCATCAAAACAGTTAGACCAATCAGTGATCAATAAAATAAAAGACCTGCACATTCTGGTAGGGGGTAAATAGTCCAAACATAATGCCGAGCCAACGGGGGATTCTTAACGGGGGCTCATATGGTAGAGGGACTATAAACCTTAGAATGAAACAAAGTAGGGGGTAAACTCGGTGTTTATCGTTGGTGCTCAATTGACTTTAGCCCTTAATAAAACTAGTTTGTAGTGATAATTATATTAAAATCTTTGTTTTTTGTGTACATCTGTGTATCTTCTTTTGGTTTTGTCTAATTTTAAAACACTAATATGGATACATTTAATTGAAATCATGGTCTAATATTTTCATTTTTCATATAGAGATTAAGGATAAGTCCGAGTAAACCCCTTTATTTTCACCTACTGAATATCTCGACCTACCGGAAGTTGACCAGATGTAAAAGTTATGACGTACATAAGATGAAATTGACATTCCAGCATAGACTGGTTTGTTAAGTTTTAATCTGGTTTTGAAGGAATGTAGAGCCGATAGATTTTGGAAGTTTGGAATACGTCGGCCAGTAAAGTGATGTCTGTTTTCAAATATAAATCATGATAATCCCCGAGTGTTTTGCAGTTGAATTCTTCCATATGTTCTGCGCGTGTTTGTAATCTTGTGTGCTTATACTCACACCTGTCAGACTAATGTAGAATTTCTCTATTGAGGGTAATTGCATCTCTTGTAATTTGTCAAAGCTGTTCATATATTCGTAGGGATAGACACCCTTTCTGACAAGTAAATATGTTTGAGCTCCAAATTATTTTCTCGTAATTTTAAAATCGTCATTTGCCTCTACTAATTTCTCCAGGGATGATAACATAAACTGAAAACTAAGAATTTAAGTTGTCCTAGGTTGAAACGTATGCATTGTTCTGTGTTGTTGGAAATGCACGTTATATTTCCTGATACTTTTGATATTTTTTGCATTATTAGATGGCTGCCATGACCCTTGAGATTATGGAAAATTATAGATAGGGCTTTATTCTCAACTTTAGATTACAATCGTCAAGAGCCGCGCCTCTATACTCTCCCATGACGTTGATCTTATACTGCTCTCGTTTTAGGCTTTTTAGGAATTTCTCGATAGCATCATCGCCTCTGTATATGACTGATTTTTCCGTTTTATCATCAAATCTTACAACTTGGTAACCAAAACCACACCCCTCGTGCTTGTTACGGATTTCACTCTTATCTACCGCTTTTGTTACTTGGGGTTTGATTATACTCTCAAAATCAGTATTGATGACATATGGAACAGTCATTTGCTTATGATAATTTATGAATTGAACGTGATTTTTTCCTTCCTCATGCATTTCAATTCTAACTGCGTTGCCGTTGATCCCTTCACAATCTATTTTATTTTTTAATAAGCAAATCTTCTCCCTCGAAAAGGCGTAGAGACATCCATCACAAAAATGTGTCTGTTTTTATGCTTATTTTGGTCAGCGAGTAATCTATTTATATTCTTTATCCAACAATAATGGTATTTATCAGTTTCTTTATCATATATTACAAGTAAATTAATCCTTTCTATTTTTTTTGGTTGGCTCGAAACATAAGGTACTGTACCTTTTTCATATCCATACACGTTGATAGCAAGATTATTTAGTTTTTCCACTTTGTGTATTTGCGAGACTAGGGTGGGAAAATCAATTTCAGTAAAGTCAAGCCCATCATCTTTCAGATGACTTGACGGCCTATCAAATTGTATTTAAACGGGTAAATAGTGGTGATTATATAGCCCATCTCAAACACTGATCGTCTTGGGTTTTCACATTGATAATTGCTTTTTTACTCGCTAACACTTTCGGTAGAGGTATGTAAGAAGAGCCATTGAGTTGTTCTAACTTCGCTATATTCAAGTATCACATTTCGCATCTACCAATCTCCCATCCAGAGCCTACTTTGTAAATGTCTCAATAGCAGTCTCTATATGAAATAGAGATTTCGTATATTCATCATCAATAGACTGAGGGGAGAGAGTGGCATGTTGGTAACTGTAGAATGTTCCCTCAGTAGTTTGGATTTCATCCCCATTATCTATTTTTAGAGCAATTTGAAATTTTACCCTATTTAAATCCTTAAGGTCATTATAAATGTTACTTTATCAAAACTGAGCGTTTATCTTTCATCAATTTCAGAGGGTCTTTGTATTGTTCGTCCAGTATTTCTTAAGACCTTAATTACCCACATTGTGTCTCATCCGTTAATTTTAGTTCATCCTTTTGCTTATCTCTTTTCTTCTTTTTCTTCTTCTTTCTACGCCGTCTTTCTCTCAGACTTTTGAGAGCTTTAGAAGGCGGCTGGAGAGTCTCCAACGCCTTGGATAGTGCCTCATCGGTTATTTTACCTTCACTATGAAGGTTCACAAGATAATATGTACTACTCATATTTCCCTAATTGGATTTATTTTTCAATATCTTTTTATTACTAATTAAAGAAACAATATTATTAAGTAACACAGTGGAAAAAAAAATGTTCTTGGTTAAAGATAAAATCAATCGCGCAAATACTGTGATGAAAGCCCTACAAAAGATTCTGATTACTGCAGGATGCATAAATTCAGAATAAAACGAGGTGGCGGTGTGAAATATCTGGTCTGAAATGTGATAAAGGTACAACGGCTAAATATCAAATTTGTGTTGCATGTTGGGCTTCAAAAGTGAGGTTATTAAAATGATACTACAAAGACCATATTAATTAACAGTATAGTTAAAAGCATCAATCCTGGTGTGGATTGTTCTCGACGACTTTGTTATATTTTATCGTGCAAAAAACATGAGCACTATTGAGAAACAATTACAACAATGTCTCAATAAACTTTAGACCTGGTCTGATGAAAATGGTTTTAAATTTTCTAAATCTAAAACTGATTGTATGCACTTTTGTCAACTACGTAAACATCATGAAGACCCTCATCTAACACTGACTGGGTCACCAATAGCAGTAGTGGATGAGACCAAATTCATTGGTCTTATTTTTGACCGTAAATTATCGTGTTTACCACACTTAAAATAATTGAAGGCCAAATGCCGTAAAGCTATTAATTTACTTAAAGTTGTTGCAAACACTAAGTGTGGAGCAGATCGAAAAGTACTTTTACAACTTTATAGATCTCTTATCAGATCCAAACTGGACTTTCGGCTCTCAGTAGTATATGGATCGACTCGCAAGTCGTACTTGCAGATGCTCGATCCTATACATAATCAAGGATTACGACTCGTCTTAGGTGCCTTTCGTACATCATCAGCCGAAAGTCTACTGAACCTGTTGAAGCTAATGAACCATCACGGTCTCATACACGCGACAAATTAGCCCTTCAGTATACCATTAAATTACAATCTAACCCTTCAAACCCAACTTTCGATAATGTTTATAATCCTAGTTATGAAACTCTTTTTGATCGAAAACCGAAGGCCATTCGACCATTTGGTCTTCGTATTAAACCATATTTAAGAGACACTGAAATCGACCAGTTACAGTTTTGAAGTTATTGTGCGGAAGGCATATTTCCATATAAGGTCACTGTGACCTTGACCTGCCCCAAAAGCAATAGGGTTCCTCCTCTCGACAAGGACAATGTACCTATGAAGTTTTATGAGTGTAGATGTTACAGTTTTGAAGTTATTATGCGGAATTCATATTTCCATATAAAGTCGGTGACCTTGACCTTTGACTCTAAAAGCAATAGGGTTCCTGCTTTCAACAAGGGTGATGAACTTATGAACTTTCAAGAGTGTAGGTGTTACAGTTTTGAAGCTAGCATGTGGAATTCATATTTCCATATAAGGTGATGGTGACCTTGACCTTTGACCTACTGACCCCAAACACTTTAGGGTCTCTCCACTCACCATTGGCAATGTATGAAGTTTTAAGTGTAGGTGTTTCAATTTTGAAGTTATCAATAGGAATGCATTTTTCTATATAAGTCGACAGTGACCTTGACCTACTGACCCCAAAGCAACAGGGTTCCTCCTCTCACCTAGGGTTATGTACCTCTGCAGTTTTATGAGTGTAGGTGTTACAGTTTTGAAGTTATTGTGTGGAAGGCATATTTCCATATAAGGTCACTGTGATCCTGACCTTTGACATACTGGCCCAAAAAGCAATAAGGCTCCTTCTCTCACCTAGGACAATGTACCTATGAAGTTTTATGAGTGTAGGTGTTATAGTTTTGAAGTTATTATGCAGAATTCATATTTCCATATCACTGTAACCTTGACCTTTGACTTACTGGCCCCAAAACAATAGGGTTCCTCCTCTCACCTAGGGCAATGTACATATGAAGTTTCATGATTGTAGGTGTTATGGTTTTGAAGTTATTGTGAGGAATGCATATTTCCATATAAGGTCACCGTGACCTTGACCTTTGACTTACTGGCCCCAAAAACAACAGGGATCCTCCTCTCACCCTAGGGCAATGTACCTGAAGTTTCATAAGTGTAGGTGTTATGGTTCCGAAGTTGATCATCCGGAATGCGTTTTTCTATATAGGGTCATGATGACCTTGACCTTTGACCTACCAAAAACAATAGGGATTCTCCTCTCATATTGGGCATACTTCATAGGGTATGAAGTATGAAGTTTCGTGAGTTTAGGAGTCATAGTTTCAAAGTTATCATAATGTGTAATGCGTTTTTCTATATAAGGTCACGGTGACCTTGACTTCTGACCTACTGACCCCCAAAAAATAGGGATCCTCCTCTCACCTAGGGTAATATACCTATGAAGTTTGATGAGTGTAGTAATGGTTTTGGAGTTAACGTCCGGAGTTCGCAATTGTTTACAGACGGACGCACGGAAAAACCCTATACCACAATAGGTTCCGTTTTTCAAACGGGCATATAAAAACCACTCATGGGTCACTTTAATGAAACTTCTCAGTGATAAAGGGAAATGAGAGGAAGAATTGAATTGTGGTTTTAAGGCGCACCAACACATGAAAGGTTATATGGCGCCTAAAAGGAATGAACATGCCAGGCTCATCCTCCATGTACATCGAGATAAAATATGGAAAACGGGCCTAGAACCTTCTCACCCTGAACTGCAGAGTTGCTACAAGTTCTATTGTAGACACACCATTTACACTGGAGCAACGTTATAGTTTTTCTGCCACTGCTCTAGTGATATGAGCGAGATGGCACCTCAAACAATGCTGGGGTCATGATGAAGACCTTTAATGAGCATGAACAAAAAATGATAAAATGAACATGATTTTTTTTTTTTTTTTACCCCTCTGCCTTTCCCTCCAATGGGATCTGCAGTGGCCCTATTCTATGCCCTGTAATCAAACGGGATTTAAATGAAAGGAAGTATAGTGCACAAAACCATAACTCTATCTTAATTCAATATAGAATTATTGCCCTTTGGATTTTATACCATAAGTAGCAAAACTAATGGGACAGCAATGAAACTTCACACAATCATAAAGGGCAATGAGAGAAAGTTAGATCTACAACCAATCTTCCTTTAAATTAGATTTATTGCCCTTTGTAATTTATACTTGTAATTATTGTCCAAAGCATAAGTCAAAAACTACTGATGGAACTGCAAATTGAAAACTGCTGGGTGATACATGGTCATATAAGTTGAGGATACATTTCGGGGAGCATCCATCGGTTCTACTATCTTGTTTAAAAATATTTTCCTATATAACTCAACATAAAACTGTGACCCCCACCTGGCACGCCAGGTTTGACCCCAGCGTCACCACTTGAATACACTTGGTAAAGGATCATATGCTTATGCTGCAAGCAACATATAAGAACTCTATGCCTTGTGGTTTCAGAGAAGACTATGTTTTAAGTTTTCCCTATACAAGTGAAGTCTTAATTGGTCCTTTGGAATCATCACGCCTAATCTTTGCGGCTTTAAAGTACAATATGCTATCCAGCTGGCTTGCGGAACGTCGGTGGTTCTACCCAGGTGCCCGCCCGTGCACGAAAACTGCCCCGAGAGGCACCTGGGGTCTTCCTCCACCAATGGAAGCTGGAAAGTCGCCATATGACCTTAGCTGTTGGTGCGACTACAAAATCCAATTCAATTCAATTAAAGTACAATATAAATTTAAATGGGTTTATATTGTTAATCCGTTTGTACATATAATTCAAATAAAGTGGACTTTGATCACAAAACAAAAATTTATAAGAGCCTTAAAGCATCATATGAATTAATATTAATAATTCATAGAAGAACAAGCGGTCAATGACCTTGAAGCTTTACTTTACAGGTTCTGAAAGCTAGATCAACATTCCCATGAAGTTTCATGGAAATCTGTCAAGTAGTTTCAGACTAGTCGCTACAAGTTTTTGTAAACAAAGATGGCCACTGGCAATCATTTTTAATGTTGAATCAAAATAATTTTCAACTAGGACCAACATCATGTCATGCTGATCATTTTAGAAAAAGTCCCATATCAATATCAGTTATAGTTTTCAAGAAGTAGTCGCTACAAATTTGTCTTTTAAAAAATCTATTTTCAGACATGGCGGCCATCTTCAATTTCCGACAAACCTGAAATTTTGTTAGGATCAACTACACATCAAGAGCAACATTTCTGTTAAGTTGCATGAAAATCCTTCAAGCAGTTTCAGAGGAGTAGTCGCTACAAGTTTTTACTATATAACTCTATGTAAACAAAGATGGCTGCTGGCAGCCATGTTTAATGTCGAACCAAAATGATTTATTGACGAGGACCAACATCGTGTCATGCTGATCATTTTGAAAAAGTCCCATATCAATATCACTTACAGTTTTCAAGAGGTAGTCGCTACAAACTTGTTTTTTAAAAATCTATTTTTAGCCGTGGCAGCCGTCATGAATTTCTGGCCGGCCAGAAAATTTGCTAGGACCAATAAGACATTAAGAGTAACATTCCTGTAAAGTTTCATGAAAATACGTCGAGTAGATTCAGAGGAGTAGTCGCTATAAGTTTTTACTATATAACCCTATGTAAACAAAGATGGCCGCCGGCAGTCATGTTTAATGTCAAATCAAAATGATTTTCGACAAGGACCAACATCATGTCATGTTGAACATTTTAGAAAAAGTCCCATATCAAATATCAAAAACAGTTTTCAAGAAGTAGTCGCTACAAACTTTTTTAAACAAGAGGTCAATGACCTTGATGCTCTACTGATTGATTTTGATTTCAGGAAGTAGTCGCTACAGACTTGTTTTTTGAAAATCTATTTTTAACCGCGGTGGCCATCTTGAATTTCCGGCCGACCTGAAATTTTGCTAGGATCAATTAGACATTAAGAGCAACAATTCCTGTGAAGTTTCATGAAAATCCGTCAAGTAGTTTCAGAGGAGTAGTCGCTACAAGTTTTCATTATATAACTCTATGTAAACAAAGATGGCCGCTGGCAGCCATGTTTAACGTCAAATCAAAACGATTTTCGACAAGGACCAACATCATGTCATACTGATCATTTTAGAAAAAGTCCCATATCAATATCAAAATATCAATATCAAAGTATATAGTTTTGAAAAAGTAGTCGCTACAAACTTATTTATTTTAAATCTATTTTTAGCTGTGGCGGCCATCTTGAATTTCCGGCAGACCTGACATTTTTCTAGGATCAACTGGACATCAAGAGCAACTTTCCTGTGAAGTTTCATGAACATCCGTCAAGTAGTTTCAGAGGAGTAGTCGCTACAAGTTTTTACTATATAACTCTATATGTTTAACGTTGAATCAAAATAATTTTCCACAAGGATCAACATCATGTCATGCTGATCATTTTAGAAAAAGTCCCATATCAATATCACTTATAGTTTTCAAGAAGTAGTCGCTACAAACTTGTATTTTAAAACTCTATTTTTAGCTTTGGCGACCATCTTGGATTTCACATCAACATGAATTTTTGCTAGGATCAACTAGACTTTATGGGCAATATTTCTGTAAAGTTTCATGAATATCCTACCAGTAGTTTCAGAGGAGTTGTCGCTACAAATAAAAGTTTACGGACAGACGGACGCCGCACCACGGCATAAGCTCTGCTGATCTCTGATCAGAAGAGCTAAAAATCTATTTTCAGCCGTGGCGGCCATCTTGAATTTCGGGCCAACCTGATATTTTCTAGGATCAATTACACATCAAGAGCAACATTCCTGTGAAGTTTCATGAAAATCCGTCAAGTACTTTCGGAGGAGTAGTCGCTACAAGTTTTTACTATATAACTCTATGTAAACAAAGATGACCGCTGGCAGTCATGTTTAACGTCGAATCAAAATGATTTTCGACAAGGACCAACATCATGTCATGCTGATCATTTCAGAAAAGGTCCCCTATCAACATCACTTATAGTTTTCAAGAAGTAGTCACTACAAACTTGTTTTTTAAAAATCTATTTTTAGCTTTGGCCATCTTGGATTTCACATCAACATGATTTTTTGCTAGGATCAACTAGACTTCATGGGCAACATTTCTGTAAAGTTTCATAAAAATCCATCCAGTAGTTTCAGAGCAGTAGTCGCTACAAAAAAAGTTTACGGTCGGACACCGCATATCGGCATAAGCTCTGCTGATCTTTGAAAAACTAGGGAAGTCGTCTTATTTTCCAGACCAAACTATTTCATCAATTATAATTAATTAAATGGTATCAATCATGGGGTCTAGTTTAGTATGTATGCACATTGAAGAACAAACTGAAACACATTATGATGGTTTTATTCGTATTTGGATTGACACCCATAATTCTTCAAGATCATCTCATGTCCCTTTAAACAAGAGGTCAATGACCTTGAAGCTCTACTGATTGATTTTGATTTCAGGAAGTAGTGACTACAAACTTGATTTTTGAAAATCTATTTTTAGCCGTGGCGGCCATCTTGAATTTCCGGCCGACCTGTTATTTTGCTAGGATCAATTAGACATCAAGAGCAACATTTCTGTGAAGTTTCATGAAAATCCGTCAAGTACTTTCAGAGGAGTAGTCGCTACAAGTTTTCATTATATAACTCTATGTAAACAAAGATGGCCACTGGCAGCCATGTTTAACGTCGAATCAAAATAATGTTCAACTCGGATAACCATCATTTCATGTTGATCATTTTAGAAAAAGTCCCATATCAATATCTCTTAAAGTTTTCAAGAAGTCGTCGCTACAATCTTATTTTTTTTAAATCTATTTTTAGCCGTGGCGGCCATCTTGATTTTCCGGTCAACCTGAAATTTTGCTAGGATCAATAAGACATCAAGAGCAACATTCCTGTGAAGTTTTATGAAAATCCGTCAAGTAGTTTCAGAGGAGTAGTCGCTACAAGTTTTCATTATATAACTCTATGTAAACAAAGATGGCCACTGGCAGCCATGTTTAACGTCGAATCAAAACGATTTTCGACAAGGACCAACATCATGTCATGCTGATCATTTTAGAAAAAGTCCCATGTCAATATCACTTATAGTTTTCAAGAAGTAGTCGCTACAAACTTGTATTTTGAAAATCTATTTTTAGCCATGGCGGCCATCTTGAATTTCCGGCCGACCTGAAATTTTGCTAGGATCAATGAGACATCAAGAGCAACATTTCAGTGAAGTTTCATGAAAATCCGTCAAGTAGTTTCAGAGGAGTAGTCGCTACAAGTTTTCATTATATAACTCAATGTAAACAAAGATGGCCACTGGCAGCCATGTTTAATTTCGAATCAAAATAATGTTCGACTCGGATAACCATCATGTCATGCTGATCATTTTAGAAAAAGTCCCATATCAATATCACTTATAGTTTTCAAGAAGTAGTCGCTACAAACTTATTTTTTAAAAATCTATTTTTAACTGTGGCAGCCATCTTGAATTTCTGGCCGATCTGAAATTTTGCTAGGATCAATTAGACATTAAGAGCAACATTCCTGTAAAGTTTCATGAAAATCCGCCAAGTAGTTTCAGAGGAGTAGTCGCTACAAGTTTTTACTATATAACTCTATGTAAACAAAGATGGCCACTGGCAGCCACGTTTAACGTCGAATCAAAACGATTTTTGATAAGGACCAACATCATGTCATGCTGATCATTTTAGAAAAAGTCCCATATCAATATCACTTATAGTTTTCAAGAAGTAGTCGCTACAAACTTGTATTTTGAAAATTTATTTTTAGCCGTGGCGGCCATCTTGAATTTCCGACCGACCTGAAATTTTGCTAGGATCATTTAGACATCAAGAGCAACATTCCTGTGAAGTTTCATGAAAATCCGTCAAGTAGTTTCAGAGGAGTAGTCGCTACAAGTTTTCATATATAACTCTATGTAAACAAAGATGGCCGCTGGCAGCCATGTTTAACGTCAAATCAAAACGATTTTCGACAAGGACCAACATCAAGTCATGCTGATCATTTTAGAAAACGTCCCATATCAATATCACTTATAGTTTTCAAGAAGTAGTCGCTACAAACTTGAATTTAAAAAATCTATTTTTAGCTTTGGCGGCCATCTTGAATTTCACATCAACATGAATTTTTGCTAGGATCAACTAGACTTCATGGGCAACATTTCTGTAAAGTTTAATGAATATCCATCCAGTAGTTTCAGAGGAGTAGTCGCTACAAATAAAAGTTAACGGACGGACGGACGGACAGACGGACAGACGGACGGACGGACGGACAGACGGACGACGGACGCCGCACCACGGCATAAGCTCTGCTGATCTCTGATCAGTAGAGCTAAAAACAGTCATCGAACCAGGAAAACTAAGCAAATATAACAAAAAGGTAAAATTGGTATAAACGATGTCAGATGAAAGTGCGGTATAAGTTTGGTTGCTGTACCTGTAATCTGGTAATAGTTAATGACAAATTAAGCAAATGCGAAAACTTAACCGTATGCCGCAGATGATGCTCAGGTGGTGACGATAGCTCTATTTTCCGTACAAAAAATAGAGCTAACAAGAAAAGATATAACGTAAACGTTATATGCGGACAGTTCTATGCGAGTGATTTTTTGAAGAGGGTAGTTTTGCATATGCAATCCAAAGGTTCCAAGCTACCTACCCATGAAGTTTCATTCCAATATCTCATTCCTAACTAAAGCAAAATATATAGAGTTTAATAACCAGTGTTTTTGTGATACGGGAAATATCTCCCGAGGTAGGGAAATAGCCCCGATATAAGAACGAGTTTGGAGCATAAGTACTTATATCGGGGCCATTTCTCTACAGAGGGAGATATTTTCAATATCTCAAAAACACTGGTTATTAAACTATATATTACATAATTTAAAATGATATTTTATTAATATTTCTAATGATTCACGCCTTTTTAAACCAGTTCGCACGAGAATGCCAAGACGACGTTACGTCATACAAACAAAACAAGTGGAACCGGAACTCTTCGTTAATTTCCGTAATCATTATTTCCTAGCGGCGGAATCTCACGAAGACGTCTGTTAAACAATCGGAACGTCATTTTGCATTCCCGCCACTGACGGAAAAGGCCGAGCAATGTTCCGTACTGGGAAATATCTCCCACTAGCATTTTTGAGAACTAGTTTTATGGCAAATTACTGGTAGAACGTGAAAACAACATGATTATTGCTTTATTATGTATAATTGTATATAGCAACAACTATTTCGAAAGTTTTTTAGTGATTCATGATGTCAGTGATTTATTATTAATGATAAGACGAATTTAAGAAACATGTTTAGACACCACTGGATTGTTATTGTTGGAATATAGCATATATAGAAATCTTGTTATTAGTTTATATCTCCTGTATTTAAGATCGGATTCGATCAAAACTTTCATAGATTGTAGAGATAAACGTCTAGTTATGCAAGCACAGAAAGGGAGAGGGGAATTCCGGATCTGAGCGCTATACCAAGATGCAAACATGGCATGAACAACTCGCGTCGGGCACTATTTTATCACCTTTTCTATTCATTTTTCCTTCTCTTTGTGGCATGGAATGTCATCTTATTCAGATTTGTCCATTACACAAACCCCGCCACATTCAGAGCTTTCATTAATAACAGTGACCTTGGCCTTGACCCCAAATGCAATCCCAAACTTGCTTTTCATATAAGCTAGGTACACATCAAGTTTCAGGCTAATATATCATTTCTAACTAAAGTTATTGAGCAGAAACCATTTTTCTATGTTAAGTAATACCTGAATGTATCCAAATTTCTACTTCCACACAACAAAATAGCGGACAATTCCTTCTTTTCAAGAAACCCGTAAACGTTCGGTAAACCTCGTCTATTTACTTAAAAGATTTCCGGACCAATACGATAAATTGTTTTTGTAACTACTACTATATATAGATTAAAACCGTATATTCCATAAAAAAATGTGAGACTGCTTCGGTAATTTCCGTGAATCACTTTTGTACTATATAATGATTAAAACCTAGTACATTTCCGTAAAAAACGAGAGACTGGTTCGCTAATTTCCGTAAATCGTCAAAACAATGAATATACCATGGACTATGCATCTGTCCAGAAAAAACATGTTTAACTGTTTGTGGCTAAATTGGAAAGTATTGGTTTTCACACATGGTATAACACTCAAAATGTTTTATTGTTTATTATAAAAATGTGTTCCAAACAATTACTTCACATGCAAACATATACCACTTAAATATAGCCAGATCAACTATTATACCAATTAAGATCAACGGTTTAAACAGTCATGTTTTTACCAGTTAATATATAGAGTTTAATACCCAGTGTTTTTGAGATACGGGAAATATCTCCCGATGTAGAGAAATGGCCCCGATATAAGAACTAGTGGCGGAATCTGACGAAAAAACGTTCCCGCCACAGACGGAAAAGGCCGAGCAATGTTCCGTACTGTGAATAGAGCAAACGAGTAGATATAGCTTTTCTATTCCCAGTATTTCCTATACAAATCACAGACAAATATGTAATATATGGACATTTTGAAAAATAAGTTGTTTTCAAGCATATCTTTAAGCCATTCAGTGAAGCAAAACCAACACTCTCACAGTGATAAAAATCTATTTTATTATATAATAGCACTTCTTAAACCAAAAACTAACTGCGGCATGACCTATTGTTAGAAAGTCCGCCTAGCATGATGATGAGGGAGGTCCTGGGTTGAATCTTTGACTGGGTCATACCAAAGACTTCACAAAAATGGTAGCTCCCTTGCTTAACACTCAGCATATCAAGCATATCAAGCCTTTAGTTCTAGGTCTGGATGGACCTATGTCAGTATAATGTGACTGTGTGGGGTATCATGCCATGCGTCTATGGCATGCTATTTCAGTGAAGCAGCTCACTGCTACAAGGAGACACCATTATAATATGAGACTCAAAGATTGTTAAAGTCATGTTAAACAACACATACTTAAACCAAAACTAACAATATGCTAGAACATTATCTGTAAGTGAAACTCTTAAAAACTTAAATGTTACTAGAAATATTAGCAATACTGGACATACACTCCAAATACTGGACATACACTCTCAATACTGGACATACACTCCCAATACTGGACATACACTCCCAATACTGGACATACACTCCCAATGGAAGACAGACTGACTGGTAGTCTGCTTCAACTACACATGCCACGCAATAACCAGTCAATATGCATTCTGGTATCGCACTAATTAAGCACCCCTGTCTATAAGGTCTTGCAGAGATTTTGCCGTCTGTTCCTTCTTGCTCTGTTTCTTTGCTTTCTTCTTTTCCAGTTTCTCTTCCATTTTTTTCATCATTTTAAATTCTTTGAACTTGCCGTCTCTTTCAGTAGCATTATATCCGTAAATTTCCCTGAATTCAGTTAACAGCTGGTCAGTCTTATCACTTTGTTTTTGTTCCATTCCGACTGACATTTTCTGTTTTTCGTGATATTGACGTATAAGCTCATCCATCTTTGACATACTTTTTTCTATTTTTTCATCCCTAAAATAAAGAAGAAATGAGAAGATTACTGATAGCACCACAAACACATTGGCAAGACAAATGGAATACATGTTGGCAAGACACAGTCATCAGGGTGGCAAGACAAAGTCATTAGAACAAGGATTACATTTTGCAAGACATAGCCATCAGAATGAGGATTACATGTTGGCAAGACATAGTCATTAGAACATGGATTATCATTACCTGTTGGCAAGACATAGTCATCCGAACAAGGATTACATTTTGGCAAGACATAGTCATCAGAACAAGGATTACATGTTGGCAAGACATATTCATCAAAACAAGTATTACATGTTGGCAAGACATAGGCAACAGAACAAAGATTACATGTTAGTAAGACAGTCAACAGAACAAGGAATTAATATAATAATATATATTTTTTTTTTATTTGGCAAAATGTTTTCTCTTGCTCAGTACATCTATAGGCAAGTCTGTAAAATATTCTTTCTAGAGGATTTTTTTTTTCCATATACCAAAGGCACCTCTGTGAACCAACCTGATTGTCTAAACCATCGCCAATAATGGACATCAACATATCTTCACAACTTAGGTTACTATCTTTTCTCGGAAAATACACCAGAGCTCATCAAATGCATTCTTAAAAACAAAATCTTTCTGGGTGGCATGCCCCACAACCCCTCAGTACCATAGGGCTTGCACATTGTCTGTAGTTCAGAGTTCAACGCCACTGCGTAGGAGTCTGGGAAGTTCATCCTATTTCTAATACCTATAGAACAGACTCCTACTGTGTTCACATACGCAGAGGATAAATTGCAGTACATGGAACAGCTGACAAAGAAATGAGCAATAAAAAAGCAAAGCAAAGTGACCTAGATTTTGAAGTGACCAACAAATAAACATTTTACTGCTTAATTTACGTAAACCCTCATTAATAGTTTAAGAGAAACATTTGTTTGGCCCAGAAACTGCCATGCCAGACACTGTAGATCAATAGATAGATAGACTTATACCTTTGCCTTGCTTCTTCAGCATCCGTGGCCTTCCTGTCTTGAATCTTTTTCATAACTTCGTGAAATGTTGGTTCATACTCTCTCTCTTCATGTACAAGACTCTCAAGTTCTGTGTGACTGGGCCACAGTATTCCTGGGTTTAAGTCTATATTGAATAGAAGTGTAAATCTATAACAATAAACAACAACTACAGATGTTCTATCCATAAACAATTATAATACTCATGTAGAAAATACTGTTGCTATAGTTACATGACTGTTTGTTTGAATGGTGATGTCATTTTCAGCACATTTTATTCTAAATATGATGGCCCAATTTAAGTGGTGGAGGCAGACCACCCACTTATTCCTGGGTTGAACCAGTACTGTAAAGCTCCCACCATCCTTATGAAAAAACACTTTACAAGTCTAGCTCCCAGTGGAATTCAGACGAGGCCTGCCAAATCTCCCGATAAAATCCGAATTCTCTGGATTTTTCATTTGCTCTCTGGATCTCCAGATTTAAGTGTACAATCTCCAGATTTTTCATCAAATCCGATTTTTGAAAACATGACCATGATTTAATAGTATATTGACACAGTTTATCAGTCCTGTTACACTCCCTAGTCAGCGATGCAAACAGAGTATTTGTGTTAAAACAATGGGGATCATATATTATAACAATCAGAATATACAATTTACATCTTAGGACATAATTAGGTTCTTCAGTGTCAGGCATAACAACATGTGCAATAGCAGCAATATATCTCTGGCTTCTTTAATTGGTCAACCTAATTGAAATAGCAAGTGTGAGGAGCTACTGACTCCTAAAACAGCTGATTATAATTTGTTTAAAAGTTATGAAGATTTTGTATAATATTTGCATTTAGCAAGGAATATTATGTCCATGTTCATGAAAAAAAAAACAGTTGTGGTATAAATTAAACTTAGTCTTTCTAATCGAACTACTGGTACAAAGTCCTCCCTGAAACAATATACTAAGTAACTTACAAACTTACAGGTCCAAGACCACACAAAAGCTTAAAAAAAGCTTCTTGAAGCCCTTCCAATATTTTTCTCCTTTTTATCCCTAGTTTTTTTCCATTGGTACAGTATGTAGCAGTTGGGGTTAAATTTTATCTCGGGGGACTTCAAGTGTTTGTTCAACCTACTCTTGAAGCTATTTATACGTGTTCTTACTACATGGTTTTGCAAACTATTCCAAGTATCTACTTAGTAACTATCCTGTTTCCAAAGCAGTGTTTTTTTTTATCTCTAAACTACTTTGTCCTTTGAAATGTTTAAGACTATTTCCCCTAGTTGTAATACATGTAATTGTAGGTTTTTTTCCACTATTTTTGTCATATCCTTGCAGGATCTTGAAAACTTGAATCATGCCTGTTCTCGTTCTCCTGTATTCTAAGGATGGGTGGCCAAGATGTAATAACCTCTCTTTATATGATAAATGACTTATATTTCTTATCAACTGTGTAGCACGGTGATGTATATGTTTGGATGCTGAAGTATGCTAACCCAATGCATAAATATCAGTAATTTAAATTTGCACTTAAAAAAGCGAAGTGCGAAAATCAAGTTTCGTGCTAAAATTCCCATTTGAAAATGTTCTTCGTATGCATTAAATATTCAATTTAAAAAATCTCAGGAGTTTGTGTTTAAAAATGTTGGCAGCCCTGTCACCATGGTCACACTCACAGTGGCGAGAGGCATTATTTTTTTCAAACACAGCAGCTTTACCTTTCGACCATAGATATGCTCATGACTGACAATGTATTTGAAGCTGTGATGGTTTAGGGATAAATGATTCATAGATTAATGGAATGTGGACGTGCATTGTATGTAACCCCACGATGACACGATACACTTGCACTGCCATTTATCACATTAAATTCACAGTTTGTACGAAGAGTGCAGCGAAAATTAAGTAAAATTGCCAATTCCTAACATTAAAATATTTCCTACTGATGTTTACTTTCAGTTTTACTCAAAGACGTGATCCGATTGAATGATATTTTAACGTACGTAATCAAAAATTCATCCAATCAGGTCACTTCTTTGAGTACAGCCGGAAGTAAACATCAGTAGGAAATATTACTTGGTGTCAGCAAAGAGCAAAACCATGTGCTATACTGGTGTCCAAGCAGTTTTCCGCACATTCATAGACTTTTAATGAAATCATATTTTAAATAGATGTAGCTTAAAAATAATAGATGCAACCACCATACGAAGGCTTATAAATCCTTATATACGCAATATACGATGACATTTAAGTTGATTTCGGGAAACCCATCTTGACACGTAACTTCATATAAGTACTGTGTAAAATGCGGATTCTTCGTCACCAATCTGAATAGTTTTCGTGATCTTAAATACAATGACACTTATTTCATTTTAATTTGTTTTTCACTCATAACATTTTATGAAACAAAGTTAGTAATGTTCTCTAACTCCCCTGCATTAATTATTTACAGGTTGCTTCCCTTTGAATTGACCCATATTCTAATAAAACATATGTTTTTGATTTATTGACACGTCAATGTAAATAGACTATTCCATTTGATGCAGGAGCAAGCGTACCATTACATAAGCGTACCAGCGTATAAGCGTACCATTTTAGAAACAAGCGTCCCATGTATAGAATATATAGTGGTAACAAAGGTGCTAATTTGTTTGTTGTTTGCAGTGCGACTTGATGATTATAATGGTGATAATTGCATGGTGAGATCATTTTTATAAGGGAATATGAATAATTTATCACACGCTTGTTTTATTTTTTAGTAGTTTTATTTAATTAATATATACACAACAAATAAAGATATAGAAGACAAATGTAAAGTTTAACGTACAAGACGCTTTACATTCAAGACAGAAATGAAAGTTACCTACTGTTATGCAACAAAATTCATTAAAAATCATTTTGTAGACTCCAACATGATAATTATTGAACAACTGCTAATTGGATCTTGATGAAGATGTATTTATCCTTAATAATAAGTATTCAGACATGAATAAACACTGCACATTTGGCAACTATTTCAATTCATTAACAATTGATCTTGGTAACTGATTTAGGTTACAAATGGTTACTAGGGAAAAGTAACTGCTACTCTAAACCAAAGGGAGATAATCATTTGGCATTTTAATAACTTTCAGCAGTTATAAAACTTATAACTGTTTAAGGTTAGAGCTCTGACTGTTTGAAGATATAATTTATTTTATACACATTAACAATGACACAAACAGGAGAAACCAATATAGTTGACGTCATGTTCTACATGAAATCGCCGAACTGATGTTGTTGTAGCTGCCATCTAGTTGTCTTCTTATTTTAAAGATCATTAACCGAGTGAAGTGGATGCTTAAATGTACCATAAATAATGAGAATATAGTCATGTATACACATCATGCACATGCAATATTTACTCTTTTTTTTCATCATTTACCTCGGCATTCACTTAAATATCAATATATTATCAATAAATTAATAATTTCACTGCTTATTATCAATGATTCATTATATTTTATGTTCGATACACTACATAATTGATATACCAATGAATCACTATATATCTATATATGTGGTACGCTTGCTCCCGGTACGCGTGTGCAATGGTACGCTTGCTCCATCATTCATTCCATTATATTTATGATGCAATATGTACATCTGGAATTAAAATTTCGCTAAAAACATGTGTTTAAAATGAATATCAAGAAAACTGTTAGGCGCCAAAAACTGCTTGGACACTAGTATAGATCATAGGAGTGTATCATATTTTCTCTTTTCTTTTTATAATATTTGCAGCTCAAGTGCCAGTGGCTCCATACATGACTCTAATCCGAGCCTTCTCTGACCTTACCAGCCATTTTTTACTATTTTTGATATTTCAGCTGGTTGTGTATAAAGCCGCAAAAAAAGAAAAGAAAAAAAGAAGGCTTTTAGGGTCAGAGATGGCTCTGATTAACACAACTCATGTTAGCTATGGCTCAGGTGAGCTATCAAGTATCCTAATGTAAGTATCCTACCAGAAGATTTGCCAACTTCGGCATACAGTCTCCTATAAAAGGATCTCGCCTTGAAAAACTTGGCACCATTATTCTCGGGCAAGATGGGCATCTTTCCTTGAAACCTCCTTTTCTGCCATTTAGTCATGTTAGTAACGTCACGTAATTTCGCAACTTCTGTCTCAAAATCATCATTTGCATCCTGTGTGCTTTGGGTAGTGCTTTCGATTCCATCTTTGTCAGTGTTTGTTGAAAATCGAACCCACTGTAATGTTCCTCTAAACAATGATCTTGAATTAAGAAACGTTAGACAGTTTCTTCTGCATATTGTCACACATTTCATGGGCGCAGCCATTTTTTTACAACTTTGACAGTTGTACCAATCAGATAGTTGTTTACATTGTCGGGCACAGCACATCAGCCAATGGGAATTTGTTTAAGATGAACAGTATTGACACGTAGTCAGCGTTCCCCAGTTTACAAAAGTCTGTGTCACGTAGATGCTCATTCATTTGATTTTATTTGAAAGAGATAGAGAATCAAACGCGTCTAGGATATACAGATTTTATAAAAGAGAGCCCAGTCAGACCTTCAGAAAAAGTTGACAACATGGCAGACACTGCAACAGATTTGCCGGTTCTAAATGAAACTTTAAATGCTACAGCTGAAAATGTTACAGCTAAAATTCCATCAACTCCAGAGGGGATGGCCGTAGCATACAGTAGCCTTGTTATCATGGCTCTGATACCCATTTTCCTTGGTTCATTCCGCTCTGTGAAGTACCATAAGGCACAAAAGGTAAACCATTATAAATTATTACCATTAGTCGGGCATTACCATACAATTTATAATTTATTTATTATATGCAGGAGCAAATGCACACCACCCCGAATGAGCATACGGAGGGATCGGTGCAAGACATGTTTAAGCCATATGTATATCAAGTCAATTTTGGAGTGTCTTGCGCAGGCTCTTTTATACTTGGGTATCATTTATTGATTGAATAATTTGGATTTTATAGTCGCACCAACAGCTAAGGTCTTATGGTGACTTTCCAGCTTCTACTGGTGGAGGAAGACCCCAGATGCCGTTCCGGGCAATTTTCGTGCACGGGTGGGAACCTGGGTAGAACCACCGACGTTCCGCAAGCCAGCTGGATAGCTTCCTCACATAAAGATTTCTAGTCATTTATAATGATACATTGAAATCTGCTGTTTTTACTTAAATGTAACCCATATGTTATCTTAATTGCTTTCGTATGATTTTGAATTCCTTTTTGTTCATTGTCATGTTCACATTCTTACGAATATTACAACAATAAAATATTCTATTCTATTCTTATAATTTAACTCGATGAAGGCTACATTTTCTCTTCTTTTTACAACCGTCAAATTTTGTTTGAATCTACAGCCATATTCAGGGATCACTCTAGGCTGCGAATTAACAAAACTATATATCTTTATGTAGGTATTCTAGGGTAGTGCTAGGATTTTAAATCCTATCGCCAAATCTGTTTGTCGAGATATTTTGGAACTTTAATTGAAAGTGATAAAACCTCGCGTTTGCATACACATCAAAAGTAAGTTAAAAGAGTATGCTTTAATATTAACCTGTAGCGTATCAATATTTATATCATGTGCATGCTGCATTCTGCTTATTTAGTGCTTATAATTTGCTGCACAATATTCAAAACTTTTAAAAATTGTATTTAAGTTAATGCATATTGGAGCCTGTGACTCAGCCTCTGGCTGTTTCCTGTTAACAGGGGTTCCAAAAAAGCTAAAAAGATCGCGTTGCATTGTGAGACAAAATTCAGAAATGCTACATACACCACGACTATCATGCATAGAATAAGTAATAAAAGCCACTTCATTCTTAAGTTGTACCAATATTTTGAGTAATCGCACCTTTTGTATTGACTGTTGTTTCATGTTGATTGAACAATCAAACTTAAAATTGTCACGATTTACTGACAGCCGATCAAACACGTTCCCACATTGTTCCAGTTTACGCGACTGTGTGTACAACTAATTAGTGATTACCAGTGATTGTGAAGTTCAAAAAGACCATCGGCCTTTAAACAGAGCATCTCGGGCTGATTAATTTTTAAACAAACAGCATCACAATTCATGCACATTCTGTTTTGATCAGCCATTTTGGCGGTAAGAGGGCGCAGTTTGTAGCGACTACTTCTTGAAAACTATAAGTGATATTGATATGGGACTTTTTCTAAAATGATCAGCATGACATGGTGTTGATCCTTGTCAAAAATTATTTTGATTCGACGTTAAACACGGCTGCCAGTGGCCATCTTTGGTTACATAGAGTTATATAATGAAAACTTTGTAGCGACTACTCCTCTGAAACTCCTTGACGGATTTTCATGAAACTTCACAGGAATGTTGCTCTTAATGTCTAATTGATTCTAGGTGGCCGCAACGGTTAAAAATAGATTTTCAAAAAACAAGTCTGTAGCGACTACTTCCTGAAATCAAAATCAATCAGTAGAGCTTCAAGGTCATTGACCTCTTGTTTATATACATATTAATGAACATACGCAATTTATGTGGAAAAACTAACGGATGCCGCGAGTTTTAAACAAATTAAGATTACCGTGTGTCCCTTTAAGGATATATCTACCTATAGTAGTTTCTCCTAATTAATATTGTGTATGGAACGCCAAATTAACATAAACTCAATTAATTGAACCTCTGTAAGTGTTCATTTATTTGAAGGGAAGTCTAATTCAATTGAAGAGAGAGAGAGGTTCAATGCAATTGAAGAGAGGTCTAATTTAGTATTGGAATTGAAACTCTCTTCAATTGAATTATACCTCTCTTCAGATTTTTGTGTGCCTATTAATATATTAATTAATATAAATAGGAATTGTGTATAACAATTTATATTGAATTGAATTGAATGTTGTTTAACGGCTCATCAACATAGTATAGGTTATTTAGAGCCGCCCCAGAGAGAGGGGAAGGATACATAGGAATCCGGGAACCGTGCCCTACTGTTATTATGTATTGCATGTTTAAAGATACTTAATTATATGTTGTTTTTCAGGATGCTGGAGAGAAGCCTGAGACGATGACAAGCAAAGATGCGGCCATGTTTCCCATCATTGCCAGTTGCACATTGTTTGGCATATACCTCGTGTTTCAGGTAAGATTACAGTGCAACTGTGAAGAAGCCGTAAATTTATTGATAACCTTTTTCGTATGAAATTCAACTGATTATTTTGAAACCTTTTTAATTCCTGAAAAATAATGCTAAATAAAAATAAAAAAACATAGTTTGACTGGTCATTTTGTGTTTCTTATTCGTGCCACTGAATTCATATAAACTGTTGTCTTATTTCAGATATTCTCTAAAGAATACATCAACATGCTGTTAGCTGTATACTTCTTCTTCTTGGGTGTGTTGGCTTTGGCACATATTGCCAGGTAAGGTTGATAAAATGGCAGACTGAGATGCTGATATTAATATTAATTGGCATTAGAATATGTCTTCAAGTGTCTAGAAAGTTATTTCATTCAGTGAGTGAAATCTTTTTCTGTCCATTGATATTGTTTTATTTTGTGTGTGTTGCTATTACTTTTTATAATGCAACATTATAAGTGTGGTATGGTTTGTCCGTGTGGGCTATATAGGTATCACATTGTCCATAACGTCCCGTAACACATTTTTGTCCTGTCTCGTCCCGTAACACATTTTTAATACTTGTATCTCTCAAACACTTTTGAATGTGTTGTTCCCAAATTTCATTTACTCATAACAACTGATGGCCGAGGCCTTTGATTGACTTAGAATTTTCCACTCTCATATTGTATAATATTTTTTTCAAACATTCTAATTGATTGTTCCCAAACTTCTTGTACAAATAACAACTGATGATCTTATGTCACTGTACATCACCCATCATTGATTGCCTAATTTATTACAGAATTATGGCCCTTTGTTTGACTTAACATTTTCCACTCTAATATTGTATAATGACCTGGTAACATTTCTTCTCAAACATTTTCTAATTGATTTTCCTAATTTATTTCAGAATTATGGCCCTTTCTTTGACTTAGAAATTTCCACTCAAATATTGTCTAATGCCCTGTTAACATATTTTTTCTCAAACATTTTTGAATTGATCGTTCTCAAACTTCATGTACACATAACAATTGATGACCTTATGTCCTTCTATATCACACCTTGTTGATGCCTAATTAGTCCCCCACCGGTCCCAGGGCTTTTTTACCTTATATAACAGAGGCCTGTTAAGGGCCTCTTCCCAACAGAAAATTGGACTGTTTTTTCCCAACTGTGGCAGAAATATTTCCCAATCGGAAAACAGCAGTCTCTCAGAATTTGAGAAAAAGCATGAATTCTGCATTGTGTTTTTGTCTGCTAAGTAAATTCCGACTTGGAAAAGTTAATAATTATGGTAAATAATGGATGACAATATAAATAAAGTATATTAATGTCATATTTACTTAATTTATGAAACCTTGTATTTTTCCCAAAATGAGAAATAAGCGCGTTCTTTTTTCCCAAAATGGACAGGCCTGGGCCTCTTCCCAATTTTGTGGAAAAAAGCCCTGGGTCCTGGTGGGGACTATAGGTTTGCACCCTGTCCGTCCGTCCTTCCGAAATGCTTGTCCGGGCCATATTTTCAATACTATAAGACTTTGAGATACCAAACTTGGTATGTGGATACATTTTGGGATAGTGGTGTGACGCATACCAAAAAAAGGTCACTGTTACCTTGAACTGTGACCTCTGTCATGGAAAATGCTTGTCTGGACCGTTTTTTCAATACTATAACACTTAGAGATACCAAACTTGGTATGCGAATTCATTTTGGGATAGCGGTGTGTCTCGTACCAAAATAAGGTCATTGTGACCTCATAGAAAATGCTTGTCCGGACCGTTTTTTCAATACTATAACACTTAGAGATACCAAACTTAGAGATACCAAACTTCTTGGGATAGCGGTTTGTCGCGTACCAAAATAAGGTCATTGTGACCTTGACCTGTGACCTCTGTCATAGAAATTGCTCGTCCGGTCCTTATTTTCAATACTATAATACTTAGAGATACCAAACTTGGTATGTGGATACATTTTGGGATAGCGGTGTGTTCGCGTACCAAAATAAGGTCATTGTGACCTTAACCTTGATCTTTGACCTCCATCATAGAAAATGTTTGTCTGGGCCGGTGGGGACTATGGATTGCCCTGCAATTCTTGATGCTCTTGTTTATTACAGAATGGCTCTTTATTTGACTTAGAATGTTCCACTCTATTATGAACTTTATGTGGCTTTCACTTTAAAACTTTTCGTGGATTGTTATTACAATTGAAATACAGTTCACACATGATGATAGTGTCATCAACAGTTTTTCGATTCTGCATCATTTTTTTACAGAATTATGGATCTTTGTTTTACTTAGAATTTTGTTCACATTAAAAAACTAATAGATATTTTAGACATTTTTCCAATCTTCATCGGCTATAGCAAAAAAAGCTGGGGTATTTATCACCTTCAGTGGTAATTCTAGTTAGGGGTCAGTAGGTCAAGGACGAAGGCCACAGTGAGTTGATCATGACAAACACTTTTCCTGTTGTTATTCATGAACCATATGACCTACGATCTTGAAACTTACACAAGTACTAATCTTGGTTAGACAGTCCCTACATAATGTTGGGCTTATAGGTCGAAGTCAAGGTGTTTTGGAACAACTCCTGAAAAAACACTTTCCTTGCTGTAATTTGTAATCTGTTTGACCTTCACTCTTGAAACTTGATTCATATAGTACCCATAGTGAAATGACAAGACGTAATAATTTTGGAGTTTGTTGGTCATGGTGACCTGATCATGAAAAGCAAAATCTGCTGTTATTTATTAATTATACACCCACCATCTTGAAACTTAACAAATAATGCTCTTGGTAGAAAACAACCTCTATAGATGTTTGGGTTGTAGGTCACCGTGAACCGGTCATGAAAAAGTGTTTTCATCACTCTTAATATGATCTTGAAATTATTTACAAATAGTACTTCAGGCTTGGTATGACAAGACTCCTATTGATTTAGAGATTGGTAGGTCAAAGGTCAACGTAAACCCGATCATAATAAGGATATAATAAGAAACACTTTTTTGCGTTGTTACTTGTTAACAGTTGGGACATATAATAGTGAAACAGTAAGTCAAGGTCACTGATCAATTTTGGTATCAGAGTAACTTGTTATCCGTGTTACCTACAATTATCACATTCAGGTTTTGTGCCATTTTCTTATCTTTTGTTGGTGTCGACAGTGTTCAAAATTAATAAGCAAAGAGGCGTATAATGCCCTGTTAGGTGGCGCTCATGTTAAATATATTTAAATCCATTTGAGGTGTTGTACAAATAGTACTGCCTTTTTTGAGTTGATATATTTGGCAACAGTTATAGGTTCAGTATTTAAATTAAAAGTAAAATTGTATTGTGGCAGTGAACAATCAGTGAGGATACTAGCTGAATTTATTACGCTTCGAAAGTCAAATTTGTATAATATATATTTTGTGTTTCAGCCCCATACTTCACCCCCTGATCCCGCCATTGTTTCCAAACCAGGAGTATCACTTGATATTCACAGAGGGTCCAGGAGAGAGTAAATCAGGCAAGTTATTGCAGCTGGTATTGCTTCATAAATTCTAGCCCTGATAATTATGTGGGTTTGGGGTAGCATTACATGTTAAGGTCACAGCATAATAAAATGCATAAAACAATACATTCATTATATACTGATATAATAAGATTTGTATTCTGAAAATAAGACAGATTTTAGTTAGCTTATGTAAAATGATGATTTAATTTAATTATAAAAAAACTATGATCACCATTGGAGTGTTGTCCTTAAATTTCAGAAGTAGCCTTTAAAAGTCCTTAAATCCACTCCAGCCTTAAAAAGTCCTTACACTCTGACAAAATGTCATTAAAGGTCCTTGAATTTCATAATCAGTCGAATAATTATACAAGAGGACTAACATCTGACCTAGTTTAAAAAAAATCGTGGAATAAAAAATCTGCTTTATTTTAATCATTGCCGGTAATAAAGTAATTGTTAACCGGGCCTTAAAAATGGGTTATTAGGGCCTTAAAAGTCCTTAAATTTCATAATGATAATTCTGTATGAACCATGTAAAGCAATAACAAAACATTAAACAACATTAGAATCTTGGATCAAGGTCACCAGTCTTTCAAGCATATGGCACATTGACCTACGTTTTATGCCTCATGCTTCATTGACCTACTTTTTATGCTACAGTGAGTGTTATTTCAGGTTACGTTTTTGTATCAGCTCACAAAATATTGTTACAACAGCAGTGCCACCAATATAAACTTCAGGACTATGTGACACGGTCGTCAAACTTTCCTGCATAGAAACACATCAGTACCATCATGATTGACCTTGACCTACTTCAATTAGTTGAATTCTTTGTTAGTTCATTGCTAAACGTTTATGATTTGATTTTAGAACTGGCCAACTGGAAATTTGACAGGAAAGACCTGCTTGTGATCTTCCTGTGTGGAGGTATTGGGCTGTGGTATCTCATCAAAAAGGTCAGTGTAATAATAAATAATAAATTGTGTATTATTTGGCTATTTTTAGCTCTACTGGCCATAGGCCAGGCGAACTTATGGGATGACTTTTCGTCCGTTGTCTGTCTGTCCGTCCGTCTGTTAGCAATTTTGTAAACTCGACATCTCCTCCGAAACCGCTTGAAGGATTTTCATCACAATGTTCCTTGGGAGCGCCCCTCTCAGATTTGTGTTTTTCATGGCTGCCAGTTATCCAAGATGGCCGCCATGGCTAAAACTAGGTAAAATTTAAGGAATTTTCAAACGACATCTCTGAAACCACTTATTCCATGATTGTGAAATACCATAAACATGTTCTTTGTGTTGGCCTCTATCAAGTTTGTGTTTTTCGTTATCGTCGAATAATCAAACTGGCCGCCACAGCGACTCAAAGTTTACATAGAGTTATGTAGGAAAACGTTAAAATGACATTTTCTCTGAAACCGCTTGAATGATTTTGATGAAACTTAATCACAATGATTTTGGGTTAGTCCCCATCAGATTTGTGTTTTTGGGGCCTCCAGTCATCCATGACGGCCACCATGGCTAAACTTAGGTCAAATTTAAGGACATTTTATCAAACGACTTATTACCTCTTATTCCATTCTAGTTAAATATCATATACATGTTCCTGTTGTTGGCCTCTATCAAGTGTGTTTATCGTTGTCTTCAAATATTCAAAATGGCCACCACGATAACCCAAAGTTTACATAGAGTTATATATAGGAAACATGTTTCTTGGGTTGGCCGCTAACATGTTTATGTTTTCGAATCACATCATACCATTAGAGCGTCCACAGGCCCAATTCGGCCTCTTGTTCTTGATAACTTTTATACAAATAAACAGAAAGTTAAAGAAAATGTTTTGGTATTTTGCCTCATGAGAATTACAACTTTTATGTTGCAGATATCATGCTCAAACTAATTTGGTAACCATGGTAACTACACTAACATTGATTGATTCTTCTATAAGAAGATTTAGCATTATGTATATAACTAATGTCTTGCAGCACTGGATTGCCAATAATCTGTTTGGCTTGGCGTTTGCTATCAATGGTGTTGAGTTCCTGTCCCTGAACAGCATCACCACAGGCTGTATCCTGCTGGGAGGACTCTTTATATATGATGTGTTCTGGGTGTTCGGCACAAATGTCATGGTGACAGTAGCCAAGTCATTCGAAGCTCCAATCAAATGTAAGTGTTTTAAACAGCTAGTCTACTTTAGTTACAGTATAGCATCAGAGTTGTGTCCCAAATTCTTGATTTTCTCTCTGCCCTTTACTCATTGTCCACTCTAAAAGTCAAGCCACATCGGCATTAGCTGAAATTATATAAATGCTTATTTGAACGTGAAATAAGCTAAAAATGAAGTTCAGTAGATTGTTCGTCTCTTTCAGTGTAAGTTAAAAGTCGAACGAGTTGGTTAAAAAATATGTATGATTAATAATCTTCTTGCTAAGAGAATTTCTCACCAGTAACCTATACTAGCAATGTAAAACAAACAAACAACATTTCCAGCTCTTTTTCAGAACTAAAATAAAAGTGCATTTTTCATCAATTGTACTCCTAGTTGGGGTTGTTAAAAATTATTTTTTTCAAAGTTCATTTGTTGATATCACAAGTACTGAAGTACCAACACTGTTTTATAAATTATTATCCAGATAATACATGACACTCTATTGCAGTGGTGTTCCCTCAAGATCTGTTGGAGAATGGACTGGATGCCAAAAACTTTGCCATGCTGGGTCTGGGTGACATCGTCATACCAGGAATATTTATTGCCCTGCTGCTCAGATTCGACTTGAGGCAAGTCTCTAAAACAAAAATATGTAGTCTGATTGTATGGTACAGATTTACTATTATCTGTGTTCTATTTCTATGTTAATTGATATCAGTGACTTGAATAATTGACTTGCGTTTTAATGTTTGGTACATGTATTAAAGTACAATACTTCTGTTTTTCTCAAAATATTGCCTTTTCAAAAATATTTTTTACAAAATGTATTCTACAGAATTTTGTATTTGCATGTGCTTGAATATCTGAATTGGAAATAATAAATACAATATTTTTATTTGTAGAGAAAAAAAGACGAGTAAAATATACTTCTACGCCAGTTTCCTAGCCTACTTCCTTGGCCTCCTTCTGACAATAGTCATCATGCATGTGTTCAAGCATGCTCAGGTAAGTTCTGTCCACTCATGGCGTATAGCAACCTCATAATGTAAGCAGGGTAATTCTTTAATAAAATAGAAGTTTTAAATTAATCAGAATGTAACACATAGAAAATTTATGCTTGGTTTTATTTTCCCCATCTTTGTTAAAATCTGATTAATAGGAATTTGACAAAATAGTCACATCAAAGTATTATTATTATTATTATTATTTAATACCTCGTACTCATGTTTCAGCCTGCCCTGCTGTACCTGGTACCAGCCTGTATAGGTGCCCCCATATTAGTAGCTCTTGTTAGAGGTGAAATCAAACCTCTGTTCAGGTATTGTTCATATTTATTCTTGCGTCTTTTGTTGATTATTTTTTCAGTAAAAGTTTCATTTCCATTTTCAGTTTCCTATCACCACGCATCATATATTTATGTAGTCAAAAGTAAATAAAATTTGAATTTTCATTCCTGTGGAATAGATGGTGCTATGATATTTCGCAGGTATTTATTTTATTCCTCGGTATGTGTTAGACCAAGAATGCAATAAAAAACAAACTATAAACCACTACTATAAAGTCTTTTTGTTAAAACTAAAACATATAACTTACAGTTACGAAGATAACCCAGAACCAAAACAGACAGATGAGAAAGTAAAGGACGAGGACAAGACAGCAAAGAAGGAAAAATAGGAAACATTCACGGTGCTGGATACAGTTATATCAAATCAAATTTTAAAATTTCATGATATTGTTCAGAAAAATGAAACTGATATTTTTCTGTAGATTTAGTATGCATCTTTTAACTGTCAGATTCCTGTTGGATTTTATCAAATAAACACTCGCATATTAAACAGTTGTGCATCTATTATCTAAAGGTCCAATCTAAAAGATGGTGTAAGGAATATGTTCAGAAAGAATAGTTTTAAATATAGTTTTAATGTTTAGCTCTTATGGGATGACGTCTGTTGTCCGTCCGTTAACTTTTATCTCTTTAAGACGATAGGGCCTTCATTTTTCTTCCAATCTTGACCAAACTTTACCAGATTGTTAATATCAATGAAAGCTCGAACAAATTCGAAAACCAGCCAAATCGGACTAGTAACACCAGAGTTATGGCCCTTGAATTAGTTAAAAATGCTATATTTTGCTTTGTTAAAGACGATAGGGCCTTCATCCGACCTTTACCAAACTTTATCAGATTGTTAATATCAATAAATGCTCGGACAAGTTCGAAAACCAGCCAGATCGGACCAGTAACAGCAGAGTTTGATTTAGTTAAAAATGCTATATTTTCCCTCATTAAGATGATGGGGCCTTCATTTTTCATCCGAACTTTACCAAACATTAAAGATTGTTAATATCAATGAAAGCTCAGACAAGTTTGAATACCAGCCAGATTGCATTTACACCGTATTTACGGCCTTTGATTTTCTGAAATATGCTTTTTTTGGCCTTGTTAACATGATAGGGACTTCATTTTTCATCCGATCTTTATCAAACTTTACCAGATTGTTACTATCAGTAAAAGCTTGGACAAGTTCGAAAACCAACCAAATTTGTTTAGTAACAGCAGAGTTATGGCCCCTGATTTAGGTAAAAGAAATTGTGAAACTTTGCAGGAATGATCAGTACCAAGCATAGTTGCACATATTGTCACCGTGTTCTGGTTGAATGTTTTTCGCAGAGTTATGGCCCTTTAAACGTCTTAAGACACAAGCTTTGTCTTGACTAGTTCTCCTGAACCCGAAAGTTTTTAGGGATGATCAGTTTCAGGTCTAGTTGTGCATATCATCGCCGTGTTCCAGTTGAATAATTTTTTGCAGAGTTATATCCCTTTAAATATTTTAATACGCAAACTTTGTCTGGACTTGTTCTGAACCCCTTGCCAGATTTCAATGGAACTGGACAAGGATGATCAGTATCAAGCCTTGTTGTGCATATCATCGTCACATTCTGGTTGAACAATCTTTGGCAGCGTTATGGCCATTTAAAGGTTTTAATACAAAAACTTTCTCTAGATTAGTCTCTTCTGAACTCCTTGCCAGATTTCAAGGAATCTTGGCAGGGATGATCAATACCATGCCTTGTTGCACCTGTCATTTCCGTGTTCTGGTTGAATGATTTTTGGCCGTTTGAAGGTTTTAATAAACAAACTTTGTCAACTAATTCTCCTGATCCCCTGGCTGGTTTTCAACGAATTTTGACAGGTATGATCATTAACAAGTCTAGTTGCACATTTCATTGCCGTGTTCCAGTTGGATGAATTTTGGCAGAGTTAAGATCCCTTAAAGGTTTTAATACACTAACTTTGTACACACTAGTTCTCCTGAACTTCTGGCCGGATTTCAACGGAAGTTGATATGGATGATCAGTTCCAGGCCTAGTTGCACATATTATCTCCATGTTCCGGTTGAATGATTTTTGACAGAGTTATGGCCCCGTGTACATAAACTTTATCTTTAGCCAGTAGTGCGACCACAGGCCCTCTTGGGCCTTTTGTTTTTGTATTATTAGAAGTTGTTTCCATTGCAAGAACAGTTTGTGTCAATCATACAACATTTTTATTGCTCTCGTTACATATTAAAAATCAGTTCTCAAAACAAACCCTACTCACTTTTTATCTTTTTATTTTAATACTCTTAATTTCTTTTTTATGCCCTGAAGGGCGGCATATAGTAGTCGCACCGTCCGTCAGTCAGTCCGTACAATTGTGTCCGGTCAATAACTCTGGCATTTCTGGACGGATTTTCAAATAACTTGTCACAAGTGCTCACCACAAGACGTGTCCCATGCAAAATCCACATCCGTGGCTCCAAAGTCAAGGTCACACTTAGAGGTCAAAGGTAAAAACCACTTCGATGGCATTTGTCACTTACAGTGACATTTCTTGTTTTACTCTATGAAAAGGGTTACAAACTGGCATCACAATTGATTCACATTGTATAGAATATTGCTATTTTCATATGTTTTATTCATAAATAATCATAATGTATATTGAATCCTGTTCGACCGTACATTTTGTTCAACATTCATCACGTTTATTAATAAATATATATTACTAAAGGTAAAAAGAAACGCAACTTGGGCAATTCTGCTATATAATTTATATACTGCACAGTTAATTCCACATGATATTACAAAGACGTTTGGTAAAAAAAAAGAAAAACGTTGCAGCTAGTTAGAGAAAGGGCACAACTTTGCTGTTGTAAACTTGTTCATCACCGTACACTATGTAACACAATACTCATATATGTTGGAAGTTCCGCTTTGAAAATGTGAGCCATTTCAGTACTGTATTACGTGTAAAGAGATTGCAAAATGTACATCCTTAGTTTACGCACCTGCTTGAGCCAGACACATATTGTATCATTAGAGAAACTTTGAAGGGATAACAGTTGGTGTGTTAGTATTGTTTTCCCGGTATAGCCATTTACCATTCGATTAACAGCAGCATATTATACAAACAATGTATAGTGGTAATTCTCGAATTGCGTTTCTTTTTTTCTTTAGTATAATATTAGGTTTTTTAAAAGATTTCTAGACAATATTATATTTATATATGCATATGGTGGTATTGATAACATACAATTAAGGTGTTTTGACAAGCATTTCTTGCATTAAATTGATAATCATGACTTTTTTTATCTGTATGTTTTCATGTTTCAATAAGTATGTGTTTCGTGCTTGTGTGAATCTCGGGTTCAGTCTTCATTTTAGTCTTTTAAAATATGTATAAAACTTGTAAGATATTACACTATGTAAATATTGAAAGTTGAAAATAATATAATATTTAACAGTATGACAGTTGCCCTTTGTTGTTTAATTGTTAGTTAATAATCAGATTTATGTTTAAAAATAAATATATAATAAAATAACTCAACTGTGCCATGAGATGTTCTATAAGCATATGCATCCAGTATGCCTGATCAACTGCATCCAGTACAACCCTTGTTAGACTGGTTTGTAAAGAGTTTGATGCAATTGTAAAAGTTCTTGGTTCAGTCTGCATACTTTTATCTCTATGTAAATCACTGGAGTTGTGCCACATGCTGGGTGCTCTGTAGAGGCCATTTCATTTCAATGCTCCCAGTATTAGCCTTCTTACAGATTGGGGTTTTCCGCCATCATACATGCATACTTTGTGGCTCATTTGTAATATTTAATGGAGTATATTGAATACACAACAATAATCTAGTCTAATAAATCATATTGGTCACTTTCTTTACCAGGGAGAATAATTCTGACTGATTCTGACTGGTGACCTCCCACAGAGTTGTGGTTGTGTTCATGAACAAACAAGCTCACTTCTGACTGGTGACCTTCCACAGAGTTGTGGTTGTGTTCATGAACAAACAAGCTCAGATCCCTTGCTTTAGGAAGTGACTATATTGTATGAGAGGATATGAACTTTTGTGTCGGATGAAGTTATTGTTTTAGTTTTAATAGATGGATGCTTGTATCAGAAAGTATTTTATTTGTTAAGTTGTGTGTGTGTTCAGTTGTCTTTGTATGAGAGCCTATTTATAAATGACTTGATACAAGTTAATGTCTTTTTATATAAAACTGGAAAAAAAGAAAAACAATTTAGCAACATCAAAAAGTGTAAATATGTTTCTTCTACAACTGGGGGACTTCAACTCTTCAGTCTATAAAAAAAAAAGTTCTGCAAACCAGTAGAACCTTGTCATTTGATAATGGCAAACAATAAGAAATAAAACACTTATTGTTCATATTTTAAAAAAATATTGATAAGGGTTATTGCATTAAAACATACCCAGGACCTGAGGAAGGCAATTCAAGAAACATCTATTGAAATGCAATTTTGCTTCTTTGGGTGTTCTGTTTCAAAACTGCCTTTCTGTGGTGGTCACATGTATGTTTAAATGGAATAGCCCTAAATACATTTTACCAATATAAGTAGTTTTAGCTTTCAGAGTGCTATTTTATGTTCGACATCTGACGAAATACAATCACATCAATAAACTGGTAAATGTACACTTCCATGTTGTGTTTTACTAATATTACCCAGGCCCTTAGATTTATATACATAAATCAGTTCCGAATGTGGTAGTAGGCTGGTTGCATTGAAGATACATGCATAACCAGCACCTAATATGATAGTAGGCTGGTTGCATTGGACATATATACACAAACCAGCAACTAATATGAAAGTAGGCTTGTTGCATTGGACATATATACACAAATCAGCAACTAATATGATAGTAGGCTGGTTGCATTGGACATACATGTATATACATAAATCAGCTGCTAATATTATAGTAGCTGGTGTCATTGGAAACATACATATACATAAACCAGCACCTAAGAATGTAGTAGGCTGGTTTCATTTTAAATATACTACTCAGAATTTGCTAAGGATCGCTTTTATTCTTCCATGTAATTTTATTAGGAATTAATTCACAATAAAGATATTAATTTCATTGATACTTCAACAATTCCACAATTTGAAACAAGTTATGAGATCACATGACCATACACTGCCCTAAATAATTTCATGTAAAATAGAAATAATGCTATTTAGACAGCAAAAAAGTGATCCTTAGCAAATTTTGAGTAGTGTATGTACAGAATCTGCCACTAAGAGATGGTAAGCTGACTGCATTAGAAATGTATACATAGACCAACACTTAAAGCTACAGACCCTCTATATTAACTGGTAATAACACCTGAATATGAATGAGTCATGTGTGAAATAGTTTCAAATCAACGGAACACCCCAAAAGTCAGTATATAAGGCAGAAATCGATGCGTAAAATATCACATTTTTAATTAGCCTACATACAGGTAACATCGATAAATATACAGCTTCAGAATATATGTGATAAAAAAAGTACTTGCCCGGAAAAGGATTTGAACTACAGCCGTTGCGCGTTTTGAAGGCCGTACATTTAACCACTAGACCACGGCTATTTATTGGTTTGTTCTAGCATTATTAACACTAAACAGGCATTACGTAATAACTAACATACAAACAAGTCAATATATGGTTGTTTTGAGGCGGAATGTTGGTTTCATATTGATAACATATAGTATTTACACCAGGCAATGCTAATTTACACGTCCGACAAGATGGTCTATATATTTTTGGATTCATCTTGATTTGCGTTCAAAAATATGTAAGTTATTTTGCCTCATAATAAATTGTAGTTTGTATACCATTTTCTCAAGCAGCGTTATAGCTCAGTGGTAGAGTACCTGACTTGAAATCAGAAGGTTGTGTGTTCGAGTCCCGAAAGTGACAAATCTTTTTTCTTCTGTAAATCATAATGTTACCTGTGTACAGGTACGATGTGCACTGGTCGATGTCTATACAATAAATGATGTCTATACAATAAATGATGTCCTACGTTAAATTTGCTCACTTAAATACCCGATTTTTTTTTTTTACATATTTCTGTGTAGTTTTGGTCAATTCTTACACATAGTTATGTTGTGCCCCCAACCCCACCCCACATTGTTGTAGCCTTGTTTTCTGATGGTATATACTAGCTATAAATTTATTATTCTCTGAAAAATCGAATAGTGGAGCTGTGCTGTTCTCCGACAGCTCTTGTTTACAAGTTTTGTTACCATGCCAACCACATTTCTTATGCGAATCTACCCAAAAGGGGAGGTGCACAACTAGGCCATGAGACAAACATTCATGCCGAGTTTCGAGTTCAAGCTGTTTTTGAGTTGGCGCGAAGACGGGCTATTTTTAGTGGTTTTTTACATGTTTTGTCACCATGGCAACCACATTTCTTAAGCGAATCTACCCAAAAGGGGAAGTGCACAACTAGACCATGACACAAACATTCCTGCCAAGTTTCGAGTTTAAAGTGCCAGCCGTTATCGCAGACAAGATTTTGGGATGGACTGACCGACCAACATTTTTTTTTATATGTTTTGTTACCCTGGCAACCACATTTCTTATGTGAATCTACCCAAAAGGGGAGGTGCACAACTACACCATGACACAAACATTCCTGGCAAGTTTCAAGTTTGTAGTGCCAGCTGTTCTTGAGTTCTTGCAAAGACAAGAAGATTTCTGGATGGACCGACCGACAGACGGACACCATGTGCAAAGCAATATGCTCCCCCTTCAGGAAGGGGGGCATAATTAAGATATGAGGTTGTCCATTAGTAAACATTTCTGCATTTTGTGTGACAACTTCGAAAAACTATAACCCCACACTTCATAGGTAGATTGCCCTGGGCGAATGAGGGAACCTTTTTGTTTTTGGGGTCACCATGACCTTATATTGTAATACACATTCCCTGAAATAAATAACTTCAAAACCATTAACACCTAAAATCATGAAACTTCATAGGTACATTGCCCTTGGGGTGGGGGTGGGGGGAACCCTATTTTTTTGGGGGTGAGTAAGTCAACAGCCAAAGTCACCATCACCTTATATGGGAATATAAAACTTGTATAGGTAGATTACCCTTGGAGAATCTCGATTATTTTTAGTCGGTAGGTCAAGGACCTTTTATGGAAATTCACATTCCCCGCGATAACTTTGAAACTATAACAACCATGTGCCTCTCACCGCTGTGGGTCTGAGGGTTTGACTTAATCAAGTGAGAAAGTGTCGATTCTTATGGATGACGTATACAGTACTGGTACTACCCAGGAAAAATGGAGTGGTCTGCCTCTACCATTAAACATTAACCATCATTTATGGCCTAGCATGTGCTAAGATGACGTAAAACTCCAAACAACTCATGCTACTTCACTAAAGTTGTACAAACAATGATCCGCATGTTTTTTTCACCCAGGAACCACACCTGGCACTATTCTCGTTGGAATATTACATAGTAATTTATTAAAAATATTTGACCTATGTTCCTGATACTTCACACAAATCTTCATCTTACCTCAAGAAATATCGTTACACATATCCAATAACTCTGACTCATTTTGGCAGAGTTATGCCACTTTTCATAAAACTTTGACCTGCAACCTAAGCTCATAACTGGCCATAACTTGAAACGTATATGGCCGATGTTCATGGAACTTCACAAATATCTTCATCTTACTCCAAGGAAGATCGTAACACATGTCCATTACTTCCATTTGGCATAAAACTGGAACCTGCAACCTAACTGAGCTAATATCAGGGCCACAATGTATTTGACTTGTGTTTATGAAATTTCACTACTATTTTCAGGTTACCCAAAGGAATGTCATTGCACATGTCCAATATCTCTGACTTTCATTTTGGCAGAGTTACTCTCCTTTTCATAAAACGTTTAACCTACAACCTAACCTAACAACTTGGTTATTGAAACTTTATATAATTATTTTCTCAAATGCCACTGATATGTCCAGTAACTCTGAATTTTATTACAGCAGAGTTATGTCCCTTTTAATATAACTTAAACCTGGCAAAATATTGACATATGATCATGGAACAATATATACATTTCTTCCTCAACAATTATTCAATGCCACTGACATGTCCCTTAACTCCAACTAATTTACTTTCATTTCTAAAGAGTTACGCTCCTGCTCATAAAACTTTAACCTGCAGCCTAACCTAGCTCATAACACAGCCAAATATTGACCTATGGTCATGAAACTACAGTTCTTTCTTAGCAATTATTCAGTGCAGTTACGCCCTTTTTCATAAAAGGATTACAATTTAAATAAAATCTGCTCCATAAATCATGAAAGATTTAAACTGTATAGTTGGATTGTCCTTGCCGAAATAAGCACATGGCAAGCGACACAAGTGTTCCATGAAAACTGTGGAACACCTTTCTAGTTTTGATGTAAATGTTCATTAACTGTTGGTGCCAAATGACCTTTTGTTTGTGTGCCATGAAACTTTTAAATGATATAGGAGACTCTTTAATGAGTTCCTAATCAATACTGATTGTATGGACATGTAAACTTATTTTTGGGGAGTTTAAAGAACTAGATCAATGCAGAAACCTGGTTTGGAATCCTGTTGAGTAGCTCACTGCAAAGCGTGTAAAACGTACAAGGCACTGATGCACTACCCAACATCTGTCTTACACTTCTGAAATGGCTACAGTGTAAGGGGTAAAGCCAAAACAATTCATTATAATTTTCAACACGTAAGGTTATATATGAGCCGGGTTTTTTTGTGGTGTAGGCAGACCACCCACTTTTCTGTGGTAGAACCAGTACTGTACACCCCCCGCCATCCGTTAAAATCGACACTTCCTCATTTACAAGTCGAGCTCCCAGTGGGATTCGAACCGGCAGCAGTGACAGGCGAGCAGCTTGTTACAGACAAAATGGATAAGAAAGAAATGAAACTACTAAAGTACTTACATAATACAAGATTATATTTTTATTGGTCAAAACCCAACATTTATAAATACATTTTTTTTATAATATATATAAAATATAAATAATGTTTTATTAATAATAAGAATATGTCCATAGGACACAAACATATCCCATACTGAATTAAAAAGTAATGACAGCAGAGTTCTTTGAATAAGAATGCTGAAAAAAATTTGATTTCTCTGGACATTCGTGGTAGTGCTTTGTAATTTGTTCAACACAATGGAGTTTTGACTAACAAATACGGTAGCTGTTAAAAATACCTGGTATAAAACAAGGATGTAAGTGGTTTACCTACAGAAGATGCATACTCCATACCGAGTTTGTGTGATTCATACCAGGATCAAAAAGCCTTGTATTCAAAACATTTGATGTAAGCATATTAGCTTTTAAAGCTACCAATGTACATCGTTACCATTTGAACAAAATAATAACTATCAAGAAAAACACATTCTTTCGAGTCGAGTTGAATTGTGGTTTTATGGCACATCAACATTAAAAGGCTGTAGGGCACCAACACATGTTTAATGTAGAATCTGATAATAGTATAATAGAGTCCTCAATTCCAAAGTTTAGGAAATCAAAACTGAGTAGTATCTTATATCCGCTAATTGCAACACATTCCTTTTAATGTTTGATTATTTGTAAAGGTCTTAATTTTTATTAAAGAAACTAAACAGCTAATCTTGACAACAAAACCGTTTAACAAGATTTGTTTTATAATATCTAACATATTTTATTAAAATACTCAATGCTGATTGGATTTTGATGAGTTATTTCATTTCCTATCAAGACCTGTGATGTCACGTCCTTCAACCATTAGGACGTCAAATCCAGCAATTTTAATATCACAGAAAACATGCAAAACAACAATAACAATATTTTAAAGCAAAGTTACTTTCAACAACAGATTTAAATTGTTGAAAACAGGATGAAGTGGGATATTTTCGGTGTTGAGAGATGGAAGGACTTCCAATGATAGTTGTGAGAATTTGTTTGTATTGTGTTCAATTTCTCGAAAATGTGTGTATTAACTACATAAAAATCTGTCTCATAAGAAATAAAATAATGCCAACGGGTTTATATTGTGCGGGATAAAAAACCTGGTGGTTGGGACTTTGAACACATTGAAACCGCGGGCCTACAGCCCTTGGTATCGATGATCTTCAAGTCCTACCCACCCGGTACCTGGGACAATATAAACCCGCTGGAAATAAACCCGCTGGAAATAAGCTATTTCTTAAATAATATGTAATTAAACACATAAATACACATCACGTGATGTTTGTGTTGGTAACTCATAATTCAATAAGAAAGACAACAACAGAACTAGATATTTTACCAGACTGTTAACAAAACATTGTTTAATATCAACAAATGAAATTTACAACGTATAACTCGACGTTAGCTGATTGTAAAGTTAATGTGAAATAATGTGAACGTTTGACAATTTAGGGCCTTAACTACCTTTACACCATTTGAAGATGAGTACCTGACTTTTGTCCCATTAACACATCATATCTGGTATTGGGACAGCAACCTCAGAGGGAGAACCTGAGATGATTTAAAGTTTTCGATAAGACATGCCTTCACCAGGAAGCAATCCCACTCTGGACAGACGCCTGTAGCTCTATGATCTTATCCACTAAGCTACCGACATGTCTATGAAATTATTACGGTACTTTAAAAAGATGCGATAAAAAAACACACTCTGTGTCACTCACTAAATGCAGCATAAACGTGTGCACATAGGGTCTAACCTAGCACTGTAAATAACTAACTAGGTGTGTATGTAATACTGTGTCAACTATTTTCTACACTGACACATGCTGGTCTAATTCTACACTGGATACAGGGGCTAGAAATTACATCATTATCCTCTATCTAGCTATCTGTGGAGGTCGTGGTGACGGGGTGCCAGCAGAGAGATCCATGTCAGCTTTAGGTATGAAGACAGTGATAGTGCAGCTAGATGGTGCTGTGTCATCTATCTAGCTGTCTGTGGAGGTCGTGGTGACAGGGTGCCAGCAGAGAGGTCCATGTCAACTTTAGGTATGGACACAGTGATACCATGGCTGGCTGGTGCTGTGTCATCTATCTAGCTGTGGAGGTCGTGGTGACAGGGTGCCAGCAGAGAGGTCCATGTCAACTTTAGGTATGGAGACAGTTATACCGTGGCTGGCTGGTGCTGCGACACACCGCTATCACCGTTGTGACATCTATCTAGCTGTCTGTGGAGGTCGTGGTGACGGGGTGCCAGCAGAGAGGTCCATGTCAACTTTAGGTATGGACACAGTGATACCGCGGCTGGCTGGGGCTGAGGCTGTCATACTCATATTCTGAAACAAACACATTGAATTTGCAGTGAATATTCATGAATAGTGTTCAAAACTATATTTTCGCCATTGTGATTTATTCAATACTGGCAAAACCACAAATAGCCTTGAAATATGTAGATAAAATCAACTAAATTTTAAAGCAATTATTCAATTTTATCACATGCTAAAACTCTATACAGAAAAAACATTCATACTGTGTATATATTTTGCCATGTATGCAGTGCTTTTAGTGTGACATTTGTTTAAACTGTAATAAGCTCTAAATAAAGTTGACATTCTAAAATAGTAACAGCCACCAAAAAACAGAAGAAACAACTAATATAGTAGTACCTGACTGTCCATTGACTGGTATACCATCCTAAAATCAACAGATCGCTGAGATATAGGTGAAATGTTTGGAGAAACTGGACAAGCTGGCAGACCAGTCTGAAAGGTACAATTACATATTTGTTTATATCACTTTCAGGAGAAGCCAATTCACAATGATAAACATGAAGACACATTGCCCAACCACCCAAATAAAATTCCTACCAACTACTTTGAATTTAAAGGCTGGAATGAGGTAGAAAAGATTGGATTAACATAATAAGTTGCGTGTAAGAAAATTGCATGCGGCCTTTCCAACAAAACACTAAGAAAGTGTATGCAATTTAAAGGTGAATGTACAAGAAGTTATTTTACATAAATTGACTGCACATAGCTTCCGAATATTTTTTCATGAAAACGTATAATGTGTAATCCTTTTATCATTATCTTTTTTTATATCAACCTTAAAGCCCCAACTGCCATATAAGAGCCAGAAGATGGCGCTGGAGCAGGTTTCTATATAAGGCTTAAAAGACAAAGGTGTTTGTTTCCGCTAACCCGATGGACCTTATTATTTAGCCGCCGACCCTAACTTTTTTTTTTGCAAAAAAAATATTAAAAAGATAAATAATAATAAAAAGTTGAACCCATGAACCAAGGTTTCTTATGGAGATAAAAATAAAAAATAAAAAAATTCCTCCAGTGAGATTTGAACTGGGGTTTCCAGTGTACATTACCAAATATTTAAAAAGGGCCATAGCCATGTATTATCTAGGTATTAATACCTTCCCCAGTATTTTTTATCATATTGAAAGTATTTTTTCATAGCAAAAATAAGGTCATTAATAATAAAAAAAACAAAAAAAACAAAACAGTTTTGCCTACCTACCTACTCTATTTTTTTTGAAGCTGTTGGCGGAAACAAACTTTTTTTTATTTGCCTAAACTATGCATGTTTCACATCAGAGGTCCCTTTTTCAAAATTTTGAATAAACTACTGTAAAATAAATTATGAAAAGTTGTACAAATACACATTTAAACATGTTAAATCAATTGGTGTAATTATTTATTTAAACAATCATTTGCAAAGTATAGTTTCAAAAATTAATTTAAACCAACTGTCAAACAATTTGAATTTGCCAGGAGGAGCCTATGAGGTTATGACCCTTGCTAATACAGAATGTAAACATTTCCCACATGGCTGTGTTTATCAACAAGTGTACTGCAGCAGACGCTTCTACTCTGTATTATCATCAAAACCAGACAATGTAAAGCATCACAATTTAAAGCGGGTTGTCAACAGACCTTCAACAAGAGCTGTCAGAGGACAGCGTAGCTCGACTATTTTGAATTTTCAGAGAACAAGAAATGATACACCCGGCATACCATCAGAAAAAAAAAGTGAAAACAAAGGGGCGAGCTGGATGTGTCAAGAAGGAAAACATTGGAATTTTCATTAAATCAAGGGCCACAATCTTTCTGTTACACAGAGGTAATTTCATAATGATACATAATGCAAATTTTATAAGTTGAAAATTTAAAGATATGTTAAAAGTATTATGTAAAAGCATTTGACCTTTGACTCCTTTGTGACCTTGACCTTTCATCCAATGATCTTGAACTAAATAGATACAATCATCGTCCCATTTATAATAAAGTACGTAAGTTTGATGGATAAAAAATGTTGAAGTTATTTTCATGTTAAGAAATGCGGACGTAGACATTTACCTGATGCTAAGAGCCTGTCAACACATAAATGCAATTTGTGACCATGAACTTTGACCTATAGGGGAGTCTCCTTAGTTTCGAATGGATGTCCATGGGGAGTTTCTTATAAAACAGAAATCTAAGAGATTAAAAGCCATGCACAGGCTAGACAATAAAAAAGAAATCCACAAATGTGTTTTTGACTTAGTATGACATAATAGTTAATTTTGGTGTAAATAAACTTTTTGCACTGTAAGCGGTATAGCGGCTGTAAACAGAAACTAGTAACTGGTGGCTATGTTGTAAATGGTAGCTTTATTTGATGATTTCCTGCCTTTCTCCATTCGACATAAGATTACGGAATAAAAAGCCGGATAAGGTATGTAGAAATAGCATTTTTATGACAATTTGGAGTGTTTGTCATTCAATTATGGATGTGTTATATCTCAAATAAGGGACAGGTATATGTTGCCGTGTGTCTATAAATGTCATGTTTTCCTTTATTTGAGTGCTGAGTGGGTGGGGTAAATGAATTGTATTTGTAGGCAGAGAAACTGACTTTGTTGCTTTCTAGCATGTATTTACTGTATTTTGAGAGGAAATTATATGGTCTTTCAGGAATAGGGCATGTTTGTTAGTTTTGAAAAATAGAATTCAAGTTATTTAACGTAATTAGTGTACATGTCTGAAAATAGTCTGAATTTCAAAGAAAACTGTAGATTCCGACCTATAGATCCCATAAGATCCTTCGAACAGTCGAGATAAAAATATAAAATTATTTGTAAAGTTTGACCCAGGAGCTAGGTCCAAAAAGGTGGGGAAGAAGCCTAGGGTCTACGCTGGTTGGATGATTGTATCCGTCTGTTCATGCCCAGTTAAGTGCATATATGGTTATAGGGTGGGGATCTCAACGGTTTACAAGTTATGACACAGGGGCTATGTCACCAGGGGTGGGGAAGGAGTCCGGGGTCTATGGTGGTTGTATCCGTCTGTTCATGCCCAGTAAGTGTATATATGTTATAGGGTGGGGATCCAGGGGTGGGGAAGCAACCCGGTGTCTATGCTGGTTGGATGGTTGCATCTGTCTGTTCATGTCCAGTAAGTGTATATATCCTGGGGGTAACGATCGCCGTGGGTGTTAATCGCAAACTAATTAAAATTTATAACTCGGTGATTATGTGTCTTATTATTCTTTATCAGACTAAAAAAACATTTTCACTTAATTATAAACACTTTTTCTGCCAATAGATATTCATTTACAACTCATAAAAGTGTTGTTAGTTAAGAAAGTACAGCCGCCATGTGTTTCGCTCGGGTACCGATCGCCGGTGTAATGGTAAAATATTTCCATTGCTGCTGACATTATCAGAATACTAGATAATAATAAAACTTCTCGCCAATATGGTAAAAACAAAAGAGCAACAACACTGTAATAAATCGAAGATGTTTGTTTTGTATTTTAATATTTGGATTGATTTGATCACCATTACTATTTAAAAAAAAAGAAGAAAAAAAAGAAAGTCATAAAATATGTCCACAGTAAGTTCTTTCTATCTTTCTGATTAAAATGCCACAGTGAGGGCACAGGAAATTATACTATCTCTTCTCAGTCTCAGACACTATTCTGAGTTACAGTCTTCCCAATGGTGGGAAACTGAAATACAGAAAGATTTATTTTTTTTAATTTTTTTTTAAATACCAAAAAGTTTTACCAAATACATTCCATTTACCATATAAGGAGATAACGTGACCAGATATTTTGAGAAAAAGCTCATAGGTCTATGACATCATATGAAATTATTGTTTTGCTTACCAGACGCACTTTTCTTTGCAGGGTTTTTCGATGTTTTTTAAATGGAAGTATTAAATGGGATGATTAAAATTCTCCAGAATACCAAGTTTTATGAATTCAAATGAAAATAAAATGGAAATTACCCGTAAAAAAGGGCATTTCACTACACTTTGGTAAGTTGACGTGCACCATTTGTAAACAAAGAACAGCGGAAGTAACAGCACGAATTCGGATAATTACACCGACGATCAGTACCCATGGTTATTGGGTGGGGATCTCAATGGTTACTAATTTATGACTTGTGGGGGCGGGGTTGGTGGGGTGTGGGTGGAGCACCCACACCCTCATATTTCACCTCTTGTGACCCCCAGGGCAGATCCAATTTTGAACCCAGGGTCACCATTTGAGCAAACTTGGTAGGGAACTACTAGACGATGCTACATACAAAATATCTAAGCTGCAGCCCTTTTTGTTTCAGAGGAGAAGATTTTGAAGTGTTGTACCTGTATACTTCTATATAAAAATTACGTTTTTTACCAATTCAGGGGCCATAACTTTGTCAAAATGAACGGAAGAGTTATGGGGATTGTTGGATGAGGTACAGAATTTGATGTGAAACATTAGTTTAAAGTTTTAATGCAATAATTTGAGTAGTTTTGAAGTTATAAATCTATTGCACAAAAACTTTAAGGTAAAGACAAGACCATCAAAGGGCCATAACTTTGTCAAAATGAACGGAAGAGTTATGGGGATTGTTGGATGAGGTACAGAATTTGATGTGAAACATTAGTTTAAAGTTTTAATGCAATAATCTGAGTAGTTTTGAAGTTATAAATCTATTGCACAAAAACTTTAAGGTAAAGACAAGACCATCAAAGGGCCATAACTTTGTCAAAATGAACGGAAGAGTTATGGGGATTGTTGGATGAGGTACAGAATTTGATGTGAAACATTAGTTTAAAGTTTTAATGCAATAATTTGAGTAGTTTTGAAGTTATAAATCTATTGCACAAAAACTTTAAGGTAAAGACAATACCATCAAAGGGCCATAACTTTGTCAAAATGAAAGGAAGAGTTTTGGGGACTGTTGGATAGGGTGCAGAATTAGTATAAAGTTTTAAAGCAATAGCTTGAGTAGTTTTAAAGTTATAAATCTATTGCACAAAAACTTTAAGGTAAAGACATGACAAAGGGCCATAACTTTGTCAAAATGCAAGGAAGAGTTATGGGGATTGTTGGGTAAGGAGCAGAATTTGATGGGAAACATTAATATAAACTTTTAATGCAATAGCTTCAGTAGTATTGAAGTTATAAATCTATTGCACAAAAATTTAAGGTGAAGCTGGGGACGCTGACGCCGTGGTCGAGCTAAAAAGGCACCAAATCTTGATTTTGTGTGGTTATAACTGTATAGGAAAAGTTTCAATGTTCATTTGTGAATATTATTGTGATTCAATTCAAATACAGCTTCAGCATGTGTAGGAAAATGTTTACATCAGCTATTTTAGTTGACAGACAGGTTGTGTGCAGCAGTGGTAATTTGATAGGCCCCTCCTACAAATATTTACTACCCCGGCAGTAAATGTTGGTTTTTTTATATAAAAATACAAATATTTTAAAAGAGAGAAAACTATACATCTGGTCAGGTTACACAATATGTTGTCATGTATACTTTCCAAGCTCTAATTTGCTGGATTTCCTTGCAATATCTATGGAAATTGCATTATGCATTCAACAATTAAGCTGAATCTTAACCAACATGTATTAATCATGCACATTTGCAGATCATATTTCACCTGTTTTGGCAAAGGTCTGAATCCCGGCAAATCTGTAGACTGTCTCACTGTCTCTGCCTCTGAATTCCTTGACTGGTTTCTGACCTCTCCATTCACCAACCCTTCTGACATGTTGGGTCTTGGGAGCTGTTGCTGAGGCTGCTGCTGTGTTTGCTGATGAATCTTTTGCTGTTGTTGCATCACTAATGCAATTAACTTTTGTTGTTGATCATGTTGTAACTGTTGTTGTTGTAGTCGCTGTTGATTATCAAACAACTGCTGTCTCTGCTGCTGGTTTCCATGTTGTTGTTGCTGCTGATGTTGTTGTTGCTGCTGCTGTTGTGTAAGTTGATCTGGACCTTGTGACACTTGTTCCTTCTGCAGCATCAAACTCTGCAATCTTTTCTGTGCTTCTGCATGCTGCTTATTTAAATCTGCTATTTGCGAGGCAAGAAACTCCCTATCTGAGTTGGGAACCATTGTGTCATGTGACTGATCATGTGATCTCTGAAGGCGTTGTGGCTGGTCCTGTGGCACAATTGTAACTGGTAAGTGTTTTTGCATGAATGACTGTGGCAATGACTGAGATTGTCTGTTTTGGTTTACAGCCACTCCAGCAGAAAATGGTATTCCAACATTTGACTGAACAAGGGGCGTGGGTCTGGGTACACTGACAGAGTTCACCACAGCAGACACATCAGGTCTGGTATGAGTAACAGTTTGACTGGTATGAAATGTTTGAGGTTGGTGAGGAGGAGCAAAGGCACCAACAGTGTGTGATGTTGGAGCTCTGAAGGGGTTGTAGGCTGCAGCCTGACTTGTAGCACACATGCCTGGGAGATCAGCAAATTCCTCCTGTAGGATGGAGTTGTTACTTTCTATGCTTGACACATAATCTGGTATATCTATCAGGGAGCCTTGCTGTTCTGTAAAACAATAAACAGTGAAAGTGACAACATATTACGACAAACAGACATTCATGTGTTCACGCACTGGACTACGCAGAAGTATGCCAGTTGTTGTCACAGTTGAAGACAAACACATTATCACAAGAAAACAAGAATTACAATGTTAGCCGATGCAAAATGTATTTTAATACTTATTGAGTTGTAAGGGTTTTATAATGAAACACATTATGGAATTTCCAACTGGTATACATGATGTGACAACTGACTTTGTCTGGTGCATGTCCTATCATGTATACCAGCTGGAAAATTCCATCTATGTATAATATAGACAGGTCCTCCGGTCAGTTGAGCTATATTTACAGAGTGCAGAAATTACTATTCATTATCTATATGAATCATTATAATGTCACATCATAAAATTGACAGATATCAGTATTGTATTGTTTTCTGTTTAGTTTGTCAGATTCGGTACAATATAAAGATGATGTTTTTTTCCATATGCAAGTTTATGACCCTGATCTTAGTATGACACATATGTCTCATTGATGTAATTAAATTACCAAAGATTTAATTAAATGATCTCATTTCACTGATGTTTGAGATACAGACCTGATTTTTATAACTTGCATCATATTAATTCAATCCATTCCAAAGTTATAGAGTTGATACCACCATTGCCTTTAAATACATATCAAATTACACACAACCACAATCATGACCTTGACCTTTGGTATAAACCTGACTTTAGTACACAATCAATAGCCTGGTTTAGATACATAAATTTAACAAGTTGAATTCAATTACCACAAACCAGTCCAAAGTTACACAATGAACACACGCTTTATAAGATATACTCAACCTTTGAACACCGTCTTGTTGTTGTGAAACAGTGCATCAACTTTATATCGTATATACTTGACCTTTGAACACTGCCTTGTTGTTGTGAAACATTGTATCAACTTTATATCATATACTTGACCTCTGAAAACTGCCATGTTGTTGTGAAACATTGTATCAACTTTATATTATATACTTGACCTTTGAACACCGCCTTGTTGTTGTGAAACATTGTATCAACTTTATGTCATATACTTGACCTTTGAACACTGCCTTGTTGTTGTGAAACATTGTATCAACTTTATGTCATATACTTGACCTTTGAACACTGCCTTGTTGTTGTGAAACATTGAATCAACTTTATATCATATACTTGACCTCTGAACACCGCCTTGTTGTTGTGTAACATAATATCAACTTTATGTCATATACTTGACCTTTGAACACCACCTTGTTGTTGTGTAACATAATATCAACTTTATGTCATATACTTGACCTTTGAACACCGCCTTGTTGTTGTGAAACATTGAATCAACTTTATATCATATACTTGACCTTTGAACACCGCCTTGTTGTTGAGAAACATTGTATCAACTTTATATCAGTACAGTACAGTACTTGACCTTTGAACACCACCTTGTTGTTGTGTAACACGTCTGTTATTGTGTAACATTGTATCAACATAATATCATATACTTGACCTTTGAACACCACCTTGTTGTTGTGAAACATTGTATCAACTTTATATCATATACTTGACCTTTGAACACCGCCTTTTTGTTGTGAAACATTGCATCATCTTTATATCATATACTTGACCTTTGAACACCGCCTTGTTGTTGTGTAACATTTTATCAACTTTATCTCAATCCATTTCAAAAGTGCAGAACATGAATATATGCTATATATGCATAACATAACCTATGAACCCAAGTTTTGACCTTGAACTTTGAGGTATAAAACAGCCTTTAGTATGCAACAAGTTGTTAAGATGCATAATTGTAAAGAAACAGAGTGGACAAGACCCTGCCTGAGGAGATGGAAGGACCCAGGGTCACTGATATATCCCCAAATGTTTCGGTTGTGGGGATAAAAATCAATAGGCAACTGACCAGCCTTAAATGGAGTTTCACACAGAACAATAACATAATTTAAATGTAACAGTACATTCAAAGACAACTGTAAGATATACACCAATAGAATCGTTTACTTTACTTACTTCCAGTTGTAACATCTCTCTCAGCCTCTACGACCCTTGACCTTCTAACAGGGGGAGATAACATCACAGCAGATGCCAGAGGCTTCAGATGATCTCCAAACAGATTGATCTCCCTTGGATATGGTTCAGGAATATCTGGTTCTAAACAGTATACCAAATATAATGGTCAACGTTATATTATGGTAAACCTATTTCAAGAAATACAATAAATTAAGATATGAAGATATTTCTTTGGCAGTACCTGGAATTAATACTTTACGTATATGCATAAAAAAAAAGTTTAACATATATGTACTTAACATATCCCATGAAATAAAGAAATATAAAAGTACAGGAAGTGAGTATAGTAAAAGTATAATATATATTATTGAGGGTATTTGGCTAAAATGGTCCTGTCAAGAGATTCCTGCAAGAAGGCAATATTTAGGTGTATATGTAATAAGGATGGAATCAGCACCTTCGTGCACGTATGGAACAAGTGCTGTGCTGCAGATGCCGTGACTTACACTTGGACCAACTTATAGAATGATATTAATTATATACCTGCCACATGTTCGTGGTGCTGTTGCGACCTTGGCGGGGTTGTCATAGCTACTGGTTCAGCAAGGCCAGAGGTCATAGAGGTAGCTGATACAGGTATTGGTGGGTCTGGTTGTCCACCCTAGAAATCATGCCAAACAAACAAGATATATTCTTGAAAGATTCTTTATTTACCCAGATTTTCAGGGTATTCATTTAATTAGTATTACTTTTATTGTGTTCTGTACAATTAAAGTAGCTATCCTACCAACAACAGCCACATTTTACAACATATGTACACCATTTCTAAACCTACTGACGACAAGCTATATATATAATTTACCTATTTTGAGAATATGAACTCAGCAAACACAATATAAATGGCCTTAACCGGCCAGACCATACCCCAAAACTGGAGCGTCGAATTAGAGTTACCAACTCATAATTAATTGCATGCACATTCATTCACGGGTATTTAAAGACTTTTAATCGGCACATACCAGTATACATTATTACATGACCTGAACATCTGGCTAAAGTTTTGCTAAACAGTTTTATAGTGTAATTTTACCAATATTTGGAGAAATAGTTTCTTTAAGAGTGATGTTTTTATTTTATATAAATAAATGTGTTCAAAATATATAAAATTGTTTAACCAAAGAATGTTCATTTTATCTAACTTCTGGGAAGCATGTATAACAACCAAAACAAAAATCAAACAACTATGTCAAAACAAGAGCGCCAACTAACGGGGCATTATATGCCCATGTCAGGTCTATATGACCTTCACCTTTGAACTACTGACCCCAAAAGCTACAGGGTTTCTCCTCTCTCTAAGGACAATGTACGTATGAAGTTTTATGACTGTAGGTTTTATGGTTTTGAATTTATTGTGCAGAATGCATATTTCTTATAAGGTATTTGTGACCTTCGACCTATTGGCCCCACAAACAACAGGGTTCCTCCTCTCACCAAATGCAATGTACCTATGAAGTTGTATAAGTGTAGGTGTTATGGTTTTGAAGTTATTCTGCAGAATGCATATTTCCATATAAGGTCACAGTGACCCTGACTTTGACCTACTGGCCCCAAAAACAAAAGGGTTCATCCTCTCACCTAGGGCAAATGTACCTATGAAGTTTTATGAGAGTAAGTGTTATGGTTTTAAATTATTGTGCGGAATGCATATTTCCATATACGGTCATTGTTACCTTCCACCTACTGGCCTCACAAATAATAGGGTTCCTTCACTCAAATAGGGCAATGCACCTATGAAGTTTTATGAGTGTGTTACAGTTTTGAAGTTATTGTGTGGAATGCATATTTCCATATAAGATCACTGTGAACTTGACCTTTGACCTACTGGCCCCAAGAACAATGGAGTTCCTTCTCTCACCTAGGGCAATGTAGTGTGTTACGGTGTTGAAGCTGTTGTGCAGAATGCATATTGTGCAGAATGCATTTTCCATATAAGATCACTGTGACTTTGACCTTTGACTTTCGGAACTCAAAAACAATAGAGTTCCTACTCTGAACTAGGGCAATGTACCTATGACCTTTTATGAGTGTAGGTGTTATGATACCATAGAAGTCATATTTCCATATAAGGTCACTGTGACCTTGACCTTTGACCTATTGATGGTGAGATTATAATATGCCTCCAAAGGGTTTTATGATAACAATTCTTTGGACGGTCTAATCAAAAGATATTCTCAAACAAACAAACACACATTAAGCTATCTTTAAAGTCTAATATTCCTTCGATCACAAGTTAAGCATCCTGACTACTACAACCATTTGAGCAAGCATTTATATCACCTTTAATCTCAGGATCTCATCTCTTGTTTCCTTCCTAAACTTCTGGAATTCTAGAGCCATCGTGTGGAACTCCTCCTGGGTAAGTATTATGTCCTGCAAGTACACAAGTCTCACTATAAAAAGGTTTGAACAAATAGCCAAGTATATTTAAGTTTTGATCCACAGTACAGGCATATACAAGATTTATTCTAAAATATGAAAAACACCACTTTTTCAATAAATGTCTAACATTGAATGTTGATTACTTTCCAATTACCTAAAGCTAAATATCAATTATATAGATATAAATATCAATTATATAGATATAAATATCATTTATATAGATATAAAAATAGAACAGGAAAAGAAGCTTTCAAGGACGACTGTCAACCACAAACACAAACTTTACAAACATCTTTCTTTTTTTTTTTGAATGATTATATTGTTTTATCTAAAGATTCAAATACTATGAGCTGCTCTATACTAGTGTAAATTTGGATATAAACTGCAACACAAGAAACGGTTAGCTGAAAATTAAACAATATTCCTGATAAAGGCATACCGACGTTAAGGCATCAACAAGAGATTTACACTGCATCACATCCTGCCCCAGCTGTTCCCTCACTGTCATTTCTGCCTGCAGACGCAGTTCACACTCCTTTAGATACCTTGTCAACTTGGTTACAGAGTCCACGATAGCTAGTGTGTACCCTGAGAATGATTCCTGTCTGTGGCGCTCCGCTGGTGGACGTCGCCCAGTCAGTCTCTCATAATCCGCTACCTCGTTTTCCAATCCCTCCAAAACCTGTTAATAATTGTGAATTTTTGTAGTAAGCAATCTAATTTCAATTTGATATTTTTTACTCACTGTTTGTACACCAAATTTGATTTTTTTCTCTTTCATTTTTTAATTTTTGTTACTAAATAACTTTTACTAAATGTGCCATCATTCAGTGACAAAATGAAGTTTCAGTCGTTGAACATTTCAAATCAGTCATATCAGTAAATTATTAAAACCTTGGACATAACTCACTGACTATTGACACTAATGATTTCATCATTGAGGATATCACCACACACATTTTTTCCATAGTTACCTTCCTTAAGTCATTGAGACTGAAGTTTGAACTGTTTTGATCAGGTGGCTGAGGTTTTGGTACCCGTCTCCTTGTTCTGTTTACTTTGTTTGTGTCATTGATGGCCGACTTGGGAGGTCGCAGAATTTCTATTGACTCATCTGGGTCAGTCTTTGGTGGAGTTTGAAATGTACGCTCTGGCAAAATATTTACATTAATTCAACACTAATACTAAAGCAATGCTTCTTTGATTAGAATCTTTACTTGGTATATTTCATACACTTAATAGTCTAGCAGAGTCAATGGAGGTCAGCTCTCAATTTCCTTGCGAGGAGGCAACACTTCGTGTCATTACTAGATCATCAGTCAGTTCATTCCATAAAGGTACTAACCAATTGCTAAAGACTTTTTTTTCTTCTGATGTCTCTCTCTGTACAGCTGTATCGTTTACTTAATAGTATGTCCTTTTAAGGAATTTTCATATAGAGTGAAAAAATCGCCTGGTTTAATTTAATAATGACACTATATTCAAGTGACACATTGAAAACCCTCACTACAGCACATTAAACAAGATTTTTTTTCTATTTAAATATCTATCAATTTCTAGTTAGTATTCAAAATTAACATCTTGATTTTTAAAAAATACCTTTTGAGGTGAGACCAGATTGGTCTGGTAGCTGGGAGCTCTGTACGTTGGCCATGTGACTAGCGTATGCCTGCCCCAGGTGACTCATTCCAGCCTGTCCACTGATGGTGCTCAGTGTGTTGTTTTTCTCCTCAGCCTCCAGAAACTGCTGAAACCGTCGCATGTCCATTTTGGGTTGGTATGCCAGTGGTGCTGCTGGTACTTCCTCCATATCTGTGAATAGCAGAACTGATGTTGAACTTCCAGTAAACTAGCTTTCAGGCCAAGCTTAAGAAAATAACTTAGAATCTACTAAATATCTATTTTGCCTTCAATCTTCACATTTAAATACAGCACAGAAAAAAGACAAAGAACACAAACAGTAAATGTGTTAATGGGACACTGATGCCCTACTCTGCATTTGTTTTGCGTTTTTGAACAACAAGCATTGTTACTGAATGATAGTTTGAAGAGTGAAGGGATGTCGCTGACATAGGAATGGAGGTAATAAATACATTAAACCAGAATCAGTGAAGTGTGAAATGAGGTCAAGGTCTGTCTTGATGACCTTCTTTTGGTGGGAATGACGAGTACTCATCTAGATGTATCTGTGTATTAAGTTTGCATAGTACACTCAACAAAATTCCTTATCGGTCACCTAAATTTTACTAAATATTTTCTTTTCTTGGAATATCTTCCTCTCGGTTTTACTTGTTTTGAATAACTTAGTTATTTAGTAAAAGGTCCTGAAAGTTTCAGAAAAATCATTTAACTACCAGTGAAATTAGGACGCGTTAAAGTCACGAACCCCCAAAATCAAAAATTACAAAATGTCAGACTCACAATGCAAATCCCATAGAGGAGTGCTCGTTCTTGAAATTTGAAGATTTAACATGCAGACCAAGAGTCGCGGAAAGGCACTCGTTACATGTATGCTATATATCTAATGAAATGATTTTATAGGTCATTTATTTATGTTTGCCATTTCTTTATTACCATATTGGTTTTTAAAACACTTGACTGTGACTTAAGCCAGGTCATTCCCCTTACAATTCAATGCAAAAGTATGTGACTTTGTGGATCGAGGGTGTTATAATATAAAGCATTGTTTCTTCAAAAATAATTTAAATATCTTTACCAAATGTTCAGTTAATATATATCAAACATTGAACGAGGATTTGATTAATTTTACATGAGTATAAATCTTGTGTAAAAGGTAATTATTTCATAAAACTTAGGTGACCGATTAGGAATTTTGTTGAGTGTAAATGAATCCATTGAAGAATTGATTTGCGAATGTCGTCATTTTTAAGGATTTAATTCAATATTTCGATCTTTCGACAGGCTATGAAAAAATTAGGCTAGTTAAAGTGTCTGAAGTCCGAGGCACTTCTCGCTAATTTTAAACTAGCTAATGTTTTTTTTCATACCCCGTAAAAAGATCGAAATATTGAATGCAATCCTTTTATATACATTTTGTTTGTTCTATCTATTTTTCAGACTTACTCATGTAACTTTATATGTAGTTGTGCTAAAAATATTCTTTTGAACTTATATATACTGTTTTAACAGTGACTTTGTCAACCTTGCACGTTTTTTGAGCTACTTACGACAGTTAGCACGAGAATTAAAATGCAACACATACGTGACATAAACATGATAAACGTGTTTCATTTAAGGTCAATGCAATAGAAATGTAAATATTAGGGTTTGAACGGTGGTAGTAAATGGCAACTTTACCATAAATCGCTTTGCGTTTTAAGGTAAATTTGCCAACCACTAGTATACCATCGTTAAAACCCCAGAAATACCAAAAATTAGTGAATCAATTCTTAAATATACATTAATTTATTTACCTGCAGTTATAGTATCAATACAATTGTGCTTTGCGAGGTTGGTATTTTAAAATCATAGTGCAAGAAAGATAACATATCATCAGTGTATTTTCAGACCACAGAATAGTCATTTTCTATTCAGGTAGTAAACTGAAAAGTGAAGTTTATTCGAAATTAGACGTGTATATTTATTTCTTCAAAATTGTGCTAATAAGCTGCAAAAACAAGGTATCAAGATTCAAATGATAGTGATGGGTAATCGGATGAAACTTACAATTGATAATTGGTTACCATTTGTTGGATGTAACCGATCAATCATCAAGCATCAGTTATAATCGATTAGTCAATAAGAAGTACATGTATAACACATGCATGTTAATCTGTGTTTCAGGCCTTGAACTCTTGTTTCTTATGGCACTATTTTTTTATTTTAAACAATCAAATAATTCCAGTTGATATGCGTTTAGTTGTGTATATTTATGATATTTGTGTATATGCTCATTTTCACCAGAGTACAAGTGTATTTCCTAACTGTTGTCTCCTGGCTGGGTTATGATGTTTATTTCTATTTTTAACATTAATTAAAATGCATTTTTTTTGCCACTAGAGACTGTACAATTTCAGGACACTGCTTTTTGGGGTGATCAACACATAATTTGGCAAACTATTCTCGGTGGAGGGGGTGGGGGCAGGGGGTGAAGGGGGAGACAAAACATACTCCGATCCCTCCCTCTCTCCTCCACTCGCTCAGATTATTAGGCCCCGACCCCTGTTCCTACGCCAAAGCATTTGTCAGAACTTAAAGAAGCGAATCGTTAAGCACCGTTCAACAACTTTCAACATTTGAGTTTTAAATAAAAATGCGCACATTTCTTGGAATCTTGGCAACAGCAGACTGCAGTGGTTAAAATTTCCCCACCCACCGACTTTACGGTACATAATAACTAGATAAACTAAATGAAGTGCGATGCGTTTTCATGTAATCATTGTATTTTAGATTATCGATACTGCAGTTGCTTTTAAAGTTTAGGTAGATCTACGGTTACCTTGACTTTTTTATCAGGCTCAGCTCGCAATAATCACCATTTATGATATAAATTACCGCCAACTGGATCTCCAACGAGAATAGAATTGGGCCGGATACCGAACAGAGATGGGAGTTAACTGCGTTTGGAACGAATATAGGCACGACCTCCCCTTAACAAGGGAGTTAACTGTGTTTTGAATTTTTACCACGTTTTTTTAACCCATAGTATTTGCTAATCGCGCGCGTCACTTTATTACACGAGCTGAGCTCACTATATTGTTAAACCTAGCGTTGTGTGATAGTATAAGCTGTAATCGAGAGCGTAGTCAATTCATTAACTTCAAGGCTATCGGTAAGGATATATTAAAAATACATTATGTTTTGTTATTTAAAAAGCCTCGATTTATTGATTATAAATGTGTCCCAGCGGACTGCATCATGGATAGAGAAAGACAGACTAATAAATACACATGACTTACTTTAAACCGTCGTTCAATAATTCGACTCCCACTGGGATCTCAACTTGTAAGTGATAAAGTGTCGATGTTATACGCCGTTTGCGAAGAACCAACCAATTACGAATTCCGAAACGGAGGGGCCATTTACGAATATTCTTATTTATTGTATTTTATCAAATAAAAACACATACAAATGCTTGTTTTCGAAATTTTAGTTCAAACATGTTTGGTTTTATAAATAAAAAGCTTCTGGAATAAACAGAGTATGTTAAAAATCACAAATCGTGATGTTCGGATTTCAGAATACTGTAGTATCTGAAAGTCCATGTAGAACGATCTTTTTAACCCTGTTTAATAGTATTGAGGCCGTTGCAATCTTTCCTTTATTATTAATTCAATAATAAGATTTATAGAATGGTATTACCAGAAACTGTAAATAGCCTTAGGTTAGGGTACTTGGAGAAAAGAATCGTCAACGCTACAAAGAGAAGGGACATGCGCAGTGAAGCAGCCTTCACAAAATGGCGTTTTGAGTAGCAGACTCGGATGGGTGTAGCAAATCATCATAAGACGACCAATGGTAGGAAGATGGTAACTGTCCATTGAATATGTGTGGTACAACGACTTGTTTTATGTTGATTTATATGTTTAGAATACTTCCAGGTTATGAAGGTGTGATGAAATTAAATGCGAGGCAGTTGGCTTTGCCGAGTTGGTGGGTGGGGCACCTGTAGTAAATATCTTATAAATTTGCTTTTTTATTATCTGATGTTCAATATTGCTGCATATGATGCTCGCCAAAAAGGAAAAATAACATAATATTGTCGTTTATCACACTGTCACTATATTTGTATCATGCTATCGTTCGGAACGTTTGGTAAAGGATTTGTTATTCATCGATCTTGCCATTTACCATACCAGTTACTGAAGTCTGTTCTGACATAATAACCTGATCATGGCATCCGATTGAAATTTGTCTCTGAATTTTTATTTATTCAATGGAATCACTGCCAGTGTGTGAAACTTTCTAAAAGATATCCCGTGGCGTATAATCCCCCAAATATAACTTGTGGTGAACAAATCTGTCTCGTTCATTATTTTTCGTGCAACAGACATCAAGTTTCACAAAGAAAATATTTTTAACATGTTTAAGAAAATTCATCAAGTTCTACAGTCAGGTCCAGAGGGGTCCTGCTACACATGCAGAGCTATGTAAAATTAACTGTGTTGTGAAACGGTTGACGTCTTTGTGTGTTTTTTTTACATACAGACTTTTATAGATGCAACCTAGACTGCGTATATAAAAAAGTGTCTAGACGTTTATAGACGTGCATTCTTCCCCGCGAATAAGCATGAGGTCTCATGCAATCTCATGTTTTTGGTGCTAATTAAGGTCAGGATTTTTAGTTATTTCATGATTCTTTCAGATGATGAAATAATTTCAAAATATTTTATACTGATTAAAAAAAATATAAATAAAATTTGTTTACCGCCAGCTCCACATTCAAAACAGACGGCGAATATAGCCGGTTACGGGCTATTAGAGACAACCCTGCTAGTAGTGCTTTATTATAAGAATCTTTCATGGGTATCCGATGAAGATAGGGAATTCCAACCCTCGGTATACGTGTTTTTATCGGAACCGAGGCTTAAAACACTTATACCGAGGGTTGCAATTCCCTATTTGAACTGAATACACATGATAGATTCTTTTTCTTGCAAATCAGAGACATGTTGTGCATTGACGCCGCCAGCTACTATCGTTTTGCATGTTTTTCGGTATACCAGATGTTGGCACGCATGAATTTTATCTCGACCCTAGGGTGAGATGGAAATATCTAGCCTCTGTAAAATGACGGATATCCTTGTCCGGTATGCAAGAAAATCTGATCTATCGAGGACACAAAAATTAGTTGGCAAGCACACTGGCTCCGTGATTTTTTAAGTGATACTTATTTGTTTAATATGAAGATAATGTTTCTAAATTAATTTGGGCAGAGGCAGAACAACACAGCTTTTCTTTTCTGCATATGTATAGTATTTGTCTTTCTTTGCAAATTCAAGTTCAAACAAATGACATTTTTGAAGCTATTGACTTTATTGTAATTGTATTTGAAGTTGAATTATATTAATTCATACTGTTTCAGGTTATGACTTGATAACGGTTATGCCATCAGTATGTTCCTGGGATGGTAAATAATTTGAGAACAACAATCTACACTTTTTTCAATTCATTTACATACAAATATTTTAGCAGAGTAAAAAATATAATTGAATTATTTTTTTAAAAACAAACATAAAACATTAAAAGGCAATTCTGTGGGCCTTGGTTTATAAAAAATCCTGCTTAAGGAAACGTATTTTTACAAACTCTACAAGCAAAATTTCAATAGTTATATTGCCGATATTTGAATTGTTTGGGTGTTTGTTAACTATTTATCATGCTTACTACCATCAAAGAAGTATTTGAGTGAGATTTTTGTAACCATTAGTAATATTTAGGACACATTCAAGTCCTTTTTATTTGCAGTAGCATCAGAATGTTCATATGTTCGGGGTTCAGGGTCAACTGAATATTTTCCATTTTTGATAAACTTTTTTCATATAATTTGTTTTACTTGCCACACATATTTTTAAAATCTTGGATTTTTTTAAAAACTTATAGTGTCATTATTTTTTCATAACTTCCATATTGGATATCAATGTTAATATTTATTTAAAAAGCTCGAAGCAAATCGAGTTCGCATGTAACTAATTGCTATACTCCCGTAGGAACGTATTATGTTGTGACATTTGTCGGTCTGTTCGTTCGTCTGAATGTCTGTTAATTTTTTGCAAGGTATAAGGTCTACAACAATGAAAAACATCTTCAGCATGATCCAAAAAAACACATCTTATAAAGGACCATAACTCCCTGAATTATACTGTTTGAATTATTTCCCTTTGAAAAAAAATGTAACCTGGAACTCAACTTATAATTTACCAATGATTGTAATTGTGGCTAATAACTTTCAAAGCATTAAATCTGCTTGTTATTGCACTTATAATTTATTTAATTTTTACATATGATTCCACTGTTTTTAATTTATTTATTACCTCTTGCAGAAAACAAATATAAAAGAAAAACTCAAAATTGTATTTAAAGGGACACCAGGCAGTCTTGAATTTTTAAAAACTAGCGGCATTCCAATATTATATTTAAACCTATAGTAGAATAAGAAGAGAAAGTTAAAAATTTCATTTAATTATATGCAAGCAGGTGTAAAGTTAAAATATTACTGGATTAATAAAGCAAGATGCAAATTTTAATGCTTGATAAAAATTTCAAAATTGCTGTATGTCTTTTTAATTATATGCAAGCATGTGATACTGCATAAAAAACAAGGTGCTAATGCTAATAAATGTTCAAGATTGGCAGTTGTCCCTCTTTAGTAAACAATTAAGGCTACTTTTCTATGTCAATTGCTATTTCATGACTATAAAATTTCCGGATGGACACTTTGGGAGCCAGAACCTACTCTGTCCTCACTCCCCTCACTATTGCATATAATTTATGAATTACATCATGTACATGTAACATTAATTTTATCTCAACCAACCCCATAAAAAGCAAATACATAAAATATTTATATTTATGTATATTTAATAGATTTTAATTATATGTCAACATTTTTTTATGTTTTTTTTTTTAATTTCAATAACCAAATTAATGGTGATCCATTTATTCACCCCGTCATAGGTTTGTGAGGGTCGGGGTGGACCACCCCTCAGCAAACCGTACAGTTATATGATAAAATATGCGTCAAATATGTATTTAAATATAATACAACAAATATTTACAGAAGCTAGACTAAAGCATATGTTAATATAGACATAAACAAATGGGGAGGTTTTTTCTTCTTTACGATTTCAGAATGAATGCAAATATGAATATTGGCCAAATTTGTTAAAGGGAGGCATTGCAATATGTATATATTACAAAATATTTTCAATGGATAATATGTCATGATTGGCATTTATCCCTCTACAACTTGGAAGACATTTAATTTCACAATCTTCAAATGATAAACTTTACTTATTTATTATTTTTTGCATTCATTCTAAAATTGCAAACAAACTTTTTCTTTTCAAAAAACCCAGTGGATGATTTACATATATTTATATTGAAAGAAACTTGTGACATTATACCAGACCTATGTAATATCTCCACTGAGTTTTCCTATTATATTCTGGAAAAAAAGTTGTGGTATATAAAAAAAAAGAAAGGACAAGATGTTTCTATGAAGATGTGACTCTTCATTACTCAATGGGAACAGTGGGAAACGTAATGCCACAATATATTTACAAGTAAGTACAATTTCTGGTGTTTTTGTCGTTGTTATTTACTGAAAAGCACAGAGCAACATTTAGCGAAAAAGGATCTGATTAGTGTAAAAGGGTTTTATATGCCAACCAGGGCTTTTCAAGTTTTTCCAATTGATTATTTTTAATAGCGTTTATTTTTTCAGTATGATATAGGTATTTAATTCGTGGTTCAAAATTTTCAAAGAATGGCAATCTCCCATCTAATTTGCTGTTATATATGAAGTATTTTGCATGTAGAAGTAATTTATTTAAAACAATGTCATATTGAATGGAACCAAACATAATAATTTTCATAGTCCATTCCGGTTGAATTTGTATATTCTTTTCTGTGCAAGTAAATTTGAAATTATCCCAAATTGTTTTTGAATATCTGCATTCCCAAAATAAATGAGTAATGGTTTCTGAAGTATCAGTGCAAAAACTACATGAATTGTCATTTTTTATTTTCATTTTTGTCAGAAGTAGGTTTGTGGCAGTAATTCTGTGATTCATTTTTACTTGAAACCATTGTAACTTTGTATCTTTTGTGCAAATGAAAGGTATTTTAAATAGTTCATTCCAATCTTTGTCTATGTTTAAACCGTACTGACCCCATTTTGCAATAGATGTTGGCTGCACACCGGATTTATTTAAAACTTCATAAATAGGGCGACAGCCTTTTTTTGTTCCAGTTATGAGAGAAACTGCTAATGGGCAAACAGGGTTTTCTAGGTTGATGGCCAGATGTGCAAAATTCAGATTTTGAAGGTACTCCCTAATTGCCGCAGTCATACCTTTATATTCTATAAAATTTGAAAGTATGCTAAACTTTTCTATAAATAATCTAAAATGAAGCAGATTACCATTGTTATCCATTAGATCATTAATAAATATAATACCTTTGTCTAACCATCTCTGATAAAATACACTTGATCTTCCGATCTTAATGTTATTGTTGTACCATAACGGCTGTGTTAGAAAGTTTTTCCATGACAGTGGTTTAACATTTAATAGAGTATCCAGACTTGCGTATACATCCTTCCAAAAGGGATTGCATATATGTTGCAATTTATGTTTTACATAATCGTTACCCTGAAATAACATCTTAGTCGTAAATGTATACATATGTTTACGGATTTTTATACATTTTTTTATCACCAACTAGGAATCTTCTAATCCATGTTAGTTTCAATGAATATATGAATTGTTTAATATTAATCATTCTTAATACCCCATGTTCATAATCTTGGGTTACAACAGTTCTCTTTATTTTGTCGGGGTGATTATTCCATAGGAAATTAAAACACATATCTTGTAGTATTTTAATCTGACTGTCAGGTGGATTTGGTAAAGATGAAAATAAATGGTTTAGTTTTGATAAAGCTAAGCTCTTTATGACAGTAATTTTTCCAATCGGTGTGAGTATTCTTTTTGACCAAGATAGTAGTAATGATTTAATTTCTTTTATTTTTCTATCGTAATTTAATGCGACTAGACTATGTAGGTTCGTTGACATTATGATACCAAGGATAACAAAGTCTCCTTGATCCCAATTTAAATTTACATCTTTACAACGTTTAGCCTTTGAGCCTTTATTTTTCCCAAACCATATAACTCTAGTTTTATCAACATTACCATTAAGACCTGATATTTCTGCATATAATTTTAAAACAATTAGGGCATATTTAAGTGATTTTCCAGTGCCATCTAATACCAAGGAGGTATCATCGGCATATTGAGAAATTACATATTCAGTGTCCCCTACTTTGACTCCTGTGATGTCTTTATTTGTCCTAACCAGTATAGCTAATATTTCAACACATAAGATCAAAATATATGGGGAGAGCGGGTCTCCCTGTCGGCAGCCTCGGTGAATAGAAAACCATTCTGATAAGTGTCCATTATTCCTTGTCCAAATTGAAAAAAACATAATACCTGATCAATAAATGACCATGAAAGTGTATCAAAAGCCTTTTCAAAATATACAATAAGAAGTAGTCCAGGTATATCATTTTTTTCAGTATAATAAAACAAATCGTATATAGAACGTGTATTTTCACCTATATATCGCCCTGCCAAAAAACCAGTCTGATCATCGTTTATAAGTAGAGGTAAAACTTTTTTTAAACACTGCGCGATGCATGCTGACGCTAATTTATATGAGCAATTTAATAAAGAAATTGGTCTCAAATTTTTTAAGTGTTGTTTATCTTTGTTTGTTTTTGGAATGCATGTTATAATTCCTTCTTTTTGCGTGATTGAACGTTCTCCTTTTAATAAACCATGGTTAATGGATCTCAAGAGGAAAATTCCTAGATCTTTCCAGAAAAAATTGTAAAACTCCATGGTATAACCACTAGAGCCTGGGCTCTTGAGATTTTGTGCATTTTTTAAACAAAATAATAATTCTGATAATTCTATTGGGCCTTCTAGTGTATTTTGTTGCTCTCTAGTACGTTTTGGTATATGACTATCTTTAAACAGTTCATTTAAATTTACATGTTTTATTGGTCTATGTGTATACAATGATTGATAAAAATTCCTAGTTTCTTTTAAAATAGCATGTTGATCTTTTAGGACTTTGCCTTCAGTAGAAATGAGAGAGGGTATACAATATTTTGTGATTTTCTCCCCTTCATCTAACCATTTTGCTTTCGATCTTATTTTTATTCCATCTAATTTTTTGTGTCTAAGTTCAAACAGACTTTTTCTTTTACTTTCTAAAAGAATTAAATCAATATCTAATTACGCTTCTAACATCTCTATTTCTTTTAACATATTTGCTTCTGTTTTATCATCTTGTTTTTTAATAAAAGATAAATATGATATTTTTTCCCACGAATCTCCATCAATAAAGTTTCAAAAAAAAGTTAATCATCAATATCTAACAACAAATCTTTACAAGGAATGTCTTTGATTTGTAGATTTATGTTTTGACTTTGTGTTCCATATTGAAGTTTTGTATTGTCAATTACTGCTTTAATTTCATCTACATATTTTTTGTCTTTCAGAAGGGAGTTATTGAATTTCCAGTATGATCTTCCTCTTTCAAATTTTCCAAAAGTGAAAGATATAGTTATTATTGAATGGTCTGTTCTGTACCCGGGTAAAATTTTGCTGTCTTCGATGTCAGTAAATAATTGTTCTGATATTAATGAATGAATGGTGTTTTACGGCACGTCGACACATAAATAGGTCATATTGTGCGCAAAAAAAATGATGAAAATGAAGAATTAATTAAAAATTAATGTAAATATATAAAGATAAAATTATTAAAAAATAAGGGATGATAAGGTGTAATATAAAGTATGTATGTAAATCAACAAATGCCCGTCAACGGGTATATAAACAAGTATAAATATATAAGAACACATTACAATGATTTATATAGTCTGATCTCTTTGAGGAAATCTAAAACAAGACTAAAATCTACAGTATCATATAACTCTTTCATAGTATTAACATTGTAGTACCTTTGACGCATAGGATCAAAGTCTACACATTCCAATAAGATGTGTTTGACCGTTAACGGTGCAAAGCAGGGTATACATTCTGGTAATTGCTCACCTTGTAATAGATATGAATGAGTATAACGTGTATGCCCTATCCTGCACCGGGCTAGTATAACTTCCTCTCGACGAATGGGTCTAGTAGAAGAACGCCATTCTCCGAGTAACGGTTTAATTGAATGGAGTTTATTGTTAAAGGACAAATCCCAAGCGGTTTGCCAAGAGTTGCGAATATATGTGTTAATACAACTTTTAAAATCAGTATAAGGTAATTTGGTATTAGATATAGGTAAATCTAATGCTGCCTTAGCAGCACTATCAGCTCTATCATTACCACGTATTCCTACATGGCTTGGAAGCCAGCAGAAAATAATAACATTATCAATTATAAGAGAATTGTATTTTTCTAAAAGTTGAAGCACAACTGGGTTATCATGTTTCATATTACCCAGTGCTTGAAGAGATGAAAGGGAATCAGAAAAGATTACGAAATGGTCATCATCAGATTCCTGAATATAATTTAAGGCAAGTTCAATTGCCTTAAGTTCAGCTGAAAAGATAGAGGCCTTGTCAGGCAGGCGGCTCTTTATGCTGTGTTTGTGAACAGCTGCTGCAGCTACCTTATCTCCATCTTTAGAGCCATCTGTGTAGATATGTTGAAAGTCACTGTATTTCGATATAATTTCATTAAATTTGCTTTGAAAGACAGTAGGGTCTGTTCTGGATTTGTTATTATTACAAAGATCAAAAATGTTCTGATATTAAAAAGAAGTCTAGTCTTGCCATTTTATTAGTATTTGGGCGTCTCCATGTGAACCCCTTTTTATCGAAATTTAGTTCTCTCCAGCAGTCTACTAAGTTACATTCATCAATAAGATTTTTAACATTTGCCCTAGCATTAGGGTTATTTATGTTTATATAGTTAAAAGTATCAATTTCAGGGTTTAAAAACAGATTAAAATCTCCCCCCAGAATAGTTTCGTTTCCATATCTATCAATATCTTGCTTTATGTTTGCATACAAATCTAGTTTATCTTTTTGGGACCATACATATTTATTAAGGTCATCCTTTTCCCATTAATTGTAACATCTAGAATAAGTGTGTTACCATCTGAGTCCCCTTCTCTTTTATGTACTTTGTATTCAAAATTGTTATTAAATAAAATTGCAACCCCTCTAGACTGACTATTAAAATTATTAAAAAAACATTCGTATACCCACTCTACATGTATATAGTTTTCGTCTTTAAGTACAAAATGAAAATGACTTTTGTTTTAAAAAATGGAAGATGTCTTTACGTTTGTTTCTATCACCAAGGCCTTGGACATTCACTGAAATAAATGTTACCTTTTCAGACATAATTCAGAAGACTGTGCTTTGACACATACTGGCTGTTGGTCAGACTACACTGAACCTTGTGCAAATAGTTTAATATAACAAATAGAATCAACATAATCATAATATAGAGTATATTAAAACTTTGTTCCCTATGGTCTGTTCCCACTGAAGTGTCAAAAGAAATAACAAAGAGCATTTAAAGAGATAAAAAAGTAAGGTATTTTTACATAAAAGAAAAAATGAGTTATCCATTGGACTTCGGAAAATTTCATAGATTTAATCCACATACTGGAAAAAAAAGAAGAGAAGCATAACAAAGACGTGGACAACTACGAAATGTAGTGATGCGTTCCATGTACCTTGGCTGAGTATTCATTTTACCATTTAAACTTTATACTGTTACTTCTAGAGCAACACATTTTACCACATAAAACAGCAAAAAACAAACTCAGAGTCTCAAAATGATTATACTATACTCATGATGATATATACAACAGACAACAAGAAAAACTTTGCATCCATAAATATTATATTGTTAGTAAAAAGGTTACTTTTGAAAATCTAGATTTAAATTTGTTTTTTGCGGGGGAATTGGAAATCATTTCTGATAGCAAAACAAAAACAACGGAAGGTTGGAAATCCTGAAAAAGATCATGTAATCAGTACTACATATGAGTTTTCTGCTTTGAAAGCTTTTTATTCTCAGTTTTAAGAGAGATTGAATTAGGGAAGAAAACATGGAAAGATGATTTTCAATATCTTAAACTGCCTATCATTCATAAACAAGAGGCCACAGAAATGCCACGCATTATTAGTAGTAATAGCTATGGCTCTCAAAAATTAAAAAAAATATGAAATTAAAACCAGAAAGCAAGACGAACAATCTGAGGGTGTTAAATTGTGATTTTGTTCACCATATCAAAGGAACAAGTGTGAGCATAAAAGTAGCCATACGATTGTTGTAAAAGGCCTATGAGATATGCACACCATATTTGTGCCGCCTGACAGAAAGATTCCAACAAGTTGGAACCTCTGGAAAGCTCTTCCGCATGCCCTTATGCTCAGGTTTGACATACAAAAATATATTTTGGAAAGAAATAATAAGAATAAAGAACTGATTAATATATTTCTACCAAAATTTAGTCAATACTCAATTGAAAACATGGATATCAAAAGTAGTTAAAACATAATAAATGTGGGGAATACGTGTAGCGTTACAGAGAATTACAGTAATAAAGTAAAATTAAAACGTAAAGAAAATTTGCAGTCAGTTATTGTAGAAACTGCTGAACATTTAGCAAATACTGTTGGTAAACATTCTAGCGCATGTAAAATATGTCATGTGACAAAGATAAATACAACAGCACAGATTTTAGACAAAGTGCGATTACATGAAATTGTCAAAAAATCAAACAAATATAATTTCGAAGGTTGCAGAATACCGGTCAATGAAAAAATGAATACTGATTATATGACGTTAATGTTAAGAGATTATAAAGATATTATTGTTTGTGAATTTTCAGAATTTGGTTTCCCTGTTGGTTATAATAATGGGAATATTTTATTATCTGAACAAAAAGAGTAATGGAAATACACAAATTACAAAGGAGCGGAAGAGTATGAGAATGACCTGGGTCTTTATTTTGCAAAAGAAAGTGCAAACGGTGAAATTATTGGGCCATTAGTAAAGACCCATTTACAATTGATATACAGATTTCTCCCTTAAACGCTGTACCAAAAAAGAAAGATACAACAGAACGACGTGTTATTTAGAACAATGCAGCGAATGATTACTTTGATAAAGATGTATATTTAGACGATAAGATAGATTTAGTTTTACCAAAAAATTATGATTTTGTTGAAATAATTAAGGCAAAAGGTCAAGGATGTTAATTGTTTAAGAAACATTTAAGGAAGGCTTATAGAGGTCCATTATCATACTCTTTTAAAGACAGATTAGTTGTTGTTCATCTGGTTATAATTTAGTAACATTCATTTGGAAAAAGTCTATTTTTGTGACACTGTTTTGTCAATTGGTTTAAGGAGTGCAGCGGTAATATGCCAAAGAGTTACTAATGCCATAGCATTTATAATGTTCCAAATAGGTATTGCAATTTTAAATTATTCAGATGATTTTGTCGGTGCAGAGAATAGAGAGAATGCAATGTTTTCTTATTCGTGCTAGTGTTAGAAAATTGTGGGATAGAGCAATCTAAGGATAAAGCTTGTCCTCCTTCGGAAATTATGATATTTTTGGGAGTTTTATTTAACTCATTAACAATGACAATGGCGTTGACACCCGATCGTTTAACTGACATTTTATTGTTGGTTAGGTGTTGGTAGATAAAGACGTGGCTACATTAAAACAAGATCAGTCTCTTCTGGGAAAATTAAATTTCGTAGCAGCTTGTGTAAAACCGAGTCGTGTTTTTACTAATAGATTGTTAAATTGGTTAAGAGGTCTCTATATGTTAGACAAAATGGAATATGCAATTCCTGAGTCGGTCAGGAAAGATTTGAGATGATGGAATTGAGTTTTACCTGTATATAACGGAATTTCACTGTTAGAGTGAACAAAAGTTATATGAAAACTGGTCAGATCCGGATGAATTATTTACATCTTATTCTTTCTTAGAAGGTTGTGGCGGTTTCTGGAATGGCTCTTATTTTCATACCAAAATTCCAGCTGTATTGCAGGCTAAGGAACTTAACATAGCTGTTCTAGAAATTTTAAGCAATATTTATTTGCTTAAAAATATAGGGTAATCAGTTTAAGGGTATACGGGTATTGATTTACTGTGACAACGAGGCAGTTTGTCAAGTTATTAATTCAGGTCGAGCGCGGTGTGAAAAGTTGTAAGATTGTCTGAGAGAAATTCGTTATTTGGCAGCAACTGGTGAATATCAGTTAAGCGCTAAACATCTGGAAGGGACAAATAATAGAACAGCAGACCACTTATCCAGATGGGAGTTTAACAGCTCACATAATTTAGTTTTTCATGAATTAACAACACATTTTACATAAAGGTAAATTATTCGATCTGGCAAATGAGTGGTGAATATTTATTTTTCAGATAGACTACTTCGGGAGTTGAAAGGTGATCTCAGGGAGTCTGCATTTGCTTATGGATCAACAAAGAATTAAAGAATACAGTGGGAATAATTGTTATTGTTTTGTGTTTACTTCCATGTTCAATATTTACCTGCATCCACAGAAACGTTACAACTATATTCTCAATTTTTAAGTGGGACATTTAAACAGATTCAATACAATATTATCTAAGTGGAATTAAACAATGCACTTATTACAAGGTTATTCAGGGGATTAAGTTAATACATTTGTATTAAATTTGTTATTCAAGGGTATGGCTAAGTTAAAACCGTATTGCTAACGGCAGACGGAACCAATAACTCCAGAGATATTGCATAAAAATCTATAAAATACTATATTTTTCTAAATCAGAAAACTATGTAATGTGGTGTTTATTTTTGTTTGCTTTTTTTAATGGCCAGGAAGACAAATTGAGTGCCAACAACCAATTTAATAGAGAGAACAATCTTAGCAAGAAAGAGTGTTAGCAAGACAGAAAACGGACTTCTGGTAACAATGAATTTGACAATAACTATTTAAAAGTTGGAGCGATTCTTGCAGACTTCTCTTGTTAAGATTGATAAATTGGAGTTATGTCCTGTTAAGGCATATGTAAAATCTCTACATCAGAAGAATCTCCCCCTATTTGTTTTTAAGTATGGTCAAGCTCTCACTTATAATCATTTTCAAAGTTAGTTAAAGCAATCCATTCGTTTAATTGGAATAAAACCAGAAATGTTTTCTTCCCATTCTTTCAGAAGAGGGTTTGCTACTTTGGCATTTCGTTCAAAGATTTCAGCAGATAAGATTCAGTTAACATGGTTAATGGGATATTGGCGCTCAGAAGCTTATAAAAATATTTATATATGACCTTAGAAGATAAAGTGGGGGTTGCTGAAGATATAATTGCCAATATTAAGGACAAAACATAAACACTTTAAAACTATACACTTAACGCATTTAGAAACGCACGGGTTGCATATTTGAGGGTTTCTCAAATCTGGAGCATTGTATAAAACTGAAAACTGGTACATATGTCACTTCATCTTTATTACACGTGTGTGCCAAATTTCATGTGAATTGATAAAAAACTTTGAGATCAGATTGGTTATTTTTTACTCACACCGTCAGATTAAAAATGCACAAGTCAGTATCTTGTGTGACCACCATTTGCATTGACCAAAGCTGTACACCTGCGATGCATTGAATTGATTTTGGTAGCAATCTCCTGTTGTGGAATATTCTGCCATTCTACAATAGCAGCTACACGAAGTTGCTGTAAAGTCTGAGGGGGGTTCAAACGCCTCGCGATACGCGTTTTTAACACATCCCAGACGTGCTCAATTGGCGACATGTCTGGGCTGAGGGCAGGCCAGGCAAGCACGTTAACATTGTGCTGATTTAAAAATCTTCTTGTCACACCGGCGGTATGTGGCGGCGCGTTATCCTGCTGCAGGATACCGTTTCCATTCGGGAAGTGCTGAGCCATACAAGGTACTACAACTGGCTGCAAAACGTTATTAATGTAAACATTTGCCGTAACATTGTGATCAAAAATTACAAGCGGAGTCTTATGATTTAGCGTTATGCCACCCCAGACGTGAATGGAACCACCTCCCCAGGCATTTCTCTCAATAACACAATTAACGCTAAACCGTTCGCCGACCCTCCGCCAGACACGTTTACGGCCGTCTGCCCGGTTGAGCTGAATGCGGCTTTCATCGGAGAACAGCACGGTGCTCCAACGTTGCCTTGTAAACCGCTGATGAGCACGACCCCAGCGTAAACGGTCTTGACGATGTCTCCGTGTTAGTACAGCTCCAACGTAAGGACGTCTTGCCTTCAGACGGTATGTACGTAGTCTGTTTCTGACGGTGTTGACGTGGATTCTGTGGCTGGAAACAACAAAACGCCTCAAATAATGGAGGAAAATAACAGGTTTTGGTTTCACTTATAAACGCAGATTAGTGATGTTATGGTTTTGGTTCTAAAACAACACTTACCCATGAGTGCCAATTGTCCGTCTGACGGTGTTGGTTGCTGTCAAGAAGCGGTCCCGTAGATGGGAGACCCGGATGTAGGCGTCCTGTCTGATGGTGGTAACACGTGGCTGCCCCGGGCGTGGGCGGTCGCGAACGGTCCCAGTTTGATGGAAACGAGATATCAGCCTTGAAATGGTGGAATGGTGACAGCCAAATCTTCTAGCGATGGCACACTTGGAACTTCCGGTTGCGAACATTCCAAGAGCCTGATTTCGCTCATCTTCGCTGAGACGTGGCATTCTTAGCAGCGGTCAATATCGAGTTTCATTCTGCTTTTATGATGTGTCTACAACTAGCCATGAATGTGTAGTGTTGTATGCACGAAAATCTCGTGCATGATGGGTCAGTTCTCAATAACCCGTATTGATGGTCGCGCCGATAGCCGACGCTCTGTTTCAACACAAATCGCCAGGTTAACCATTATTGCAAAGTGAATTAAGCATGAGATTTATGTGCGAAACTATTTCGTCCTTGCTACATGCTAAGTATAAAAATCATGCAGATAAAAACCATGCGTTTCTAAATGTGTTAAGTGTATGTCGCTTTTGGAGAACACGAGAATAAAGGCAAGTTTATGACGAGATAATGGTCAGTAATATGTTAAATTACTGAGCTATCATTACAGATATATATATAGTTTTCAACTAAGAAGTTGATATATTGTTTATTTTATAGATTGTGTTACTCATCTCCACTATACGACGTCGCAAGCAGTCACACATGATTGGGATGAGACGGAATCTCGTTGCTTTATCCATACTACTCCGACGTTTGTTGTCAACGTGGAACAGAAGTGTTCGAGCCTGCTTGCAAACATATCAATTACAACATCAGAACACAACCAGTATCTTACTTAGCATAATATGGATGACATGTAAAAAGATTTTTCACGTATCCCTCATAATCCCAAATACAAGTCCATTAAGTATAAATACGGGCGACCGGTAAAAACGGTCGTTACGTATCCCTCCTCATTCCAAACAAAAGTCCATAAAGTATAAAGACGGACGACCTGTACAAACGGTTGTCATGTATCCCTCATCATCCTAAACACTAGTACATTAAGTATAAATACGGGCGACCGGTAAAAACAGTCGTTACGTATCCCTCCTCATCCCAAACAAAAGTCCATTAAGTATAAAGACGGACGACCTGTACAAACGGTTGTCATGTATCCCTCATCATCCTAAACACTAGCACATTAAGTATAAATACGGGCGACAAGAAAACAAACGGTCGTTACGTATCACTCATCATCACAAACACAAGTCCATTAAGTATAAATACGGACGACATGTAAAAACGGTCATTTGGTATCCCTCAGCTTCAAAAACAAAAGTCTATTAATTATAAATAAAGACGACCACCTGTAAAAACGGTAAGTACGTATCCCTCAGCTTCCCCAAAACAAGTCTATTAAGTATAAATAAGGACGACCACCTGTAAAAACGGTCATTTGGTATCCCTCAGCTTCCCAAAAACAAGTCTATTAAGTATAAATAAGGACGACCACCTGTAAAAACGGTAAGTACGTATCCCTCAGCTTCCCAAAAACAAATCTATTAAGTATAAATAAGGACGACCACCTGTAAAAACGGTCATTTGGTATCCCTCAGCATCCCTAACACAAGTCCATTAAGTATAAATAAAGACGACCACCTGTTAAAACGGTAAGTACGTATCCCTCAGCTTCCCAAACACAAGTCCATTAAATATAAATAAAGACGACCACCTGTAAAAACGGTAAGTATGTATCCCTCAGCTTCCCAAAAACAAGTCTATTAAGTATAAATAAGGACGACCACCTGTAAAAACGGTCATTACGTATCCCTCATCTTCACAAACACAAGTCCATTAAGTATAAATAAAGACGACCACCTGTAAAAACGGTAAGTATGTATCCCTCAGCTTCCCAAAAACAAGTCTATTAAGTATAAATAAGGACGACCACCTGTAAAAACGGTCATTTGGTATCCCTCAGCTTCCCAAACACAAGTCCATTAAGTATAAATAAAGACGACCACCTGTACAAACGGTAAGTATGTATCCCTCAGCTTCCCAAAAACAAGTCTATTAAGTATAAATAAGGACGACCACCTGTAAAAACGGTCATTTGGTATCCCTCAGCTTCCCAAAAACAAGTCTATTAAGTATAAATAAGGACGACCACCTGTAAAAACGGTCATTTGGTATCCCTCAGCTTCCCAAACACAAGTCTATTAAGTATAAATAAGGACGACCACCTGTAAAAACGGTCATTTGGTATCCCTCAGCTTCCCAAAAACAAGTCTATTAAGTATAAATAAGGACGACCACCTGTAAAAACGGTCATTTGGTATCCCTCAGCATCCCTAACGCAAGTCTATTAAGTATAAATAAAGACGACCACCTGTAAAAACGGTCATTTGGTATCCCTCAGCTTCCCAAAAACAAGTCTATTAAGTATAAATAAGGACGACCACCTGTAAAAACGGTCATTTGGTATCCCTCAGCTTCCCAAAAACAAGTCTATTAAGTATAAATAAGGACGACCACCTGTAAAAACGGTCATTTGGTATCCCTCAGCTTCCCAAAAACAAGTCTATTAAGTATAAATAAGGACGACCACCTGTAAAAACGGTCATTTGGTATCCCTCAGCTTCCCAAAAACAAGTCTATTAAGTATAAATAAGGACGACCACCTGTAAAAACGGTCATTTGGTATCCCTCAGCTTCCCAAACACAAGTCTATTAAGTATAAATAAGGACGACCACCTGTAAAAACGGTCATTTGGTATCCCTCAGCTTCCCAAATACAAGTCTATTAAGTATAAATAAGGACGACCACCTGTAAAAACGGTCATTTGGTATCCCTCAGCATCCCTAACGCAAGTCTATTAAGTATAAATAAAGACGACCACCTGTAAAAACGGTCATTTGGTATCCCTCAGCTTCCCCAAAACAAGTATATTAAGTATAAATAAGGACGACCACCTGTAAAAACGGTAAGTACGTATCCCTCAGCTTCCCAAAAACAAGTCTATTTAGTATAAATAAGGACGACCACCTGTAAAAACGGTCATTTGGTATCCCTCAGCTTCCCAAAAACAAGTCTATTAAGTATAAATAAGGACGACCACCTGTAAAAACGGTCATTTGGTATCCCTCAGCTTCCCAAAAACAAGTCTATTAAGTATAAATAAGGACGACCACCTGTAAAAACGGTAAGTACGTATCCCTCAGCTTCCCAAAAACAAGTCTATTAAGTATAAATAAGGACGACCACCTGTAAAAACGGTCATTTGGTATCCCTCAGCATCCCTAACACAAGTCTATTAAGTATAAATAAAGACGACCACCTGTAAAAACGGTAAGTATGTATCCCTCAGCTTCCCAAAAACAAGTCTATTAAGTATAAATAAGGACGACCACCTGTAAAAACGGTCATTTGGTATCCCTCAGCTTCCCAAACACAAGTCCATTAAGTATAAATAAAGACGACCACCTGTACAAACGGTAAGTATGTATCCCTCAGCTTCCCAAAAACAAGTCTATTAAGTATAAATAAGGACGACCACCTGTAAAAACGGTCATTTGGTATCCCTCAGCTTCCCAAAAACAAGTCTATTAAGTATAAATAAGGACGACCACCTGTAAAAACGGTCATTACGTATCCCTCATCTTCCCAAACACAAGTCCATTAAGTATAAATAAAGACGACCACCTGTAAAAACGGTAAGTATGTATCCCTCAGCTTCCCAAAAACAAGTCTATTAAGTATAAATAAGGACGACCACCTGTAAAAACGGTCATTTGGTATCCCTCAGCTTCCCAAACACAAGTCCATTAAGTATAAATAAAGACGACCACCTGTACAAACGGTAAGTATGTATCCCTCAGCTTCCCAAAAACAAGTCTATTAAGTATAAATAAGGACGACCACCTGTAAAAACGGTCATTTGGTATCCCTCAGCTTCCCAAAAACAAGTCTATTAAGTATAAATAAGGACGACCACCTGTAAAAACGGTCATTTGGTATCCCTCAGCTTCCCAAACACAAGTCTATTAAGTATAAATAAGGACGACCACCTGTAAAAATGGTCATTTGGTATCCCTCAGCTTCCCAAAAACAAGTCTATTAAGTATAAATAAGGACGACCACCTGTAAAAACGGTCATTTGGTATCCCTCAGCATCCCTAACGCAAGTCTATTAAGTATAAATAAAGACGACCACCTGTAAAAACGGTCATTTGGTATCCCTCAGCTTCCCAAAAACAAGTCTATTAAGTATAAATAAGGACGACCACCTGTAAAAACGGTCATTTGGTATCCCTCAGCTTCCCAAAAACAAGTCTATTAAGTATAAATAAGGACGACCACCTGTAAAAACGGTCATTTGGTATCCCTCAGCTTCCCAAAAACAAGTCTATTAAGTATAAATAAGGACGACCACCTGTAAAAACGGTCATTTGGTATCCCTCAGCTTCCCAAAAACAAGTCTATTAAGTATAAATAAGGACGACCACCTGTAAAAACGGTCATTTGGTATCCCTCAGCTTCCCAAAAACAAGTCTATTAAGTATAAATAAGGACGACCACCTGTAAAAACGGTAATTTGGTATCCCTCAGCTTCCCAAACACAAGTCTATTAAGTACAAATAAGGACGACCACCTGTAAAAACGGTCATTTGGTATCCCTCAGCTTCCCAAATACAAGTCTATTAAGTATAAATAAGGACGACCACCTGTAAAAACGGTCATTTGGTATCCCTCAGCATCCCTAACGCAAGTCTATTAAGTATAAATAAAGACGACCACCTGTAAAAACGGTCAATTGGTATCCCTCAGCTTCCCCAAAACAAGTATATTAAGTATAAATAAGGACGACCACCTGTAAAAACGGTAAGTACGTATCCCTCAGCTTCCCAAAAACAAGTCTATTAAGTATAAATAAGGACGACCACCTGTAAAAACGGTCATTTGGTATCCCTCAGCTTCCCAAAAACAAGTCTATTAAGTATAAATAAGGACGACCACCTGTAAAAACGGTCATTTGGTATCCCTCAGCTTCCCAAAAACAAGTCTATTAAGTATAAATAAGGACGACCACCTGTAAAAACGGTAAGTACGTATCCCTCAGCTTCCCAAAAACAAGTCTATTAAGTATAAATAAGGACGACCACCTGTAAAAACGGTCATTTGGTATCCCTCAGCATCCCTAACACAAGTCTATTAAGTATAAATAAAGACGACCACCTGTAAACATGGTAAGTATGTATCCCTCAGCTTCCCAAAAACAAGTCTATTAAGTATAAATAAGGACGACCACCTGTAAAAACGGTCATTTGGTATCCCTCAGCTTCCCAAAAACAAGTCTATTAAGTATAAATAAGGACGACCACCTGTAAAAACGGTCATTTGGTATCCCTCAGCATCCCTAACGCAAGTCTATTAAGTATAAATAAAGACGACCACCTGTAAAAACGGTCATTTGGTATCCCTCAGCTTCCCAAAAACAAGTCTATTAAGTATAAATAAGGACGACCACCTGTAAAAACGGTCATTTGGTATCCCTCAGCTTCCCAAAAACAAGTCTATTAAGTATAAATAAGGACGACCACCTGTAAAAACGGTCATTTGGTATCCCTCAGCTTCCCAAAAACAAGTCTATTAAGTATAAATAAGGACGACCACCTGTAAAAACGGTCATTTGGTATCCCTCAGCTTCCCAAAAACAAGTCTATTAAGTATAAATAAGGACGACCACCTGTAAAAACGGTCATTTGGTATCCCTCCGCTTCCCAAACACAAGTCTATTAAGTATAAATAAGGACGACCACCTGTAAAAACGGTCATTTGGTATCCCTCAGCTTCCCAAATACAAGTCTATTAAGTATAAATAAGGACGACCACCTGTAAAAACGGTCATTTGGTATCCCTCAGCATCCTTAACGCAAGTCTATTAAGTATAAATAAAGACGACCACCTGTAAAAACGGTCATTTGGTATCCCTCAGCTTCCCGAAAACAAGTATATTAAGTATAAATAAGGACGACCACCTGTAAAAACGGTAAGTACGTATCCCTCAGCTTCCCAAAAACAAGTCTATTTAGTATAAATAAGGACGACCACCTGTAAAAACGGTCATTTGGTATCCCTCAGCTTCCCAAAAACAAGTCTATTAAGTATAAATAAGGACGACCACCTGTAAAAACGGTCATTTGGTATCCCTCAGCTTCCCAAAAACAAGTCTATTAAGTATAAATAAGGACGACCACCTGTAAAAACGGTCATTTGGTAGCCCTCAGCTTCCCAAAAACAAGTCTATTAAGTATAAATAAGGACGACCACCTGTAAAAACGGTCATTTGGTATCCCTCAGCATCCCTAACACAAGTCTATTAAGTATAAATAAAGACGACCACCTGTAAAAACGGTAAGTATGTATCCCTCAGCTTCCCAAAAACAAGTCTATTAAGTATAAATAAGGACGACCACCTGTAAAAACGGTCATTTGGTATCCCTCAGCTTCCCAAACACAAGTCCATTAAGTATAAATAAAGACGACCACCTGTACAAACGGTCAGTATGTATCCCTCAGCTTCCCAAAAACAAGTCTATTAAGTATAAATAAGGACGACCACCTGTAAAAACGGTCATTTGGTATCCCTCAGCTTCCCAAAAACAAGTCTATTAAGTATAAATAAGGACGACCACCTGTAAAAACGGTCATTACGTATCCCTCATCTTCCCAAACACAAGTCCATTAAGTATAAATAAAGACGACCACCTGTAAAAACGGTAAGTATGTATCCCTCAGCTTCCCAAAAACAAGTCTATTAAGTATAAATAAGGACGACCACCTGTAAAAACGGTCATTTGGTATCCCTCAGCTTCCCAAACACAAGTCCATTAAGTATAAATAAAGACGACCACCTGTACAAACGGTAAGTATGTATCCCTCAGCTTCCCAAAAACAAGTCTATTAAGTATAAATAAGGACGACCACCTGTAAAAACGGTCATTTGGTATCCCTCAGCTTCCCAAAAACAAGTCTATTAAGTATAAATAAGGACGACCACCTGTAAAAACGGTCATTTGGTATCCCTCAGCTTCCCAAACACAAGTCTATTAAATATAAATAAGGACGACCACCTGTAAAAATGGTCATTTGGTATCCCTCAGCTTCCCAAAAACAAGTCTATTAAGTATAAATAAGGACGACCACCTGTAAAAACGGTCATTTGGTATCCCTCAGCATCCCTAACGCAAGTCTATTAAGTATAAATAAAGACGACCACCTGTAAAAACGGTCATTTGGTATCCCTCAGCTTCCCAAAAACAAGTCTATTAAGTATAAATAAGGACGACCACCTGTAAAAACGGTCATTTGGTATCCCTCAGCTTCCCAAAAACAAGTCTATTAAGTATAAATAAGGACGACCACCTGTAAAAACGGTAAGTACGTACCCCTCAGCTTCCCAAAAACAAGTCTATTAAGTATAAATAAGGACGACCACCTGTAAAAACGGTCATTTGGTATCCCTCAGCGTCCCTAACACAAGTCTATTAAGTATAAATAAAGACGACCACCTGTAAAAACGGTAAGTATGTATCCCTCAGCTTCCCAAAAACAAGTCTATTAAGTATAAATAAGGACGACCACCTGTAAAAACGGTCATTTGGTATCCCTCAGCTTCCCAAACACAAGTCCATTAAGTATAAATAAAGACGACCACCTGTACAAACGGTAAGTATGTATCCCTCAGCTTCCCAAAAACAAGTCTATTAAGTATAAATAAGGACGACCACCTGTAAAAACGGTCATTTGGTATCCCTCAGCTTCCCAAAAACAAGTCTATTAAGTATAAATAAGGACGACCACCTGTAAAAACGGTCATTACGTATCCCTCATCTTCCCAAACACAAGTCCATTAAGTATAAATAAAGACGACCACCTGTAAAAACGGTAAGTATGTATCCCTCAGCTTCCCAAAAACAAGTCTATTAAGTATAAATAAGGACGACCACCTGTAAAAACGGTCATTTGGTATCCCTCAGCTTCCCAAACACAAGTCCATTAAGTATAAATAAAGACGACCACCTGTACAAACGGTCAGTATGTATCCCTCAGCTTCCCAAAAACAAGTCTATTAAGTATAAATAAGGACGACCACCTGTAAAAACGGTCATTTGGTATCCCTCAGCTTCCCAAAAACAAGTCTATTAAGTATAAATAAGGACGACCACCTGTAAAAACGGTCATTTGGTATCCCTCAGCTTCCCAAACACAAGTCTATTAAATATAAATAAGGACGACCACCTGTAAAAATGGTCATTTGGTATCCCTCAGCTTCCCAAAAACAAGTCTATTAAGTATAAATAAGGACGACCACCTGTAAAAACGGTCATTTGGTATCCCTCAGCATCCCTAACGCAAGTCTATTAAGTATAAATAAAGACGACCACCTGTAAAAACGGTCATTTGGTATCCCTCAGCTTCCCAAAAACAAGTCTATTAAGTATAAATAAGGACGACCACCTGTAAAAACGGTCATTTGGTATCCCTCAGCTTCCCAAAAACAAGTCTATTAAGTATAAATAAGGACGACCACCTGTAAAAACGGTCATTTGGTATCCCTCAGCTTCCCAAAAACAAGTCTATTAAGTATAAATAAGGACGACAACCTGTAAAAACGGTCATTTGGTATCCCTCAGCTTCCCAAAAACAAGTCTATTAAGTATAAATAAGGACGACCACCTGTAAAAACGGTAATTTGGTATCCCTCAGCTTCCCAAACACAAGTTTATTAAGTACAAATAAGGACGACCACCTGTAAAAACGGTCATTTGGTATCCCTCAGCTTCCCAAATACAAGTCTATTAAGTATAAATAAGGACGACCACCTGTAAAAACGGTCATTTGGTATCCCTCAGCATCCCTAACGCAAGTCTATTAAGTATAAATAAAGACGACCACCTGTAAAAACGGTCATTTGGTATCCCTCAGCTTCCCCAAAACAAGTATATTAAGTATAAATAAGGACGACCACCTGTAAAAACGGTAAGTACGTATCCCTCAGCTTCCCAAAAACAAGTCTATTAAGTATAAATAAGGACGACCACCTGTAAAAACGGTCATTTGGTATCCCTCAGCTTCCCAAAAACAAGTCTATTAAGTATAAATAAGGACGACCACCTGTAAAAACGGTCATTTGGTATCCCTCAGCTTCCCAAAAACAAGTCTATTAAGTATAAATAAGGACGACCACCTGTAAAAACGGTAAGTACGTATCCCTCAGCTTCCCAAAAACAAGTCTATTAAGTATAAATAAGGACGACCACCTGTAAAAACGGTCATTTGGTATCCCTCAGCATCCCTAACACAAGTCTATTAAGTATAAATAAAGACGACCACCTGTAAAAATGGTAAGTATGTATCCCTCAGCTTCCCAAAAACAAGTCTATTAAGTATAAATAAGGACGACCACCTGTAAAAACGGTCATTTGGTATCCCTCAGCTTCCCAAACACAAGTCTATTAAGTATAAATAAGGACGACCACCTGTAAAAACGGTCATTTGGTATCCCTCAGCTTCCCAAATACAAGTCTATTAAGTATAAATAAGGACGACCACCTGTAAAAACGGTCATTTGGTATCCCTCAGCATCCCTAACGCAAGTCTATTAAGTATAAATAAAGACGACCACCTGTAAAAACGGTCATTTGGTATCCCTCAGCTTCCCCAAAACAAGTATATTAAGTATAAATAAGGACGACCACCTGTAAAAACGGTAAGTACGTATCCCTCAGCTTCCCAAAAACAAGTCTATTAAGTATAAATAAGGACGACCACCTGTAAAAACGGTCATTTGGTATCCCTCAGCTTCCCAAAAACAAGTCTATTAAGTATAAATAAGGACGACCACCTGTAAAAACGGTAAGTACGTATCCCTCAGCTTCCCAAAAACAAGTCTATTAAGTATAAATAAGGACGACCACCTGTAAAAACGGTCATTTGGTATCCCTCAGCTTCCCAAAAACAAGTCTATTAAGTATAAATAAGGACGACCACCTGTAAAAACGGTCATTTGGTATCCCTCAGCTTCCCAAACACAAGTCTATTAAGTATAAATAAGGACGACCACCTGTAAAAACGGTCATTTGGTATCCCTCAGCTTCCCAAATACAAGTCTATTAAGTATAAATAAGGACGACCACCTGTAAAAACGGTCATTTGGTATCCCTCAGCATCCCTAACGCAAGTCTATGAAGTATAAATAAAGACGACCACCTGTAAAAACGGTCATTTGGTATCCCTCAGCTTCCCCAAAACAAGTATATTAAGTATAAATAAGGACGACCACCTGTAAAAACGGTAAGTACGTATCCCTCAGCTTCCCAAAAACAAGTCTATTAAGTATAAATAAGGACGACCACCTGTAAAAACGGTCATTTGGTATCCCTCAGCTTCCCAAAAACAAGTCTATTAAGTATAAATAAGGACGACCACCTGTAAAAACGGTAAGTACGTATCCCTCAGCTTCCCAAAAACAAGTCTATTAAGTATAAATAAGGACGACCACCTGTAAAAACGGTCATTTGGTATCCCTCAGCATCCCTAACACAAGTCTATTAAGTATAAATAAAGACGACCACCTGTAAAAACGGTAAGTATGTATCCCTCAGCTTCCCAAAAACAAGTCTATTAAGTATAAATAAGGACGACCACCTGTAAAAACGGTCATTTGGTATCCCTCAGCTTCCCAAACACAAGTCCATTAAGTATAAATAAAGACGACCACCTGTACAAACGGTAAGTATGTATCCCTCAGCTTCCCCAAAACAAGTCTATTAAGTATAAATAAGGACGACCACCTGTAAAAACGGTCATTTGGTATCCCTCAGCTTCCCAAAAACAAGTCTATTAAGTATAAATAAGGACGACCACCTGTAAAAACGGTCATTACGTATCCCTCATCTTCCCAAACACAAGTCCATTAAGTATAAATAAAGACGACCACCTGTAAAAACGGTAAGTATGTATCCCTCAGCTTCCCAAAAACAAGTCTATTAAGTATAAATAAGGACGACCACCTGTAAAAACGGTCATTTGGTATCCCTCAGCTTCCCAAACACAAGTCCATTAAGTATAAATAAAGACGACCACCTGTACAAACGGTAAGTATGTATCCCTCAGCTTCCCAAAAACAAGTCTATTAAGTATAAATAAGGACGACCACCTGTAAAAACGGTCATTTGGTATCCCTCAGCTTCCCAAAAACAAGTCTATTAAGTATAAATAAGGACGACCACCTGTAAAAACGGTCATTTGGTATCCCTCAGCTTCCCAAACACAAGTCTATTAAGTATAAATAAGGACGACCACCTGTAAAAACGGTCATTACGTATCCCTCAGCTTCCCAAAAACAAGTCTATTAAGTATAAATAAGGACGACCACCTGTAAAAACGGTCATTTGGTATCCCTCAGCATCCCTAACGCAAGTCTATTAAGTATAAATAAAGACGACCACCTGTAAAAACGGTCATTTGGTATCCCTCAGCTTCCCAAAAACAAGTCTATTAAGTATAAATAAGGACGACCACCTGTAAAAACGGTCATTTGGTATCCCACAGCTTCCCAAAAACAAGTCTATTAAGTATAAATAAGGACGACCACCTGTAAAAACGGTCATTTGGTATCCCTCAGCTTCCCAAAAACAAGTCTATTAAGTATAAATAAGGACGACCACCTGTAAAAACGGTCATTTGGTATCCCTCAGCTTCCCAAAAACAAGTCTATTAAGTATAAATAAAGACGACCACCTGTAAAAACGGTCATTTGGTATCCCTCAGCTTCCCAAACACAAGTCTATTAAGTACAAATAAGGACGACCACCTGTAAAAACGGTCATTTGGTATCCCTCAGCTTCCCAAATACAAGTATATTAAGTATAAATAAGGACGACCACCTGTAAAAACGGTCATTTGGTATCCCTCAGCATCCCTAACGCAAGTCTATTAAGTATAAATAAAGACGACCACCTGTAAAAACGGTCATTTGGTATCCCTCAGCTTCCCCAAAACAAGTATATAAAGTATAAATAAGGACGACCACCTGTAAAAACGGTAAGTACGTATCCCTCAGCTTCCCAAAAACAAGTCTATTAAGTATAAATAAGGACGACCACCTGTAAAAACGGTCATTTGGTATCCCTCAGCTTCCCAAAAACAAGTCTATTAAGTATAAATAAGGACGACCACCTGTAAAAACGGTCATTTGGTATCCCTCAGCTTCCCAAAAACAAGTCTATTAAGTATAAATAAGGACGACCACCTGTAAAAACGGTAAGTACGTATCCCTCAGCTTCCCAAAAACAAGTCTATTAAGTATAAATAAGGACGACCACCTGTAAAAACGGTAAGTACGTATCCCTCAGCTTCCCAAAAACAAGTCTATTAAGTATAAATAAGGACGACCACCTGTAAAAACGGTCATTTGGTATCCCTCAGCATCCCTAACACAAGTCTATTAAGTATAAATAAAGACGACCACCTGTAAAAACGGTAAGTACGTATCCCTCAGCTTCCCAAACACAAGTCCATTAAATATAAATAAAGACGACCACCTGTAAAAACGGTAAGTATGTATCCCTCAGCTTCCCAAAAACAAGTCTATTAAGTATAAATAAGGACGACCACCTGTAAAAACGGTCATTTGGTATCCCTCAGCTTCCCAAACACAAGTCCATTACGTATAAATAAAGACGACACAAACGGTAAGTATGTATCCCTCAGCTTCCCAAAAACAAGTCTATTATGTATAAATAAGGACGACCACCTGTAAAAACGGTCATTTGGTATCCCTCAGCTTCCCAAAAACAAGTCTATTAAGTATAAATAAGGACGACCACCTGTAAAAACGGTCATTTGGTATCCCTCAGCTTCACAAACACAAGTCTATTAAGTATAAATAAGGACGACCACCTGTAAAAACGGTCATTTGGTATCCCTCAGCTTCCCAAAAACAAGTCTATTAAGTATAAATAAGGACGACCACCTGTAAAAACGGTCATTTGGTATCCCTCAGCATCCCTAACGCAAGTCTATTAAGTATAAATAAAGACGACCACCTGTAAAAACGGTCATTTGGTATCCCTCAGCTTCCCAAAAACAAGTCTATTAAGTATAAATAAGGACGACCACCTGTAAAAACGGTCATTTGGTATCCCTCAGCTTCCCAAAAACAAGTCTATTAAGTATAAATAATGACGACCACCTGTAAAAACGGTCATTTGGTATCCCTCAGCTTCCCAAAAACAAGTCTATTAAGTATAAATAAGGACGACCACCTGTAAAAACGGTCATTTGGTATCCCTCAGCTTCCCAAATACAAGTCTATTAAGTATAAATAAGGACGACCACCTGTAAAAACGGTCATTTGGTATCCCTCAGCATCCCTAACGCAAGTCTATTAAGTATAAATAAAGACGACCACCTGTAAAAACGGTCATTTGGTATCCCTCAGCTTCCCCAAAACAAGTCTATTAAGTATAAATAAGGACGACCACCTGTAAAAACGGTCATTTGGTATCCCTCAGCATCCCTAACGCAAGTCTATTAAGTATAAATAAAGACGACCACCTGTAAAAATGGTCATTTGGTATCCCTCAGCTTCCCCAAAACAAGTCTATTAAGTATAAATAAGGACGACCACCTGTAAAAACGTTCATTTGGTATCCCTCAGCATCCCTAACGCACGTCTATTAAGTATAAATAAAGACGACCACCTGTAAAAACGGTCATTTGGTATCCCTCAGCTTCACCAAAACAAGTCTATTAAGTATAAATAAGGACGACCACCTGTAAAAACGGTCATTTGGTATCCCTCAGCTTCCCTAACACAAGTCTATTAAGTATAAATAAAGACGACCACCTGTAAAAACGGTCATTACGTATCCCTCAGCTTCCCAAAAACAAGTCTATTAAGTATAAATAAGGACGACCACCTGTAAAAACGGTCATTTGGTATCCCTCAGCATCTCTAACACAAGTCTATTAAGTATAAATAAGGACGACCACCTGTAAAAACGGTCATTTGGTATCCCTCAGCTTCCCAAACACAAGTCTATTAAGTATAAATAAGGACGACCACCTGTACAAACGGTAAGTACGTATCCCTCAGCATCCCTAACACAAGTCTATTAAGTATAAATAAAGACGACCACCTGTAAAAACGGTAAGTATGTATCCCCCAGCTTCCCAAAAAGAAGTCTATTAAGTCTAAATAAGGACGATACCTGTAAAAACTGTCATTTGGTATCCCTCAGCATCCCTAACGCAAGTCTATTAAGTATAAATAAAGACGACCACCAGTTAAAACGGTCATTTGGTATCCCGCAGCTTCCATAACACAAGTCTATTAAGTATAAATAAGGACGACCACCTGTAAAAACGGTCATTTGGTATCCCTCAGCTTCCCAAACACAAGTCTATTAAGTATAAATAAGGACGACCACCTGTAAAAACGGTAAGTACGTATCCCTCAGCATCCCTAACACAAGTCTATTAAGTATAAATAAAGACGACCACCTGTAAAAACGGTCATTTGGTATAACTCAGCTTCCCTAACACAAGTCTATTAAGTATAAATAAGGACGACCACCTGTAAAAACGGTCATTTGGTATCCCTCAGCATCCCTAACACAAGTCTATTAAGTATAAATAAGGACGACCACCTATAAAAACGGTCATTTGGTATCCCTCAGCTTCCCAAAAACAAGTCTATTAAGTATAAATAAGGACGACCACCTGTAAAAACGGTCATTTGGTATCCCTCAGCTTCCCAAAAACAAGTCTATTAAGTATAAATAAGGACGACCACCTGTAAAAACGGTCATTTGGTATCCCTCAGCTTCCCAAAAACAAGTCTATTAAGTATAAATAAGGACGACCACCTGTAAAAACGGTCATTTGGTATCCCACAGCTTCCCAAACACAAGTCTATTAAGTATAAATAAGGACGACCACCTGTAAAAACGGTCATTTGGTATCCCTCAGCTTCCCAAATACAAGTCTATTAAGTATAAATAAGGACGACCACCTGTAAAAACGGTCATTTGGTATCCCTCAGCATCCCTAACGCAAGTCTATTAAGTATAAATAAAGACGACCACCTGTAAAAACGGTCATTTGGTATCCCTCAGCTTCCCCAAAACAAGTCTATTAAGTATAAATAAGGACGACCACCTGTAAAAACGGTCATTTGGTATCCCTCAGCATCCCTAACGCAAGTCTATTAAGTATAAATAAAGACGACCACCTGTAAAAATGGTCATTTGGTATCCCTCAGCTTCCCCAAAACAAGTCTATTAAGTATAAATAAGGACGACCACCTGTAAAAACGGTCATTTGGTATCCCTCAGCATCCCTAACGCAAGTCTATTAAGTATAAATAAAGACGACCACCTGTAAAAACGGTCATTTGGTATCCCTCAGCTTCCCCAAAACAAGTCTATTAAGTATAAATAAGGACGACCACCTGTAAAAACGGTCATTTGGTATCCCTCAGCTTCCCTAACACAAGTCTATTAAGTATAAATAAAGACGACCACCTGTAAAAACGGTCATTACGTATCCCTCAGCTTCCCAAAAACAAGTCTATTAAGTATAAATAAGGACGACCACCTGTAAAAACTTTCATTTGGTATCCCTCAGCATCTCTAACACAAGTCTATTAAGTATAAATAAGGACGACCACCTGTAAAAACGGTCATTTGGTATCCCTCAGCTTCCCAAACACAAGTCTATTAAGTATAAATAAGGACGACCACCTGTAAAAACGGTAAGTACGTATCCCTCAGCATCCCTAACACAAGTCTATTAAGTATAAATAAAGACGACCACCTGTAAAAACGGTAAGTATGTATCCCCCAGCTTCCCAAAAAGAAGTCTATTAAGTCTAAATAAGGACGATACCTGTAAAAACTGTCATTTGGTATCCCTCAGCATCCCTAACGCAAGTCTATTAAGTATAAATAAAGACGACCACCTGTTAAAACGGTCATTTGGTATCCCGCAGCTTCCATAACACAAGTCTATTAAGTATAAATAAGGACGACCACCTGTAAAAACGGTCATTTGGTATCCCTCAGCTTCCCAAACACAAGTCTATTAAGTATAAATAAGGACGACCACCTGTAAAAACGGTAAGTACGTATCCCTCAGCATCCCTAACACAAGTCTATTAAGTATAAATAAAGACGACCACCTGTAAAAACGGTCATTTGGTATACCTCAGCTTCCCTAACACAAGTCTATTAAGTATAAATAAGGACGACCACCTGTAAAAACGGTCATTTGGTATCCCTCAGCATCCCTAACACAAGTCTATTAAGTATAAATAAGGACGACCACCTATAAAAACGGTCATTTGGTATCCCTCAGCATCCCTAACGCAAGTCTATTAAGTATAAATAAGGACGACCACCTGTAAAAACGGTCATTTGGTATCCCCCAGCATCCCTAACGCAAGTCTATTAAGTATAAATAAGGACGACCACCTGTAAAAACGGTCATTTGGTATCCCTCAGCATCCCTAACACAAGTCTATTAAGTATAAATAAGGACGACCACCTGTAAAAACGGTCATTTGGTATCCCTCAGCATCCCTAACGCAAGTCTATTAAGTATAAATAAGGACGACCACCTGTAAAAACGGTCATTTGGTATCCCCCAGCATCCCTAACGCAAGTCTATTAAGTATAAATAAGGACGACCACCTGTAAAAACGGTCATTTGGTATCCCTCAGCTTCCCTAACACAAGTCTATTAAGTATAAATAAGGACGACCACCTGTAAAAACGGTCATTTGGTATCCCTCAGCATCCCTAACACAAGTCTATTAAGTATAAATAAAGACGACCACCTGTAAAAACGGTCATTTGGTATCCCTCAACATCCCTAACGCAAGTCTATTAAGTATAAATAAGGACGACCACCTGTAAAAACGGTCATTTGGTATCCCTCAGCATCCCTAACACAAGTCTATTAAGTATAAATAAGGACGACCACCTGTAAAAACGGTCATTTGGTATCCCTCAGCATCCCTAACGTAAGTCTATTAAGTATAAATAAGGACGACCACCTGTAAAAACGGTCATTTGGTATCCCCCAGCATCCCTAACGCAAGTCTATTAAGTATAAATAAGGACGACCACCTGTAAAAACGGTCATTTGGTATCCCTCAGCATCCCTAACGCAAGTCTATTAAGTATAAATAAGGACGACCACCTGTAAAAACGGTCATTTGGTATCCCCCAGCATCCCTAACGCAAGTCTATTAAGTATAAATAAGGACGACCACCTGTAAAAACGGTCATTTGGTATCCCCCAGCATCCCTTACACAAGTCTATTAAGTATAAATAAGGACGACCACCTGTAAAAACGGTCATTTGGTATCCCTCAGCTTCAAAAAAAACACAAGTCTATTAAGTATAAATAAGGACGACCACCTGTAAAAACGGTCATTACGTATCCCTCAGCTTCCCAAAAACAAGTCTATTAAGTATAAATAAAGACGACCACCTGTAAAAACGGTAAGTACGTATCCCTCAGCTTCCCAAAAACAAGTCTATTAAGTATAAATAAGGACGACCACCTGTAAAAACGGTAAGTACGTATCCCTCAGCTTCCCAAAAACAAGTCTATTAAGTATAAATAAGGACGACCACCTGTAAAAACGGTAAGTACGTATCCCTCAGCTTCCCAAAAACAAGTCTATTAAGTATAAATAAGGACGACCACCTGTAAAAACGGTCATTACGTATCCCTCAGCTTCCCAAAAACAAGTCTATTAAGTATAAATAAAGACGACCACCTGTAAAAACGGTAAGTACGTATCCCTCAGCTTCCCAAAAACAAGTCTATTAAGTATAAATAAGGACGACCACCTGTAAAAACGGTAAGTACGTATCCCTCAGCTTCCCAAAAACAAGTATATTAAGTATAAATAAGGACGACCACCTGTAAAAACGGTAAGTACGTATCCCTCAGCTTCCCAAAAACAAGTCTATTAAGTATAAATAAGGACGACCACCTGTAAAAACGGTCATTTGGTATCCCTCAGCATCCCTAACACAAGTCTATTAAGTATAAATAAGGACGACCACCTGTAAAAGCGGTAAGTACGTATCCCTCAGCTTCTCAAACACAAGTCTATTAAGTATAAATAAGGACGACCACCTGTAAAAACGGTCATTTGGTATCCCTCAGCATCCCTAACGCAAGTCTATTAAGTATAAATAAGGACGACCACCTGTAAAAGCGGTAAGTACGTATCCCTCAGCATCCCTAACACAAGTCTATTAAGTATAAATAAGGACGACCACCTGTAAAAGCGGTAAGTACGTATCCCTCAGCTTCCCAAACACAAGTCCATTAAATATAAATACGGAGAACCACCTGTAAAAACGGTCATTTGGTATCCCTCAGCTTCCCAAACACAAGTCCATTAAATATAAATACGGAGAACCACCTGTAAAAACGGTCATTACGTATCCCTCAGCATCCCTAACACAAACCTATTAAGTATAAATAAGGACGACCACCTGTAAAAACGGTAAGTACGTATCCCTCAGCTTCCCAAACACAAGTCCATTAAATATAAATACGTAGAACCACCTGTAAAAACGGTCATTACGTATCCCTCAGCTTCCCAAAAACAAGTCTATTAAGTATAAATAAGGACGACCACCTGTAAAAACGGTCATTTGGTATCCCTCAGCATCCCTAACACAAACCTATTAAGTATAAATAAGGACGACCACCTGTAAAAACGGTAAGTACGTATCCCTCAGCTTCCCACAAACAAGTCTATTAAGTATAAATAAGGACGACCACCTGTAAAAACGGTCATTTGGTATCCCTCAGCATCCCTAACACAAGTCTATTAAGTATAAATAAGGACGACCACCTGTAAAAGCGGTAAGTACGTATCCCTCAGCTTCCCAAACACAAGTCCATTAAATATAAATACGGAGAACCGCATGTAAAAACGGTCATTACGTATCCCCCAGCTTCCCAAAAAAGGTCCATTGTGTATAAATACGGACGACCTGTTAAACTAGTCGTTACGTATCCCTCATCATACCATATACATGTCCATTAAGTATAAATACGGACGACCAACTGTAAAAACGGCCATTACCTATCCCTCAGTTTCCCAAATAAAAGTCCATTATGTATAAATACGGACGACATGTAAAACCAGTCGTTACGTATCCCTCAGTCATACCATATACAAGTCCATTAAGTATAAATAAGGACGACCTGTAAAAACGGTTGTCACGTATCCCTCATTATCCTAAATACAAGTACATTTAGTATAAATACGGACGATCATCTGTGAAAACGGTTGTCACCTATCCCCCGTCATTCCAAACAAAAGTCCATTAAGTATAAATACAGACGACCACCTGTATAAACGGTCGTTACATATCCCTCAGCTTCCCAAATAAAAGTCCATTATGTATAAATACAGACGACTACATGTAAAACCAGTCGTTACGTATCCCTCATCATACCATATAGAAGTCCATTATGTATCAATACGGATGACCAGTAAAAATGATCGTTACGTATCCCTCATCATACCATATACAATTCCAGTAAGTATAAATACGGAGGACCAGTAAAAATGATAGTTACGTATCCATCATCATACCATATACAATTCCAGTAAGTATAAATACGGAGGACCAGTAAAATGATAGTCACGTATCCATCATCATACCATATACAAATCCATTTCATCTTAAAGTAAATGTCAATAAATACTGAAAAGTTTATCCCTTGGAAGCAACAAACATAAAAAAAAAGATAAAAGTAGTAGACTCGGATTTATTGGGTCTGTTTATGAGAGGTAATGTTAAGCGCAACACTTCTCAAGCCTCCTAGCACCAGCTTAATCAGTACAGGAGCAGAGAAGTCATTTCACGTGCCTGAACCGCATAACTCAAACATAAATCATTGGGGTTGGAGGCAACGTAGTTCCCATTTTGCAAGCACGTGCAGATGCGCGGATTTTATAGTACTCTGTTTAGAAACACTAGTTTAAAGCTTATACTAGATGGCAAAGAAAACAAATCATATCAGAAGTCAGTTATTATGTCGGAGATTTATAAAACAATCGTGTTGACAGGTTTTATTGAGATATCATAGTCGGAAATCGCGGTACAAATGCGAAGATCGAAAAAAACTAGTTTTTGTTTTCTTCGAAATTGCCAATGTTTCAAAACGGGTACAAAAATTGTATATTCTTAAATATTGTTGAAATTGACAGGAGTCGAAGATCATTACCTGATCTACCTTTTTTGAAAATTTCTTATTTTTTCGTGAATATACATTTTTCGTGCCCGTTTTGAAAGTTGGTACCTGCATTTCACTCTTTCAGAGGCTATTCAAAATGGCGGCGACACAGAAAAACACCCAGCCCAGGGCCTATCAGTCGCAGGCCACAAACCCACTTCTCCCTTGACAAATTAACATCATATGGTCAATACACAGTCACAGAAACTAAATATTGTGAATTGAACTGAACGTTTATAAATAGCTAAGGAATGTGCTAAAAATAGCTCACACACATTCAAAGGTCAAATAATGCTGATCCGTGTACATACACAAGATAGATCGTTTACACATACGGCCCGATTGACGGTGACCGATGGATTATTTCAATTTATTTGCACAGAAGTAGAATTAAAACAGTGTTACAATCATGATCGTATACAATTCCAAGTTTTGCATGAGTGCGTAATTTACAAAATACAAACAAATAGATCTATTACAGTAGACAATGTAGAGAATTAAAATTGAAAAGTGGAACACACCAGCAAATGCCTGAAATGGGTCATGGCATTGTCTGCACTGTAGCCTTTGTAAGTAAATACACTTTTAATTTCTGTATGACAAGTGTTTAACGTTGAAACATGTAAAACGGTGGTGGTTGATATATATTAACTTAATTCTGATAATTTTTTAGAACACATGAGTGATGAATAATTGATGAAAATGTAAGCCTTGAAAATCTACTATTTGTTCATGAATGCCACCTGTGACTTACATTTTGGACAGTATCATCTTCTGGAAAGCACCACTTTCAATTCCAGTTGTGTTTTAAGTAAAATGTTATGGAATGCTGACATTGTTAGCATTGAGAAAGTTGGACAGAGTTATTAATATTAAAAACAAATGAAACAATATCATATATGACTTGTTTTTTTCAGGTCTGCTAAGACAAAGTTAGCTAGAGGCAGTGTGCAGTATTACCATAGCCAGATTCAAGTCAAATTTCCCAGTCTCACAGTATAACTACATCAAGAGCCTTGTATTAGCCAGTATGTAGGTAAGCGCAGCTTCAAAAAATCTATGAATTTATCAATGTTTGTTCTTTGCAAAATATGTGGCATTGTGCACCAGTCCTGCACCACAGACATATTAATAATTTGTTATTAGGTCTGTGCCTGCACTTAGTCTCAGACTTTTTATACTAAAAATAAAAATGGTGTTTTACAGCACATCGACACATAAATAGGTCATATTGTGCTTAGTACATATGTAAAATTAAACAAACAAAATAAAAAGGTCCCTGTATTACATCTAAATTATTAAACTTAACCAAGACCCCGACTTAACATAATGTGCTGGCATGGCCCAGCAATAGCATGGTGGATGATAGCAATCTGGAGCTTCCGGTTCAAGTCACACATGCACCACTGAGTTTCGTCTATGGTTTCGGGCAATACATCTTCCCTCAGTCTTGTTTGTTCCTCAGCCTCTTTTGTTTGATTGGGATTGAAACTGGGGAGTCTATCCTCCAAGCACGATAAACAACCATAGAAATTATTAATATATACATTAGTAAGAGTAAGACAGGTTCTCGAATTCCTATGTGTCATTTGGGGCGGCTCTAAATAAGGTATACCGGTAATAAATGTGTTGATTTAGCAGAAAACGATTATTTTTAATTTATTGTACATGTAAAAAAAGTTCTATAATCACTATTCATTTACATATTTCAGTTCTACAACTTGTTACCTATTTAAGTTGAAACAAAATATCATGTATGTCATTTTTATTTTCAGAGCCTGGAGTCCTGAGATGCTGGGAGTTAGCTGAAAATAGTTAGTGATGTCCCAATATATATGGGAGGATTTTATTGAAACAAGTAGTCACATATAACTTTTTACAACATTAACAACAGAATCAGAAATACTTAAACGAACAAGAATAGTATATAATAACAAGATGATGTACAATATTTTTTTTTTTATGAATCATGAATCAGCAATACCTCATACGGACAGTACTAGCATCAACTTCAAGAAAAATATGTCTAGTAAGAGGATCACCAGTTCAGCCAGCACAATATCATATCAACATGCATATCCGACTGTAGACACAAGGTGGATCGTTGGCGACATTAACTGGATAGTTCATTGGAGTGGCTCAAAATAAGGGCTAATATGAAAATATAAATGTGTTTCTGTTAATCTGACCGGCCGTGCCCAATTTATTTATTGGATTAAAATGTTTTCTGAATTTTATTGGATTATATAAAAGTTTGTGGAATAACAGATGGCAGGAGGTGTATATTACCGGTTATACCCAGAAGAAAAGTGAGTGGTCTTCCTCACCAAAAAAATAACAAACAGATACATGTATATATATATAACCCCACATATGTTCAAATTGGCTTGCACCATATAAACAATTACATATTAAAGGGACATGCAGCAATCTTCTTTTTTTTAAACTCCAAAATGTTATAACTTATAATTTAAATATATGCAAGCGGGTGTAAAGTGAAAGTAAATTACATTTTAATGCTTGATAAAAACTTGATAAATGCTGTGTGTCCCTTTAATAAATAAAAACAATTATTGTATGATGCAATTTAATTTTTTATGTAATACCCTTTATATTTGGGATGTTTTGATGTAAATATTTGAAATAAAATGTTTTAAATCAAATAAATAATTCATTTTGATATCTGACTTGTTACATATTTTTTACTTAGTCATGAAAGATAATATTTAAGGCCTTAATATGTACCTTAAATGTTTATTGTTTACCATTGAAAGGTGAGGCGGCATATGGTGTTAGTTATCTGTGCGTCTATATCCTTCCACAGTTTTTAACCAATCTTTTCGAAACTTTACATGATCTTTATCTATGATGTCTAGAGGAGCATATCGATTTTGCATCAAAATAAAATTTATTTATGAATATATATTCTTGCATAGTACAATTTTCCACGGATTGTTTTCAGTGCGTTCATTCAAGTCCCATGGACATATTGAGTTGAGATGTTCGGTTGGCATTTTATATTTGTATACATTCTCATCTTCACCTCTCACCGCTGCGGGTTCAATTCCCACTGGGAGCTCAACTTGTAGGTGAGAAAGTGTCGATTCTTACAGATAGCAGTAAGTACACAGTACTGGTTCTACCCAGGAAATATGGCCAAAAATGTGCTATAATGACATAAAACACAATTCAACTTTAAAAATATAAAGTAAAAGAAATGGCCTTCTTTATTTTCCTTCGATGCTATCAGTATAAATATTACGACAGTGTTTCTGTCTGATAAAAAATTCATCTTAGGTTTCAACCGACAAATGGTCTATATTTAAACTAATACAAGTAAGATAGGGCCCTCAAACCCTTTTATGTGTGGGTGATATATTCCACGGTTGATTCATGATACTAGCATGGGACAGCTATAGTACATATGACAGTGCTGAGTGCAGTTGCGGATGAACTGAATTGAATATTTAACGGCTCATCAACACAGTACAGGTTATTTAGAGCCGCCTCAGAGAGAGGGGAAGGATACATAGGAATCCGGGAACCGTGCACTACCCTTATTATCGAACAGATTCCTATGGTTCTTTAACATGCTCTGATGATAGACCTATAAGTGGGACCACCCTGTTTACGTCCCCATCCGACGGATGAGGCTAAGGGAATGTGTCTTGCCCAAGAACACACCGACAAAACTCAGTGGCACCACCTCCGGTTACAAATCCGCTGCGCTACTGACTGCGCCAAGTTGCGGATGACAATTAGACACTGGACAGTCTAGTCAAAAACACAGCAACAAATATATTATCTGAATATGTTTAAGAATGTACTGTATGCTTGGAAGAGCTTTCAAAAACAAACTAGCTTTCATGATTTTAGTTGGGGTGGGATGGAGATGGGGCGCATCCTTTTAAATCTCAGTTCAGATGCCCTCCCCCTCCTTCTCTCCATCCCAACTCCCATCTTGAACAGTAGCGATTGTTACGTAAACTTTCCACATATGAGAGGGGGCCCAATACTACCCGCTCCATCGAATACGCGCCTGCAGTTCTTGCGAGGTCAGTCGAGTCAAAATTACAGTTAAATCAAACAATTCGTATTTTCGTGTACTTTTGATAAAGAAATAACATGCTTTTCGTGATATGCAGCAAAATTCATGTAATGTGTGAGCTAAAACAACAATTCAAGTATCTCGTCGTACTTTATTTAACAAAAAACACAGGGTTGTTGTCATTTTAATCGTATTCTAAAGATGGCATCTTTTAGAGTTATCGCCCCTCGCTTCGACATTTTACAAGGCGGGTCTGAATTTATCACGCAGTAGAGCTTCTAAAAAAAAAGTCGGTACAGACGAAAATCACGAAACCTAAAGGGGAAATGAAATTTCATGATCAAAAATTGTCACAATTTTCCAAATTATGCGTTTTAAAAAATTCAAAATGGCGGACATTTTTTTTTTTTGACGTTGCCGAAAGTTGACGTACTACTTTTCGTTGTCAAGCGTGGTTGCGATATTTGAAAGATGTAGGAAAATATCAAGGCTGCTCCCCTACTGAATTGACATTCTACTTTAAAGCCACACAAATTTGGCTTGATTATCCAAAAGGACCAGTATGTCATAACACTGCTTACATTTAGTCGATGGAACTTTTTACGGCCGCCACACTGCACTAAACAAACGCTAGTGTGAATGTCAATAAATACTGAAAAGGGGATCTCTTGGAATCAACAAACACACACAAGAGATAAAAGTGGCAGACGCGGTTTTATTGAGTCTCTTCGTGAGAGGTAATGTAAAGTGCAATACCTCTCACGCCTCCTTGAACCGGCTTAAGCGATATTCTACTTTAAAGCCACACAGATTGCCACTATGTTCTTTAAGTATAAAAGTGGACGACCTGTAAAAAAGGTCGTCACGTATCCTTTCATCATCCCACATTCAAGTTAATTATGTATAAATACTGCCGTCCTGTAAAACCAGTGTTACGTCTCTCTCATCATCCCAAATATATGTTCATTAAGTAGAACTACGGAGGATCTGTAAAAGCGGTCTTCACGTATCCCTCATCATCCCAAATACAAGTCCATTACGTATAAATACAGACGACCTGCACTCACGCTCGTTACTTATCCCTCATCATCCCACATACAAGTCCATTACGTATAAATACGGACTATCCGTAAAACCGGTCGTCACTTATCTCTCATTATCTCATATACAAGTCCATTAAGTAGAACTACGGAGGATCTGTAAAAACGTTTTTCACGTGTCTCTCATCATCTCATATACGAGTTCATTAAGTATAAATACGGACGACAAGTACCAAAGGTCGTTACGTATCCCTTATGATCCCATATACAAGTCCATTAACGTTATAATACTGATGACCTGTAAACACGGTCGTTTCGTATCCCTCATCATCCCGAATACACGTTCATTAAGTATAAATACTGTCGCATTGTGCACACGCTCGTTACGTATCCCTCATCCTCCCAATTAAAAATCCACTAAGTATAAATACGGACGACCTGTACACACGGTCGTTACGCACCCCTCGTTATCCCAAATACATGTCCATTGGGTATAAATATGGACGACCAGTAAAACCAGTCGTTACGTATCCCCCATCATGCAAAATACAAGTCCATTAATTATAAATACGGACGACCACCTGTAAAAACGGTCGTTACGTATCCCTCATCATCCCATTAGCAATTACATGCGGCATACATTCGGACGACCTAAACAAACGGTCGTTACGTATCCCCCGTCATTCCAAATACAAGTCCATTAAGTATAAATACGGACAACAGGTCGTTACGTATCCCTTATGATCCCAAATACAAGTCTATTAGGCATAAATACTGTTACCTCAATGGGTGACAAAACTATGTTTTGTTATTACTTATGGATGGATGGATTGATGAAAACTATTAAAGTTGCCTTTACAGTTCTATCTCTGGGATGCGATATTTATTTATTATACCGAAAAAAACGTTCTTTGGGAAAAGGAAACATGTAAAAAAGGTCCTTTTAGTTCTTATGATAAGAGGAAGTTTTTATTTGTTTTTAACTAATTTTGATTTAAATAACAGGTTATGTTTCGCAAAAACAATATTCATATCTTTAAAAAAAATGCACATTACATCAACATTTTAAAAATATAAATAATTACGCATATTCTAATCATTTAAAAGTGTTTACCGATTCGTTTTGGTCATGGGAAATATAAACTTGCTGTGACGTCGGATATTATCATTAGACATAAATTGATTCCGAGATGATGCGATTAGGAGAGTAACATTAAACAAAAATGCTGCCCTCCAGTGACGTCACTCCAGGTGTGACATTACGACAGCGTACGCCAGCGCGAAATGGGAATTTAACATGGGGAATTGACCTGAGGTATAATAATAGAATATCACAGAAATACAACCGCAACAACCTTATGTTTTTTATGTACGTTACACTGTAGAGTGCCAGTAGCCAACATAGTACACACGGTCGTAACGTATCCCTCATCATTCCAAATACAAGTCCAGTAAGTATAAATACGGACGACCTGTATACATTGTCGTTACGCATCCCCAAACATCCCAATTACAAGTCCAGTAAGTACAAATACGGACGTACACACGGTCGTTACGTATCCCTCGTCATCCCAAATACAAATCCAGTAAGTAAAAATACGGACGACCTGTACACACGGTCGTTAAGTATACCTCATCATCCCAAATACAAGTCCAGTAAGTATAAATACGGATGACCTGCGAAAAAAGGCGTTACGTATCCCTCAACATCCCAAATAAAAGTCCATTAACTTAAAGTATAAATACTGACGACCTGTGAAAACGGCCGTTACGTATCCCTCATCATCCCAAATAAAAGTCCATTAAGTGTAAATACGGACGACCTGCACAACCGGTCGTTACGTATCCCTCACCATCCCAAATACAAGTCCATATAAATACGAACGAACTGCAAAAACGGTCGTCACGTATCCCTCATCACCCCAAATACAAGTTCATTAAGTATAAATACGGACGACCTGTACACACGGTCGTTACGTATCCCTCGTCATCCCAAATACAAGTCCAGTAAGTAAAAATACGGACGGGCTGTACACATTGTCGTTAAGTATCCCTCATTATCCCAAATAGAAGTCTATTAAGTATAAATACGGACGATCTGTACGTCAACCGGTCGTTACGTATCCCTCAACATCCCAAAGAAAAGTCCATTAACTTAAAGTATAAATACGGACGACCTGTGAAAACGGCAGTTACGTATCCCATATCATCCCAAATAAAAGTCCATTAAGTATAAATACGGACGACCTGTACAACCTGTCGTTACGTATCCCTCATCATCCCAAATGCAAGTCCATATCAATACGGACGACCTGTAAAAGAGGTCTTGACATATCTCCCATCATCTCAAACATAAGTCCATTACGTACAAATACGGACGTCCTGTAAAAGAGGTTTTCACGTATCTCACATCATCTCCAACACAAGACCATTACGTTAAATACGGACGACCTGTAAAATAGGTCGTCACTTATCCTTCATCGTCCGATATACAAGTCCGTTAAGTATTATTACAGATGACCTGTAAAAACTGTTGTTAAGTATCCTTTATCTTCCATTATTCAACATTATAATAGTATACGCTGAATATAAAATACAGCGAATGTTTTGTTGAAATAACATTTTAGAAATAACCTAAAGTCCATCATTAAAGCTACAGAACCTGCATTTAAATAGCTTTTTTCTTTGTAGGCGTGTCTTTATTTGTAACTTCATGTACACCAGCTTATGGCGAAATCGGGTATTTAAACGATCAAGTTTAACCCAGGACATCGTTTACTCTATAGACAGCGAGCAGTGCACATCGTTTCTCTCCAAAGGTAGCATTATGATTTACAAGAAAAAATGTTTGACTCTTTCGTGACTTGAACACACGAACTTCTAATTTACATTTCAACGTGATTACCACTGAGCTATGGCGAATTCATGAGAATGCTCTATATTTAGTAACATATATTATGATTCAAAATAATTTAACATATTCAAATGACTCTCAAGATGTATCAGTATATACTCCGTCATCTCGCACATGTAAATAACATGTGTGGTGTAATACTATTATTATCAATTTAACTAAGATTCCGTCTAAAAACTTTAGTCTCGATTTTGTATTTAGCGGATGATAAGTTTGTGTGTGTGTGTGTGTGTGCTATTAGTTATTACGTAATGACTATTTAGTGTTAGAAATGCTACTGCATACCAACAAGTTTCCGTGGTGTATGCATAAAACCGTCATGTTACAAATATAACTCTTTTTTTTTTATTATAAAATATATTCGGAAGCCACGTATTATCGATGTTACCCGCAAGAAGGCTAGATAAAATAACACATCCATTTTTGGCTTATATACCGACTTTATGGCCGTTCATCGAATTGAAACTACTTCACCCGTGACTTATTCAAATCAGTTTTTGTATAGCGTCTGTAGCTTTAAACAAATAACGTTTATATAGTTGAAATGAAAACAAGTATTTCAGTTGGCTCTAATGGTAAGATATACGGCTTGTCAATTCGGAGGTCTCGAGTTCAAATCCCGTTTTGAGCGAACTATTTTTCAATAATAAGTGGGTGATGTTTTGTTATATCGATGTTGCTACTACGAACGACGGATTAAAACAGATGTCATAGTAAAAGTTTCTCTCCTTATACCCGAATACTGATTTATGGATATGCTTCACAAACTTGAAATTGGTAGTAAACCAAGCATAAGACCATAACAAATTGTCTAACGAACGCATGGTTAGAAAATAACAAAAGAAACTATTGCACAATAATTCATGCACACAATTACATAAACATAGATGACAGAAAACCGTGTGTATAGTATGTATATGCTTTTCAAAACAATGTATCAGTGACCGTGAAAGTACAACATCCTATAAATAGCAACAACATTCATAGGAATATCATATGAGGAACCAATCATCATGTAACATTGTTTCGACCCAGTGTGTAAGAAGGTTAGATAAAATGTGATATTTTACGTATCGATTTCTGGCTTTTATACCGACTTCTTGCCGTTCGTCGAATTGAAACTACTTCACCCGTGACTTATTCATATTCGCGAGTTAGTATCAGGTTTTTGTATAACGTCTGTAGCTTTGAACGAATATACGAGGGTCATTCAATAAGTTCTGTCACTAACGCGTTTTAACAATTATGTACTCGTTATGAGTGTTGTTGTTTGGTACCAAATGTAAGAGGGTTTCAATACCATTCCATTGATGGTAAAATAAATGCTGTATCTTTTGTAAGACGAAAGTTATGGAACATTTAATACACATCACTTGTAGATACTGAGGCATTTTCGTCCTGAGTTTTGTTCAGGTATGTTAATTGTTACTTTTTTAAATGCCTGTTTCTCTTTAAGTACTTGTCGAAGAACTTTGAAATGTCTCATACATTCCCAGTTATATCTGTGCATAACAAGATTCAGAATTTAAGCATGGTAGATGAAAAGGCATTGTCTTAGAAATCAACACTTTAAGCTAACGTGTAAAATTAATTTAATGATAAATGGACATTAAATGGAAGGGCAGTCTCCTTAAACAGCGTTTTTGGATGATCGATATTTTCACTAAACATTGTACAAAATTCTACAATAATGTGTTGAATATAAAATTTAAACACTGAAGGACAAGGATTTGTAAAAATATATGAAAACATATTAATACTATGAGAATAATTACGACATTTAAAAGATATTATAAATTTCCGTAAACAAAATGAAGAAAATCAGTGTTATTTCTGCTAAAATTAAGGGATATGCATTCACTCATATTTGGTTTGCAGCAAGACCTTTCCGAATTCTTGACAATCATTTTCATGGATTATGGGCGAATAACAACAGATGGCGTACAAGAAAATTTAAAAGTATAGAAATATTCAAATAATTTTTATAACATTTTGTAACAAGGATATTTTCAGAGATGCCAGTATCCAAAAGGTGTAGTAGGGGGAGGTAATTCAGAGGTATAAATAACTGGAATTTGTTCATTTTTGTTGTGGAATTGAAGAGAGCTAACCCAGTAGTACTATAAATACACTACTTTATCTCAGTGTAATATCCAGTTCAAAGGATATATGCCTAGTGACAGAACTTTTTGAAGCACCCTCGTAGAGTTAAAATGAAAAGTAGTATTTCAGTTGACTCTGTGGCTTAATGGTACTGTCTATGGCTTGTCAATTCGAAGGTCTCGTGTTCGATTTGTATGCCTACAGTCTCACGTTGTAAAATCTAAATTACTTATGCAGCCATTAGGATACTCCTATAAGATTGCTCATTGCCAAATTTGGTTGAGCCAGGACAAGAAATGTAAGAGATATAGACCTGTAAACACAGCTTACACGCAGAGCTCGGTTTGAACTGGGACGTTGACGCCGACTCCGGTGGGATTACACAAGCTCTCCTCTTCTTCGAAAAGTCGAGTTAACAAGAAGCACCGCCTGTCGCTGCAGACGCCCGATTTTCGAAGCCTTGTCTGTTTATTGGGAAACTAAGTTGAAAGGCATAATTCTGCTTTATTTGCCTCACAGAATTATGGCACTTTTCTGTGCGATCTTCATGGAAGTGAATGCATGTGTGATGAGTCATTGAATTCTTTAAGGGGATTTTACGATAAAATGAAACATTAAAAATTTAACAAAGACTAACTCGGCAAGCTTAAATACAAAACTTTAACCAATACGGTTAATGATTATGAATATAAGTGTAAAGTTTTAATCCATTATGAAAAGTAGATGTCGAGAAACAAGCTTACATAAACAACTATGACGAGTTTTTCTAAGTAAAAAGGGGCCAACATTCTGTTAAATAAAACCATGAGTTGTAGAACCTGACTCTATCATGTTGTCTAATGATGCCGAATACATCTGTAAAGTTTCAATACATTATGTAAAGTAGTTTTGGAGATAAAAGCTTACGTACACAACTTTAATCAACTTTTCAAAGTATAAAAGGGGCCATAATTCAGTTAACATAAAAGCAAGAGTTGAACAACCTGGCTCTATGATGCTGTCTAATGATGCCGAATACATCTGTGAAGTGTAGATACATTACGACTTGTAAAGTATTTCGGAGATACAAGCTTACATATAAAACGTTAACCAGATATAGACGCAGACGACGACGACGACGATCAAGTGATGACACTAGCTTTTCTTTTCTTCGAAAAGTCGAACAAATAAGTGAAATGAATCAGTTGACGAACTATAACTTAGAGAAGTGTACAATCCAGTCAACAGAATATAATTTTGCAAAACATCCCACACAAATAGTGCTTACTAATGCGTAATATGATGTACTATTACGGTGCACCTCAATAACTCTGCACACAAAACAAATGGTTTATTTATAGCACAGACAGTGTGTCTATGAACCATGAAGTTTGTGAATCACTTATTTTTCTATTAAATCATATTTTCGTCAGGTATGGAACTACCGTTTATAGACAAATTGTTGGTATCTCTATGGGTACGAACTATGCACCCCTTGTCGCAGATTCTTTTTATATTGCTATGAAAGAGATTTCATGTTAAGACTTTCACCGGATACCCAGGCAGTTGTTATTGACACCTCTCGATATCTGGATGGCATATTGAACATTGACAACCCTTTCTTTTCACTATGTTTAATAGTATATATCCTAAAGAACTTCAACTTAACAAAGCTAATATTTCTGATATAAACGCGTCTTTTCTCGATTTACATCTCTTGAAAATGGTGAAATAATAAGCAAAATCTATGACAAAAGAGAATTTTGATATTGTTACTTATCCCCAGGTAGATGTAACTTCTTATGGGGTCTATGCATTTTAACTTATTCGTTTTCTATTCGCAATCTTTGTATAAATAAACAGCTACTCCATCGCCGTTACCATAAACTTCGTAAAACCTTTGCAAAACTGTATTATCGTAACCCTGATCTTCTTTGTTTCTATGTGACCGGTTCGATAATCCCATCATTATATTCAATATCTGTTCGCTGTGAGTCGAACTAAATATATTTATAAAATATAATTATTCGTTGTTCTTTATAACCAATATATGAAGTTAACCCATAACATCAGGTCCTTGTTATTAATTTTGTTATATCCTCCCTTTGATCATCTTTTACTAACGTACAACTTTTTTTCAAACTTTCTGTATTGTTAGCAAATATCGTGTACTTCAAGATTATGAAATAAAAACATGTTACTTGTTTTTGAGAAAAAGGCAGTTATAACACTAACATTTCTAATCATGTATGGGTTTTGAAAAAAAAACATGTATTTTTCTGTTAAGTTCTACATAGATCCAAGTAATCCTAAAAAGTTAAAAAATTACTTGTACCAATACTTTCGTCAGTCAGGTCATAATTTTAATAACGTAACTGTTCAACCGGTTGAATATATATTTTTTGATAATGATGTTACTAAAAGCTTCAAAATAAAAGTTAGACATATTGCAGAACTTAAGTGGATGAAATCCTTACAGACACCTTATCCACTCGGCCTTAATGACAATATTTATCAAGAAGGAAATATTTCTAAAGATCCTAATATTGACATTTTTTCTATATTTTCTATTCGAAAGCGTAAATCTAGGTCTCATGGTCATAGGCGTAATGGTTACATCAAACGTAAATCGCGTGTAATTATTTCTGTCGCTGATTTACATACTATTTTTAAACAGTCTGGAAAGCTCTCTATGCTTTCACGGCTTACCTCTTTGAACATTTCTTCACTCACAACATGTTCTCCGACCCAATATTGACAAGGAGTCTGATCACGTCAGGCATTTTCTGAAACTACTATATATTAGTAAAGGTATTGATTTCATTGACATGCCTAGTATTTTTCGGGATACTCATGTAGTTGATTCTATCCCAAAATATTTCAAAAAATCAGAAAGTTCTGTAATTTGTTATAAGTATAAAAACCCTATTAGAATTATTATTTTCAGCTACAACAAAATAGTTTCTGACCTTCATGTAGTACATAATACTCCTAAGGAATGTGAATGCAACACATCAAAACTTTGCTATGCTCAAGCAGGTCATGTCATCACTGGTAATTTTGATATCGTTGATAAACGTATTCGGCATTTGTTTTCGAAAGGTCCTAAAAATAGTTTACCTCCAACTAGTGATTTTAGTGCCTGTCGTGCCCAGATCGCACACTCCATTGAAGGTTTTAGTATAAAATGGTGTCGTAGAGAACATGCGGACTCAAACTCTCTTTCTACTTGGAAAAAAGTCAATTCTTAAAATTATAGATACACGTATTAACTTTTATAATGCTCACCCCTCTGTACTTCCTCCGATATCTAGGTTTTTCTTTCGTAATTTAAAATCGGGAATTCAGGAATTTCATAATACATTTGTTTTAGTTCCTGCAGATAAAGCAGCTAAGTATGTAATTATTGTTTGACGCCTACATTACGTCACTGTTTTATCTCTGGAACTCGGCAGCACCAATTCGTATACTCCAGTTAATTCTACTGAGGATGATGTTGTTCCACACATATCACTCGGTTTCACTACTTTCAAGGCTGGTGTAAACAATAAGCAAAATAAACTGCCTACTATGTACTGGATTCCTAAATTATCCGTATAAGGCTCGCTTTATTTCGAATTATAGTAACAGCATCACAACAAACATCTCCAAACGTTTAACTTCTTGTCTTACTGCCGTTAAAGATCACGTTAAACTACATTATGATAAAACTTATGAAAACTCTGGGATTAATTTATTTTGGTCTATAAAAAATTCAGGTGACGTTTTTGATAAAATTTTCAATAAATTCAAATTTCATCAAAGCACTTATGACTTTTCTACACAATATACAACCTTACCACATCACCTTATTAAAGACAAGCTAATTTCCCTTATGCAAAAAACATTCGCTAGAGAAAATACTACATTTTTGGCATGTAATAATATTAAAGCGTTTTTTACTAACGGCAGTTTAGACAATTATACTATGTGGACTTGCTATGAAGTTTGTGAAGCACTCATCGTCAAATTATGTAATATTTTATGTTTGGAACCACCGTTTATAGACAAATTGTTGGTATCCCTATGGGTACGAACTGTGCACCACTTGTCGCAGATTTGTTTTTAGTTTGCTTTGAAAGAGATTTCATTTTGAGTCTTTCGCCAGATACCCAGGCAGATGTTATTGAAGCTTTTAATGACACCTCTCGGTATCTGGATGACATATTGTACATTGGTTGATACTATTTATCCTAAAGAACTTCAACTTAATAAAGCTTATATATCTGATAATAACGCTTCTTTTCTTGATTTAGATCTCTCGATTGAAAATGGTGAAATAATTAGCAAAATCTATGCCAAGAGAGATGATTTTAATTTTGACATTGTTAATTACCCCCACTTGGATGATGATGTTCCCCGAGTAACTTCTTATGGGGTGTATCTGTCTCAACTTATTCGTTTTGCAAGAGCTTGTACTCGAGTTGAGGACTTTAATATTCGTAATCATTGTATAACTCAAAAGCTACTCAATCAGGGTTACCGTTACCATAAACTTCGTAAAACCTTTGCAAAATTGTATTATCGTAACCCTGATCTTCTTTCCAAATTCCAAATATGAAAGTAATTTAAGGACTCTTCTGCGACAAGGACTATCACAACCTGACTTCTCTTGTGATGTGATTTATAAACTTCGTAAGATTCTTGGTTATGATCAATTTCATACTATCTTTGTTAAACTTGTTAAAAAGTTTATCAAAAGAGGTTGTGACCCTATCATTTTGCAACGTACTGCATGGTTGGTGGTGGACCCTTTTACAGTTCGCCACTATGCTTTCCTCTTTAATTGTACGAAGATCGGACAGGCTGTGGACCCTATGATGACGTCTACCTAAAGCCCATTGGGACGGTGGCGTTTTATGTTTGTCTATTATCTTTCTTGTCGTGCCTTTAATTGTGTATTCTCTTGTTGCTCTGGCTTCTGCCAAGTCATTGATTACCTTCACTGTGGCTTTCTAGGCTATTGTTTTTTTGTATTATATTTACACGAACATATTTGTGTTTTACTTATATTGCCTAGTTGGTTAGAGATTAGATCATGGCGGGGATTTCTTTATTTACACTGTCCTGTTTTAATGGGATGACAGTAGGGTAAGTTTGAGGTTTGGTGCACCCTAGAACCGGTTTAAACCCCCAGTGGTCTACTTTACCACTGACCGTTCCAAGGCGGTAGCTATTGTCAACCCTTTTGTGTTTGTGATGTCGTTTGCATTTAATATTTCTTTTGCTTTCTTGTTTGTATGTTTGCGTGTTTGTTTCTTTGTTTTGTGGTTGACTGTCCTCCTTGAATGCTACTTTCCCTGTCCGATCTTTTTATATTTCTTGTTTGAGCTTTTGTTAATATCAACAATGTGGCCAAGTTTGGTAAAGGTCATGTTCACAATGAAGGTCCTATCGTAAACGAGGCAAACTATAGCACTTTTAATGAAAACAAGAGCCGTAATTTAAGTGTTACTTTCCCGATCTGGCTGGTCTTCGAGCTCTTGTTCCTTTCAAGTTTAGTTATGATCAGAGTTAACAAATGATGACACTTTCGTTTTAAAGAGGCAAACAGTAACGGAGACGGACGGACGGCGGATGCCTGACGACCACAGACGATGGACTGGCCATCCCAAAAGCACTGCTGGCCTGCGGCAAGACGGGCTAAAATACTGGAAATAAGAAAAACAAACACGTAAAAACAAAGACACCTCAGTCTCAAAAACACAATAAACAGGACAACAACGTGAAATCATAGACGTTTAAGTATCTGCACCGAAAGGATTAGTAACAGGACTAGATGCAACTGGTGCATGTAGAGGTATCATGAAGAGCGTGACGGAATTAAGCAGATATATAGTATCGGACGGCGGAGCTGTGAAGAATGTAGAAATATGCCAAGTAGGATACAACTACTCCAATTATTCTCCAATGTCAAGCAGTCTATTAAAACATGTCCAAACAAGTATCAGATGTTTCGTCTACCGTAAATTCCAACAGTTAAACGATAGTATAATAGCCTTTAATAACCACAAGAAATGTCAGCCAAGAAAACACAGATTTACCGTCTGAAATTAAACGCACTATTCCAAATCTTAACTTTTTTGTAGATAAGAAAAGCAAATGCTACCATAACAATATTGCAAGGAATGAATGACACGCTTAAAACAGCCACAGACACAAATAAAGATACTTAAGATAAGCAAGACGCACCAACACCGAATAGTAAAACAGTGTCACCATACAAATAAAGCAAACTAAATAGTGCCTAGCGTCAAAAACATTTCCAAATCCAAACATAAGTTTATACATGTATATATACATGTATATGCATTTACATGTACAAGTATTTACTTTAATTATATATTGTTAAATTGTGAATACTAACACCATGTCATGCATTTTTTTAAATAACTATTGTATACTCTTGTATCACTGTTTTGATTTGAGTTAATAAAGTACTGTTCTGTTTCGTTCTATTCAACACTCAATATAAATCACAAACCAACTGAAGCAACTGACCACACACCCTCTAAAAAACAAACGCTTTACTACTGTAACAGATACACTTAAAGGTTTCAATACAAACCGCTTGAGTTAAAACAGCTTGGTATTAAAGCAGCAGGTGAAACAAAAACAGCTAAATATTGATCTAACTCCGTGTGAGACTATTGTGCTACAGGTGCGTGGGTATTGCAAAGATACAGGTTTCAGAAAAGACATATTTATTTACCAGTACAAGGCATTACTACAAGAAATAAAAACAAAATGTTGATAATAAAAGCAGTTCTATCATAGCAACAGTACGCAGGGCGGGAGGTATACAGTACTTGTTCTACCACGGAAAAATGTGGTGGTGCCTCTACCACGAAAATACTGACATAACATGTGCCAAAATGACGTAAACATCATTCAAACGAAGTTCACAAGCTCGATGCTTTTGTTTTAATATAATCATTAACAAAGGATACTTGTAACTGAGGATAGTATGTTCTATATCCCTAGTAGCATGCATGCGTTTACTATACATTTGTGAAGACCCGATTTATCTTTAGACTGGATAAAACGGCATGCTGAAATGTATTGCAAGACAATAACAGAACAGTTTACCGAGAAAAGTAGGACTACGTGCGAAACGGTAGGCATGTGCGTTATGTTGATGACACATGGTTGCTTGAACGAATATGTTCGTGAGCAGCGTGTGGAAAATGTCGTATAGGTTAGTTTTGCTGTCGTCCAATAGCTTCACTAGTCTTGACAATTATTTTATGGATATATCTGCCTTGGTCATGCGTACATACATGTATTAGTAAAGGGGTTGTTGCACTATTATCAGACAAGTTTTATTTAAAAACGTTTAATAAATATACGAAAACCGTGAACGAAGTATCAAAATATGATGTCAAAAAAGGAGCTATGAACTACCTATGAACAAATTGCAAAGCAAACATCTTGGACTGACAATGCCACATCAATCCATTTTACATATCCCACGTACATGCGTGTATCCCACATGACCAATACCATTTAAAGTAAAGCATATAAATGCAATCGAATGTAATATCATACAATTATATTAAATTTGTATCTTTAGATATTACATGCAAACATTTCTCCCCATTATGAATAGGTTGTCGTGGCTCGTGAACGTGCTAGCATGGTAGACTTGAAATCTGAAGAATCCAGGTTCAAGCCTCACCGGCGCCGATGAGTTACTTCGGTTTGTTCTTGGGTTCTTGAGATTTACAGTATGATAGTAACCATACAAGTTCTTAAAGTGCAAAATAAGCATCATAAATATGACGACATGTTATCTTATTTTGCCAATTTGTTTCAATTTATTAATTTTATTCATACATATGTTGCTGTTACCATGGTTACTCGGACTTTAATTTGCCGACATAAGGAGGCAGCTGTTTCCAGAATGCAATATTCAGGGTTAAGGTTTATCCAGAAAGGATCTTAATTATTTTGTAGATTTATAATGATACGTGGTTGTTTGTGAACTATCTACGTATAAGGTATCTTGCTGAAACAAATGAGACAAATAATTGCAAGTATGTTTCAATAAAGGAAAACAAAAGAGAATCCATAGAAAAGGCATGGTGGTTTCTGACACCAAACTGTGGTAGGGTCCGTCCGTTAGTCGTTCGGTTTTGTTCGTAACCTGAACTCCATCCCCATGAGTTGAAGGGGCAATTCATAGTGTTTGAATGTGTAAATGACAAAGACTTTCTCATTTCTACAGTTATACTGAAATTTATAACATGCTATACGTAATGATATATGCATACAATATGGAACTACTTTCTGATCCTCTTCCCAGATGGAGGGATATACGACCATTTGAAGTAGAATAACCTTTTGTTTCAGAAGAGAATGACCTTCATTTTAAAGCCCATCAACGGCATAGCTATCATCTCTCAACTAATACCATGCACAACCACGGGAGTAGACTTATGGTCGTATGAGGTCGTCATACATTTTTACTACTGAATAGTAACCTAAGCTCCTCCTACATCCTTTGAATAAAGATTACGAAGGTTACGAAACCAGGGTTTGACTAATGGGGAAGAGGTCAAGGTCAAAACAGATGTAAAGATCAAAACAGGAAAAGTAGCATTCAAGGACGACAGTCAACCACAAACACATAGAGAAACAAATAACAACTTTAAAGATGAATAAAAACGCAAGATAAGACATAACAAACATAAAACAGTTGACAATATGGCTATCGCCTTGGAACGGTTCACCAAATTGAACAATACAAATGCAGTTTTCAAAATTGTTAATGCATACTATGTATTCTTTTTTCCTTTTAGCCTGCCCCCGATCGACTTTGCTCTAGTTTAATTTTTCTCCAATACAAACATAATATAAAACACTTTGAACGCTGAAACACAGGGCAAAGGTTAATAACAGGGTCAACATTTGAACAAATATGCCAGATGAAGATAAGCTTATAGTTTTATATGAGAGCGTTCGTATTGTGTTTTTTTAAAAATAAATGTCCAAAAATGAGATATAGGGTCCTATAGAAACCACAAGAAAACGCAATGGTATCGTAGGTCCGCACTGTACCACAAACAAGGAGCAATATTTAATTAATTATACAATGAAACAGAAAGGGTGGTGAAGAGTGAAGTCTTGTTCTAAACAAGTGTATGCAAAACATGCGCTTTCTGGGTTGGTTTAAGTTTGAACATTTGTTCAACAAACTTAATGTATAATAAGAAGCTAATGCTACATACAAAATATCAGAACGTCTGCATTTTTTGTTTCACAGAAGATGTTGTTTTTTTTACGATTTTCCGCAGAATGTGTTACTTTGTAAAAGGTAAAGTGCTATTTTTTTCTGAAGTATTTAATACCTCTTGTACACCCATTAAGTATATATATCATTGGAAATATACTTTAATTTCCAATAATTGTTTCATAAATGGACCGAAGGTGTAAAATAATATAAACGTCTCCCTGTTTAAGTGTATGTACTTAAACATGTGACCAATCTATATACAAACTTTGAACCTCCGGAGCGGAGCAATTTTGACTTCGGGTGGTACAAACACAAACTACATTGTTTAGCACCTAGCAGTCAATACCAAACTTCTTTTTGTCAAAATCTATTTTTTTTTTTGGTTCCTCAAAAGAGGATTGTATAGGGATGCTTTTTGTAACGTACACGTTGTCCTAATTTTCTCGGGAAGGTTATCCTCATTTAAGATGCATCCATATACAATTTCTGCAAAAGTAGTCCAGCAGTTTCAGAAAAGTGATGTTGTAGTACGGAAGCAGTTTCTGAAAAGAGGCATAGATTATGAAAAACGTAGCCTACCCCATCTGTAGAAGGTTTGACCTTATATTTAATTAGTTGGATGACTTGGGCATTTTCAAAGACCTGTTGTAGTTGTAACAACTCTAAAGGTAACAATTTCACTAAAGGCAACAATCGACGCTAAAGGTAATAATTCCAACGCTAAAGGTAACAACCTCCGCTAAAGGTAACAATCACCTCTTACGCTAAAGGTATCAACGCTAACACTAAAGGTAACAACTTTTCATGTTAACGCTAAAGGTAACAATTGTCTACCCTAAAGGTAATGCAATCTACAGTTTCAATGAAAAGTTTGTTAACAGGTTCTTGTTTGTTGCTTAGTTACTTGATGCGCTTCCAACAGATGTGACATTAACATCATACATAAATAAAAGGATGGGTGTGTGTGGTGGGGAGTGGGGGAGTCGGGAGGGGTGGGGGCGGTGTGTAAACATGAAATTTAGATTTGATCTTCGTAATGTTGCCAAATAATGTAATTCAATAATTATGGATTGATCTCAACAATAAGGAATATTGTCACACAATTTAGTTTTGAACTTTGTGAGAAAAACACGTTTGGGATATATAACCTGATCGAGTTAATTTTACAATCAGCAAACATCACGATCATTGATTTCTATGTGTAGGGTATATTATATCTTTGTATTGGGTTTCAGAAAAAAAGTTATCTAATAGATCACGAACGATGTCTTTTAACGATATAGGAAACATAAATATAGTTTATTCCACCACAAGATAAAATCAGTAAATTGAATTGAAATAAAGCTCTGTCACAGAGACACATACAATTCCTGTATTCTACATTATTTGAACGGCCACTGATTTCTTTTACATGGAATACCTAGCACTGTATTAATCAATGCTCAATAGAAAAACTCTTTTAAACCTGGCATTGCTTGAATAGCCCCTAATTTCTTAAAGAGACAACTATGCGAAACATATTGATGTGTTCCACACGTTGGTAAATGCAAAGTGTCGATAAACCAGGACTTAAGCTCTATCTGGCTTGATTTATACCGCGACACGCGCTTCATTCAACAATTGAATCTGTCATTTATATGATGGTATCAGATTTCTCGTGGTTAGATTCAAGGACAACTATACAGGCATATGCTATTTCCAATGGTTGGTGTATATAATGTTGGTCCTCTCATGGGCACTTTCAGCTAGGTGTTTTATATACACTATTCCAAATTTCCTTTACTCTTGCTACTTGTAAGAACCATGAATGATAATTTTTCCTGTATGCGAGATGGTATATAAGGCGAAATATTCTTTCCACGTTTCTCACGAGTTTGCGCTATTAGGCTTTTTCCATACAGCTCAAAAACAACGTATACGCTTTGAATGTCCATACTTCTGTATAATTATGTGCTTTGGAAACAATGAAGCCATGTAACTGTATGTTTGTTTTACTAAAGACGACATCATCTGTAAAATTTGAATAATTGCCATTCCGTCGAAAATGATGCTATCCATTTCATCGATACTTCTTAAAACCGATACTGCATTACTGGTGGAACAGTTATTATTTTCATGTTTTCCATGATATAGGTGTTTTTGTTTGCACATATTTTCCCTCATCACAAAGATAACTCAAAGAAAGGTAAAACTGCATTCTCAAAAGTCATAAATCTTTCCAGTGGGTATTTTTTAATTATTAAATGTTTATTAGCCCTAAATGATCTATAGGGTCCTATAGAAACCACAGCGTCCAAACACAATGGCATCGTAGGTCCGCACTGTACTGCAAACAAGGAGCAATATTTAATTAATTATACAATGAAAAAGAAACAATACGACAGAAAGGGTGATGAGTACAGGGTTACCGACTTGGAGCGGTCAGTAGAAAATAAGGCCTACAGGTTAGCTTGAATCGATGTTATGTGTACACAATCATCGCTAATATCCTGTCTGCAGCGCCCAAATAGAAAAGACAGTGTAAACAAAACTACATCCCATCAAAAGAAATTCTCTAGCAAAAAAGTCCACATCCAGATAAAAAATAAAACCCACTAAGATGTTGTTATTAAGCTATATAAATTACAAAAAAAGAAACATCTCAGGATGTATCCAGAATTGTACTGAACAACCACTGCAGTGGCAGCCAAAGAGAAAACCAATCCAGGATACGACCAGAAAACCCGAGGGACGAAAGTTCATGGACCTATATAGTTCTTCCTTATTAATGTATAGGATATATTTTGATTTACATTTCACATACTCTTAATATGTGTCCTTGTCTTTTAACCCGTGTATCGGTCTATCCTCGGAGCACGTTAAAGAGCCATAGGAATCTATTCGATAATAGGAGTAGGGCACTGTTCCTATGTATCCTTCACCTTTCTCTGGGGCGGCTCTAAATAACCTATACTGTGTTGATGATCCGTTAAACAACATTCAATTCAATTCAGTTGTCTTTAAACGAATTTCTACTAGAAACCAAAGATCACCAGATTACAGCGCGATGAAAGAAGTACCATTTGTACGGCTTTAAATGGGCAGTAGATCCGTATATTGACAAAATATTGATAAATATGTAAGCGTCGGTAAACATTAAACGATTTTACCTTAAATTTAAGTAATACGCTGATTTTGAAGGGATTTGATCCTGTACAAATTAATGCGCATTTGTCTTATCACGTAAACAAGCATCTACATGAGTTTGCGGGTAACAGCCATACCGTACCGTACATTCCGAAATATAACGAAATTAGCAGGTGCGTAGTACGGAGAATACCGAAAGTGGCAATGAATAATCCAGTAAAAAATCTAATAGAGATTATCGGTATATTATCAGTGTATGAAGGGTGTATATAATGACAGACGATAATGTTTCTTTATCAAACCATATACTTATTGACATCAAAGACTATGAATCGTTTTTTATTCATCCTAATTCAATGAAGTTTTTTTTTTCGCCATATCGTCACCAAAAACGTCTTTACAGAAATCGTATTTTTCAGAAAATCAAGGGGCGATAACTCTGTCATGCATGATTGAATCTGACTGGTTTTTGAAAGGAACCGAGCTCTCATGTATACGTATTTTGTGACAATCTTACTCTGACATTTTCATTTAACAATTATACTCCTTTGACGCATATACAATTTAAACATTTCTACATAACTTCACTTTTTATTCGCCGATGATTATTAGGCGGAGGGTTATAAAATTGCCGTCGTCCGTCTGTCCTTTCGTCCGTCCGTCCGTCCGTCCGGTCTCATAACTTTTGTAATTCCTAATCCGATTTCAATAATATTTTCCACAAATGATCACACCTTAGTACGCAAACTTTTTTTTCGGATTTTGATTTTGATCAATACTTTCTGAGTGGCACCGTCCATCAGCACTTTAAGTGCTTTGATTTAGTAAGGTATCAGACAACTCTTAGTGAGCTCCTCCTGTCCTTCGTGTACAATTAAACGTTCAGTTAAACATATATAAGTTGACCTAGGCATTCATTTCCGTTTGTCATGTAAGCAGTCAGATGCAATATTGGACTGAAATTCTGTCCAAAGTGGAAGGAGCTCTGCTCTGTCATAACACAACAATGTCCCATCTACCAATGTTGTACATTCATTTCTTTAATCTAAAACATCCTTGTAACATGATGTTACGTTTCTGATTTTAATCAGATTGTTCAAACAACAATTTTATCTTAATGTCTACAGTTTGCACTTGAATGCTCCATCTTCATAAACTTTACCGGTGCGCTGGTAAAATACTCCCAGTTAAAATAGTCATACGAGCAGAAATACTTTAGAGTAGTTTGTTATGGCTACTTCTGAATAATTTAGAATACACTGTAGTTAGAATAAACAACTTTACAATATAACATAAAGCTAAATGTACATGTATACTTAAAATAGCACATTGCAGTAGCAATATGTATTATACAGCAAACATTTTTTCAGTTTCGTCCTCCCTTTATATTTAATAATTTGATTAAAGATGTTAAAGGTATTTTGGTGTCTTTTTATAGATATAACAGAAATATATACACTTTTAAATATAAAAGATGTTGATTTAAAAACCAAAACAATTGTATAATACATTTTGAAATATTATATGTCTATAACACGTTTTTTAAAAAAAATTTGCAGTAATGACCTAGATGTTGGCCCCATTTTGAAATTAAGAACATGTTTTTCCCCTAAAAGGTTAAAACAAAAGTAGATATAAACATCGAACAGGAAAAGTAGCATTCAAGGATGATCCACCACAAACACACACAGAAACAAAGTACAACTTTAAAGATGAATAAAATGCCAAATAAGACATCACAAACACAAAAGGGTTGACAATAGGGCTACCGCCTTGGAACGGTCAGTGGCAAAACACGCCGATGGGGTTTAAACCAGGGTCTAGGATGCACCAAACCTCACACTTACCCTACTGTCATTCCAATAAAACAAACGGGACTGTGTAAATAAAAACTTCCCTACCATGAATTATTCTCTTACCAACAAGGCAGCAGTAATAGGCAATATAAGTAAAACACAAAGATGCTAGTTTATATATAAATACAAAAAAACAGTAGCATAAAAAGCCACAAAGGAGGTACTCAGTGACTTGACAGAAGTCAGAGCAACAAGAGGACAAGTCATTGCATTAAGGGCAAGACAATACAAGATTGTAGACAAACATCAAACTTCACCGTCAATTTGGGCTTAAGGTAAACGTCATCAAGCGAACTGTAAATGGATCCACCACCAAGCATGCAGTGCGTTGCAAAAGGGTAGGGTCATGACCTCTTTTGAGAAACCTTTTAACAAGTTTAACAAAGATAGTATGAAAGTGATCTTGAACAAGGATCTTGCGAAGTTTGTAAATCACGTCACCATAGAAGTCAGGTTGTGATAGTCCTTAACGCAGAATAATTCTTAAATTACATTTATATTTGAAAAGAAGATCAGGGTTAAGATACTATTTTGCTGTGGACCTCTCCGGTCATCGCACAATTAAAGAGGAAATCATGGTGGCAAACTGTAAATGGGTACACCACTAAACATGCAGTGCGTTCTACAATGATAGGGTCATAACCACATTTGATTAACTTTTTAACAAGTTTAATAAAGATTGTATGGAAGCTATTATGGCCAAGGACCTTACGCAGTTTGTAAATCAAATCGTAATTGAAGCCATGTTGTGATAGTCCTTGTCGCAAAAGAGTTCTTAAATAACTTCTATATTTTAAAAGTAGATCAGGGTTACGATGATAACCATTTGCAAGGGTTTTCGAAGTTCCATGGTAACGGTAGCCCTGATAGAGTAGCATTTTAGTAATACAACTTTTACGAATTTTAAAGTCCTCAACACGACTACAAGCTCTAGAAAAACAAATAAGTTGAGAAACATAAACCCCATCAGAAGAAGCATGGGGAACATCCCCATCTAAATGGGGATAATTAACAATATCAAGATTAAATTCATCTCTCTTGTCATAGATTTTACTGATTATTTCGCCATTTTAAATAGAGAATAGAAGCTACAGTATCAAGAATGTTAGCATTGTTGAGTTGCGTTCGTTATGATAGATATTATTAACCATAGTCGAAAAGAAAAAAAGAAAGTATTGTTAATGTTCAAAATGCCATCCAAATACCAAGAGGTTTCATTAAAGGCTTCAATTACATATGCCTCGGTATCGAATGAAAGACTCAACATGAAATCTATTTCATAGCAATACAAGAACAAAGGGATACCAACAATGTGTCTATAAACTGTAGTTCCATACCTGACGAAGCTATTATTTAACAGGGAAATGAGTACTTCACAAACTTCTTGGCAAGTCCACATATTGTAATTGTCTAAAAGACCGTTTGCAAAAAACGCTTTAATAGTATTACAGGCCTGAAATGCAGATTTTGTTTCTCGAGCGAAAGTTGTTTGAATAAGAGCAATAAGATTGTCTTAGGTAAGGTGATGTGGTAAAGTTGTACATTGTATAGTGTATAGAAGTCATAAATACTTATACTTGAAACTTGACGTTTATTGCAAATGTTATCAAGAACGTCTGCTGAATTTTTAATAGACCTGCTGATTGATGACGTCAGTTCTATTAATCAACTTGGAGCAGAATTTTCGGACATCTAAGGCGGTGTCTTCTGTGTTCTGAAAGTATCCGTTTGGAGATGGAAACTGTTGTACTGACTGTGATTAACCTTTCCAGACTAGTGACTGATAATCTGATGCGTAAGGCTTTTAGGTAGTGTATTGTCATTCATGTGTAAAACAGCTAGTATCTAATACCGTCTGCAATATCCCCAACGTTCTTTGAGACATATAAAACGCAAAAAATTGTTCACAGACATTGCACATTCCGAAGATAATACCTCATCTTCTCCTAGTACGATCAAATAGTGCTGATAGGTTTCGGACTTATCTAACAGAATTAGATTTTTATCTTGCATTTTCCATATAATGAACTATTACTATCACAGCCTGTTATTGCTTGAAAACCGAGAAGTATAGAGCACAGCGTCTGTACATCCCTATATATGTCCCAGTTTGTATTGTTTTTCTTTTCGGAACCATAGTTAATTAAAAGAAATTTAAAAAGGTCGGACAGGGAAAGTAGCATTCAAGGAGGACAGTCAACCACAACACACAGAAACAAACATGCAAACAGACAAACAAGAAGGCAAAAGTAATAATAAATGCAAACGACATCACAAACACAAAATGTTTGACAATAGGGCTACCGCATTGGAACGGTCAATGCCAAAGTAGGCCCTGGGGTTTAAACCGGTTCTAGGGTGCACCAAACCTCACACTTACCCTACTTCATCCTATTAAAACAGGACAGTGTAAATAAAGAAATCCCCGCCATGAGGCGTGTATCTGCCTCTTTGTGGTAAGAACTGAGATCCTCCAGTGGTTGTACATGTATTTGCGTTAGACAAATTATTTGCGTGCAATCCCTGAAATTCAACAGTGTGAATATGAACTTTACCATGATGCAATATTTCAGACCCAACGTTGCACCATCTTCACATAGTCATGTTGTTAAGTTGGCCTTTCTGACAGAATTAATGATGTACTTGTCTCACTGCTTCGAACAATGGGTGCTAACCCATTTGGATAGTGTTGATATAGTGCTTCGACATTTGCACAGTTATAGGAAATAAATACTGGACAATATGTATCATGTCTCTTAAACAAGACAGTTGAGATATAGATGATATAGTTTTCGACAGATATTACAGAGCTGTAAAAGCGGCAGAAGAGGACAACACTTTTCAACAAATGCAGTGAAAGGAAAACAGCAGCTGATATCATCCCTATTACGTAATGGAACAAGTACATTAGAAACTATGCCAATAAAGCCAATTTAACATCATTCCCATGTGAAAGATGGCGTCCTGTTTCATCTGATATTTTGCTTCATGGTGAAGGAAGTTGTCATTCAGTTGAATTCAGCGATGACATGGACATTGTATGCATTTGCCAAGCCCAAATACAACTGATGACGCATGCGTTTGATGATCAACATGCCCCCAGGACCATACTAGAATAATTATATATTCACGTCATGCCGATGTTGCTGCACTAATAAGTGAATACGATTTACCTCCCTAACGTGTGATTCCGAACAGGGAAAAAAACTGCCACATATACCGAAAGAAACCATGTTCTGCATACTAGGTAGTTATTTATCCTTCATCTCATCTCCCTCTGAGATTGCTTTCCCGATATAACCTCAAAAGATACAATGAAGTAACACCCCGTTTTATTGCATGCACTTATAGGTGTTCAAGCAATAACAGGTTTTGATAGTACGTGTGCACTGTCTGTAAAATGCAAGACATATATGCTCTAAATATGTTAAATACTTGTAAGTCTAAAATAGCAATACTTAATAGCACTAGAGGTATTATATTTGGAAAATCAATGTCCATTTAAAGGTTTGTTTGCGTTTTATATGTCTCCAAAAATGTAATATTTGTCTCTGAGAAATGAGAAATGAGGGAAACAAATGACCAAATAATTTATCCAAAACGACAAAACGCGTAGACGGACGTACGGACGGACGGACGGACAGACAGACGGAAATCGCCAAACTATAAGACTACCCAATCCGATAAGAAAAACGCGACGCAGACAATAATGTTTTTAATAACGGGACAAATTGGGCACTCTATTTTAGCGGTTTTCCTATGATCTCTTTATATAAACATGGGACCCTGGTTTGGTGACATATTCCTTCGTATATACTTGTATATACAAAATAAATCTAATACTGAACATCTGTCAAATAACAAACATGCCACTGGCTCAATAAATGCATCAGGTGTTATGCTACTACTACTACTACTAATTGTATTTGTATATTTTAATCATACTAATTAAAGTAATATATTGATAAGGTATACAACTAGATTTAATTATATATTATTATTATTAATATTAAATATTGTCCTGAACACCTGTCATCTTCCAAATGTACTAATACAATCATTTACACAGACCGTTTGAGAATAAACGAATAATTCATGGTATTGCATATTTGAATGATACTTAATAAATAGTGGATATTAATGTAAATTTGATAGAACTTGAGGAAATAAACATGAAACAAATGGGTTGGGCCATAAGTTACTCCAGCATTAATGAAGTCCCTTGCCTTCAGAATGGTCAGTATTATAATTAACAACTAGAACCAAATTATTCCTACTTTGTCCAAATTCCTACTCTGCGCACGAACGACTCTGGAATTGAACCTCGCATTGATAATGCCGCTAATTTTAAAAAGTCTTACTTTGCACATCCATATTCCCATTTTGCGCATAACACATTCATAACAAGTAATGATCAAATTCAAAGGAGTAATTGTTGTGTAAGGCTGTATATATGTAGACACTAGTTAGTTATACCCAGACACTTAAAACTGAAAAGTATACATCCGAAATATTAACGAAACAGCGAGGGATCAGAGCAAAACTAGTTAAGCAACACTTAAGTACACAAAGACTAATCTCCAAAAATGTAAGTGATCCTGCAGACGATATAAGATACTGACTGTTTTGTCAAATGAATCAAACTAAATGAAACTTTACCACCTACACCAAACAGTCTTAAACATCATATCAAAAGGGCTAATGTTAAGTCAGTAAACTGGAAACGTTTATTGCAGACAGTTCACATCTTCATCTCCAAATGTTCCTTTAACTCAGCAAATCACTTCAGCCTTTTCTTCATATTACTAATCTGGGTTGTTTTAGCCAACATATTGTAAACGTACATATAACAGTAAGAGTCGTGTTTATATATGTATAAGGTAAAACAGGAGAAACGTCTCTAATATTATTACATGTATTTGACCCCTGTCTGTGTTTTCAAATTGAAAACTAAGACACGGACTTGTAGCATGGAGTACAAGTTATGATTTATACACATATTCTTATATACTATGTTGGCAGATCCATTATGACATACACACCTGTTTATATGGCATGTGAACCTTCACTGTGAGATTGAGCTTTAGTATAGGCCAGGTATGTGGTATATTACTCAGTCTATTCGAGATTTATATATCTGTAAAGTTCTGTTTGTTTGTTTAAGATAAATATAGAAGACATCAAAAACGCTAAAATTTGACTTTTCACCGTTGACAATGACCTTGAACTGTGTCATATATTTCTAAATATTGCATTGAAAACACTGCCTGCTTAACACATACCTGTATATTTTATAATAACATCTTTATTGGTACACATGTTATGCACGTATCAAGTATAATGACTGTATATCACATTTTAGTGGCGATCTGACGCCATCTTGAATAAAGTTTAGTGCTACTTCAATATATGAATATAACAAGGCTTGAACTATTCCTGTGATATTACTTGAAAATATCAAACCTTCCTACAGATCTCTGCGTATTTTAAAATAAAAAAAGAAGACAGGAAAATATCAAAAATATCAAACTTTACACTTGACACTTGACTGTGACCTTGCCATATATATTCTAAATGTTGCCTGAAATAAATTGTCTAAGATACACATACTTGTAAGTTCAGATAATAATATATTTAATGGTACAAATGTTATGCAACAAAGCAATTATCATGACCATATCACACTTTAGCGGCCATTTTGAACGCCATCTTGAAGCGTGACTACAACACGGCTAAAAATATTCCTACTCTAACATGACCAAGTGTAAAACCTTATATCTATCTCTGTATGCTTTAAGATATGATGACACTAAACAAACCCATATTTGACCTTAAAACCTTTACTGTGACCTTGAACTTTGCCATACATTACTAACTTTTCGGGAGATAAATTGCATAGCCTAGACACAAACAACTGTACATGCATAGAAGAATATCTTTATTGGTACAAATGTATGCAACAAAACAAATAGTATGACTGTATATTACATTTTGTTGGCCATCTTGGACGTCATCCTGCAAAAATTAGACCAACGGATTCAGAGAAAGTGCTGAAAATACATTTCCCCTAAATATATATCTATGTTAAACTTGAGACATTTTAAAAATGCAAAATGTGGGCACCCGGGGTGACACAAATTGCAAACATTTTAGTTTAGTTTAGTATACGATACATTCTAAAACAGAATTGTCAGAATCTATAGTACGGTTCTAGAGAAGAAGATATTGTTAAATGGTTTGGCGTAAGTTAGACGTTACGGAAATATACAAATGAGCGAAACATATTGAGCAATGACAGTGCCGCTAACGCCGACGCCGACGTCGGAACCAACGTACAGTGCGCTATCGGTTAAGCAATGCTGGGCAGTGGCCAGTAAAGGTTAACTATCAAGCAACTTCTTGCAAACAAACTTACCTCTCAATACTGTCAGTACTTTGCTTCTTTTTCAGTGAAATGTGCAGTTTCTGGATCAATTCTGGATCAATATTGTTATATTATTCACATGTCTTTCACCTAATAAAGAGCTGCAACAGCTAGTGCTGTCTCTTCGTTGACGGGCAACTGAAAGTTAAACCTATCAGTATCAGCAGAGAATTTATTACGACAGTGTGTTGCCTTTTGACAGAAGGTAAGTAACAGATTGATTTCATTCGTGTGTTAAAATAATGTAATACACTCATCTTATTTTGTAAATATTTTGTAAATTTGTCTTGACTTGCGGTGTCGACTAATGCTATCATCATACTTTGTAATTTTTGATTAGCATGTGGTGTCGACAAAATGGCTTTGCCAGATAGAGACTAAATTTATTTTTAAATATTGTCTCTAAATACATAATTATGCTATATGACAGCTGCGATCATATTTTAGTCAGAACTGTTATTCATTCCGAGATCGCTGCACCCGATATTTCTATACAGATGTCAGTGCTACTGATGTCAATGCTTCTTTCTTGAATACTTGAGATTTCCTACTGAAATGTCGAATAGATGATCCACTACTCTAGCCTTTAAAGGTTCTGAATATTGTTTTATCACCCTTAGGAAATGTTGTCGGTTTTAACATTTAGTCTTGTGTCTGTTACTTGAGATACGTAGGCTTCATAACCTCTGCTCCAAGCTAAATTCCATTTCGTTTAGTTCGATCATTAACCACTGGCCATGGAATGTTATGAAAGTACCTAATCGAAGGTTCCATGTTCATCGTCATATGCATACCATTTGCGGGATGGCTCAAATTTCTGTAATGTTGACAATTACATTATTGAGTTCTGCTCAATCCGTGACTAGAGGGCGTGAACGGAGGCAAGCATTGTTCACTACTTTCATGAACAGTCTCAACCAAACCGAGACTGCCATTTATTTTGTTTGTATCGCATTCGGTAAATTCCAAATTTCGCATCGCATATTCGTTTTAGTAATACACATAGGGTATTAAAGGGAATGTAGCGCCACAGCCAAACCATCTTTATTATTGAGAGTTCTGAAATACTTGAATAAGGGTGAAAAAATTATCAAAATCGGATAATAAACAAAGAAGATATGATCATTTGAAGTTTCTGTTAAAACGGATATGGAAGCGGCCATTTTGAGAGCTATGACATCACGGTTCTAAATGACCATATATGGAATATTTATAAATCTGAAAATTTACTGATTTATAGGGAAAAAATGACAGCAACTGTATGAAAAATATGTAATACTTAATGGCAATAATGATTTATATCACCAGTAAAAAAAATCATTCATTTGCAGTGATTTTCTTCGTTTTAAAAGATATTTATCAATATTCCATATATGGTAATATGGAACTATGACGTCATAGTTCTAAAAATGGCGGCTCCCATATTTGTTTTAGAACAACCTTTAAATGGTCATATCTTTTTTGTTTATCATCCGATTTTGATAATTCTTTCACCTTTTTCCAAGTTTTTCAGAACTCTCAGTAACAGAGATTGTTTGGCTGTGGCGCTACATTCCCTTTAAAGTAAAAAAACACAGAAACATTCTTTCATTTGATTTTCATAGGGTAGAGCGGCATTGCTTTCGACAATTATTTACACATATTTTTACAAACTCTTATTTAAGCAACTCTAACAATATGCATTGTTTTATGCAGCTTCTAGGGTATTGTGTTTAGAAATTAAAATTTAAGCAATGCCTTCTGTACAACAAACATCTACAAACGTTTAAAGGGAATGTAGCGACACAGCCGGCTCTTTTATTGAGAGTTCTAAAAAAATTGCAAAAAGGTGAACAAATTATCAAAATCGGATGATAAACAAAAAATATATGACCATTTGAAGGTTGTACTAAAAAAGGAGTATAATAATGGACCTTTGGAAACGGCCGAGAACGACACATACGAAATATTGCAGTCTCGGTTTGATTGAGACTGTTCATGAGCTAAAATTGATATGGGAGCCGCCATTTTGAAAACTATGACGCCATAGTTCTATATGACCATATATGGAATATTGATAAACATCATTTAAAGCAAAGCAAATCACTGCAAATGAATGCAAACTCCTTAACTGGGCATATAAAGCATTATTGCCATTAGTTATACACATTCTTCATACAGTTACTTTAATTTTTTGCCTATACATGAGTAAATTTTCATATTGATCAATATTCCATATATGGTCATTTAGAACTGTGATGTCATAGCTCTAAAAACGGCAGCTTCCATATCCGTTTCAACAGAACCTTCAAACGATCATATTTTCTGTGTTTATCATCCGATTTTGATAATTCTTTCATCCTTTTCGAAGTTTTTCATAACTCTCAATAACAAAGATGTTTGGCTGTGTCGCTTTATTCCCTTTAAAGTATTGTTTTACTGCCGTTGAAGATCACGTGAAACAATAGTGTACTGAAGTGTTTGACAGTTCTAAGATTATTTTGCTTTGGGCAATTAAGATTCAGGAGACGTTCTTGAAAAATGTGTAATAAACGTCGTTTCATCTGTAAGTACTTATTACTTTCAACACAATGTATATACAACCTTAGCCAATCACCTTATCAACGCAAACACATATCGAGCAAAGACAGTGCTCATTATTGTTCTCATTCAAAACACTTTCATTAGAGACTCAACTACATATTTGTTTCTTGAACAATAATAATGATTTTTTAATAATATATTCGAAAATAATTTCATCGGGTATGGAACTACCAGTTATAGACAAATTGTTGGTATTACTATGGGAACGAAATGTGCGCCTCTTGTCCTAGATTAGTTTTTGCTATTTTATTGCTATGAAAGAGATTTCAATTTGAGTCTTTCACCAGATACTATCGGTATATTTATCACATATTGAATATTTACATTCCTTTATGTTCTACTACATGGGCAATACTATTTATCCTAAATAACGTCAACTCAACAAAGCTAACAGTTTTGATAATGGCGCTTCTTTCCTCGATTTACATCTCTCTATTGAAACTGGAGAAACAATTAGATTTTAATTTGATGCTCCCCGAGCTGCTTCGTATGGGGTCTATGTTTCTCAACTTAATAAACTGATTCGTCTTTCAAGAGCTTGCGGTCGATTTGGAGACCTTAATATCCGTAATCTTTGTAAAACTAAGACTCTACTCCATCAGTGCTTTGGAAAACTTGGAAACACAAGTAATTTAAGAACTCTCATTACATTATCCGAGTATTATCTTTCATACCCCATCCAACCCCTTCTTCAAGAAGAGAAATGTGGTTAGCTAGGGTATGAAATAATATCTGAATTTCAGCTTAAAATGTTTCCATATTTTAAATTTAAAACATTAAATATGTACTTTTAAGCAGGTTATCGCATTTGCTTCTGTAAAACATGTTTTTAAACATTTTTTTTTGTCGAAATATCCGTTATAAAATGTTGCTAATATAAGCTTTCCCATCGCTTAATTGAATTAAGGCAGGACGACGTAATGTCTGAGACAAGGACGATCACAACCTGACTTTGGTGGTGATGTGATTTACAGATTTCGTAAGATATTACATGTATGACTTCATCATTTTGTAACTCGCTTGTTTACTGGTTAATCCATTTACAGTTTGCCATTATGCTTTCCTCTTTGATTATTCGTTGACCGGACAGATTGTGGACCCTATGATGACGTCTACCAAAATTCTCAAATGACGGTAGCGTTTGATGGTTGTCTCTGTCGTAGTACTGCTTTGTTCTAAAAATGCCCGACGATTCCGGAATTACCTAAGGGGTTGATCGATACAAAAAGTCACCAAAATGTTTTTCGCAAAGTGCGAATTTATGTTGCGATTTGAAAGGAATATAGTGTTTGGAAACCTATTTATTTTTAATTTTCCTGTTCTTATTTGTTTTATCTGTATATTATAGATAGACACAGTATATATATATATATATATACATATGAATGAGAAAATATACATCTAAAAAATACCTTTCAAAAAGCACTGGATCCCCGAGGGGATACGAAAACGTTAGAATAAATAAATAGATGGAAATAGAACATTTCTATAGCGCTATAGTTTGAAAAAAAACCCAACAACAATCGCTTACGGCTTACTCCTTCATCAGTAGTACAGCCACAAAAAGAACAAAACACTCAACATGTTTAAGAGCCACATTTGATACTAATAATAGAATTTCTAGTTGGATGAGGGTAAAACTGTACGCTGACATGTATGATTAGTTCTGAAGAGAGAGTGAAGATGTGAAAAAAACTACCTTAAAACATAAGACTGTATGATAAAGTATAAAGCAACTTTAAAGCTACTTAAAACTATGAATTGGGCTAAAAGAACGGAAAATAAATGGAGAACATTTGATCAAGGGAAGTAATTATAGTACTAATAATAGAACATTTCTAGTTGGATGAAGGTAAAATTGTACGCTGACATGTATGATTAGTTTTAAAACTAATCTCCGTTCATATATATATATATATATATATATATAGTCCCTCCAAAGGCTGTCTGTCTTTGGTTGTTCGCAAATAGTTCTCCCTATATATAATTCTGCTTTGTGAACGTGAATCTCTTAGATCCCAAATTTCGAAAGTTGCCTTTGTGAGTTCCCATTATCTCCCTTTAATATATACCATTTACTGAATTCACAGTACCCAAGTAATCCGGCGCCTTTCATTGTCACGTCTAGAAATATAGCGTGTGTGTGGTTGAATCCTTAAATGTGATCCTAGTCATATAAGCTATAATTGTATGTATACGTGTATATGTTAATTTTGCCTCCAGATGAGTGTGTCATAGTGTAAAAATACAGTATATCAACGTATTTTGTAGCATTATCAGGAAGTGAATGCATACGTTTGCTTTCTGTGTCTCTCACCACAGCTAGGCGCCCTGTCGTAGTTCGTCCGAAGGTTGTCTGTACTTGGTTGTTCTCAAATATGTCTCCCTATATATATACATATATATATCATATTATTGTTTGGGAAATGCATTTGTTTAACTATTAAAAAAGACACTCTGAAGCCCTTAAACAATACAGCGCGGATTTGTATTAATTTATTGAAATAAGGAGATACTTTATGGCTAAACAAATATAAACAAGTGGAGCATCAACAGTGGTGAAAACGCCGGATTGGGAAATTTCTATTTTAACTGAAAAATCTAAGTAACAAGGGAGATAATTCAAGTAAAATGCATGATAGAGTTACGTTTTTTGTCAGATAATATTGTATAAAGACAACGAACATGTGTGCCAAATTTCAAAGCTTTCCGACAATTTTTTTCTGAGAAATTAGAAATGAGGAAAATACTTTAACCAAAACGACAAAATGCGTAGACGGGCATTCGGACGGACGGACGAACGGACGGACGTACAGACAGACGGAAATCGCCAAACTATAGGCCTCGATTTGCTACCCAATCCGTTTAAAAAAAAGCGACGCAGACAATAATGTTTTTAATAACGGGTTAAATTGGGCATTCCATACATAATATAGTTTAGAGATTTTCCTATGATCTCTTTATACAAATATGGGACCCTGGTTTGGTTCCATATTTCTTCGCAAATACTTGTCTATATAATATAAGTCAAATACTGAACATCTGTCGTCAAATAACAAACACGCCAATTGCTCAATAAATGCATCATGTGTTGTGTTACTAATAAGCCCATTTGCATCTTTTAATCATATGTGTTAAAGTAATATACTGATAAGGTATACAACTCGATTTAATTATCTATTATTATTATTAATATTAAATATTGTCCTGAACACCCTGAACACCTGTTATCTGCCAACTGTACTAAAATCAATCGTTTACATAATCTTCTACGTTTGAGAATAAATGAACAGTTCATGGTATTGCTAGTAATGACATGTGCATATTTGAATGATACTTAATAACTAGTGAATATTAATATACTTTTGATAGAAAATGAGGAGATAAACACAAGTTGCATCATGCGTATTATTGATTATTATTGAACTTTAAACATACTTTATTGCTTCCATTTTATATAGAAGAAAATGGTTTGAGGCATAAGTTTCTCCAGCATTATAGAAGGCCCGTGTCGTCAGCAATGTCAGTATTATAATTAACAACTAGTACCAAAACATTCCTACTTTTTCCAAATTCCTACTCTGCGCACGGACGATTCTGGAATTGAACCGCGCATTTTGAGAATTCCGATAAATGCGGCGCATTTTAAAAAATCTTACTTTGCACATCCATATTCCTATTTAGCGCATAACATATTCATTACAAGTAATTATCAAATTCAAACACTTCTTTGTTGTGTAAGGTTGTATATATGGTCAACATAAACATTAGTTGTACATAACTGAAATGTTAACGGCAAACAGCAAAGGATCAGAGCAAAACTAGTTTAGCAAAAATCGAGTTCACAAAGTCTAGTTTTCCAACACCTCGATATATGCTCAGATAACATCATAATTCTTCACAACTAATTCACACCGTATACAAATGGTTTATTTATTTTGTTTGTTCCCCATTTCTCTGCTTAAAAAAACAAAAATACACATATTGCGAGACTCAATTTATATATAAAACAATTCAAATTATTCATAATGATATATAATTAACTTGTTCCAATTATCTGACTATTGTGTAAAAAGTTTGTGTGATGGTGTCTTCTAAACGTGTTTAATTATAATTAATGAAAGCAAGGTAAGTGAAATAAAACTGTATGTGCAGTTGTTTCATACTGTAAACACTTACTCTCAATTTTTAAATGTGTATTTCAACAGAAATTAAAAATTATCTTTTAATAAAGTACAACATCTCTCACACACCACACTGGCATTGGCTTAAGCGGTTTCTACCTTAAATCCATAAAGATTCGGCTTGATGATCCCAGCGGATCAGGCAGTAACAACACTACTGATTTGTAGTCGGGCGACTTTGTACAGCCGTCAACGGATCAGGCAGTAACAACACTACTGATTTGTAGTCGGGCGACTTTGTACAGCCGTCAACGGATCAGGCAGTAACAACACTACTGATTTGAAGTCGGGCGACTTTGTACAGCCGTCAAACATCATTAAACAAACGTGGCAATGCCAATAAATGCTGAAAAGTTGATCTCTTGAAATCAACAAACTCAAACAAGAGAAAACGAGTTGCAGACTCGATTGTATTGGCAATGTTCATCAGAGGTAATATACGGTGCAAAACTGTTGAATTATATGATCATAGCATGACAAATTGACAAATCATCCTACAAGATATGTAAACATATGAGCTGAGCTGAAATATAAAACCACCAGAAACAAAAACAAAGTATGCAACCGTATCATCACATTAAAGGTTATAAGTCAGTTTACTTTTTATCGTACACTTATTTTATTCTTTAGTTCAGTTTCTAGTAAATATAATTTTTAACATCATGGTTAGAAATAAAATAATGGATTAGAACAACGAAATTAAACTGGAATTTTATCGTACGAAATAAAAGGATTTATTCCTTCACTGCAGGAGCTACTTATTTCAATGCCAAACACTACTTTATGTTATGAAATAACTGTTTAATTTATACCATTTGTTTGCAAATTGTCTTAAAGCAAATGTTCTCTCTACGTAAATGAGCTGTAGTTTTAGAAATTAGGTCAATACAAGAGCTGTTGTCATTTACAGCGGCAATTTCAGTTGCCATTTCTTCTTTAGAACTTTATAATGAATATCAGAAATAAATTGAATAAGAATATGAGCCGTAATTTATTGCAATTATTTAATATTTTAGAAGTTACTGTGCGTTAAAATAAAAATTGTACCATCGGACCCTATTAGGTTCCGAATATATAGTCTGTCTGCATAAACTTTGATTATATAAGGAGGCATAAACTGAAAACTAACTTTTGTTGTTTTTTTGTGGATAAATAGAGAATAATCGACAGCTTCGGTGTTATACGGTATGTCACGAAACACGTTTTAATTCGAATTACAATGTGTTCGAGTGATATATATTTTGCATGACACCGAGACTGTTGATGATTATATTTATTATATACACATCAGCCATTTTTAAAAGATATTTAATTGAAAATACTCTCCCCCACCCCACCTCGCCACCACCTCCCCACGCAAGGTGTCCTCGCGTATGAATACATTTGGCAGATTTTAAAATGAGCCATTACAATTTGCTGATTGAAAGCAATATCATTAATTACAAAAATGGTAAAAAAGTAGTTCCGGCAAAGAGATATTATCACACCAGTGACGATATAGAAAAACGATATCACTTGTGTCTGATGCTAAAATATATGTCACTGAGAACTCCTTATAAAGCACTGATAGGTATAAAATAACAGACTTTATTTCTCGAATTAATCAAACTTCCATATTTTCATTAATGCTTCGCCAGTGTAAACATATAAACATTTCTTATTTCGCGATGAAAGTACATACGATATTCACTTCAAAAACAACAACAACAATAAATATCCTACTAAAGGAAAGCCGGAGAGAAATAATTCTATCTACTAACTTACACACAGTATTGAACTGTTTTTTTTTGTGACTGACATCGATAGCGATAAAGCTGGGCATCCGTGCTTTATAAACACACATTCCAGTTACCTTTAAAGCATTAGTGTCGGTTGAATATGCTGTTTCGTAAAGAGATCATAAAGAAAGTCAACGACTACCCAAATCCCGTATTACATATAACAAATATTCGTTGCATTTTTAATTTATTAATTTATATTACAGATAACTCATACATTTATCAGAATGACGTCGATGATAGCTCTACACCACGTGCTTTTTATGGTATGTCATTTTGTACCTATTCCCCAACATTTCAAATATTAGTACACGGTATGCACCGTTGTTTGTAATGACATGTTTGCACATCGATATCAAAAGTTCGTCCAAATTTGATTAGTGTTTGGACGACGTATTTTGACAGTCCCGAAAACTGTCTGGATGTTTGAGACTTTTTCTTTGGACATCTTACGAAGATCAATTGAAGAAATGGGTTTTAATTCGTGTAATACATACTGATAACAGTATAGACATCAACGGCTGACAATAGAGCTAGCTCCTTGTAAATGTCATTTGCAAATTGGCTGTTGGTAGTAAAACATGGGCAAACATGTTTTAAATTACATGCACGCTGAAACACCAACAAATTATTGGTGTAGCAAAATGAAATAAATAACATTAACATTTCTCCAAAGAAGAAAGAAATAGAATATTTTTAAATGTTTCGTTTCGGCTCTGTTTTAATATGCAAAACAATATGTTTTCAGTCATCCATCTTATCATCATTTTTTCGTGTTACATTGTAATGGTACATGATTTTGATAAATATTTGTTTGTAAGTCAACTATTTAATTATTTTCATAATTGAATACAAACATAATTTAAACAAACATGTGTTCGTTTGATTGCGTCTTTATTTGGTTTAATAACAGACGAGTGACTGACACAATTTGAAAGTATTTCAAGAATAAAGATACTCATGTAATATGTTACCCCTAAACTAAATCAACTAGACATTTTATTTTCAATTACAATACTAGAGTAGTTCTAAATCTTGAAGTCGAGACTATATTTCCAATTATTGAACATTTCATAAATCTAAATGTTGGTTCGAACGTATCGGTCATATAATCACTGGCAATCTTAATGTTAGTTAGGATAAAATGATCATTTCAATCCATTTGATATTGATTTTAATGCCTGTCGCAATTAAACAGAATAGTCTTTAGTGGGTTTCTGTAATAGATTATGTAAATGCAAAAGCTGAAATACATCTGCACTCATTGCTAGATTTAGAATAATTTCTAACAAAATATTGATTCGCGTATACAATGCTAGTCAAATGCCTGTCTGCTTCCATTGAAAGTCATCTTGAAATATACACCAACTTTAGAAGGAAATCCAGAATCTTCATATCCAATCGGTTCTCGTTCCAACAGACGTAACCTTCAACAGTATCAAATTGTTTTCTGACTATTGCATGATATCAATAAATACTAAAAAGGGGATATCACTTGGAAACAACTTTTAATGCAAAACTAGCGAACCTTTCTGCTTATCTAACCACACCATTGCAGGAGAGAAATACATGTTTTTCCAACATATCATTTTGAGACTATGAATGTTTCTGTTAAGCATAAGCACAATGAGGGCCTTACTATGTACTGGATTCCAAAACTTTACAAAAATCCGCAAAAAGCATGTGCTATCGCAAGTTCATGTTTTTGTATCAGTGCAAAACGTTTGATCTTCGGATTCTTTGCGATTAAAACGCATGTTATAAAAAAAAAACGAACATGTTTACAGGGTGCAACTGGAGAAGTACAATACCAACCTAAAATATTTCTTTGAATAAGAATGTTATAGCCTTTATTATTGATGGAGATCTGCATCTGCATACATAATCTCTTGTGCGATGAATAGATAACGTAGAAGGATATATGACTGCATCTTCAGAAAACCTGAAAAAGGAGATTGTTTTAGAAAGTATTGTTTCAAGTTAAAACAAGACATTTCTTATCATGTCATCTATGAATAGAAATTTTGAGAAAATCGTTCATGAATGATTATTTAATCAATGTATTGCAAGATTGTTACAAATAGATTAAGGCATCATCCAAGATAGCCGACATCATTAAAATAGCCGAACATGTCTGCCTAGAAACGTGGACGACAGTCAACCACAAACACACACAGAAACAAAGAACAATTTTAAAGATGAATAAATAGGGGTTTTATACTTATACCAAATTAGACTTTCGGAATTTTTGAAATATTTAGGAATAAAATCAACTACATGATTATCTCGAAAAATACTGTGCATGCCAATGGAATCAATACCTTTATTAAGATATAGTAATTTTATAAAATGTCTGACGTGCTCAGGCTCCCGGGGTCGGAGAAAATGCTGTGTGTAGCTTTGAATTATGGAAGCAGTGTTATACAAGGGATCTGTACGAGTGAATCTTTTGTCTGCTTCCTCGTCGATCAACTTAATTGAATAAATAGACAAACAGGTATGTCGTGAAAGCATAGAGTGCTGTCCAGACTGTTTAAAAATAGTATGTAAATCAGCGACTAAAATAATTACACGCGATTTACGTTTGATGTTACCATTACGCCTTCGACCATGAGACCTAGAGATACGCTTTCGAATAGAAAATATAAAAAAATGTCAATATTAGGATCTTTTGAAATAATTCCTTGTTGATAAATATTGTCATTAAAGCCGAGTGGACATGGTGTCTGCACGTTGTTCATCCACTTAAGTTCTGCAATATGTCTAGCTTTTATGTTAAAGCCTTTAGTAGCATCATTATCCTAAATTATATATTCAACCGGTTGAATAGTAACGTTACTAAAAGTATGACCTGACTGACGAAAGTGTTGGTACATGTAATTTTTAGGATTACCTGCATTATATTTATGTTCACGAAAAAAAATATGTTTGTTCCACAAATTGTATACCGCAACGTGGTGCATTTCAAGTCAAAACATAAATGATGCTAGACATACATTAAACATTCTACCATTAACAGCTGATTTAATGGTGGACTTGCAAAATAAATAATTGCAACAACTGCACCTCTTAGCATAGCACTTATTAATAGAGGGAAACACCCTGCGTCTTGAATGAACTAAACGATTTCTAAAAGGAGACTTAATATGGTATGTCTTCAAAACAGGTGATCCTAGAGGAGTAACTGAAACTTTTTAGCCCTTATTAAAAACCCTGGAATATTATTAGCAGGAACGTTTGCCGAATGAAGATTTAAAGGTGTAAGGCGTACAGATTTCTAAGGAATGAAGAGTTATTTTGTGGAATTTGTATTGATGAAGCAGAGTCTAACCGAAGAGATGAAAGATTTAATTTAAGTGTGTTTACTAATAGACTCATATATGTAATTCAGAAAGTAATACCATTCTGTGAAAATCGAAATAAGGGATAACTAGTAGTTATTAGACATATGAAATAGAATCGTATCAAAGATCCATTAGAAATAATATTTGTAAACTTACGGAGGGTTAAATAGGTCCAAAACTCGACAACAGTGTATAATACTAGATCACGGGTAAAGTTAAGGAAGACCCTACTAAAACGGGCCAAAATGTCGATGAACACAAAACCCAAAAATTTAACGGTCGCCACACGGCACATGCAACACTATTGTGACATTAAATAAAGATACAAAAAACGAACAGGAAAAGTAGCATTCAATCACAACAGTCAAGTCGCATTTCTGTTCATATAGAACAGTACAAACTTTTGGTATTTCACCTTTTTTATTTTAGACTTCGATAAAAATAATCGAGAAATTATATGTACGTTTTCCTTTTTTTTACCGTCAAATATATTCTTGACATTTTATAAACCCTTGTTTTCCGCCAATTCATTACTATTCTCCAAACGACATCATTCCCTTTATTTACACGTAGACAGTAGAGCAATACAGGCACTGCCATATGGGAATGTGTCCGTACTGTACATTATATACGCAGTAAATTTGAAAACGCAACACTTGGTATTTTTTTGATTTCTAGAGATGGAATTGAAATCCTCGTGCAAAATGTGTTTTAACTGAGAGAAGTATCGCAACTCGTATGCAACTGTTTATCGGCATATCTGTGTCCTAGTATAAAATAATATATTGATTTGAACACAAAACAACAGCAGACTAAAACTAATCGAAAATCAAAAATGTTGCGTTTATAAACGTAATATGACATGTATTACTTTCAGATTCTAATGGTTAGCGAGTTAAATGGACAATCTGACGAACCAAACTATTTAGGAGACTGCGAGGAAGGTGTCCGCAAAAATGATGTAATATAGAACTCTAAATACATATATCTTACCATTATACTTATATATAGAAGTTATATCACATTAGATGAACATACATATGTGCATATTGTATTGTATATACTTTATTCATTACCTTTCTTTCTATATACTCGGATGAGACTGTTTCTGCTTAATTCTTTACTGTTTAATTACGAATGTATATATGTATACTGAAAGGAAAAAGAAACGCGGCACGGGAATTTCCTATATATTGTATATACTGCACACCTAATTCCATATATATTCCTAGGAAATCGCAAGATGTTTTGTAAAAAAATAAAGTTGCAGTTAGTTAGAGAAAGGACACAACTGTGATGTTGTAGACGTTGAATCACAGTACACGTTGTAACAAGAAATACATACATGTTGAAGTTCATCTTTAAAAAATTGAGCCAGTTCAGTACTGTATTTAACGTAAGGAGTTTGCAAAAGTTTGCATCCTAAGTTTGCTCACATGCTTGAGTCATGCATTGAAACAAACAAAATGTCTGTCCACATTTCTTCTTTCTAACACCATTTCCAATAAGCTGTACTTTCCTTATTTTTGTATAGTTATAGAAAACGTTTAAATTGCATAGTCACCTATTTAACTAAACTAGCATTCTTTCAGTCATTTGTATTGATGTATGACTATAACATGTAATACATAATGTGTAAAATAAAAATAACACTTGGAAAATGTAAATACTTTTGCCTGAAGTAAAATCCCTTTACGGAGGTACATTATTTTGAAAGTAACAAATATTTGGATTAAATTTCATTATAACAGCTTGGACTATGTGTGTTTTCAAACATGATTGTGGTGGAAATAAGGTCATCAGTGAATATTGTTCACTTAATGTGAAGTGATGTAATTAATTTCAGCCATGTGAAGTCGGAATGATCCAGGGGTTCTGTAGGAAACCCTGTAGAAGATGCACGCTACAGTGTCAAGAAGGTACATGTCCACTTACTTATAACATATTGTATGTTAGGGCGTTCAGTTTTGTTGCACATGTGAACTTTGTCTGATTTTCATTAAGTGAAAGGTATACATGAGAACATGAACACAGACCCAACTAAGTATGTTCTAATAAATTCGTGCGTTTGAATAAAACACGTTTATCGTATCATGTCTTGCATCGCATAACATATCCCATGTAGGTCAATTTGTAACGCGCTCTTCAATTATTACCTCGACATTTTAATATGGGCTTGGCCTAGCTACAACCCCACTATTTTTTTTGTTCCGCTATTGAGTTTCGTCAAACTTACGGCGAATGTACCTTTAAGAGTACTCCGCCTAAATAATTGCATTATGTTACAAGTACAGTATTGTTACAAATAAAGCCAAATTGTGAATTTGCTTAAACTGAATCGGATCCGCCGCTGGTGCGATTGAAACACGCTAAATAGTATAACATCGAGTGAAAACTACAGTATACGTTGTGCATCAATGAGATCCAATGAGATGAAATTTACATTTCTGTTAAAATTCAGAAAATATATCTTCAAGTTGGTAGTATCCGTTTCTAGTATCCGTTAATGGAAATTAATGTCTTAAAATGCGAAAAGGCTTCAGTTTCCTTTTGATTTTTTTATCATTTTTTCAATTATTCACCTTTAGCATTGTAAACGTCTATTATCGTTTTGCATATCTGTTTTATCAGTTATAGCTGTATCGCATAAATAAAAACGTGAGTCGCTCAAAAGTTTAAATACATGTCTATGTAAATGACTTTTGCGTAGCGGTATTTGCCTAATGTTTTTTTCAACTATTCCACTAAAATCGATGAACGTTTTACAGTCTTGGCAAATAAGAGCTTATCAAATCTGAATCAACAAGTAATTGCAGAACAGCTGCTGGAACACATGTTGGCCAATTCTGAACCTCAAATTAATATTTCAGAGGTCATGCAAGGGGAGTAGCAAAATACTGGAAATGAGAGTGGATACAATTCACTTTTTTTGTTGGCTTAATAAAATTGGACGAATGATTTATATAATGTTTGATTATTATTAACGACTCATCAACACATTATAGGTTATTAAGAGCCGCCTTCAGAGATGGGGATGATACATATATAGGCCAATACTCTTACTCTTACCGAAGTTTCTTTGTTTTCTACATGACATAAGGCGAATTCTAGTGCATTTTCAAAACATTTATTTGCTAAATCCTATGATAAGGACCCGCTGACAGGCCCTTAAATTCCGGCAAGCATAGGCTAACACTGCCTGTCCGATTATAGGTATGTGACGGTGGTGTCGTCGGTGGGGTGTGTCTGTTTCGCCCTTGCTATTTGGGGAGAAGCAAGTTCAATTTGTAATGTATGATATGAATGTTGTTTAATAGTTCAACACGATATAGGATATTTGGAGTCGCCCCGAGAGAGGAGACCACTCACAGGAATCTGGAACATGGCATACTAATACTATAACGCATAGAGTCCTATAGATATACTTTTAACGTTCCCGGAGTATAGACTCCGGTATACAGAAAACCACCCAGTTTACGTCCGCATTCGACTGACGAGGCTACTAAAAAGTGTGTTGCTGAAAAACACAAAGACGAAATTTAGTGGTGACACGTGACCCTCAAACATTTTAATGAAATATAGACCAGGCGCTCGTTTGCTTTCGCAATCATCTTGCGTATGTTTACATGATGGATATATACTACATATATACGTAAACAATTAAGCCCTTCGTATGAGACACACATCTTGTTAGATGTTGTTATACACCACTCTGTTTGTCTGCTAGACGGAAGTATTGTAAAAAGCTTGATAGTGTCACCTTTCACCTCTCGTACACTTCATGAAGACAATTGTTAGTTGTAAAATAAATTTCGCCTACATGATGTATGGATCTTTATGGGTATTCTCTTCGCTTCGCAAAGACTTAACACATTGTTATGTACAGTCTGTTCTATCCTTTAACATGCAGTTCCCTTTGAAAATGTCAACCAAGGTCAATCCCGGGAACGAAGAAATTTGATATTTTGACCTTTCACCACTCGTACACTTCATAAAGATATTTGTTAGCTGTAAAATAAATTCCACCTATGATGTATGGACCTTTAGGAGTCTTCGCTTTGCTTCGCTAAGCCTAAACAAGTTAAACGAGTTTCGCTCGTTATTTTCTTATGTACTGTCTGTTTTATCCTTTAGCATGCAGTTCCCTTTGAAAATGTCAACTAAGTCAACCACAGAATTGAAGAACGGGGCGACTTGTATCTTGTATCTTGACTCACGACGATGGATTTCCCTTCGCGAAGCTTACCAAAATATGATTGTTTTATTTAATGTTCGGGACTACGCTTCGCGCGAAGCTCAATACTTTATAATTGTTAAATGTTCAGGAATTACATAAAAGTTTACTCCGGACTACAGGTACATAGCTAGGACCAATTGATAGCATGGGCCCGTTATCATAGCGGGATTGGGTGGAGGGAGAGTCTTAATGATTCTCCGGATTTTTATTTTTTATAATTTTTTTGTTACAATGTATTAGATGCGTTCTGACTGTTTTTAAGGTAAAGATAAGTACACTGTCACAGATGTAGCTCAAAACTCAAATTTCCAGAATATGCACGTTCCAATTGAAGAAGTTGTATATACATACCTAAATAAATCATGTTAACTTGTTTTCATATCCTGTTCCCGCGCTCTTTAGTTGAATTTGTTCATAGGTAGCACTTGCCTAAGTGTGTTTTGCTATTTCCATATGCATGAACAAGTTTACGTCGACATCTTCAAGATGTATAGTGCTATATAGTTTCCACCCGCAGCTTTGCATCCTTATCGTACATAAGAGGCCAGTCAGTGCAGGTTGGGGTTGTTACGGTACACCGGTGTTGAAATGTATGAGATTGCATTTGCATGAGTTGTTCCTATTCTCTTTGTCTTACCATTTATTTCTCCTCGTTTTAACAACTTACTTAAAATAGCAGTCTAGAATATAGCTTCTTAATGTTTCCATTGTTTTGCCCAGCTACCATTCGGATTCCTTATATTTTTTTTTATCTTATCGTGCTTTATTTTCTTACTTTTCATGATTAAAATATTTATGTTACTTAGCCATATCAAAATGGGACTTCTCTGAAAGAAGATGAATTTATACAAGCTTTGATAAGCTTGTTTTCAGATCCTTAAAGTTGTAATTTGTATATAATATATATGTGAATGGAATGAATGGTGTTTTACGGCACGTCGACACATCAATAGGTCATATTGTGCTAAAAAAATGATAAAAAAATGAAGAAATGAAGTATTAATTAAAGATAAAACTATTAAAAAATAAGGGATGATAAGGTGTAATATAAACTCTGTATGTAAATCAACAATATATGTGAACATTATGAAACAAATATTGTTTAAAGGAAGTTTAAATGTTAAATGTCGCCTTCAAAACGTGATATGCTCTTGTGTATACAATTCAAGTATTAATACAAAACTGCATCATACATGTATACATTGACAATTCATAAGCTAATTCAATTAATAACCTCTGATCTTATCATATCTTAACAGCAAATTTTGAGGAAATTGTCGAACCAATACAATCTAATACCAACACAATCCAAGTTGGTTAAATCAATTATATTTCAGCAATAGATGGTATATATCACAACAAAATACAATCATAACCTGGTTATCCGTATCCAAACATTAGGTGTGGGGGCAGGGAAATAAAGAGGTGAACATCTAGAGACAGAGACAACAATACAGTATTCATCTCTAATGTAGTGTAGTGGGGTCTCTAGTCTCGGCCTGTCATGCATATGTCTTACCTGCAGATATCGGCCTGGGTAGATTAGGCAAATTAAAGAGCCCACTAGCGATTAATCGAATTTAGTCGCGCGTTTTGTCACGCACATAAAGTCGACGTTGGCTATGGAGTCTCTAACTATTATCTCCCGTTGTCTACTATAAAGAATAACGATTCTTCCATTTTAATAACATTTGGTATCATGTATCAAAATGCATTATTTTATATGTACTGATCATTTCAATGTGCGCACCACCATATAATTATGGATTTCAGATGACAATGAGTGTGCTCTAGGCACTGCAAACTGTGACGTAAATGCTGCCTGTGAAAATACTCGCGGGAGCTTTACCTGTTCTTGTAATAGTGGATACAGCGGAGATGGATACACTTGTACCGGTATGATTATATTAAGACGACATAAGATTTTACAAGACATAAAAACTTTCCGGTAAAATGTCACTGAAGACATAATTCAACTTCAAAAACAATAAACAATTTATTAAGTCGATCAGAATGATACATTTGTTAACTTATTTCATTCGGGTTAATTTAAGTTAACATTTAATTTTACTTCATTTTGTTTCACCCTGCATCTATTCATAATCGTCAATGGATGACACAAATCTACAAGTACCCTCGCAATAAAACCATAGACAATACTCGCCAATTTAAGGCATAGTCGTCCGTGTATTCCAGCCAAAATTTCAGAAAAGAGGCCATACAATAATTAAGAATGACCAATGAAATCAGCAGTAGTTCACAAGTTATGGGATATTAGAAAAACGAGTCTACAGTGAACTCGAGGTCCTGCTTGAGAAAACAGAGAACTTGGCTTTGAAATTAACATTTATTTGACAAGCTATTACTAAATCAACTTCATTTTTACAACGTACAGATTTGATTTCATATCTGTTAATTTGTTGAATAAAATGGTTATGATGTCTTTCAGAAAATAATTTGACTCTGTTTATTAAAGTTTAAATTTAAAAATGTTTGTACTTTAATTATTATTTGTATTATTACTATTGAAGTATTTATTATGATTTGCATTTTTATTTAAGAAAACAAACCGAAAGCTTTAATATACCAACACTGTTGAAATCACCTTTTTTAGATGTATATATAAAATAGATTCAATATGAATGTTCAAGTCAAAGTTCTACTCTTATTGTTTTAATTTGAATTATATTTCTTGTTGCTTCAATTTATCTCTGCAAAGAGGAAATAAAGAGAATAATAATAGAACATATTTTTCAATCAACTTCAGTCGTTTTAGAGCAGATTTTATGAGTGTAAAGATATGCTGAAATATCATGAAAATATTTCCGACAGTAGCTAGTTACCATGTTTTTGATTACATACTAACACTACAAATTGTATTAGAGATAACGCTTACAAAATACTTTATCAATGTTCGATATCTGATATAATCAGCTTTACTGGAAGACAACAAAATAGACAATACTATGTCTATACATTATACTATTCCCACAGTTGATTATATCAGCCCTTGTATTATGTGTTCTTATTATACAATTTATTTAAAATAAACCACAGTATAAAACATATCAATAACAGCTTTAATGTTTGATTGTCTTCTTATTTATTAGACCACTACCGTTGTGTGACCGGTGGGGTCTTTAGGTTTGCCCCGCACCCGGTATAATGGTTTTAAATTAACGGAAATATTAAAAATACACAAAATATATGGATTTTGTTTTAACTAAAGAAATGCTGAACGTAATTAAATGAACATGCGCACGTAGGTAAAAGTGTCAAGTATCTGCATGCATTGTTTTATATGTAAGGTATATTGCAACGTGCGCACAAGACTATACTTATGCATTTCCAGATAACAATGAGTGTACTCTTGGCACAGCTAACTGTGACGTAAATGCTACCTGTACAAATACTGCCGGGTCCTTTACCTGTACCTGTAATAAGGGATATTGCGGAAATGGACTCACGTGTACACGTATGATTATATTAAGACAATATAAGATTTAACAAAAAAAGTAAAATGTCACTATGAAGACGTAATTCAACTTTAAAAACAACAAAATAATTACATAGAATCGTTTAGAATGATAAACTTGTTAATTTACCTCGATTTGGTAAATTTCTATACTTAAATGTTTAAATTTACTACACTTGCGTCTGAATGCTAATATATCTCATATTCTGCTGAACATATTTTGGTCAGTATAGTAGGCGTCCCGTGGTATATGTTCAGTGCATTATCATGACTATGGAAGTTTATTATCGTAATATTTCTGTTAAAATCCGCTTAAAAAACAACAGTGTTAGATGTTTGTGTTCAACCGGAAGACAATCCCCTTTAATATTCTAATATTAAGGAAAACCGAACAGAAAAAAAAACGTCGGCTACGGTCAATTGATCTCCAGCTAAATCCAAATTGTTTTACCCACTACGTAAACGAAAATGCACTGGTACCTGTAAACCTATCCGAAATAAATAATGACCCTTTTTATAGTTTTGTCCTTACTAAATCAGTGATCGATCACTTCTTAGTCGATATTAACATGTTCCAACACATGAAGCGTTTCAATATCGTTGATGAATCAGATCTAATGTCCTCCGGATCAACTCCCTTTCCTTGCGACGATTGACGTACCGTTCACAAGATATGATGAAATTGACATGGTCTTTCATCTGAGGACATCTCCTGCTTAATAGTAGAAACGCTTCACTCTTCGGCGATGAAGTCACTACCCAGGAATGCATTCAACATTCACGCTAAGCCATACTAGACACAGGCTGTAAAAGACACTCATACCGTATCTAGACAAAACAGGCGTACTTGGATTTCAATGGGTAAACCTAGGGATGTTGTTCACCAATCGTATGCTGATTATAAACGCGCGAAGTCACAGTTCTGCCGTATACAGCGCGCCGCGTCAGAAACATATGACACAATATATAAAGAATTTGACGATGCAACGGAACTGGATTATAGGCTGTTTTGGAAGTTAAGAAATAAGTCCAAACGTAAACATGTTGTTTGCCAAAAGATAACAGCCAATTGAGTATCGTTTAGTCCCGAACCTAATGTAGTCGACGGCTTTGCCACTCACTATCGTAATTCATTCCATGAAACCGTTCTCGAAGCCTCCTTAAACCATTTCGTTGACTATATTAACTCTCGAGTAACACATCTTGAGCTGGTCACGTGTGATTCATATAGAAGTATGCTGGATTCGGATATCCGACACGATGAGATTTCAAAAATTGCGAAATTGTTAAAGAAACGGAAAGCCGCCGGAGGTGACAACGTTCAGAAGGAACATATTATACATGGAAGAAGTGTCATTATTCATTGCATTTTGATATTTAACAAAATATTAAACACCGAATTAACCTCGTTATCCTGAAATTCCAGTATAACTATCCCACTTTACAAAGGAGCAAGGAAATAGAAGAGTGATCCGAACAGTTACCGACCAATTGCGTTGCTTCCATGCATTTCAAAAATATTCGAATCCTTAATACGTACGTCGGTTAATCTTTATAGAAAAATAGTCGTCCCCACAGCGCTTTACGATTGTGAACTCTGGAATAATCTCTCGAATGCAGAGCTGTCCAAGATCAATTGGTTACAGCATTATGTGGCTGAGCGTATACAAGGTTTCTCTGTTCGAACAAGATCAGATATGTATGAATCTATGCTTGGCCTTACTCGCCTGACTTCCGAGATTGACAAACGGAAACTTATGTTTTTACATAAACTTTTATCGCTGCCGACTGCCACAATGTCAGCAAATTTACTTGCGTCGATACTTGCAATTTATAAAGGAAAACAACACCGTACAGAGGGGCTTCATCCCCGATATGTGCAATATTCTCTGCAAGTATAACCTGCATCATATATTGAATGACTTAGATCAAGTTAAATCTTCTATTAAAAGGCTGGAATCCAACCTTTGGTGTTTGAGGGTTAACAATGATGTAGATTGTATAATGTTCAGAGAGATCCACCAGCAAATCACCCCTGCCTTAGTGTGGTCATTGCCGTCCAATAGAAACGAGCTTTGTATAGCGATTAGTATATCTAGACTCTGCGTTGAGGTTGCCACCAGACAGGACTCTATCTTCCTTGTCTGTAATACACCATTCACTTTACGATCGTTCATATTATCTCGCAATGTTCGAGCCTGCTTAATGCAAGAATGCGATATACGAATGATGTACACAGATTTGTGAATCCTGATTTGAATAGGGAATTAGATGATGCTAGTCCGTTTTATTTTGCATTATACACAGAAATTGGCGAGGTCAGGTACCTTTGTTATTATCACCTCGCATCAAGGTTTGCGAGCATTTGTTTACGAGTATTTGAACATATTACTCAAACGACGTAGCAAGTTTGTTTCATTTGAGATACAATATTTGTGTTAAAACGTGCCAAAATGATTATATACCACTGGTATAATTACTACTTCTGTAAAAAGCTTATCTAAAATATAATACGATTATTATTATTATTTATTTATTTTTTGTTCCTTCTTTCTGTGTTCCTTTTAACACAAACTCTCTCGCTATCTTACGATTCTTTAGTCGTTTATTTCACAACACTAATTGCCCTGTATTTGTATATATTATGTTAAACTATATCATTTGTATTCATCGTGATTTCATAATTTCATCTACTTCTTAAAATCTCCATTATGGAGGAAATAAAGAGATTAAATTGAATTGAATTGAATTGGTGTACACGAATTCATACATATAGCTAAATAACATATTTTAGTTATTTTTTATCTTTAGTACCCTGTGCCCATGGAATCGATGCCGATGCTACAGTCGATAACATCGTGTATCCTATCTGCACATGTGATGGTGGCTACTGGGGCCGTTATTGCGATACCGGTAAAAATCATTTTTTCCATCTAATAAAGAATTTTGCTGGATCAGCCTAGTGATATTTGCTATATCAAACAAGAAAGAAAAGCGAAATACCACACCGTTCTATGTAACTATTAAATTATACAGAAAATGTGGTTAATCTTCATGACAAATAGAATACTATGTCAGTAATTAGTGTTTTCAAGTTTACTGGACGCAGAATAACTTGGCAGAACCTCGATAAATTTAGATTTCTAAGGCTCGTCTAATAAACTTGATAATAAAATGCACTGACATAGATTTCGATTTAAACATCACATTTCTATAGAAGCCTCATTAGCGGACATTAAAGATAAAAAAACACTTAATAATTAGTGACAGATTATAATGTCTATGTCTGACATCAGTCAAGTGCGTAAATGCTCTTTTTCAGGTCAACAGTTTTCTATTCAGGTTCATTTAGAGTCATATAGTCATGAAGCAAATTATCCTAAATTATCCCACACATAAAACGTCAAATGACAGAGATCGATTTCCAATCGACAACGCGGTAATGGAGCGGTTTTCGTTTTCAGCTGAATTAAAATTTGATTTAGCAAAGAATCCAAACGCTATAGTGTTTTAAAAATACCATAAACTCTACTTCGTCAGTTTAAGTTTTGTAAAAGCTTAATTTGACTTTAAAATAAATCAAAAGTGCCTTGTGTCATATTAAGGTAACATGTTTAATGTTTGTTGATTTATAATGAAATAGTGACGTGTGTCCCTTTACTAAATACATGACAACAGTTAGAAGTTCTGTCCTGTTCTATGTTCAGATGTCGTTGTAACTGTATGCGTTAGATGCTCTGTCCTGTTCTATGTTCAGATGTCGTTGTTACTCTGTACGTTAGATGCTCTGTCCTGTACTATGTTCAGATGTCGTTGGAACTGTGTGCGTTAGATGCTCTGTCCTGTTCTATGTTCAGATGTCGTTGGAACTATGTGCGTTAGATGCTCTGTCCTGTTCTATGTTCAGATGTCGTTGGAACTGTTATGTTCAGATGTCGTTGGAACTGTGTGCGTTAGATGCTCTATCCTGTTCTATGTTCAGATGTCGTTGTAACTGTGTGCGTTAGATGCTCTGTCCTGTTCTATGTTCAGATGTCGATGTAACTGTGTGCGTTAGCTGCTCTGTCCTATTCTATGTTCAGATGTCGTTGTAACTGTGTGCGTTAGATGCTCTGTCTGGTTCTATGTTCAGATGTCGTTGTAACTGTGTGCGTTAAATGCTCTGTCTGGTTCTATGTTCAGATGTCGTTGTAACTGTGTACTGTAGATGCTCTGTCTGGTTCTATGTTCAGATGTCTTTGTAACTGTGTACTGTAGATGCTCTGTCCTGTTCTATGTTCAGATGTCGTTGGAACGGTGTGCGTTAGATGCTCTGTCCTGTTCTATGTTCAGATGTCGTTGTAACTGTTGTGTAAGATGCTCTGTCCTGGTCTATGTTCAGATGTCGTTGTAACTGTGTGCGTTATATCCTCTGTCCGGTTCTATGTTCAGATGTCGTTGTAACTGTGTGCGTTAGATCCTCTGTCTGGTTCTATGTTCAGATGTCGTTGTAACTGTGTGCGTTAGATGCTCTGTCTGGTTCTATGTTCAGATGTCATTGTAACTGTGTACGTTAGATGCTCTGTCCTGTTCTATGTCCAGATGTCATTGTAACTGTGTGCGTTAGATGTTCTGTCCTGTTCTATATTAAGATGTCATTGTAACTGTGTACGTTAGATGCTCTGTCCTGTTCTATGTTCAGATGTCGTTGTAAATGTGTACGTTAGATGCTCTGTCCTGTTCTATGTTCAGATGTCGTTGGAACTGTTATGTTCAAATGTCGTTGTAACTGTGTGCGTTAGATGCTCTGTCCTGTTCTATGTTCAGATTGCGTTGGAACTAGTGTATTAGGATTGTGTTGTGATGTCACGTGCCTTGCTTCTTAGTAACACTGTCAACTGTCTTGTTTTTGTATTCCATTTAGAATAAAACATGTTTGCCTTAATTCCTGTTTTTGATTGACTGTATTATGTGAAAGCTACAATTCATGTTCGACCGTTCTTTTACCCAACCTTTCTTTCCTCCAAAATTATCTATTCAGTAACACGTTTAAACTGTAACACACTTAATTCTACATACTATTCAAAGAAATTCCAATATGTTTTATAAAATAAATAGTTGCAGTTAGAGCACAGACCTTATAACAAATAGATTTGATACGACGAACATTATCTAAATTTCACGTGGCACAGTGGGAAAATTTCACAAAATATTCCCAACTTTAAACACTCATATCATGAAGAGTTTTATAGATACAAGTTTCATTCATTCAAATCCCATCACAAATTTTCTTTCCAATGATAGTATTGTGCTTTCTCTTACATTTAGAGCAAAAAGGGAGTTTCACGGAAACTTTGACCATGTCAAAACCTTAAATTTTAAGAGAAAATCGAAAAATAATGACATTTTTAAATTTAAACATATTTTTTTATACAATTTATTATTTTGAATATAAACATATATTATTATAATCTCATTTTGCTGTTCACTATAAATCTTTTGAATGTATTCTCATCAACATCAGTGAATAATTGATAGAGAAGATAGAAGGAAAAGTTAAGGTGCCACGTGATATTTTGTTTACTTCATTGGTTAAGATAGAAAGTTTCCTATCTGCTTATTAATAAGTCTGTGGTTAGAGATAGAGTTGAAAGGACACAACTGTGATGTTGTAGATGTTTAATCACAGTACACTTTGCAACAAGAAATTCACAAATGTTGAAGTTCTTTTTTTGAAAAATTGAGCCATTTCAATAGTGTATTTAATAAAATAGTTTGAAAAACTGTGCATCATAAGTTTGCTCACATGCTTGAGCCAAATGCGTACTCTGTCAATAATGAAACTTTGAAGGAACATTATTTGCTGTGTTATAAGTTGTTTTAGTATTTTTTTCCGAAAGGAAAGGTCTTACGTAGCCATGTATCTCTCGATTAACAGTAGCATCTTGTATATGCAATATATAGCGTGAATTCCCGAGTTGCGTTTCGTTTTCCTTTCAGTATATGTATGAACATTGTTTTTAAATTTAGGGTGACATAATTATATATGTTAAACGTTGAAGTGTTTCCATCTGTTGCGAGACTATAGTTTGGTAGTGTGTGTATGTAGAGTAATTATGCTATACTTTTTTCATCTATTAGATTTGGAAACTGCCTTACACGTGGGTGCCCGAGTTATACCAAGTCAGGCCTGGAGATATTCAGTAAGCTAGCGGTATTAATCATAGTGTTAACTGTACTAAAATGTTGAATTTGCGAAGGTTATCATGTGTAGAAGGGGATTGTCTCCAGAACTGAATCAGAAAATAAATCCAGTATATCTAAATATTTACAATCATGACAAATACACAACTATGCCCCCATTGTCCGGCACAAACCACAAATATGCCCCCATGTCCGGCACCAACCACAACTATGCCCCATGTCCGGCACCAACCACAACTATGTCCCCATGTCCGGCACCAACCACAACTATGTCCCCATGTCCGGCACCAGCCACAACTATGCCCCATGTCCGGCACCAACCACAACTATGTCCCCATGTCCGGCACCAACCACAACTATGCCCCATCTCCGGCACCAACCACAACTATGTCCCCATGTCCGGCACCAACCACAACTATGCCCCCATGTCCGGCACCAACCATAACAATGCCCCGGTGTCCGGCACCAACCACAACTATGCCCCATGTCCGGCACCAACCACAACTATGTTCCCATGTCCGGCACCAACCACAACTATGCCCCCATGTCCGGCACCAACCATAACAATGCCCCGGTGTCCGGCACCAACCATAACTATGCCCCCATGTCCGGCACCAACCATAACAATGCCCCGGTGTCCGGCACCAACCATAACAATGCCCCGGTGTCCGGCACCAACCTGTCTTTCCGTTGTAACGATATTTTGTATAGGTACATTTGAACCGTATTCCAACATTATTGCACAACACGTGTGTTCGATTTATATTCGGAGTATAAAGCGTGGTGAATGTGCCAGTATATTTCTTTTCATTCACCTGACCGATGATTAAAATTCGAAAACTCGAAATATTTTGTTAGTATATATAATGGTATCACATTATGGTACTTTATATAACGAGATAGCGTTATGATTCATAAATATATGGTGAAACATTATGCTTTATCCATATAACGATATATCATTAAGATCCATATATATATAACGGTATATCGTTATAATCCATATATATAACGATATATCATTATAATCCATATATATGTAACGATATATCATTGTGATCCATATATATAACGATTTATTATTATGATCCATATATATAACGATATATCATTATAATCCATATATATGTAACGATATATCATTATGATCCATATATATAACGATATATTATTATGATCCATATATATAACGATATATCATTATGATCCATATATATAGAGGATCTTAAACTCGTTGACATTTCATATAAGATTTATTAAACTCGTTATGAATTATTTTAATTTTAACGAGCTTTTTAGCGAGTTAAAATTAAAAATAATTTATAACGAGTTTCATAAATCTTATATGAAATAGGAACGAGTTTAAGATCCTTTTTATCACATAACATTGCAATGAAATTAGTAAAAAATAATTCATATGAACATAGAACCGCCACGACGTCAGACACTCTTCAGCGCCAAAACGTCATAAAATATGTGACGTCGTAACGTCGCTTCTCACACATAACGTTGCGTATAAAAGAGTTCGTGTTCTACCTCTTTACAAATTACGCCAACTTTTTAACAAACCAACAACAATGTTTTTTTATAACGTGCATTATTTTTATAAACTGTCACAAATAATAAGTTTATGACTCAGATCTGGATGATTTTGTAATAAATAAAAGTTTCAGTTAATAAACTTGCGTAGTGTTACAGGTTTAACTCAACCAATCAAAACCGTTCCAGGTTGTATTACATGTGTGTCATACAATAGAATATTAAATGGGTGTTCGACACTGCTAACAAGGAACGTTATGTGATAAATAACGACATATCATTATGATCCATACATATAATGATATATCATTATAATCTATATATATAACGGTATATCATTATGATTCATATATATAACGCTATAACATTATGATCCATATATATAAAGATATATCATTATGATCCATATATATATGATATATTCTAATACACCCGCACTATATAGCCTAGTTTAAAATATCTCGTTATATTGAACGATATATCACTGTAATTTTTGCAACGTTAGGAGAATAAGCATTGCGCATTGCGCATTCCGCATTGTAACGTATGCAACGTTAGGAGAGCAAGCAAAGCAATGCGAAATATTTCAGATGTGTGCGTTATTTTCACATTTTAGGGGTATTAGAATAGAAATAGAACATCGTTTACGGTGAATTATCTATAATATATCACGGTTTGTCGTGCAATTGTAAACAATAACTTCACTCGCCCTTCGGGCTCGTGAAATTATTGTTTACAATTGAACTCCAAACCGTGATATATTAAACGATAATTCACAGTAAACGATGTTCTATTTCTTAAGCATTATGATTCATATATATAACGATATATCATTATGATCCATATATATAATGGTATATCATTATGATCCATATATATAACGGTATATCATTATGATCCATATCTATAACGGTATATCAGTATATATATATAATGATATATGTGTAGCCATGCACAACATTCTGGTTCGCATATATTACGGTATAACATTATGGTGAATATATGTAATGGTTTATTGCATACGCATTTGCAAGCTCCGTTTACTTTCAATGTATCAGGAAACGTCAATATTCGCTCATATTGACGTGTAGACGTCAATATTCGCTCTTATCGTATACTTTCATATTGCCCCGTTTAGTTTGCATTGAGATAAGTGTGCAATATTCTACGATTTTGCACACATTGATATTGCACCGGAACGTTTTCTAATGCTTGCTAAGGGCCGCGAAATAGAAATAAGGAACTACTTTCAAATAAAATAACGGAATCCTTCCTATAGGGTCAACAGAAAAAATAAGTGTTTTTTTTTCAACCTTTTATGGCAGAAATTGATAAAATAATTGAAATGGTCACTCTCCCACTGTTTTTAACGTTATCGAATGGTAAATAAACTTTAGAAAATCGATTGATGTTTTTAATGACGTCATCCGACTTCGACGCCGTTTTCACGCAAAATAATCATCCACACAAAATGAAACTGAATAACAAGATAGAAATTCCATCTAAAGCTATAAAAATAACACAAATGAACTGAAAAGTAATAGTCATACAATTAACATTGACCGAAAACAATATGAAAGTATACAATAAAAAGGTTATTGAATTTGTATGGCTAAATATTGCTTGGAACTCTTTGTTTTGGCGCAGGACGACTCGCAAGCTCCTCGTCCTTTGCCAAAACAACGAGTTCCAAGTAATATTTAGCCATACAAATTCAATAACCTATAATATTGACGTGTAGTAAAGTCATATTGGGTGTGTAATGTATACTCGTTCGTGATTTTTGCAATTTTCTGTTCATGCCAAAGAAAGTATGTCACGTGATGTAAACAATGTTGATTTCATTGTGAAAATTCCCAAGATGTTATAACGACATTATGTTTGTTTCAAAATCATTTTTTTATGAAAATTAAATGTTAAAACTCTATTGTTTTATTTTAATTTTCATTTTAAATATTAAAAATAAGTATGCAATTAAAAGATCTTTAGATTTTTATTGGAATTTATGCACTAGTTTTTCTGCGTATACATATTGCGCTGAACAACTCGTGCATACAACCCAATACATCTAATAACCTACAAATATTATTTTGATTAATAGATGGACATGAATAACATTATGATTCATATATATTAAAGTGTAACATTATTGTGCATCTATATATAACGGTATATCATTGCAGGATGGTTTTGGCCCGGGAACAATTACTTCTCTGTATGGAGGCTTTGGACATGTTGAGGTGACATTTGATAACGGCCTTATCGAGAGTTGTCGAATGGGTTACTACGGGGACTATGAATTGCTATTTATCTAGTACGCACACGTTGTACACCGGTATGCAATCAAACACCAGTCACGTTATTTTTTTCCGATTGGCATGTCACAGTTTTCATGCTTTTATCTTAAATATACAAAGCTAGTTAAAAACATAAGACATGTTAACTTTGACTTTTAAATCGATACAACGATACATTTACAGAGTTTGATATAGAAATATGAAAAAGACATAATTATAGAGTTATAGAGCGTATTACGTGGCAGCGAGGTGCGATATGAACTTATAGACTCAATAAAATCGAGTCTGCTACTTGTATCTCTTGTTTGTGTTTGTTGGTTCCAAGGGATCCCCTTTTCAGTATTTATTATATTATTTTCACATATGTTCTGACAATGGAATAATAATGAAAAAACGTGTTCAGTACTGAAGTGTTCTGATTTTGTTTCAACTAAACATCATATGTATTTCTGTACCACTATACTAAGTGCAGTACTATAGATATCAGGGGGAAATACGTGTTTCGCTTAGTCTTAATAGTAGGCGATAGCAAACGTTATTTTGTTGTTTTTTTTCTTGTTGTTTTTCAGCCACCGGTAAGGTGACTCATTTACAATACTCGTAATTTGACATGTTCTGGGTTGGGGAGGACCACCCCACTCAGCACGCCTCACACATGCACGCACTCACGCACGCACACACACACACACACACACATTCAGCACGCCTCACACACACACACACACACACACACACGCACGGACGCACGCACGCACAAACACACTTAAAGGTATAATATACATACGTACGTGTCTTCAGTATAAGACAATATGTATAAAAGCTTGTCCTTTAACACTTCGACGTCACATTTCAAATGTCGTCTGCTAAATTCTGCATTCGGTGATATTGTATATATAAAGTATTATAAAACTATTATTACTGAGTGGCCAACATCGTTAACCCTAATCAGACTGCAAATGATGTACAGGTTGATCTGGGTTTACGCTGGTCGTGAAAAGCAATGTTTTAGACTGTGGCAACGAAAGGGTTAAAGAGTTTGTTTGTTTGTGTTGTGTTTTATCGCTATCACTTCCTTGGTCAGGACTGTACACAAACACAAAACGGAAAGGTGAAGGTTTCTAACACTTAACATCAAACGGTTCGAGAGTTGCTGTTGCTATACATTTCAGAATTTTAAAAGATTTTCTAATCTGTTTATTAAAGCAACTCTCTAGACAATGTACTTTGTAAATGTTTTAGTTCAGAAAATGTAATACTTCATTTCAGGTCGTAAACCCCTCGGGCTATAAGATTCATTTTCAGTACAGATTTCATTTTGCCTGATAGACTGCTCCACTGCTTGTTTGAGTGGGACATGCGTAGTGAAGCAGTGTATTTGCCGAAACCAGTTTCTTTTTCCAGAAAGTTGCTATGAAAGTTATATCGTTGGATTGGAAATAACATAACTAAAAAAATGAGTGATAGTTTATTGAAATCGATCAAGTTCCTTTGAAGTTATGATGAGTTAAAAAGAGCACTTTCACCATACTGACCGAAACAGGGCGCATCAAAGCTGCGCATGTGATAATTGTTTTACTATCACCCTGCGATTAACTATCACCCTGTACTATCACCCTCGCGTAAGATAGTAAGAAATTACACATTGTTGTCTATTAGGATTTTGCATGGGCGTTTTATGTGAGGTATAATTAACGTTGTTACTGGACAACCAAGTTGTTAGCTTATTAAGTATCGATTGAGTTTCGGGACACTACCAAAGCATACGCGTGAATGTTACCTCTTGTGTATTGCCATCTCTTAACCTTAAACACGGTATTGAAATGTTTAAAGCGAAACTTCAACATTTATGAAAATTAAGTATGGTTAAAATGTCTACTATAAACTGAATGTAGCCCTTTTTTTCTTTTTTTTTCTTAACAAAAGAACATAATTTATGAATACCTTTATACTATGGCATATATATATATATCTATCTGTATTGGGTCAAACAAATGAAATAGTCAAACTGGGAATGTTTTTATTGAATTGTCCCTAATTTCTTAATGAGGCAACGTGACAGAATATAATAATGAATGCGTTTCAACCATCGATTCAATATGATTGCAGGTACGAGCCCATACTCCTTAGGAATTAAAGATCCGTCTGACTTGATTTAAACATCGACCCCGCGATATCTAGTGGTATATAGTTCATCGATTAACCATAGAAACATACTTAGTTGTTTGACAATCCCGATAAACGCGGGGTAGGCCTTGAAGTAGTGCGTCCTTCTCAGGTCGTGGTTTAATCCCCGAACGAGTCATACTTAACTAGCAGCTCCATTGATTGACGGTGAGGTTAACAAGGTTAGTGCTATGACTGGTCGGCCCGATGTCAGTATATGTGACTGAATGAGTCATGGTATGTGTCTACGGCGATCCACTCCAATATAACATGTATATGCATTTCTGAACCGATAGTTTAGGAGCGTAAGTGACGAAGGCGCGAATAGGCTAGTGTGTTCGGGGGCATGCCTCCTAGAACATTAAAACAAAAATGGCCTATATTACTTTATAACTTCTGCTTAATTTGTTATTATTGATATTTTAAATTGAATTATTCACAATGGTGTACAATAATATGTTTTGAAGAACTTCAAAATGTGCGGTGGCAAATTTTTATCAGAGCACAAACACTTTTTAAGAAGGACGACATACTCTAATAAACGTTTTGATCACAAGATAGAACACTCTGAAGAGCCGCGTGGCCAACTGGTGTATTAATAGCAGTACTTAGTTCATACGTAGTACATAGTTACTCATGTAAATTCGTCTACATGTAGCAATAAAGCAACTGTATTCATGTCTGAAAAAGTAAGGCTTACATAAATTTTCAGGAAACAAATGTAAACACTCTTTTGTTCAATTGAAAAAGCAACACGTCTCTAGAAACTATAAAAAGACATGCATATCAAATTGAACTAATGGAAACATATAGGGGTTTCTATATCCGTTCTGGCCTTGAATTCACCAACCATTCTTGAGAATATTCTTAGACTTAAGCTCAAGTATGCAAATTTCAATCACAAATATTTCTATAAGTTTTAAGTATAAAAAAACATTCCTTTCAAGCTGCTATGTATAAGTATGATAAATACTAATAAATAACAAATTCAAATGATAGTTTATCTTTGAAGGTCATGGAAATATTTGTGAACGAAATTTGAGTACTTGAGTTCAAGTCTTAGAATAGTTTGAAGAGTGGTTGGTGAATTCGAGTCCAGGTTTACTGATTTATCTTCTCAATCACACACAGAGGGGACTTCTAAACAGGCAATACTCATTGAATGCTCGATCAGGCGGTTGCGCATCATTATATATATTCGAATGATATTTATTATTGACATTAGATGAACTTGCAGGCAAAAAGTTGATGGTCTGCCATCACTCAAACAAAACGAGTCATATACAGCCAAAATATGTCCTAAAAATAAAACAATTCAATCTACCAACCAACTAACTAACTAACCAACCTAACCAACACCCAACCAACCAAGTAATCAACCAACCAACAACTAACTAAAACCAACCAACCAACCAACCAAACACCCACCCACCCACCCACCCACCAACCAAGCAACCAACAATCAATGTTTTAGAAATTATTAAACTAGTTGGCTATTTGGCATACATGATCTGATCAGACGTTTGCAAAGCAATATATTGTTTTTGTCAAAGATAGTTTTTCACCATGCTTCGTTTTCTGAGCCTCACTTAATAAAGTTCATAGTTGCTATCATCTTTGCAAACCGGTTTCATAATATTTGCATTCACTTGACTCTTTGCTTTGAAACAAATATAGCTTTAAATTTGCAATAAACTCCACTTAAAACGCTCGGCGGCGCACGCATAAATAGGGGGTATTCCACTTCAAGAAGTCACATGCACTATACTCAATCCATGCACGCACTGCGCGTGCATCCGGTGTGTCTTAATGCAAAATGCCTATTCCATTGCATGAAAAGACACTGACGTCAGTGTTCTCTCTAACTTTTTTATCATTAGCATTTTTGATAATACTGTTATAGCGACGGGACAATAATGTAAATAGAATTAATTCGCAAGTTTTCGTTGTGTTTGCGGTTTTACTGGTAGTAAATGGAACCAATTGATGAAGTGCGTTTTTTTTGGCGTTTATGCTGTTTTAAACGCCGGTAGTGAATGGCAAATTTGACTTAAACTGCTCAAACGCCGAAAAAATGCGAAACAAACTCGTTAATAAATGAGAACTCTTGTAAAACATACATTGTAAACGAAAGCGTAACCATCATGTTGGAATCAATTGAAAAAAATCATTTGTTCTAGTGTGAATTCGAAGTGATAAGCGCGCGTGTTCAACGATCTTTCAGTTATTCAAAACACCACAAGGTTCCGTGTTTAAAGTCAAATATTGAAATAAAAGGTAGTACAATTTGAGTTTTACTACCAAGTTTAAATACATTTATCACGTTTATTGCTAATATATAATCAACAACTAGTAAAATGTAAACCAAAGAACAACTTTAAAGATGACTAAAAGGCAAAATAAGACATCACAGATACAAAAGGGTTGACAATAGGGCTACCGCCTTGGAACGGTCAGTGGCTAAAAATGGCCGCTGGGAGTTTAAACCAGGTTCTAGGGTGGACTTAACCTCATTCTTACCATATTGTCATCCAAAATAAACGCGACATTGTAAATAAAGATATCTCCGCCAGGTTATAATCTCTAACAAACAAGGCAGCATTAGTTTGCAATATAAGTAAAACACATCAGTGATCATGTATATATAATATAAAATATCAAAAATATAGAAAACAGTATGAGAGAGAACCTTTGGAAACGGCCGAACACGATATATACGAACTATTGCAGTCAAAGGAATTTACTGAATGGCATGTTTTACATCAAGATACGCTCTCATGTGTGTTGTTAAAATATATATTCCACCGAAATTATTATGACTTTAGATATTCTAAAGTCATAGTACATCTGGCCTACTTAGCTCAGTTGATAGCGAAGTCGACTATTGACACGCGAGTGCAATTTTAGTGTGCGTTCAATCCTACGAATCGGTATATGTTTTATACCGCTATTAAATTCCTTCAACAACTTTTTTCCCCAGTAAATATTCAATAATGGATGGTGGTTTATATTTGTCAACGCAATTATTTTGTGTTTTATAAGCTAAAAGTTACGGACAGTGTCTCTTTCAATACCGAGAGTAGGCTGCTCATCCTTTTATTGAAAGGCGACATGCGCAGTGAAGCAGAATATATACCGAGCTAATCTTAAGGTCAATCTGACGTGATCGCCAGTGCAGTGTTGTCAGATCCTTAGTAGCGTAGAGTATCATAACGTGATAAAGGGTCTGATTTTAATGAGATTGACACATATTACGAATATTAAAGTCCTCAACACGACTACAAGCTTTAGAGAAACGAATAAGTTGAGAAACATAGACACTATAATAAGTAGCTCGGGGAACATCCCCATCTAAATGGGGATACTTAATTATATTAAAATTAAAATAATCTCTCTTGGGTATAGCGCTTGCGACTTCATTAAGTGGAATACCCCCTTTCTATGCGTGCGCCAACGAGCGTTTTAAGTGGAGTTTATTCGAAAGTGTCAAGTGAATGCAAAAGATGATATGAAGCGGATATGCACTGTATTAGGTGAAGCTTAGAAAACGAAGCATAGTGACAAACTGAACGTTGGCAAACATAATATATTACTTTGCAAACGTCCGATCATATCATGTATGCCAACTAGCCAACTAGTTTATTAAATTCAAAAACAATGATTGTGGGTTGATTGGTTTATTGGTCGGTGGGTAGTTGATTGGTTGGCTGGGTGGTTGTTGGATGGTTGGATGGTTGGTTGGTTGGTTGGTTGGCAGGCTGACTGGTTGGCTGACTGATTGGCTGGCAAGCTGGCTGGCTGTCTGGCTGTGGCTCGCTGGCTGGCTGGCTGGTTGGTTGGTTGGTTGGTGGTTGGTTGAATGGTGTTATTTTTAGGACATGTCTAGCTGTATATGATTGTCGTTTTGTTGGAGTGGTGGCAGACCACACACGTTTGCCTGCAAGTGATTCTATTGTCAATAATAAATATCACTGGCCTTTATATCGTGATGCGCAAACGCCTGATCCAGCATTTAGTGAGTATTGCATGTTGAGAAAACCCCTCTGTATGTTGAGAAGATCAATAACCAAGAACGGATATAGAAAACCCTAGATAGTTCCATTTGTTCAAATTGACATGATTTTCCTTTTATAGTTTCGAGACAAGGGTTGCTTCTTCAGTTGAACAAACGAGTGTTTACATTTGTTTCCTGATAATTTACGTAAGCTTTACTTTTTCAGACATGAATACATTTGATGTATGAAAACATTTGATGTATTGTTATACGTAGACGAACTTACATGAGTAACAATGTATTCACTGCTTTAAATAAATAAGTTGGCCACGTGGCTCTTCAGAGTGTTCTGTCTTTTGATCGAAACGTTTATTAGAGTTTATTTATGTTCTCCTTTTTAAAAATTGTTTGTTCTCTGATAAAACTTTGCCACCACACATTTGGATTTCTTCAAAACGTTTCAATAGGTTTACATATTATTGGTGCCCCATTGTGAATCATTCAATTTAAAGTATCAATAATAACAAATAAAAACATTTTTTTTATTAAAAAATGCGATTACCTGTTTACAATTACCTATTCAATGTTTTAATGTTACAATATGCAACATTTTTAAGCCGAAATTAAGGTTTTATTTTATACGCCAGCCAACCCTGTTTTCACTTCATGCAGAAAGGCCTGGAGTTAATACTCGGATCACATAATGTACCCTCTTGAACCATCGGTGCAGAAATGCATATTCATGATATATGTGATTGGATCGCGCCGTAGACACATACCTTGACTTCTTCAGTCACATACACTGACATCGGGCCGACCAGTATTAGCATTACCCTTTTTATCCTGAATGTCAAGCAATGGAGCTGCTAGCTAAGTATGACTTGATCGGGGATTGAGAAGGATGCACTACTTCAAGGCCTACCCAGCGGTTGTCGGGAGTGTCAAACAACTAAGTATGTACCTATGGTAAATCGATGAACTAGGTACCACTAGATATCGCAGAGTCGATGTATAAATCAAGTCAGACGGATCTCTAATTCATAAGGAGTATGGGCTCGTACCTGCATTTATATTGAATCGATGGGTAAAACACATTCATTTTTATATTCCGTCATGTTGCCTCATTAAGAAATTAGGGACAATTCAATCAATTTTTCCGAGTTTCACTATATAATTTGTTTAACCCAATACAGATATATATTGGGTTATATATGTATATGCCATAGTATAAATAAATTATACATTCAGAATTTTAAGTGATGTTCGTTGATAGAGAAAGAAACGCGTGCGACCAGGTTATAGACCCAAATTTCACGTTACATTTCAGAGATGTTCATAGCGTTTTTTGTAAAGAAAGAAAGAAAAATAAGGGGGTGAGGCTGTGGGTGTGGGGCTACATTTAGTATATAGTAGACATTTTAATCACACAACTTTCATAAATGTTGAAATTTCGCTTTAATTTGTTTAGCCATTTCAATATCGTATTTAATGTTAAGAGATGGCAATATTCTACACCCATACGTGCATTGTGTCAGTAATTCAACTTTGAAAATGGTAAACATTGGTTAATTGTGTGGTGTTTTAATATTATTTACAAAACGAAGTACCTAATGCAGCCTTGCACCATTGAATTAACAGCAGCATATTATACTTACAATCTCTAGCTTACATTCCCAGTTTGCGCGTCGTTGACCTTTCAGAATAAAATATCTTATTTTCAGTAGACATTTCTTTCAAACATTCTTATGATTTGTGTAAAAATGTATGTCGATGTTAGCTTTTGATATGCAGACAATGTTTCCATGAAAACGTGACGTTTTCCCTTTTATAAGCGCACTGATGCTGCGCATTCGGTTAACTTGTCAGTAAACTGATTCTGAGATGTGATAGTACTGGTTCAAATCTACATGATCTTTCTTTTGTTAACAAGCTGTGTTTGCTATATTATACCTAACCATTACAGCAACAAATAAGATGCCTTTTCAAGCAGTGTGACGTCAATAGGTACGTCATCAACAAGGGTACATCAGGATTTTTTTAAATTGTTTAAATACATTTTTTTCTATATAATATTGATAAGGCAAATGAGCCATAAACCGCCAGTAGAAACTACACTGTATATATACAATAAAAGACACGAAGACAGTATTTCCTAACTAATTGCGCGTCAGGGTTAGCTATTTTAACACGGTGGTGACAAACGTCATGTTGTAGATATTGCAGAGGTGCTCCGCGTGACAGCTATTTATAACATGGGTTTCCTCTTTGGTGTAATTTACAATGAAAATTATAATTGATTGATCTGTTATATAGAAAACTGTTTATGTAAATCTAGTTTTAAATTGATCGTTTCATAGCTTTTCTTTTTAAACAAATAAGCCAAAAAGTGGGCATACTAAGTAAATAATATTACCTTAAAAGAAAAGCATAAGCTTAATATCAGAGATAACAGTTAAGCAGTCAAGCTTATACATTGCTAATATGTATAGATAAACGAGCTAACGACTGATACAAATCATTCTCAATGGCGCGGATGGAAGTTATAATTTAGCTGGTAAGCCGTGCTTACTGGGCGACCACCAAACACGCTGAGGCAGGTCACATTGATTGAAACCGAAAGTGTCACAGTAATTAGTCACAGTAACTAACAAGAACATATTGTCTCAATTTTTGTAACCGTAGATGTTGAAAAATGTTTTTAACTTTAGCGTAGACAGTTGTTACCTTTAGAGTTCTGGTTTGCTGTTTTATCTTTTTAACTCACACATAGTTCGTTTTATTAATAACATAAGCTTCAATTTCGATAGAATAGAAGATATAGCAATTTTCCAAGGAAAACACTCTGTCAACTTGGGCAACACGTTATTTCTTTGCTATGTCATCCGTTATCTCTTAGTCAAACCTGCTCTGTTTACTAAGGCATCATGTTTTCTCGTACCATGACCACCTTCGAAGTGGATAACTAATCCAAAAGAGCATTTACACACTCCAAACTTCACCTACATGTCGCTAAATGATTGCCATTTTACAAAATAGCGCTACAATGACTGAATTAAATACTAATTTATTGTAATAGTATAAAATACGTTCGAATATCTGCCTTATCGGTCAACGGAATTGGTCGGGATTATCACTAAAGAATGTTTAAACGTCCATACACATGTACACCTTGTAATTTTTTTTATCTCAGTTATGTTGTTTTTAAAAATACCTAGCCTGTATAGATGTTCGCCTTTTATATCGGCTCGAATATACAGTTATCTTTTTGTCATCAAAGATGTACTGTATGAAGTTTTGCAGAATTATTAATACAAAATATAAGAAATACGTTTTTGAAGGATGACATTTTAGACCTAAATAAGGGCATTTTGTGTGTTAACAATTGTTCGACAGTTCTATTTGTTTTTTAATTTTAATGTCTGAATAGGAGGTACATGTACCGTAATATTTAAAACATCTTTGCATACATCAACTCATTGATTTAATAAATGAGAATGGATACGTTTTTATTTTGAGGAATTAATAACTTGTATAATGTAGATGCACATGCTCTTCTGTATAATGGAGTTATTGGGACAATTAAAGCTTACGTTGGAAAGAAAATCTCCAGAAAACCGATACAAAACTTACAAACCCATTTCCTCCTTATAATATTATTACATGTCTTACCAACACAAATGGATCAAGGAACCGTTAAATTAATATGCTTAACCAAACTCCCAGTCAATCAACTTTAACATCCATATGTGTGGGAAGCATTTACAACATAGGAAAAGTAATGGAAAATATAACATTACAATGGTTTCAAGTACGGTTAAATCATAGCATAATTCCAAGGATACAATTTCTACACAAAATAAACATCATTGATAGTCCATTGTGCAAGTATTGTCAACGAGAGGTAACATTAACGTGCATGCTTTGGTAGTGTCCCGAAACTCAATCGATACTTAATAATCTAAAAACTTGTTTGTTCAGTGATAACATATGTTTACAGTTCACAGAAGAATCATTTATATTAAACATTAGCAACACATTAACAACAGCCGACTTGTACATACTACATGTACCTTAAATGAAGTATTACATTTTCTAAACCAAGCCTTTACAAAGTACACTGTCTATAGAGGTTTTTTGATAAATGGATAAGAAAATCTTTTAAAATTCTGAAATGTATAGCAACAACATATAACACACTCGAACCATTTAATGTTAAATGTTAGATGCCACCTTCCCGTTTTATGTTTGTGTACAGTCCTGACCAAGGAACTGATATAACTGTATATCCTATACCTTATTAACACTAAGTGAGGTAAGAAATGTTGGGAGAACATCACCAACATTTGTTTAACTCTTCGTTGCTGTTTTTTGTATCTTTACCCCTGCAAAGTAGTTCTGTTTTCAATAATGACTATTCTATTGTACAAATAGCGATAAAACGCAACACAAACAAGCTAACTCTTTAAGCTTTCGTTGCCACAGTTGAAGATATTGCTTTTTACGACCAGCGTAAACCAAGATCAACCTGTACATCATGTGCAGGCTTCTAGGATTTACGCTGTCGGCCACTCAGTAAGAATGTTTTTATAACACTTTATATATAAAATATCACCGATTTTTTTTTTAATGCAAATTTTAGAAAATCACATTCGAAATGTGACGTGACGTCGAAAGGGTTGACAAGCTTTTCATACAGATTGTCTTATACTGAAGACACATTCTATAATGTATAACACTAGTGTATATAATATCATTATAGTTGTTTGTCATGGTGTGTGTGTTTGTGTGTATAACACTAATGTATATTATACCATTATAGTTGTTTGTCATGGTGTGTGTGTTTGTGTGTATAACACTAATGTATATTATACCATTATAGTTGTTTGTCATGGTGTGTGTGTTTGTGTGTATAACACTAATGTATATTATACCATTATAGTTGTTTGTCATGGTGTGTGTGTTTGTGTGTATAACACTAATGTATATTATACCATTATAGTTGTTTGTCATGGTGTGTGTGTGTGTGTGTATAACACTAATGTATATTATGCCATTATAGTTGTTTGTCATGGTGTGTGTGTTTGTGTGTATAACACTAATGTATATTATACCATTATAGTTGTTTGTCATGGTGTGTGTGTTTGTGTGTGTATAACACTAATGTATATTATACCATTATAGTTGTTTGTCATGGTGTGTGTGTTTGTGTGTGTATAACACTAATGTATATTATACCATTATAGTTGTTTGTCATGGTGTGTGTGTTTGTGTGTGTATAACACTAATGTATATTATACCATTATAGTTGTTTGTCATGGTGTGTGTGTTTGTGTGTATAACACTAGTGTATATTATACCATTATAGTTGTTTGTCATGGTGTGTGTGTTTGTGTGTGTATAACACTAATGTATATTATACCATTATAGTTGTTTGTCATGGTGTGTGTGTTTGTGTGTGTATAACACTAATGTATATTATACCATTATAGTTGTTTGTCATGGTGTGTGTGTTTGTGTGTGTATAACACTAATGTATATTATGCCATTATAGTTGTTTGTCATGGTGTGTGTGTTTGTGTGTGTATAACACTAATGTATATTATATCATTATAGTTGTTTGTCATGGTGTGTGTGTTTGTCTGTATAACACTAGTGTATATTATACCATTATAGTTGTTTGTCATGGTGTGTGTGTTTGTGTGTATAACAATAATGTATATTATACCATTATAGTTGTTTGTCATGGTGTGTGTGTTTGTGTGTATAACAATAATGTATATTATATCATTATAGTTGTTTGTCATGGTGTGTGTGTGTGTGTGTATAACACTAATGTATATTATACCATTATAGTTGTTTGTCATGGTGTGTGTGTTTGTGTGTATAACACTAGTGTATATTATGCCATTATAGTTGTTTGTCATGGTGTGTGTGTTTGTGTGTATAACACTAATGTATATTATACCATTATAGTTGTTTGTCATGGTGTGTGTGTTTGTGTGTATAACACTAGTGTATATTATGCCATTATAGTTGTTTGTCACGGTGTGTGTGTTTGTGTGTATAACACTAATGTATATTATACCATTATAGTTGTTTGTCATGGTGTGTGTGTGTGTGTGTGTATAACACTAATGTATATTATACCATTATAGTTGTTTGTCATGGTGTGTGTGTTTGTGTGTGTAACACTAATGTATATTATACCATTATAGTTGTTTGTCATGGTGTGTGTGTTTGTGTGTATAACACTAATGTATATTATACCATTATAGTTGTTTGTCATGGTGTGTGTGTTTGTGTGTATAACACTAATGTATATTATACCATTATAGTTGTTTGTCATGGTGTGTGTGTTTGTGTGTATAACACTAATGTATATTATACCATTATAGTTGTTTGTCATGGTGTGTGTGTTTGTGTGTGTATAACACTAATGTATATTATACCATTATAGTTGTTTGTCATGGTGTGTGTGTTTGTGTGTATAACACTAGTGTATATTATGCCATTATAGTTGTTTGTCATGGTGTGTGTGTTTGTGTGTATAACACTAGTGTATATTATGCCATTATAGTTGTTTGTCATGGTGTGTGTGTGTGTGTGTATAACACTAATGTATATTATACCATTATAGTTGTTTGTCATGGTGTGTGTGTTTGTCTGTATAACACTAGTGTATATTATACCATTATAGTTGTTTGTCATGGTGTGTGTGTTTGTGTGTATAACACTAGTGTATATTATGCCATTATAGTTGTTTGTCATGGTGTGTGTGTTTGTGTGTATAACACTAATGTATATTATGCCATTATAGTTGTTTGTCATGGTGTGTGTGTTTGTGTGTATAACACTAGTGTATATTATGCCATTATAGTTGTTTGTCATGGTGTGTGTGTGTGTGTGTATAACACTAATGTATATTATACCATTATAGTTGTTTGTCATGGTGTGTGTGTTTGTCTGTATAACACTAGTGTATATTATACCATTATAGTTGTTTGTCATGGTGTGTGTGTTTGTGTGTATAACACTAGTGTATATTATGCCATTATAGTTGTTTGTCATGGTGTGTGTGTTTGTGTGTATAACACTAATGTATATTATGCCATTATAGTTGTTTGTCATGGTGTGTGTGTTTGTGTGTGTATAACACTAATGTATATTATACCATTATAGTTGTTTGTCATGGTGTGTGTGTTTGTGTGTATAACACTAATGTATATTATGCCATTATAGTTGTTTGTCATGGTGTGTGTGTTTGTGTGTATAACACTAATGTATATTATACCATTATAGTTGTTTGTCATGGTGTGTGTGTTTGTGTGTGTATAACACTAATGTATATTATACCATTATAGTTGTTTGTCATGGTGTGTGTGTTTGTGTGTATAACACTAATGTATATTATACCATTATAGTTGTTTGTCATGGTGTGTGTGTTTGTGTGTATAACACTAGTGTATATTATACCATTATAGTTGTTTGTCATGGTGTGTGTGTTTGTGTGTATAACACTAATGTATATTATACCATTATAGTTGTTTGTCATGGTGTGTGTGTTTGTGTGTATAACACTAATGTATATTATACCATTATAGTTGTTTGTCATGGTGTGTGTGTTTGTGTGTATAACACTAATGTATATTATACCATTATAGTTGTTTGTCATGGTGTGTGTGTTTGTGTGTATAACACTAATGTATATTATACCATTATAGTTGTTTGTCATGGTGTGTGTGTTTGTGTGTATAACACTAATGTATATTATACCATTATAGTTGTTTGTCATGGTGTGTGTGTTTGTGTGTATAACACTAGTGTATATTATGCCATTATAGTTGTTTGTCATGGTGTGTGTGTTTGTGTGTGTATAACACTAGTGTATATTATACCATTATAGTTGTTTGTCACGGTGTGTGTGTTTGTGTGTATAACACTAATGTATATTATGCCATTATAGTTGTTTGTCATGGTGTGTGTAAGTGTGTGTGTGTGTGTGTGTGTGTGTGTGTGTGTGTGTGAGAGGAGTGCTGTGGGATGTTTGTGTGAGTGTGTGTGTGTGTGTGTGAGGCGTGCTGTGGGATGTGTGTGCGTGTGTGTGTGTGTGTGTGTGTGTGTGTGTGAGGCGTCATGTGTGTGTGTGTGTGTGTGTGTGTGTGTGTGTGTGTGCTGTGGGATGGTCCTTCCCAACGCAGAACATGTCAAATTGTATTGTAAATGAGTCACCTTTCCGGTGACTGAAACAAAAATCCACAAGAAAAAACAAACGAAACAACGTTTGCTTTCGCCAAATATTAAGGCTAATCGAAACACGCCTTACTGCCTGATATCTATAGTACTACACTTGGTCTAGTGATACAGAACTATATTTTAAAGTGGACAGACAAACAGAATCAGAATACATCAATACTGAACACGTTTTTATTCATTATTATTTCATTGTAAGAAATATGTGAAAATATAAGTTCATATCGCACCTCACTGCCACGTAATCCGCTCTATAACTCTATTATTTTGTCTTTGCATATATCAAACTCTGTTAACGTATCGATGTATCGATTTAAAAGTCAAAGTTAACAACTCTTATGATTTTAACTAGCTTTGTATGTTTAAGATAAAAGCATGAAAACTGTGACATGCCAATCGGAAAAATTAAGAATGTGACTGGTGTTCGATTGCATACCGGTGTAACGTGTGCGTATGCTAGATAAAATACAACTGATAGTGTCCTCTGTAACCCACGTCATAATACCAGATTTCGCCGTTATCCCATTCCACAGTAACCGCTCCTACGAAATGGCCTAGTGCAATAATTGTTCCCGGAACTGAAGTAATCTGCAATGATATACCGTTATAAATAGATATGCACAATAATGTTACACTTTAATATATATGAATTATATTGTTATACTGTAACATAAACAATGGTCAGGTGAATGAAAAAACATCTACGGTCACATGCACCCTGCTTGATAATAAATCCGAAATAAATCCAACACACTTGTTGTGCAGTAATGTCGGAATACGGTTCACATGTACATGTACACCGGACACAGATGTTGGTGCCTGACATGGGGGCATAGTTGTGTATTTGTCATGTATTACTTATTCTGATAAAATATATTTAGATATAAGGTATTTATTTTCTGGCTCAGTTCTGGAGACAATCCCCTTTAAACACGTGATAACCTTCGTAAATTCAACATTTTAATACAGTTAACCCTATGATTAATCCCATACCCAAGAGTGCTCGGTTGTTGGTATAACTCGTACACCCACTTGTATGGCAGTCGAATCTAATAGATAAGAAAATATAGCACAATTACTCTATATACACACACTACCAAAATATAGTCTGGCAACATATGGAAACACTTCAACCTTTACCATTTATAATTATGTCGCACGCAATATACAAACATTGTTCCTACATATACTGAAACTAAAAAGAATTGAATTGAATTGAATGTTGTTTAACGGCTCATCAACACAGTACAGGTTATTTAGAGCCGCCCCAGAGAGAGGGGAAGGATACATAGGAATCCGGAAACCTGCCCTACCCTTATTATCGAATAGATTCCTATGGTTCTTTAACGTGCTCGGTTGATAGACCGATACACGGGACCGCCCGGTTTACGTCCCCATCCGACGGACGAGGCTAAGGAAAAGTGTCTTGCCCAAGAACACACCGACGGAACTCAGTGGCACCACGGAGGATTGAACCCGGGGCCTCCGGTTACAAATCCGCCGCGCTACCGACTGCGCCACGCCAGCCCTCTGAAACTAAAAAGAAACGCAACTCGGGAATTTCCGCTATATAGTGTATGTACTATATAATGCTGTTAATCGAAAGGTAAATGGCAACGTATGACATTTCCTTTCGGACAAAAAGCCTAAAACATCACATAACATAGCAAATAGTATTCCTTTAAAATTTCATTATTGACAGAGTACGCGATTGGCTCAAGCATATGACCAAACTTAGGATGCAACATTTTACAAACTCTTTACGTTAAATACACTACTGAAATGGCTCAATTGTTCAAAAACGAACTTCAACATTTGAGAATTTCTTGTTACGAAGTGTAGGCTACTATGATTAAAACGTCTCCAACATCACAGTTGTGTCCTTTCTCTAACTGCAACTAGACATTCCCGAGTTATAGAAACGAAGATGGTCGGTTTAAACGTGTTACTGAATATATAACTTGGGAGGAAAGAGGGGTTGGGTAAAAGAAAGGTCGAACATGACATGTAGCTTTCACATACTGTCGAAAACACGCATTCAAAGAAGCTTTTTTTTTATCTAAATGGCATATAAAAACAAGACAGTTGACCAATCACAGTGTTACTAAAAAGCAAGGCATGTGGCATCACAACACAATCCTAATACACTAGTTACAACGACATCTGAACATAGAACAGGACAGAGCATCGGATGTCATGTATTTATTAAAGGGAACAAGTCACTATTTCATTATAATTCAACAAACATTAAACATGTTACCTTAACATGACACATGGCACTTTTGATTTATTTAAAAATAGCGGCTCCAAATTATGTTTTTCGAGAGTCTGAATTTTAACATTATCACTGTTTTATTTCCTATTCATTGTCTAACAACTTAAACTGACGAAGTAGGGTTTCTGGTACTTTAAAAAACACTATTAATAGCGTTTGGATTCTTCGCTAAATGAAATCTTAATTCAGATGAAAACAAAAACCGCTACATTACCTCATTGTCATTTGGAAATTGATCTCTGTCATTTAACTCTTTATGTGTGGGATACCATGCTTCAAGACTACATGAGTTTGAACGAACCAGTGATCTCTATCATTTAACACTTTACGTATGGGATACTTTGCTTCAAGACTATATGAGTCTGAACGAACCAGAAAAGAAGACCATTGACCGGTAAAGGAGACTATTCACCCGAGTTTTAAGTGTTTTTTATTTTTAATGTCCGCTAATAAGATTTCTATAGAAATGTGATGTTTTAAGCGAAATCTTTGGTCAGTGCATTTGATTATCATGTTTATCAGACGAGCCTTAGAAGTCCAAATTTAGCGAGGTTCTGCCAAGTTATTCTGCGTCTAGTAAACTTGAAAACAATAAATGCTTACATAGTATTCTATTTATCATGAAGATTAACCACATGTTTTATATGATTTACTAGTTACATTGAATGTCGTGGTATTCCGCTTTTCGTTCTTGTTTAATAAAGCGAATATCAATGGGCTTCTTATTAGATGGAAAAGTTGAATTTTACCTGAATCACAATAACGGCCCCAGTAGCCTTTATCACATGAGCAGACATCATACAGTGTGGTGCCGAGTGTAACCTCGACATCGACTCCATGGGCACAGGATACTGAAGATAAAACAATTAACCAAAGCAGTGTTATCTAGCTTTATATATGAATGCGTGTACACCAATTGACCGTAGTCAACGTTTTTTTTCTTGTTTAAATTGCATATCAATGGAAATTGCCTTCCGGTTGAACATACAAATCCAAAACTCTTTTTTTAAAATCAATTGTACATGACAAATACGCTGATATATCCCATTGCCAATACTAAAGTGCGTTATTATTAAAACGAATCTCGTTTTACTCGTGTGTATTCGCCAAGATTTGATCAATAGACGCACTTGTTTGGTTCTAGATTTCTGCACTTCTTAGAGAACACACGTCAGACGTACTGCTACATGTACATCATCACATGAACATCATCATCGTATAATGCTTTTTACAGCGCACTGCATGTTTAGTGATTGACCCCTCTACAGTCAGTCATTACGATTCACTTTTCACTTGTGCGATGACGGGTCTACCTCTTGGGACTCTATGATTGTACCTACTGAAACCCCAACTAAGGGAGGTGGGCTAATGAGCTTTCGTCCCTCGGGTTTTCTGGTCGTACCCTAGATTAGTTTTCTCTTTAGCTGCAACAACTATGGTTGTTCAGTACGATTCTGGATACATCCTGATATGTTTATTATTTTGTATGTATATCTTTAGTTAGTTTCTCTGGATGTGGACTTTATTGTTAGAGATTTCCTTTTGATGGGATGTAGTTTTGTTTACACTGTCTTGTCTATTTGGGCGCTGAAAACAGGATAATAGCGAGGATTGTGCGCATATAAAATCGATTCAAGCTAAGCAGTAGGCCTTATTGCCTACTGACTGTTCCAAGTCGGTAACCCTGTCTTCACCACCCTTTCTGTTGTTTTTTGTCTCTTTCATTGTAGTTTCAAGTCCTTGTTTGCAGTACAGTGCGGACCTACGATGCCATTGCGTTCGGACGCTGTGGTTTCTATAGGACCCTATATATCATTTGGCAGAAACCAGAGCAGCAAGAGAATAAAACATTGAGGGCACGACAAGACAATATTGCAGACAAACATCCTTTTGGACTTTAGATAGACGTAATCATATGGTCCACAACCTGTCCTGTCATCGATCAATTAAAGAAGAAAGCATTGTGGCGAACCGTAAATGTATCCACGACCAAGCATGCAGTGCGTTGCAAAATGATAGGGTCATAACCTATTTTGATTAACCTTTTAACAAGTTTAACAAAGAAGGTACGAAAGTGATCATGACCAGAGATCTTAATACGAAGTTTGTAAATCACGTCACCATAGAAGTCAGGTTCTGATAGTCTTTATTATTATTATTATTTTATTATGATTATTATTATACTTATTATTATTATTATAAACATATAGAAACTATTAATAAAAACACGGCGAACAAAAATGTATGTTTAAATTAGTAAAACGTAGTTCGTTTATTTTTTGATTACCTGGGTCTAATCTGGAGGGAAGACAATTAAAGTGACCAACGTAAGAAGAATGAAAGCAAAATAATATGAAAATGATAACACAAATAGATCCCGAAACTGAATTATCAAAATCATTGATCCACTTAGAGTAGTACTAACTACAGTTGTATAGCTCTTTTCCTTTAAGATATGTAAATCAATGCTGAAAAGTGATTCCTTGGATGCAACACACATAAACACGAGCGAAAAGTAACAGAAGGTGTTCGTGTTCTTTTGCACAGTTTCCTGAAATATGTATACTGAGTAAAAAAAAGAAAAGTCCCTCCATGTTTAAGTTAAATTACTAAAGATATTCACCGTGTTCAGTATAAACCCTATACATACAATTAAGTTCGTTTATCTGTGGCCAACATTCGGTTGTCAACATTATGCAGCAAGCTAAAGTCATGGTGTGGACGCTAGCAAAGTCGAGAGGGTTCTAAATTGAAAAATCACAAAAGTAAAGGTATCGGTTAGTAAGGTTTAAAGTGTAACTAAAATTTTGCCGGCTGGATCAAATAAACTTAATAACGTGTGTAACCACCATTTGCACGAATGCAGGCCTTAATTCAGCGGCTCATTGACGCGACGTAACGCGTAATCAGTGCGTGGTGCAGATTACGTCATTCGTGCTGTAAAGCCCGTGTCAGATTTTGAATAGTGTCGATCTGTTGATTGGATCTCGCGCTGCAATCCAGCTCATCCCAGATGTACTCTATCGGCTTGAGATCAAGGGAAACCGCAGGCCATGGAAAGATGTTGACGTATTCTGCGCCAAGAACTGCGTAGTAATTCGTGCAAAGTACGGGCGAGCATTGTCCTACTGCAGCGTTACACCAGGGTCATGACGTTGAATGAATGGCAAGACACTGGATGGTAGCTCAAGTTTCAAAAAAAGAGTATAATAATGGACCTTTGGAAACGGCCGAGCACGACACATACGAAATATTGCAGTCTCGATCTGAATGAGACTGTTCATGAGTGGTAGTGCAATATGCTAGCTACCGCTCACGCCCTTTAGCCCCGGGTTGAGCAGAACTCAATATTCATAAAATCAACCGCACAAAATGTTAACCATCCCGAAGATGGCATGCATATGGCGGTGGACATGGAGTTATCCTTCTTTAACGTGTTCCCCATGTCGTACGGCGTATGGTCCCAGTATATAATAAAATGATATGCTCCGAAGAGCGACATAAACATAATGGAATTTAGTTGGGAGCAGCGGTTATGAATCCTGCGTATAAAAAGCAGACAACATATCCTATGAGTGGTTAGACAATACCCATAGCCTTTTATCGGCCGGAGTAGTGGAACCACCGAATCAAAAATTAAGTAAGAAAACAAAAGAAATTGAAAATGTACCACCGATAACTAACTATAAGTATCGGGATCAGCGATATCCAAGGATCGAATGGATTACAGTACTGATTGCAAGCGCGGGGAGACGTTTTACTGCCACCACACTGCACAAGCAACGCCACTGTGCTATAAAAAAAGAGTATGATAATGGACCTTTGGAAACGGCCGAGCACGACACATACGAAATATTGCAGTCTCGGTTTGATTGAGACTGTTCATGAGTGGTAGTGAAATATGCTAGCTACCGCTCACGCCCTCTAGCCCCGGGTTGAAGGGGGGTTTCCGAGTGTCTGGCCACAGCTCAGGTTTCAAACTGTCTCGTGGTAGTGACATGCCCAGTTAGTACACCAGCCTCGGTTTTTTTTCTCATCCCCAGTATTTTCTTCCCGTTTGCTACTGTTTTGTTGCATATTATATATTTTGATCGTAAACTGTGTATTGACCAGTCTACCCAATTGTTATATATAACTAATAAGTTGCTATATAGATTACATATAGTATACAGTAGTTTGAGTTTATATACCCGTTAATTCGTATAAACGTATCTTGTGTAATATTTGATTATATTATGAGGTAATCCACACGCCCACTATAGTACTGTTTTATTTTGGAAAATAAAAAAAACACAAGCAAAATACCTAGAGGTATTTAAGAGACGTGTGTATTATGTGTCGTGTATGATTTCACTCGGGAAGACAATATCCCGATTTGAAATATAACGATGGGCCTTAAGATTTCCTTGCATTACTACCGGCTCAGTATTATGGTTTCCCATGATCCCAACCCAGACCATTACACTCCCTCTGCCAAAACTGTCCCTCTCAACAACAAAGCAATCAGTGGATCACTCATATTTGCGCCTGTATACTAACCTGCCACCAACATGGCTGAGACTGAACCAAATTCTCGTCCGTATACAGTACACAGTTCCAGTTAGCCCGCCCTGACGTCGGGTCGTTATTAGACCAGTGTCTTGCTCTAATTAGTGGATTAGCATGGCGCACACGATTATGTTTCGTCTGACCGAGACCCCGTATCGCCTAGCTGTTATGGTAGCTGGCAGGTGGCTGGTAGTGACTTAAAATGATGTAGCTGTCCATCCTTGCTGTCGTCACACGCGGTCTGCCAGTAAGGGGATGGTCGCGAACTGCTCCAGTATGCCGATAACGAACCATAAATCTATCGTCTTCCTGCAACACCCAAACCTACCCGCGAACCAGCAGTCTGAATGGTCGACGTTCAAACATGTGCGACTGTTAAATAGTGCATAATCCGTCGCAAATCCAGTCATCTAACGTTAATCGTCAAAACTGTGATGTCATTTAATTTTATTTCTAAGAGCTTGTGAGTAAAACCCGATAACGCCATTAAAAAAAATGTCCGACTAATGACTGATATACCGTCACAAAATTCAAAAAAAATCTATACAGTTAACTCTATAATAACAAACGTATAACAGGTTACATATACGTGTTAAACAACATGTGTCCAAACATAAAAAGCGACATAACTGTGTTAAATTAGATGACGGATGCATGTCAGCTACTTATAATTAGTAAATCCTTAAACATACTTAATTTGGATAATTCAGTATAAAAAAATAACCAATATGGAATTCCTTGTAAGGACGTCCTTACATGACCTCTCCTGTATGTATGTGGTAGTCAGTTTTCAGTAGATTTCCTAAAAGAAATCAGGCTATATAAATCATTATAATGTGTTCTTATATATATTAACTTGTTTATATACCCGTTGACGGGCATTTGTTGATTTACATATATAGTTTATATTACTACCATTTCATCCCTTATTTTTAATAGTTTTATCTTTATATATTTACATTAATTTTGAATTACTACTTAATTTCTTCATCTTTTGTCGGATTTTCCGGACAATATAACTAATTTATGTGTCGACGTGCCGTAAAACACCATTCATTCATTCATTCAGTTTTCACTAAAGACGTGATTTTTTATATTCTTTTAAAAAGTTAAGTTCATTACGATAAGTACCTTTAACAATAGTATAGGAAGTGTATCTTTAACTATATTGTAGAAAGTGTACCTTTCACCTTATGGAAGGAAGTATACATTTAACTGTATTATGGGAAGTACACCTTTAATAATGACCAATATATTGATATGTGTATTGAATTGTAACATTATTTTGATTGGACAATTACAATGGCCAGTTCATAATACTTCAATTTTATTGGTTGTATATTTTACCGCCTAAATCATGAAACTACCTTCTGGGCAGTTGGAAGAAAATATTTGAAGGGAAAAGATCTAGAACGTTAAAATGGAGTTTTTTTAAATTTATAATTCAAGGTGGACACTTGTAAAGTTAAGTCAATAAGTAATACAAGCTACTAGTTATTAGAGTATAGAGTGTAAATTAAGGAAGGAGGAATTTGGGTAAGTTTATCTTATGATATATTCTTTTTTTTAATGGTGTTGATGAACACATACCAACAGGTTCACAAGTGTGTAGATTGTGTGAAAAGCACGTGTTCCAAAATCTGTATCACTTTGCATGTCTTAATGTCGGTATATATTTTTATAAGAATGCTTTAAAGAAGGTATTTCATTGCACGTAATGGAACTACATGTGGAGAGCTTGATTTGTATGTTATGTGTTTAAATCTAATGGAAATATATGTCTTTCTATTCATATGTAATCAATATGAGACGTGTAACTATGCTACTTGTATATGTTAGATAAGGAGACGCAACAACCTATAATTATATTTGTACCTAAAATCACATTATAGCCTAAATATGTTCATGGAAGATTTACGTGTGTATTAATTATTCCATCATTTAATATACAGGTATGAGGAGCTGACAATGTGAGGTATACATGACTGTATAAAATGATCAGGAACACCATAGCACCATATGCTTTTAAGTTATTTGTAGAAGACTAATGTATTGCTATTGAGTCATTCATTTTTAAAGGTGTCTCTATCTTTAAATGTAATTAATGACGAGCATTGTTTTTCAAATATATTTTGAATTACAAGATAATCATTGTCTTTTTATTAAAATATGGTAACTGGCATTGCAGTATATTGTAAGGCACTATATTGTAATTCACTGTATTGTAATTCAATGTAATGTAAATTATGTTAAGTGAGAAAGTAATATGATGTATTGTTGAACGCATATATTTATTGTAATTTTAATATATTTCAGTGCTTATCAATTGATTTAATCAATAGATTGATTAAATATGTTAACATGTGAAGAAATATATTGTCTGTAACTACGGGTCCCTACCAAGCCCCTATAACATGTATACTTCACAATCACCGACTGTTTAATTGAACATTCTAATATCATAATTCACATACCGTTTTGAAATACATAATGGAAGTATTATATCTATAAATTCATGTTTATATAATGTATCGAAATTCACGACGAAATATGTGACTTAACTCGGTATTTAACAAGAACGTAACATAATGCATCTACATTGTCGCGTTATGTAGTTTCGACTACAAATCTTGTGCCGCGACTACAAATCCTTAGTGTTATTACTTACTGGTCCTTTGGGATCATCAAGCCCTATCTTTGTGACTTAATGTTTGTGTTTGTTGCTTGCAAGGGATCCCCTTTTCAGTATATATTGACATTCTCACTAGCGTTTGTTTAGTGCTGTGTGGCGGCAGTAAAATGTCGCCCCGACTACAAATACGTAGTTTTATTACGTACTGGTCCTCTGGGATCATCAATCCCGATCTTTTGGCTTTAAAGTAGAATATCGCTTAAGCCGGTGCTAAGAGGCATTATAGGTGTTGCACTTTAGATTACCACTCATGAACAGACTTAATATAAGCGACTCTGCTACTAGTATCTCGTGTTTGTGTTTGATGCTTCCAAGGGATCCCCTTTTCAGTATTTATTAAGTTATTTATTGTGTAAAAGTCATAAACTGCTCCGCCACAGTGTAACTAGCGCATTTTAACAGAATTATTACTTTTATAAACCTTCATAGTCGTGATAATGCGTTGACTATATACCATTGGACTACTACTATACCGAAAAAAATTATGTTAAGCGGACTTTTTACGGACATAGATTAAACATAGTAATTAGCATTCAGACGCAAGTTGAAGAACAAATTGTAGAAAATGTAAATATTTAAATATAGAAATTTATCAATCCGATGTAAATTAACAAGTGTATCATTCTAATCGATTCTATATAATTATTTTATTGTTATTGAATTTGAATTATGTCTTCATAGTAACATTTTACTTTTTCTTGATAAATCTTATATTGTCTTCATATTAACATTTTACTTTTTTTAATTAAATATTGTATTGTCTTAATATAACCATACCTCGACAAAAGTGTCCATCTCCGCAGTATCCACGATTACACAAACAGGTAAAGGACCCAGGAGTATTTGTACAGGTAGCATTTCCGTCACAGTCCGCAGTGCGCAGAGTACACTCATTCTCATCTGAAATCCATAGGTTTAGGGTGGTACGCACATTGAAATGATCAGTACATATAAAATAATGCATTTTGATACATGATACCAAATGTTATTAAAATGGAAGAATCGTTATTCTTTAAAGTACACAACGGGAGATAATAGTTAGAAACTCCATAGCCAACTTCGACTTTATGTGCGCGACAAAACGCGCGAAATTCGGTTAATCACTAGTGGGCGCTTTAATTTTTTGCCTAATTTACACAGACCGATAACTACAGGTAAGACATATGAATGATTCGGTGTTGACAGGCCTAGACTAGAAACCCCAAAACATTACATCAGAGAAGAATACTTTGTTGTTGTCTCTGTCTTTTGATGTTCAACTCTTTATTTGACCTTCCCCCACACCTAATGTATGGATACGCAAAAACATTGTATGATTGTATTTTTCTTTGATATATACCACCTACTGCTGCAAAATCAAATTTCTTTTCAATATTTCAAGCAGTTAATGAGTCATTATGGACAAGCACAACATTTGCATCTCACTGACCAGGGATCTTGATATAATCACTCAATATGGTACTCAAAACAATCTTTCTTTTAGACAAACCTTCATAATATCAAGTTTGTTTGGTAAACATTCAGAATGAGTTTAATGAAATGACACGTACAAGGTAAAAAGTCAATTCTTTCAACACAGTCAATGCCAGTAACTCCGTAATGAATATATCTTTTTCGCACATTGTCAAACTAATCCGGGGTTGTTTTGAAACAAACCATCAAATAACATTAGATAAAAATCGTAAATAATTTCCTAATTAAAGTTATTGTGTAAGCAATATGATATTCAAGGTCATACTCCAAACGGATGCCGGACAAATTGTCATAACATCAGCTTTAACGGCCTTTGACCAGTGCAGTGATGACAATATATAGAATATACTAGTTAAGTGTCCTAAGCACCCACTTAAAACATTTGTTTTTTTATAAGAAGTTTATATCTTTAAGCAGACTTCGATTCATGTTATGTGTTTATCATCTCATTTCATGTTTTCATATAAAGCGATGTTAACTCTCACCAGGTGTAACAATTGAACAAAAGCTGATTATTTTGCAAACTATTGCTTAAAACAAAATACACTTCACACAACAATTCTAAAATATGTTTAAAAGTCAGAATATTAATTCAGATAAAATAGAGAAATTCTGTTCAGTATATACATGATATAAGTAGAACTACCCATATTCATGGAACTGTCAATAACCTTACTAAAAATAAATCTTAATAGGGTAACTGTGTCATGATATACTTACTTCATCCATCTAGACTTGTTTTGTAGTCAACATTTGATAAACTTAAGACATCAACTACAGTAGGGGGACAGACAAAGGTTAACCAACTTACATGTAATTGAATTGGTTAATAAAATGTCAATGTGATGCAGTTTTGTATTAATACTTGAACTATATACACAAGAGCAAATCACGTTTTGAAGGCGACAGTTAAAATTTAAACTTCGTTTAAACAATATTTATTTCATAATGTTCACACAAATTATACTTTTAAGGATCTAAAAACAAGCTTATCAAAGCTTATATCAATTCATTTTATTTCAGAGATGATATGTCTAAGTAACATAAATATTTTAATTATGAAATGTAAGCAAATAAAGCAGAATAAAATAGTTAAGAATAAGGAATCAGAATGGTAGCTGAGCGCAAACATGGAAACATTAGGAAGTTATATTCAAGGCTGCTATTTTAAGTAAGTTTTTAAACCGAGAAGAAATAAATGTTAAGAAAACGAGAACAGGAACTACTCATGAAAATACATGCGCACACAATTCAACACCTGTGTACCCTATTAACCCCAACCTGCACTGACTGGCCTCTTATTTACGACAAGGATGCACGTCTAAGGGTGGAAACTATATAGTCCTATACATTCTTAAATATTGCGACGTAAACTTGTTCATGCATATGGAAATAGCAAAACCCACTATTTCAATTAAGGAGCACGGGAACAGGATATAAAACAGGTTAACATGATTTATTTAAGTATGGGTATACAGGTTTATAGATTGGAAAGTGTATATTATACCGTTTGAAACATGGACGACTAATTTGCTGCTTCAACGAGAAGAAAACGAAATTTACAAGAGAATTTGCAGCAATTCTGCAGTTCTGCAGGAGAACGATTTATGCCTATTCCGCACATTTTTATCTAGATGTGAATGGAGAGTGATCCCATGTTAGCGCCATATAATAGTATTCTTTTGGTGCGCCGTTAAAACCAATCATTTACTTATCGTCTGCATTTTTCACAGTACATATTATTTAGGCTGTGAGCTAGTAGGATAAACTCTCGCCCCTAGGGGCAATTTTGTAGAGTATGATTTTCTGAAAGAACATACAATAAGCTTCAAAATGAGACATGTGTGCCATCTGAGCGTTGGGGCTTTAGTGAGTTTTGGGGGAAAATACTGCGTTTTCAGACGAAAACCGCCGAAATCTGGAATTATTTTTTAGAACAAGAATGGAATATATTAGAACCAATTTGAATTGATGGAATCTTTCTCAGAACTCATCTTAACGTGTCCCACCATATAATTTATGGATCCGATACTTAAATATTGAGATTTTTGGTAAAAATGTTAAAAAATTGATTAAAACCGCTGATTTCTGAAATACATTGGGGATATTTAACTAAAAATTAGAAATATATCTAATACAATAGAAAAAAGAAATATTGTGAAGTTTTGAGGCAGGGTAAGTTCCATTGATTAAGTAGAAAAATGTCCCAAACCGCATGATGTTTGGAAATTGCCTTTATTTTCGGGGCTAAAATGTGTATTTTTGTCAAAAATCGCCGGAATACAGATTTTTTTTTTTAATTTAGTTTGAATATAAACTTATCAAATTGAAGCAAATAGAATGTTGCACAGCCCCAACGCTCAGATGGCACACATGTCTCATTTTGAAGCTTCATGTATGTTCTTTCAGAAAATCATACCCTACAAAATTCCCCCTGGCGTGGGGGGGGGGGGGGGGGGGGAGGGGGTTCTACATCCAGCTCAAGAACTAATTGATTCAGATTTGATAAACTCTTATTTGCCAAGACTGTAAAACGTTCATCAAGTTTTAGTGGAATTTTTGAAAAATACGCTAGGCAAAAGTTTTGAGCGACACGTTTTTCTTTTTATTTATGCGATATAGCTATAAATGATGATTATCAGAAACGGACATGCAAAACGATAATAGTTGTTTACAATGCTGAAGGCGAATAAGTGAAACCGAATCCTTCTCGCATACATTTTAACACAGTTATTTCCATTAGAGACGGCTACTACCAAGCTATACTTTCTGAATTTTAACAGAGGAATATAAATTTCATCTCATTGTCTCTCACTGATGCACAACGTACACGCAATATTCATTCGATGTTATTTCTAAAACAAATACTTTTTGGCGAGAAAAGTACAGTGGAACCGATTTTGGCTATATTTGTAACAATACTATACTTGGGATCTAATGCATTTAGGTGGAGCCCTCTTAAAGGTACAATAGCCGTTATTTTGACGAAATTTAATAGCGGCACAAAAAAGTACCGTTTGGTAGGGTTGTAGATAGACCAAGCCCATATTGAAATTACGATTACTATAGTAATAATTGACGAGCGCGTTACGAATTGACCTGTACGGGAAAGTTATTTGATGCAAGACATGACACGATAAACCTGTTTTATTCAAATGCACGAATTTATTAGAACAGACTTGGTTGGGTCTGTGCTTATGTTTTCATGTATACCTTTCACCGAATGAAAATCATTTGCTTATGCTCAATATATGCTTTACTAACGGACAGTGTCCCTGTACACATAACAAAGTTCACATGTGTAACATAACTGAACGCCCTAACATACAATATTTTATAAGTAAGTGGAAGTGTACCTGCTTCACACTGTAGCGTGCATTTTCTTTTACATGGTTTCACACAGAACCCGTGGTCCATTCCGACTTCACATGGCTGAAATTAATTACATCACTTCTCATTAAGTGAACAACAGTCACTGATGGCCTTATTTCCACCACAATCATGTTTGAAAACACACATAGTCCAAGCTATTATAATGATATAGGTTCTATCATGTCTATATTGACTTTGTTCCTTTCAAAACAATGTACCTCCGTAAAGGGATTTTAGTATTTACACTTTCCAAGTTATTCTTATTTTACAAGTTATGTATTACATGTTATAGTCATATATCAATACAAATGACTGAGACAATACTAGTTTAGTTAAACAGGTGACTATGCAATTTAAACGTCTTCTTTATGTATCTAAACTATACAAAAAAGGAAAGTACAGCTTATTGGATATGGTATTAGAAAGAAGAAATGCGGACAGACGTTTTGTTTGTTTCAATGTATGAACGTGTGTAAAACAGACCTCACAATGTATGAACGTCTGTAAAACAGACCTCACAATTTTAATATGTGATAGAACCACTCGTAATTAAACGGTAATTAAGTAGAAACGGTCTAATCCAAATATATAGAAAGAAAGATAATTTTTAAAAGTATATACAATACAATATACACATATATATGTTTGTTTAATGTGATATAACTCCTAAGAGTGTAATGGTAAGATATATTTATTTAGAAATTTATATTACATCATTTACGAGTTGACCGTCCGCGCACTCTCCTAAATACGCTAGTACGCCAGGTGTTCTGTTTAACTCGCTCACCATTAGAATCTGAAATTAATACACGTCATATTACATTTATAAACGCAACATTTTTGATTTTCGATTAGCTTTAGTCTGTTGTTGTTTTGAGGTTTGTTCAAATCAAAATAGTATTTTATGTTAGTGTATAAGTTTCTTTGTCTCACAGGTTAACGTATGCGTAAGATTTTCTCTACTTCTTTCAGTTAAAACACATTTTGCAAGAGGACTTCAATTCCATATCTAGAAATTAAAAAAATAACAAATGCTGCGTTTTCAAATTTATTGTGTATATAATGTACAATACGGACAAATTCACATATGACAGTGCCTGTTTTTCTCTACTCTTTACCTGAACATAAAAGGAAGGAAGTAGTTTGGAGAATAGTAATAAATTGGCGGAAAAAGGGGTTTATAAAATGTCAAGATTGTATACGACAGAATAAAAAATGTATATATACTTTCTCGATCCTTTTTATCGAAGTCTACTATGAAAAAGGTGAAATTCTAAAATATTGTACTGTTCTACATAAACATAAATTCGACTTGCTAAAGCCAAAAAGGACGGTTTGAAACAAATTGATAAAATACCATCAACTTATGCTACAGAATTAAATTATTTTCTATTTCTTGTAGTTTCTGAGAAAAAAATTAAAAACATAACAAAACTGTTTAGTTCATTGTCAAACTGAAACCACCTGCGAACCCTCTGCCTTGTGAATTTTCGGCATTTGTTTCATGTTCTTTCTATATAAGTCTCTGTAAAACATGATAATTCTCTCTATACAAAACGTAAGCTCTTTTTGTTGGGTAATTTTTGATTCCAGGGACTTAATCTATTTGTAACAATCTTGAAATACAATGATTACAGAATCATCTATGAACGATTTCTATTAAGAAATGTCTCTTTTTTAACTTGAAACAATATTTTCTAAAACAACTTTCTTTTTCAATTTTGTCAGAAGATTCAGTCATATAATGCGTCTACGTTATCCATTCATCGCATAAGAGATTATGTAATATGTATGCAGATGTAGATCTCCATCAATACTCTGTACACAAAAGGCTCTGACATTCTTATTCAAAGTAATATTTTAGGTTGGTATTGTACTTCTCCTGTACCACCCTGTAAACACGTTCGTGTTTATTTTATAACATGTGTTTTAATCGCAAAATATCAGAATATCAAACGTGTTGCACTGATACAAAAAACAACTGATCTTGCGATAACACACGCGTGTTGCGGAATTTTATGAAATTTTAAAATCCAGTAAATAGTAAGCCCGTCTATACTGATCAACGAGTGGTGGCTTTGAAGTAGGATACCGCTTAAGCCAGTGCTCGCGGTGTGTGTGTGTGTGTGTGTGTGTGAGGGGTAGTGGGGTGATGAGGGGTGCCTGAGAGGTGTTTCTTATACATTACCTCTCAAGAACAGACTCAATAATACCGAGTGTGCTACTTTATTCTATTGGTTGTGTTTATTGTTCCCAAAGGCTCTACACTATCAGTGTTTATTACATGATTAAAACCCATTTCTTCAATTTGTCTTCGTAAGATTTCCAAAGATCAAGTCACATCCAGACAGTTTGCGATACTGCCAAAGCACGTCGCCTAAAAACTAGTCACATTAAGACAAACTAATGTTACTGATGTGCAAACATGTCATTATAAACAACGGTGCATTCCGTGTACTAATATTTGAAATGTTGGGGAAATAGGTACAAAATGACATACCGTAAGAATCACTTGGGGTAGAGCTATCATCGACGTCATTTTGATAAATGTACGAGTTATCTGTAATATAAATTAATAAATGCAATGAATATTTGTTATATGTAATACGGCATTTGGGTAGTCATTAACTTCCTTTATGATCTCTTTACAAAACAACGTATTCAACAGACACAAATGCTCTGATCAAAAGGGAACTGGAATGCGTGTTTATAAAACACGGATACCCAGCATTATCGCTATCGATGTCAGTCACAAAATAAATCCAGTTCATTACAGTGTGTAAGTAGGTAGAACTAATTCTCTCTGGCTTTATTTTAGTACGATATGTATTATTGTTGTTTTTGAAATGAATATCTTATTTCTTTTCATCGAGAAATAAGAAAATTTATTCGTTCACGCGAAGCATTAGTGAACATATGGAAGTTTGATCATTTCTAGATGAAATAAAATATGTTATTATTATATATACCTATCAATGATTTATAGGTTTTTTTCAGGGACATGGTTTTAGAATCAGACAATAGTGATATCATCACACCAGTGACGATATAGTTTTTCTCTATCGTTATTTTGCCGGAACTACTTCTTTACCATTTCTGTATTGAATGATATTGTAGATTGCTACTGCTTTCAACCAGCAAATCTTAATGGCTCATTTCAAAGGTGGGAGGGGGGGGGGGCGCATTGTGGGGGGGGGGGTATTTTCAATTAGATATCTTTAACAAATCGCTGATATGTATATAATAAATAGAAGTATCAACAGTGTCGGGGTGATTAAAAAAATATGTCCCTCGAACACATTGTAATTCGTGAACAAAGTGTTCTCGTGACAAAGTTTTCGTATCACACCAGGACTTCGATTATTCTCTATTTTTCCATTACAAAACAACAAAAGTTAGTTTTTAGATTATGCCTTATATAATCAAAGTTTATGCAGACAAAATATTTTCGAAACCTAATACGGTCCGTATGATGAAATTGTTATTTTAACTCACAGTATCTTCTAACTTATTTAAATAATTTCAATAAACTACGGCTCATATTCTTATTGAATTTATTTCTAATCCAATATAATAATATTCCTAAGAATTTTCTTTAGAAAAAACGGCAAACTGAAATTGCCACTGTAAACGACAACACATCTTAAAAGTATTAACCTAATTTCTAAAACTACAGCTCATTTTCATAGGAAAAAATAAGTAGCTCCGGCAGTGAAAGAATAAAACCTTTAAATTCAATTCACACGATTAAATTCCAGTTTTATTTCTTGTTATTATCAACTATTTCATTTCTACATGTAACCATGAAGTTAAAAAGTATATTTACTAGAAACTGAACTAAAGAATGAAATAAGTGTATAATAAAAAGTAAACTGACATACAGCCTTTTTTGTTTCTGGTGGTTTTATATTTTAGCTCATTGTTTTACATATTAAGTTGTAGGATGATTTGTCATGCTATGATCATAATATATTATATCGTTTGTTACCTCTGATGAACTTTGTCAATACAATCGAGTCTGCAACTCTTTTTCTCTTGTTTGCGTGTTTTGATTTCAAGGAATCCACTTTTCAGCATTTATTGGCATTGACACGTTTGTTTAATGATGTTTGACGGCTGTACAAAGTCGCCCGACTACAAATCCGTAGTGTTGTTACTGCCTGATCCTTTGGGATCATCAAGCCCAATATGTATGGCTTTAAGGTAGAATATGACAGGGTGTGTTAAAGATGTTGCGCTTTATAATAAGATAACTTTCAATTTCTGTTGAAAATACACATTTCAAAATTGAGAAGTATGAAACAACTGAACAAATATTTTTTTCACATACCTTGCTTTCATTAATCTTAATTAAACACTCTCAGGAGACAGCACTCCAAATATGGTCACAATAGTTAGATAATTTGAGGTTAGATAATAGTAAGTTAATTATATATTATTATGAATAATTTGTTTTGTTTTATTTATATACTCGCAATATGTTATTTTTGTATTTAAGCAGAGAAATGGGGAACTCAGTCTGTTGCAAATAATTGAAAACAAATCAAAACGATTTATATACGGGGTGAATTAAGTGTGAAGCAGAAGGCTGTTTTATCGAGGTTTTGGTGGAAAACGAGACTTTGTGTACTCGATTTTTGCTAAACTAGTTTTGCTCTGATCCCTAGCAGATGCATAAATCTCGAATAGACTGAGTAATATAGCACAAAACTGTCCTATGCTGAAGCGCAAGATCATATTAAAGGTTCTAATGCCATAAAATCAGGTATGTTTGATGTAATGGATCTGCCAATATAGTAGTATATAAGAATATGTGTATACATCATAACATGTATGCCATACTACCAGACCTTGTCCTACTCACAATTTGAAAACACAGTCAGGTATCAAATACATGGAATGATATTAGAGAAGTTTGTCCTGTTTCACCTTATTCAAATATAAACACAACTCTTACTGTTATATGTACCTTTACAATGTGATGACTCAAACAACCCAGTTTAGTAATATGAAGAAAAGGCTGAAGTGAATTGCTGAGTTCAAGGGACATAATGAAATGAAGATGTGAACTGTCTGCAATGCACGTTTCCAGATTGGTGATTTAACATTAGCCCTTCTTATATGGTGTTTATTGCTGTATGATGTAGGTGCTAAATCTCATTTAGTTTGATTCCTTTGACAAAACAGTCAGTATCTTATATCGTTTGATTGATTGATTGAATTGGATTTTATAGTCGCACCAACAGCTAAGGTCATATGGCGACTTTCCAGCTTCCATTGGTGGAGGAAGACCCCAGGTGCCCCACCGGGCAATTTTCGTGCACGGGCGGGCACCTGGGTAGAACCACCGACGTTCCGCAAGCCAGCTGGATAGCTTCCTCACATAAAGATTCCTAGGCCCCTGAGGGATCGAACCTACAGCGGTGAGGGGCAAGTGATTTCAAGTCAGAGACGTTAACCACTCAGCCACGGACGCCCCTTATATCGTTTGAAGGATCCCTTACACTTTTAGAGACTGGTCTTTGTGTATTTCATTGTTGTTGACAAGAACTTGTCATTTATTCTCAAACGGTCTATGTAAGCGATTGCTTTTAGTACATTTTGCAGATGACAGGTGTTCAGGACAATATTTAATATTCATAATAATAATAGATAATTAAATCTAGTTGTATACCTTATCAGTATATTACTTTAACACATATGATTCAAAGATGCAAATTCGCTTATTAGTAGCATAACACCTGACGCATTTATTGATCAATTGGCGTGTTTGTTATTTGACAGATGTTCAGTGTTTGGCTAATTTTGTATATACAAGTATATACGAAGGAATATAGCCGCAAACCAGGGTCCCATGTTTGCATAAAGAGATTATAGGAATTTCTCTAAAATATATTATGGATGGAATGTCCAATTGGACCCGTTAATAAAAATATTATGGTATACTTCGCGTTTTCTTTTTTAACCCGATTTTAGCAAATCTGTGCTTATAGTTTGTCGATTTCCGTCTCTCCGTCCGCCCGTCCGTTTCTCCGCTCGAGCTAACAGTTGGGGTTATGGGGCTATAAGAACAATAGTAACTGTAAATTCTATTCATTCCGTAGGTTTTTGTGGCTATTGTTGTGTTCATGTGACTACTTAGACAATAGGGAGAACAATGGTGTAGTCACATCAACACAAAATATTAGGATGTCCATTTTTCCATCCGTCCGTGTGTCCGTCTACGCGTTTTGTCGATTTGGTCAAAGTATTAATGAAATTATTGTCGCTTGAGAGAAGCGAATTAGACGATAATTAATTTCTCTTCGTGTGAGTGATTCTCATAGGGGGCGCACTCTCAGTGGAGTGCACGTGGCATGTAGAATGCCAGTTTTTGCCATTCAGCGTTGGATGACTGACCAGTTAACACGTTAAAATTTTAGATTCTTAGTAAATCTTGTTGCAGTAACTTACATATTATGGATTTGAAGACATTTCAGGATATTGGTGTTGTCCGGGTTGTATTGGTTCCATTGATTATTGAAACGTTTGTACTTTTGATAGTTAAAGATCAAGTCCGAGATCTTATCCTGAGTGATACCTTGAATAAAAATGTTATCGGATACATGTTTCCCATACGTGGGTTTTTCGCGGACGGCTCGGTATCACATTGATGGTGCTCTGTTTAAAGTACGACGTAGTTGGTGGAACTGGTGCAGTAAGGATGACATTGTATATCTTAGAAATGATAACATTTGTTTAATACAGTTTATGCTTAATTTATCACCATTGAAAGTTGCTTGTAATTCAGTCGAAGGAAAGTGTATTATATAAGGGAGAATGCTGGGTTGGTTGTATGCTAAAAATAGTAGATATAAAATCTTATCTCCTTAGTTTATTCAGTAATCGGGAAGTATTGCGTTTGCTCCATATGTACTGCACAGTTCGCGTAAGCGATCTGAATTCAGTTTGACATATGTCATATCACAATAATAGATTGGCGCAAGTCTGTGATGAGAGATTGCTATATTTTATAGGTGTAGTTTCTTGTGTATCGTATTATAAGTTGAAGTTGAAGTGTGTTATTATTAATTAATGTTAATGTGGTCAGTCAGTCGGTCGTCCAATGGCTTATACCAATAAATAATAAATATATATTTATAACGTATGTGTTGTTGTCGTGTTACTCCTATGAGAAGGGTGAGTGTTACAAAGAGAATTTTTTTTATTGTTTTTTCCTCATTTCTCATTTCTCAGAAAAAAAGTTGCCGGCAAGCTTCTTACTTTTGCATACATGTTCGATGTCTTCCAACAATGTTATATGACAAGAAACATGTCACGCATTTTTTTTGAATTATCTCCCCTTTGACTTAGATTTTTCAGTTAAAATAGTGATTTAGCAATCCGGCATTTTCACCACTGTTGATACTTCACTTGTTTATATTGTTTTAGCCATAACGTATCTTCTTATTTCTATAATATATATCCGCGCTATATTGTTTGAGGTGGTGATGGGGGGGGGGGGGGGGGGGTGGGGGGGGGGGGGTCCGAGTGTTGTCTCAATAAATAAAATAGACAATTATGAAGTTATACTACATAGTGTCTATCTATAACAGTATAACAGACGGATACAAAAATAAGCATATGAAATTAGAAATACATAGGTTTCAAAACACTATCTTCCTTTTCAAATCCAAACACAAATTCGCTCTTTGCGCCAAACATGTTTATATTGCATAGACACTTCGTTCACAGTTTATATCGATAAACCCCTGAGGTAATTCCTGAATCGTTGGGTAATTTTAAAATGCTTACTTTGCGCAGAGCTTTAGTACGACAGGACGCACCTGAAGACAACCATCAACCGCTACCGTCATTTGAGGCAGAAATGCAAGAACTGGTTGTGAAAATATGCAAACAGGGTGTGCAAAATAATTTGCTAACACGCGTTACGCACCGATTCGCGACAAGTGGGTGTTGCTGGGGTGTATTTTAGATTATCTTTCTTCTACAAATGTATACAAAACCTTTTTTTGTTTACATAAAACCAATCCTCTAAATATTGGACGCGATTTTTTAAAACGGCCATGCAGAAGACGGCTGCACGGTTGGCTGGCTAATACACTGTTTGAGGGATTAGGAAGACGTCATGATAGGTCCACAATATGTCCGGTCATCGAATAATCAACGATGAAAGCATAATGACAAACAATAAATGGGTTAACCACTAAACACGCGAGTTACAAAATGACAGAGTCATAAACCATTTCGATAATCCTCTAATACATTTAATAAAGACTGCATGAAAGTTATTATGACCAAATACCTTACGAAGTTTTTTAATCACTTCACCAGATAAATTAGGTTGTGACAGTCCTTTTCTCAGTAGAGTTCTTAAATTACTTGTCTTTCGAAGTTTGTGGTAACGGTTGCCCTGAAGGAGTAGATTCTTAGTTTTACAAAGATTACGAACATTAAGGTCTCCAACTCGACCGCAAGCTCTCGATAGACCAATCAGTTGATTAAGTTGGAAGACAGCTCGGGGGGCATCCTCATCTAAGTGGGGATAATTAACAGTATCGACATTAAAATCACCTCTCTTGTCATAGAGTTTACTAATTGTTTCTCCAGTTTCAATAGAGAGATGTAAATCGAGGAAAGTATCGACATTATCAGAACTGTGAGTTTTGTTGAGTTACAGTTATTTATGATAAATCCTATTATCCATAATAGAACATAAAGGAATGCAAATATTCAATATGTGATCCATATACCGAGAGGTGTCATTCAAGGCGGCGTCAGTTATATTTGCCTGAGTATCTGGTGAAAGCCTCAAATTGAAATATTTTTCATAGCTAGAACTAATCTAGAACAAGAGGTGCATAGTTCATTCCCATAGTCATACCATCAGTTTGTCTACAAATGGTAGTTCCATACCCGACAAAAACAATTTATCGGATAGGGAAAAAGTGCTTCACTTACTTCTTGAAAAGTGTTTATAGTATAAACTGCCATTATTAGGAATCTCATTCATTTTGTTACATAACAAATAAGTAGTTGTGTCTCTAATGAAACTGTTTTGAATGAGAACAATAAGCTTGCGTTGATAAGGTAATTAGGCAAGATTGTATATAATAGCGCTGAAAAGTAATAAGTACTTGACGTTTCTTACCCATTTTTCAAGAACGTCTTCTGAATTTTAATTGACCAAAGCAAAATAATCTTAGAGCTGTCAAAATCCTTAGTAAACTATTGTTTTACGTGATCTTCAACGGCAGTAAGACAATAATTTCAAAGTGTGTAGATGTTTGTTGTAATGCAGGCATTTCATAATTATGATTCTCTAAAACCAATGCCTCATAAGCTGCATAAAACAATGCATACTGTTAGAGTTGCATAAATATGATTTTGTAGAAATATGTGTAAATAATTGTCGAAAGCAATGCCGCCTTACCCTAAGGAAATCAAAATAAAGAATGTTTCTGTTTTTTAATTTAAGGTTGTGGTATCCTAAATATAGTATGGGCCTGGCCACCCCCTTTTCAGGAGTGACCTGATCCAGAAGTGAAAGGTCGCAAAAATTAAAACATGCCAGATAAATGTTTCAAAATACATTTTCAGAGTTGTTAATTAATTAAAAAATAACATTTATCAAAATAAGAGCATTTATTTTTACCAAATGTATTTTTTAAAGATGAAATTGTGCGATTAACCCCCACTCAAAAACAGGTAAATCTTTACTGCGGTTTTGCATGTAATCTCGAAGACCTTTGCGGGACACAAAGATTTTGCGGGACGCGTTACTTTGTGTGCTACTATGTTTGCCATACATGGACCAGCAACGCCTACATCATTTGGTAAGTGATTTTTAGAAATGTACCTTGCTTTGGTTTATCATGTTTCATTTATTAAACATCTCAATCCATGGGCATTATCTATACTAAGAGTCTTAAAATATGTTTGCATTTTTAAGAAGTTGTTTCATCCAGTTTCTGTCTTATTGTGTATTAACAAAGCAGGAAGCAAATAAACAAGCAAGCAAGCAAACAAACAAACAAACAGTCAGGCAGGCAACATTTCTAAATGCCACTGTATTGTTTTATTCAATTTGACACAGAATTTGACTGCATGGTTAAAAGTCGCACCGCGAGTAAATGTCGAAAAGCAAAAAATTCTTATAACACACCTGTCTGTCTGTCTGTCTTTCTGTCTGTCTGTATGTCTCTTGGTTGTAACAAATGCTTTATTGAACTTTAATTTGTTTATACATTGACACAAAGAAGTCTAGGAACTTGAAACATGTTTTGTTTATACCTTATTACTATTTGAAGTCAAATAATTCTCAAAAACAGTGTTTTCTAATGGGGTTGGGGTTGGGGTTAACAAAACCACTCAGATGTGCATATAAGCAGCATTATGCTCAAAATAAGGGGAAGATAGTGTATAATATGACACATGGAACTACGCAACTACCTCAGTAAAATATTTCGCATAAAATATTTCATGAACTGATGAAATCATAAAATATAGTGTTTGTTTTCGGAAAACGGGTTTTATTGTCTCGACTGAAAAATTGTGGGAAATTTGAAAATGAAAGAAAATATGCACAATTGTGTACACTGCAAGCTTTCTATTTTCAATGAGTGCTTGTATATGACTACTTTTAGTAACAATAATGCTCATTGTTCAATAAATTGGAAAATGCAAACCGGTATAGGTTGGTGGTATATCCTAAATATAGCATTTGCTTGGCCACGCCCCTTTCCAGGAGTGACCTGTGCCACAAGTGTAAGGTCACACAAATTAAACTTGCCAGATAAACGTTTCAAAATACATTTTTAGAGTTGTTAATTAATTAAAAAAAACATTTATTAAAATGAGAGCATTTATTTTTACCAAATGTTTTTTTAAACATGCAATTGTGAGATGAACCCCGATTCAAAATCAGGTAAAAGTTTACTGCGGTTTTGCATGTAAACAAATATGGCGGCCCCCATGGAAAGTTCTGTATTGGCAACATGCTGCATTTTAACATTTAGCACATTGGATTTGGACTTACTTTGAATTTGTATGTTTAGTTTTAGTTTTATCATCGGAAAAGCTTGCATTGTGGCCTTTGTGAAAGAAATTAGTGTACCGCATCCTTAATAATCTAAGTGTATTTCTGAAACGAGTTTGCGATGCGAAATTTGGAATTAACCGAATGCGATACATACAAAATATATGGCAGTCTTGGTTTGGTTGAGACTGCTTATGAACGTAGTGAAACATGCTTGCTACGGTTGACGACCTCTAGTCACGGGTTGAGCAGAACTTAATTAATATTGTAATTGTCAACAATACAGAAATTTGAGCCATCCTGCAGATGGTATGCATTTGACAGTGAACATTGAACCTTCGATTAGGTATTTTCATACCATTCCAGATCGAACTAAACGAAATGGAATTTAGTTGGGAGCAGCGGTTAAGCAGTCTACGTATTTCAAGTAACATACACAAGACTAAATGTTAAAACAACTTATCCTATGGGTGATTAACCAATATTCAGAACCTTTAAAGGCTGGAGTAGTGGATAATCTACTCGAATATCAGTAGGAAATCACAAGTATTTCGGAAAGTAGCACTGACATCAGTATAGAGATATCGGGTGCAGCGATCTCCAAAGATCGGAATGAATAACAGATCTGACTAAACTATGGTCGTAGTTGGCGTATTTATATATATGTATTTATCTAAAAAGAAATTTAGAGATTGTGTCTCTATATGGTAAACATTTTTGTCGACACCACACGCTAATCATAATTTACAAAGTATGATGATGGGATTAGTCGACACCGCAAGTAAAGTCAAATTTACAAAATATTTACAAAATAAGATGAATGTATTATATTATGTTAACACACGAATGAAATCAATCTCTTACTTACCTTCTGACTAAAGGCAACACAGTGTCCAAATAAATAATCTTCTGATATTGATAGTAGGTTCCACTGTCAGTTGCCCGTCAACGAAGAGACATCATTTGCTGTTGCAGCTCTTTATTAAGCGAAACACATGTGAATAATCTGACAGTATTGATCGAGACACTGCACATTTCACTAAAAGAAAAACAAAGTACTGAAGGTATTAGAGGCGTATGTTTGTTTGAAAGATGTTGCTTGATAGTTAGCTTTACTTGCCGCTGCCCAGCAGTGCTTAAGCGATAGAGAACTACGTTGGTACCGACGTCGGCGTCGGCGTTAGCAGCACTGTTTTTGCTCGATATGTTTTGCTCATTTTTATGCTTCTGTAACGTCTAACTAGAAATTGCCAAATATAAATTTAAAAAATATAATTCTCAAGAACCGCACTATTGATTTTGACAATTCTGTTTTAGAATGTATCGCTACATACTGAACTAAACTAACATGTTTGTAATTTGTGTCTCCCCGGGTTCCACATAATGCATATTGAGATTTCTCAAGTTTAACACAGATATATATTTAGGGAAAATGCATTTTCAGCACTTTCTCTGAAATCGCTGTACTCATTTTTGCTCAAAATGATTAATACTTGTGTCAATCAGGCTTTCAGAGTGGCCATTGTCACTAAAAAGCCACCTAATTAAAATTTAACTTCTCACGCGCTGTACCATAGCTATTGATAAATTAATTATATGATTTAAATATTTTGCTAGGTACTATACTATAACATGTGTTGTTTTATTTTGTCTTCATGGAGTCATAAATGGCACCGCCCCGTGGTATTGACCTATAGAGGTTTTATAGTTATCATAACTGAAGATTTATACATAGAAACCGTTTTAGTAGTCAGATACCAATTGCCTTACAAATCATGCTTCCTCCATAGAGGGTTTGGCCCTTCATCATGATAGGGTAACACTCCAGAAATATTTCTAGCCCTGTTGTAGTCGTACATCGAGAGTAGCACTAACACGTTATTCAAGATGGCGTCCAAGGTAGCCAACAACTTGTGAAATACAGTCATAGTATTTGTTTTGTTGCATAACATATGTACCAATAAATATATTCTTCTTTGAATTTACAGTTGTTTGCATCTTAGATATTCAATTTATCTCCCGCAAACATTTAGTGATATATAGCACAGTCAAGGTGCATAATAGTTGCTTTGTTGCATAACATTTGTACCAATATTGATATGAATATATGGATTTACAAGTATGTGTATTTTATCTTATCTAGTTGTACGAACAGACTCAATAAAACCGAGTCTGCTACTTTTATCTCTTGTTTGCGTTTGTTGCTTTTAAGGGATCCACTTTTCTGTATTTATTAGATAGAAAATGTTATGCACGCAACATTAAGTAATATATGGCAAAGTTCAAGGTCACAGTGTCAAATGTAACATTTGATCTTCTTTAGTGTTTTCCTGTCTTCTTGTTTTATTTTAAAACACACAGTTAACTATAGGAATGTTTGACATTTGATCATGTTCAAGTAACATTACCTAAATAGTTCAAAGCCCTGTTATATTCATATAGTGAGGTAGTACATGTACTAAACGTTATTCAAGATGGCGTCCAAGATGGACACTACATTGTGATATACAGTCATTATAATTACTATGTGCATAACATTTGTACCAATAACATATGTTATTATAAACATGTACAGGTATGTGTATCTTAAACAGGCAATGTTTGCAATGCAATATTTAGTAATATATGACAAAGTTCAACCTCACTGTCAAAGGTGAAATTAGTATATTTCACTACCGCTCATGAACAGTCTTAATCAAACCGAGACTGCAATATTTCGTATGTGTCGTGCTCGGCCGTTTCCAAAGGTCCATTATAATACTCTTTTTTTTGTGCAGTGTGGCGGCAGTAAAACGTCTCCCAGCGCTTGCAATCAGTACTGTTATTCATTCGATCTTTGGAGATCGCTGAGCTCGATACTTGTATTTAGTTATCGGTGGTACATTTTCAATTTCTTTTGTTTTCATACTGAATTTTTGATTCGGTTGTTCCACTACTCCGGCCGATAAAAGGCTCTGGGTATTGTTTAACCACTCATAAGATATGTTGTCTGCTTTTGGATACGCAGGCTTCATAACCGCTGCTCCCAACTAAATCCATTATGTTTATTTCGCTCTTCGGGACATTTAATTGTATTATATACTGGGACCATACGCCGTACGACATGGGGAAGCGTTACACTCCATTTCAACCGCCATATGCATGCCATCTTCGGGATGGTTAAAATGTTGTACTATTAATTTTATTAATATTGAGTTCTCCTCAACCCGGGGCTAGAGGGCGTGAGCGGTAGCTAGCATATTTCACTACCTCTCATGAACAGTCTCAATCAAACCGAGACTGCAATATTTTGTATGTGTATTGCTCGGCTGTTTCCAAAGGTCCACTATCATACTCTTTTTTTTACCGATGTTTAACTCTCGAACAGACTATATACCACATAACTGTCCTATTCTAAAGCGCAAGATCATGATAAAGGTTCAAATGCCATATAAACAGGTGTGTATGTTGTAATGGATTTGACAATATCATGAATACAGCATATAAGAATATGTGTATACATCATAACATGTATTCAATACTACCAGAACATGTCCTAGTCTCAATTTGAAAACACAATCAGGGGTCAAATACATGAAACAATATTAGAGATGTTTCTGCTGTTTTACCTTATACAGATATAAATACGACTCTTACTGTTATATGTACATTTACACTGTGATGACTAAAACAACCCAGTTTAGTAACATGAAGAAAAGGATGTAGTGAATTGCTGAGTTAAAGGGACATTTGGAGATGCAGATGTGTACTGTCGACAATGCACGTATCCAGACTAGTGATTTAATATTAGTCCTTTAGATATGTTTAAGACTGTTTGATGTAGGTGGTAAAGTTTCATTTAGTTTGATTCCTTTGACAAAACTACGATGTTCCGTTAGGCCATCGTAACATCGCGCATCGACCTTTACAAGTCGATGCGCGATGGTACGATGGTACGATGGCGATGGCACGATGGTACGATGGCGATAGTACGATGACGCGATGGTACGATGGCGATGGTACGATGGTACGATGGCGATGGTACGATGGTCTATCGCGTCATCGTCATCGTACCATCGTACCATCGCCATCGTACCATCGTACCATCGCGCATCGACTTTAAACGTGATGGTACGATGGTACGATGGTCAATCGTACAATCGCGCATCGACCTTTTACAAGTCGATGGTACGATGGTACGATGGCGATGATACGATGGTACGATGGTGATGACGCGATGGGCCATTGTACCATCGCCATCGTACCCTCGTGTCATCGCCATCGTACCATCGTGCCATCGCACCACCAAAGTCGATATGCGATGTTGCATCGCCCCCTGCTCCATCGTACCATCGCTCCATCGCCTTCCGTTTAGACATGCGCACATCAAAGCAAAACAAAAATGGAGCATACCATCGTACCATCGCCATCGTACCATCGCGCATCGACTTGTAAAATATCGATGCGCGATGGTACGATGAACCATTGTACCATCGTACCATCGCGATGTTGCGATGGTACGATGGCGATGCCGCGATGGACAATCGTATCATCGCCATCGTACCATCGTACCATCGCCATCGTACCATCGCGTCATCGTACCATCGCCATCGTACCATCGTACCATCGTGCCATCGCCATCGTACATAGTACCATCGCGCATCGACTTGTAATGGTACGATGGCCCTAACGGTACACCGTACAAAACAGTCAGTATCTTATATCGTCTCTTGTATCCCTTACATGTTTAGAGACTGGACTTTGTGTACTTGATTCTTGCTAAACTAGTTGCGCTCTGATCCCTCGTTGTTTGTCGTTAACATTTCAGTAGTATACATTTCAGTTGTAAGTGTTTAGATATAATTAACTAATGTCTATGTTGACCATATATACAACCTTACACAACAAATAAGCCTTTACATTTGTTAATTAGTTGTAATGAATATGTTCTGCGCGGTATTATCGGCATTCACAAAATGCACGGTTCAATTCTGGAATCGTCCGTGGACAGAGTAGGAATTTGGACAAAGTAGGAATATTTTGGTTCTAATTGTTAATTATAAAACTGACCATGCTGACGGCAAGGGCCTTCATTAATGCTGGAGTAACGTATGGCTGAAACCATTTGCTTCTATATAAAATGAAAGCAATAAAGTATGTTTACAGTGCAAATAATACGCGTGATGCAAGGTGTGTTTATCTCCTCATGTTCTATCAAATGTGCATTAATATCCACTATATATTAAATATCATTCAGATATGCAAATGTCATTACTAGCAATACCATGAACTATTCAGTTATTCTCAAACGGTCTGTGTAAAGGATTGCTTTTAGTACATTTGGCGGATGACAGGTGCTCAGGACAATATTTAATATTAATAATAATGGATAATTAAATCATGTTGTATACCTTATCGGTATATTACTTTAATAAATATGATTAAATATGTAAATTCACTTATCAGTACCATAACACCTGATGCATTTATTGAGTAATTGGCGTGTTTGTTATTTGACAGATGTTCAGTATTTGACTTATTGTGTGTATACGAAGGAATATGGCAAGAAACCAGGATCCCATGTTTGTGTATATACATGTCTATACGAAGGAAATATGGCACAAAACCAGGATCCAATGCTAGTGTATATACAAGTCTATATGAAAGATTATGGTATAAGACAGGATCTCATGTTTGTGTATATACAAGTCTATATGAACGATTATGGTACCAAACCAGGTTCCCATGTTGGTATATGGCACCAAACCAGGGTCCCATGTTTGTATATGACACCAAACCTGGGTCCCATGTAGGAATATGGCACCAAACTAGTGTCCAATGAAGGAATATGGCACCGAACCAGGGTCCCATTAGGAATATGGCACCAAACCAGGGTCCCATGTAGGAATATGGTACCAAACCAGGTCTTATGTAGGAATATGCACCAAACCAGGGTCTCATGTATGAATATGGCACCAAACCAGGGTCCCATGTATGAATATGGCACCACACAAGTGTCACATGTTTGAATATGGCACCAAACCAGGTTCCCATGAAGGATTATGGCACCAAACAAGTGTACCATGTTTGAATATGGCACCAAACTAGGCCCCGTGATTGTATATTGCACCAAACCAGGGTCTCATGTAGGATTATGGCACCAAACCAGGGTCCATGTATGAATATGGCACCAAACCAGGGTCCCATGTATGAATATGGCACCAAACCAGGGTCCCACGTTTGTATATGACACAAAACCAGGTTCCCACGTGTGTATATGACACAAAACCAGGGTATCATGTTTGTTCATGACACCAAACCAGGGTCACATGTTTGTTTATGACACCAAACCAGGGTCACATGTTTGTATATGACACCAAACCAGGGTCCCATGTTTGTATATGACATTAAACCAGGATCCCATGTATGAATATGGCACCAAACCAGGGTTTCATGTAGGAATATGGCATCAAACTAGGGTCCCATGTAGGAATATGGTTCCAAACCAGGATCCCATGTAGGTATATGACACCAAACCAGGGTCCCATGTAGGAATATGACACCAAACCAGGGTCCCGTGTTTGTATAAAGAGATCATAAGGATAAGCGATTTTTTTACCGGATTTGGGAGCAAATCCAGGCTTATAGTTTGGCAAATTTCGTCTGTCCGTCCGTCAGTTTGTTACATTGTATATGGAAAATGCAAGGTAAACAATCTAATTCTGTTAGATAAGTCAGAAACCTATCAGCAGTATTTGATCGCACTAGGAGAAGATTAGGTATTATCTTCGGAATGTGCCATGCCTGTGAATAGTTATTTGCTCTTTATATGTCTCAAAGAACGTTTGGTTTATTGCAGACGGTATACTATACTGGCTGTTTTACACATGAATGACAATATACTACTTTAATGCCTTAGTCATCATATCAAAAGGGCTGATTATAGTCTCTAATCTGGAAACGTTCATCACAGGCAGTACAACAGTTTCCATCATAAAACGGATATTTTTAGAACATAGAAGACATTGATTTAAAACCGCTTTAGATGCGAAAAAGCTTCTACTTCAAGTTGATTAATAGAACTGACTTCGTCAATCAGCAGGTTTATTAACAATTCAGGAGACGTTCTTGATAACATTTGCAATTAACCTCAAGCTTCAACTATAGGTATTTATGATTTCTCTACATTATATACAACTTACCATATCACCTTATCAAAGACAAGCTTATTGCTCTTATTCAAACAACTTTCGCAGGAGAAAAAACTACATTTCTGACCTGTAACAATATTAAAGTTATTTTTACTAACGGCAGTTTGGACAATTACACTATGCAGACTTGCTAAGAATTGTGTGAAGCACTAATCTTCCTATTAGATATATTTTCGTCAGATATGGAAATACCGTTTATAGACAAATTGTTAGTATCTCTTTGTTTTTGTATTTCTATGAAACAGACATTACGTGGTACTGCCTTAATTCCATGCGATGGAAAAGCTTATATTAGCAGGATTTTAGAACGGATATTGTGACAATAAAACACGTTTAAAAACATTTTTTACTGAAAAAATGCGATGACCTGATTAAAATTACCTATTGAATGTTATAATTTTACAATATGCAAACATTTTAAGCCAACATTAACATAAACATTTTAACAAGTTTAATATAGAGTGTATGAAAGTGATTATGACAAAGGACCTTACGAAGTTTGTTAATCACATCACTATAGAAGCCAGGTTGTGACAGTCCTTGTCGCAGAAGAGTTCTTAAAAATAATTTTATATTTAAAGTAGATCAGGGTTACGATGATACAACTTTGCAAAGGATTTCGAAGTTTTATGGTAACGGTAGCCCTGCTAAGGTAGCTTTTTAGTAATACAAATATTACGAATTTTAAAATCCTCAACACGACTACAAGCTCTAAACTGGAGTATTTAAGATTTGATTTGATCAGAACTTGCAAAGATTATAAAGTACAGGGTCTACTTATGCAAGAACGTTAACACGTGTCTCTACGTCATGACGTATTGACGACAATGACGTCAAAATGTTATTAAAAACCTTTGTATTCACTGATCGCATTTGTTAAGTTTTTTTATTATAAAATCAATCAGTCTGTCTCAGTCAACGCTGACAGTTTTAACAACACCCAAAATGGCCACATCACTGACCGTTGTGACGTCATGACGTCATCTAATTTGGAAAGCCGATGTCATTGCGTTTGGACGCTGTGGTTTCTATAGGATCCTATATCTCATTCAGGGCTAATGACCATGCAATTATCAAAAAATACCCCCACTGGAAAGAGTTATGCCTTTTGAGTATTGCAGATGTACCGTTGAGGAGTTAGATTTGTGATGAGGGAAAATGGTTGCAAACCAAAAGGTCGTTATCATGGAAAACATGAGAATTTGTTTTTCTCACCTGTATCGGTTTTAAGGAGTATCGATTAAGTGGATAGCATCATTTTCGACGGAATGGCAATTATTCAAATTTTACAGCCGATGTCGTCTTTAATAAAACGATCATACAGTTACATGGCTTCATTGTTTCCAACGCACATAACGATACAGAAGTATGGACATTCAAAGCGTCTATGTTGTTTTCGAGCAGTACGTAATAGCGCAAACTCGTGCGAAACTTGGAAAAAATATTTCGCTTTATATACCATCTCACATACAGGAAAAATGATCATTCATGCTTCTTACAAGTAGAAATAGTAAAGGAGATATGAAATATTGTATATGAGACACCTAGCTGAAAGTACCCATGAACGTTTGGAGAGGAACAACATTATATACATCAGCCATTGACAATAGCATATGCATGTGTAGTTGTTATTGCATCTAACCACGAGAAATCTGATACCATCCTAGTGTTGCGGTTGAAGTCAAGCCAGATGTAATTCTAATTCCAGGCTTATCGAATCCTTTGCATTTATATTGGACCAAAGTTTGAAACACATCCATATATTCCGCCACGTGGTCTCTTTAAGAAATAACGGGCTATTCAAGCAATGACAGGTTTAAAAGTGTTGAGCGTAAGTTCATACATTGAGTATGGATTAATACAGTTCTAGGTATTCCATGTAAAACAAATGTGTGCCCGTTCAAATACTGTAGAATACATTGTCTCTGTGACAGATTATTTCAATTTAATTGACTGATTAAATCATACGGTGGAATAAACTATATTTATGTTGACTATATCATTGAAAGACATCGAACCTGATCTATCAGATAGCCTTTGTCTGAAACCCAATACAAATATACAATAGACACTGCATATAGAAATCAATGAACGTGGTGTTTGATGATTCGTTATTCCAAACGTGTTTTTCTCACAGAGTTCAAAATAAATTGTGTGACAATATTCCTTTTTATTGAGATCAATCCACAATTATTGAAATAAAATATATGGTAAAATTATGAAGAACAAATCTAAATTTCAAATGTTTACTCCCCATACCCCCGACCACCACCTCCCCTCCACCCACCAAACACACCTTTCCTTTTAATTATGTATGATGTTAATGTTGCATCTGTTGGAAGCGAATCAATGTCTCAGTAACTAACAAGAACCTGTTAACAAAATGTTCATTGAAACTTTAGATTTTGAAAAACGTTGTTACCTTTAACGTAGGCAATTGTTACCTTTAGCGTTAATATGAAAAGTTGTTACCTTTAGCGTTAGCGTTGTTACCTTTAGCGGAAGAGGTGATTGCTACCTTTAGCGGAGGTTATTACATTTAGCGTTGGAATTGTTGCCTTTAGCGGCGGTTGTTACTTTTAGCGGAATTGTTACCTTTAACGTTGTTACAGCAACAGAAAGTCTCAGAAAATGCCCGAGAAATCCATCTTATTAAATATAAGGTTAAACCTTCTACGGATGGGGTAGGCTACGTGTTTTCATGTTATATGCCTCTTTTCAGAAACTGCTTCCGTACTACAGACGCACTTTTCTGAAACTGCTGGACTACTTTTGCAGAAATTGTAAATGGATGCATCTTAAATGAGGAGAACTTTACCGAGAACATTAGGACAACGTGTACGTTAACAAATAGCCATCCTTAACAATCCTCATTTCAAACAATAGATTTTGACAACAAATAAGTTTGGTATTAACTGCTAGGTACTAAACAATGTAGTTTGTGTTTGTATCACCCGAAGTCAAAACTGCTCCGCCCCGGAGGTTCAAAGTTGTATATAGAGAGGTCACATGTTTAAGTACATACACTTAAACAGGGAGACATTTATATTATTTTACAACTTCAGTCCATTTATGAAACAATTATTGGAAATTAAAGTTTCTTTCCAAAGATATATATACTTACGAGGGTCATTCAATAAGTTCTGTCACTAACGCGTTTTAACAATTATGTGCTCGTTGTGAGTGTCGATGTTTGGTACCAAATGAACGAGAGTTTCACTACCATTCCATTGATGGTAAAATGAATGCTGTATCTTTTGTGTGACATACATATCAGTTATACATACTGAGGCATTTTCGTCCTGAGTTTTTTCAGGTATGTTAATTGTTACTTTTTTTAAATGCCTTTTTTTCTTTAAGTACTTGTCGAAGACCTTTGAAATTTCTCATAAATTCAGAATTTAAGCATGGTAGATGAAAAAGCATTGTCTTAGAAATTAACATTTTAAGCTAACGTGTAAAACTAATTTAATGATAAATGGACATTAAATGGAAGGGCAGTCTTCTAAAATAGCGTTTTTGGATGATTAATATTTTCACTAAACATTGTACCAAATTATACAATAATGTGTTGAATATGAAATTTAAACACTGAAGGACCAGGATTTGTAAAAAAATATGAAATCATATTAATACTATGGGAATAATTACGACATTTAAACGATATTATAATATTTCTGTAAACAAAATGAAGAAAATCAGTGTTATTTCTGCTAAAATTAAGGGATATGCATTCACTCACATATGATTTGCAACAAGACCTTTCCGAATTCTCGAAAATCATTATCATGGATCATGGGTGAATAACAGCAGATGGCGTACAAGAAAATTTAAAAGCATAGAATTATTCAAATAATTTTTACAACGTTTTGTAACAAGGACATTTTCAGAGATGTCAGTATCCAACAGGTGTGGTAGGGGGAGGTAATTAAGGGGTATAAATAACCGGAAATTTTTCATTTTTGATGTGGAATTTAAGAGAGCGTACCCAGTAGTACTATAAATACACTACTTTATCTCAGTGTAATATCCAGTTCAAAAGATATATGCCTAGTGACAGAACTTTTTGAAGCACCCTCGTAACTGGTGTACAAGAGGTTTTAATATATTTCATAATAAGTAGCACTTTATATTTTAAATAGATACACATACTGTGAAAAATCGGAAAAAAAGTTCTTCTGTGAAACGAAAGATGCAGACATTCTGGTATTTTGTATGTAGTATTAGCTTCTTAACATACACTCAAGTGATATGAAAACGCAACACGTGAATTTCCGCTATATATTGTATATACTGCACACTTAATTGCACATAATATTACAAAGAAATCCCAAGATGTTTTTTAAAAAGAAAGTTGCAGTTAATTAGAGAAAGGACACAACTGTGATGTTGTAGACGTTTTAATCGCACTACACTTTGTAACAAGAACTTCATAAATGTTGAAGTAGTTCAGTACTGTATTTAACGTAAATAGTTTGCAAAATGTTGCATCCTAAGTTTGCTCACATGATTGAGCCAAACGCGTACTCTGTGAATAATGAAACATTGAAGGAATACTATTTGCTGTATTATTTGTTGTTTTAGTATTTTTTCCAAAAGGAAAAGTCTTACGTAGCCATGTACCATTCGATTAAAAGCAGCATATTGTACATACAATATATAGCGGAAATTCCCGTGTTGCGTTTTCATATCACTTGTCAATGAGTGTATATTAAGTTTGTTGACCAAAACCAACCTCTGGGGCACATGTTTTGCAAACACTTATTTAGAGCAAGACTTCACTCTTCACCACTTTTTCTTTTGTAGTTTTTCTTTTTCATTGTTTAATTAATTATATCTTGCTCCTTGTTTGTAGTACATTGCGGACTTACGATGCCATTGCGATAAGGACGCTGTTATATTTGTTCAAATGTTGACCTTGATGTTAACCTTTTCCCTGTGTTCCATGGTTCAAAGTGTCACATACTATGTGTGTATTGCATTAATAATTCTGAAAACTGCATCTGTAATGCTCATTGTGGAGAACCGTTTCGAGGCGGCAGCCATATTGTCAACCGTTTTGTGTTTGTGATGTCCTATCTTGCTTTTTTATTCATCTTTAAAGGTGTTATTTGTTTTATGTGTATTGAATGCTACTTTTCCTGTCTGAGTTTTATATCTGTTTTGACCGTGACTTCTTTCCCCATGAGTAAGACCCTGGTTTCGTAACCTTCGTCTTCATCTATACATCCAACCTAACCACTTTATTCAAATGATGTAGGAGGAGCTTAGGTTACTATACAGCAGTAAAATTGTATGCCGATCAATACGACATTAAGTCTACTCCCGTTGACAAGGTTCCATAAATCAAATAGCAAAAACCACTCCATATTTTTAGCTTATATCATTACTTATAATATGTAACACATTACATTTTATAAACACATATAGAAAATCGCGGGTGTAATGTTTATTTTGATGTATCTGTATCTGAGTTTATTCTCGGATGACATCCTCTGGTTTCTTTGGAAATCTATTTGTTGGTAAGAGTGGAGCATATTCCTTCCCCTCCTGTCCGTGGCGGCTTTAAGCATTATTCACCGTGTTGATGAGCCGTTAAACATTATTTAAACAAATTCTGTATTTCTGTAATAGAGAGTTTCCAGAGGTCTCATTTTACAATTGTATAAGTGTACGTTGTTGTATTTCTTTCTCTTATATTCATTTAAATGACCATTGTTGTATTTACTTCTAAATGTAAACGATAATAATCAAGCGTTTTTATTTTAGTTGTGCACGGCATTATTATAGCTATGCAGTTGATGGGCTATATTTTGAAATGAAGGTTATTATCTTCTGAAACAAAATGTTATTCTACTTCAAATGATCTTATATCCCCTCCAGCTGAAAAGAGGATCAGAAAAAAGTTCCATATTGTCTGAAAATATTTTTACGTATAGCATTTACACATCCAAACACTGTGCCAACTATGAATTTCCCCTTCAACTCATGAGGATGGAGTTCCGGTTACGAAGAAACCCGAACGACTGTCGGACGGACGCTACCACAGTTTAGTGTCTGAAACAACCATGATTATTCTACTTAGTCGCTTTTGTTACCTTTATTGCAACGTATTTGAAATTATTGTATCTCATTTGTTTCAACATGATACATTATACGTAGATTGTTTGCAAAACAACCACATGTTTATACGTATCATTATACATCTACAAAATAATCAAGATCCATTCTTGACAAACCTACGAGACACTAAATATTGCATTCTGGAAACAGCTGCCTCCATATGTCGGCAAACTAAAGCCCGAGTAATAGCAACACAAGTTTGAATAAAATTAATAAATTGAAACAAATTGGCAAAATAAGTTTACATTTCAAGTCATATTTATGATTCTTATTTTGCTCTTTAAGAACTTGTATTGTACTTGTCATACTGTAAATGTCTGACCCAATGGTTACAATCATACTGTAACTGTCTGACCCAATGGTTACAATCATACTGTAACTGTCTGACCCAATGGTTACAATCATACTGTAAATGTCTTACCCAATGGTTACAATCATACTGTAAATGTCTCACCCAATGGTTACAATCATACTGTAAATGTCTCACCCAATGGTTACAATCATACTGTAAATGTCTTACCCAATGGTTACAATCATACTGTAAATGTCTCACCCAGTGGTTACAATCATACTGGTAAATGTCTCACCCAAGGGTTACAATCATACTGTAAATGTCTCACCCAAGAGCAAACTGACGAAACTCATCGGCGCCGGTGATGCTTGAACCCGGGTTCTTTAGATTTCAAGTCTACCATGCTAGCACGTTCACTAGCCACGTCAGCCTATTTATAATTGGGAGAAATGTTTGCATATAATATCTAAAGATACACCTTTCATATAATTGTTGGCTCATTGTATGATATAACATTCGTTTGCATTGATATGCTTTACTTTAAGTGACATTGATCATGTGGGATACATGCATGCAAGTGGGATATTTAAACTGTCATTGTCATTCCAAGATGTTTCTTCTTTGCAATTTATTCATATGTAGTACATATCTCCTTTATTTGATATTGTATTTTGATACTTCACGGTTTTCCTATACTTATTGAACTTTTTAAAAATAAAACTAGTCCGAGAATAGTGCAACAACTCCTTTACTAATACATGTATGTACGCACGACCAAGGCAGATATATATATAACATTATTGTCAAGACAAGTGTAGCTATTGGACGACAGTAAAACTAGCCTATAAGACACACATTTTCCACATTGTACACACGTTGTAAAAGAACATGTTCGTTCAAGCAATGTGCCATCAACTATCATAATATATACGTTCCACGAGTGTTAAAACACATACCGTTTCACACGTAGTCCTACCTTTCTAAGTAAACTATTCTGTTAATGCCTTGCAATTTCCCCAATTTTACAACTTATTTCAATAATACATTTTAACATGCCGTTTTATCCATTCTTAGGATAAATCGGGTCTTTAAAAATGTATAGTAAACACCTGGGAGACTGTTTGAACATACTATCCACAGATACATGTATCACTCCCTTGTTAATGATACTATTAAAACAAAAGCACCGAACTTGTGAACTTCGTTTGAATGGTGTTTACGTCTCACACCACACTTACTTTTCATAGGGTCCCATTGTAATGTTTTGTTCGTGGCATAAAGATAAACAGCATTAACATGTCTTTAGGCTTAAATTCTCCATTGATCCAATATATGCAATTTAAACCACAATTAACAAATATTTACCAGGATGAACAATTTTAAATATTATGTTTATCATACCTATCAAAATTTAGACAAAAATACAACACCGTGGCGATTAGACTCATGATGTGTAAAATGAGGCAGAATTAGCTAGAAATCTTATATATGTATCAACATGATTTTTTCTGTCATCTCTTACTAAAATGCTGTACATTTAGAAACTGGTAAAGATGAATCTATGTATCCTCTAAAACGTAGAAAATCGGAATTTTTTTGTAACTACCTCCTTCAATCGTATGCTATACATCGTGTAAAAGAAAGATTAATATTAAATAGGCCATGCTATGTTGATATGTGTATTTTAGACTTATCAAAATATATGATGTATGATTTACATTACAACTGCATTAAAACAAAATATGGCAAAACATTTGTTATTTTTACTGATACTGATTTTTTATGCTATGAAATTAAAAGAAAAGATGTGTATGCATAAGAATACAGAACTTTTTGATAATAGTGATTATGATCTGAAGCATCAGTTTCATTCCAATGACATTAAAAATGTTATTGGTAAAATGAAAGATGAAAGTTGTGGAAAAGAAACGGAGGAAAGCAGTGGGAGGAGATAGACACACGAGATAATTTAACGTAACATTTAACAAAAAAAAACAATATGCACACTATGACATCATAGGTAAGCATCCTGTAAAGTTTCGAATCAATGGGTTGTAAAGTGTGGGAGGAGATAGACACACGATATATTTTGACGTAAGATTTGACATAAAAAGGGGCCATAACTCCAGTAAAAGTGGGTCGATTTTGACGCCGAAAGAATGTGCACATCTTGACATCATAGGTTAGCATCCTCTAAAGTTTCGAAGCAATCGGTTGAAGGGTGGGAGGGGATAGACACACAAGCTGTTTTCACGTGAAGTTCCGTACACGCAACTTGCAGACTCACTTGATCAGTGATTAAAGCTGTGTGTTGATGTAGGTTTGCATATAGCCAGAATCAGAATAACATGCCAGATAATATGATACATATTCTATAAGTAATAATATTATAAATAATAATCATTTGCACAATCTAGGCGCAGCAATAGCAACGTTATCTGTTTTCTTATATTTCCCAGTACACGGATTACGTCCCTTGGACAAATAATGTAAACACACGTATCATTCTCCGTGCCATAGAGTGACAGTGGCATTTCTGACGTTTGCGACTCTGTTTAACATACGTATACATTGAAAAACATACGCTGGAAAAGATTATTACCAAGGCATGACTGGTACATGACTGGTACACGCAACTTCTAGGCTCTATTGATAGGCGATTAACGCTGTGTGTTGATGCAGGGTTCCTGCAATAATCCTAACAATGGTCATAATCACGATCGGAATAACATTCCAGAGATATGATACATATTCTACAAGTAATAATATTATGAATAATATTCATTTTGACAATTCAGGCGCAGCAAGAGCAAAGTTACCTCTATTTCGTTTATTTTCCCGTGCAAATGTTGCGTCCCTTGGACAAATAATGTCAACACGTATCATTTTCCGTGCCATAGAGTGACTGCGGCATTTCTGACGTGTGCATTTTTGATGAAAGTACGTATACACATGAAAAACTTACGCTGGAAGTCATTGTTACCTTGCCATGGCTTGTAGATGCAGCATCTAGGCTCACTTGTTAAGGAATTTACGCTGTTTGTTGATGCACGTTTTCTGCAATAATCATTAAAAAGGTCAAAATAACAATCATAATAATATGCAAGATAATATGATACATATTGTATACGTAGTAATATTGTAAATAACAATCATCTGGACAATCTAGGCACAGCAGCAGTAAAGTTATCTCTATTCCTTCTATTTCCCCGTGTACAGATTACGTCGTTTGGACAAACAATGTCAATACGTATGATTCTCCGTACCATATAGTGACATTGGCATTACTGACGTGTGCATCGCTGTTGAAAGTGCGTATACATATGAATGAAATAAGCTAGAAATCATTATTTCATTGCCATGGCTTGTACAAGCAACTTCAAAGTTCAATTCATCAGCGATTAACGCTTTGTGTTGATGCATGCTTGCTGTAACAAGCATACTAACAATCAGAATAACGTTGATGCGGTGTTACTGTAATAATCATAACAATGGTCATACTATACATCAGAATAACATTACAGTTAATATGATGCATATTATATATGTAATAATATTATAATAAAAAAACACTTGGAAAATCAAGGTACAGCAAGATCAAAATTATCTGTATTTCTTATATTTCGCAGTACACGGATTACGTCCGTTGGACAAACAATGTCAACAAGTATCAACCTGCGTGCCATACAGTGACAGTGGCATTTTTGAGGTGTGCATCTCTGTTGGAAGTACGTATCCATAAGAAGAAATTACGCTGGAAGTCATTATTACCTTCCCATGGTTTGTACACGCAACTTCTAGGCTCACTTGGTAAGCAATATACGCTGTGTGTTGATGCAGGTTTTAAACAATAATCATTACAATGATAATACTAAAAGTCATAATAACATGCCAGATAAAATGATACATATTCTATATGTAATAATATTATGAACAATAATCATTTGGACAATCTAGGCACAGCAACAGCAAAGTTATCTCTATTTCTTCTATTTCCCCGTGCACAGATTACGTCCCTTTGACAAACAATGTCAACACGTATTATTCTCCGTGCCATAGAGTGACAGTGGCAATTCTGACGTGTGCATCTCTGTTGGAAGTGCGTATACATAATTATGCAAAACACGCTAGAAGTCATTAGTACCTCCCCATTGCTTGTACACGCAATGTCAAGTCTCACTTCATAAGCGATTAACTCTGTGTGTTGATGCAGGTTTGCTGCAATAATCATAATAATGGTCTTTCTAACAATAGTAAAAACATGCCAGATAATATGATACATATTCCATACGAAATAATTTATAAAAAATAATCATTTGGAAATTCTAGTCGACGCAAGAGAGCAAAGTCATCTCTATTTCTTTTATTTCCACGTGCAAAGATTACGTCCCTTGGACAAACAATGTCAACACGTATCATTCTCCGTGCCATAGAGTGACAGTGGCAATTCTGACATGTGCATCTCTCTTGGAAGAACGTATAGATATGAAAAACACGCTGGAAGTCATTCTTTCCTTAACATGGCATTTACACGTAATTTTAAGGCTGCCTTCATAATCGATTAACGCTGTGTGTTGATGCAGGTTTGATGTAATAATCATAACAATGGCAACATTAGCAAATAGAATAACATTCCATATAATATGATACATATTCTATACGTAATATTATTATCAATAATAATCATTTGGATAATCTAGTCTCACTCTAATTCATTTATTTCCCCGTGATAAAATTACGTCCCTTGGACAAACAATATCAACACGTATCATTTACCGTGTCATAGTGAGACAGTGGCATTACTCACGTTTGCATCTCTGTTGGAAGTACGTATACAAATGAAAAGCTTAGACTGGATATCACTATTACCTTGCCATGGCTTGTACGTCAAGCAACTTTAAGGCTCACTTCATAAGCGATTAACGCTGTGTGTTGATGCAGTGCTCATCACCCTTTATGTTATTGTCTGTTCCATGATTCTATGTAGTTTTGTTTACACTGTCTTGTCTATTTGGGCGCTGAAGACAGGATAATAGCGAAGATTATGCGCATATAAAATTGATTCAAGCTAACCAGTAGGTCTTATTGCCTACTGACCGTTCCAAGTCGGTAACCCTGTCTTCACCACCTTTTCTGTTGTTTATTGTCTCTTTCATTGTAGTTTTAAGTCCTTGTTAGCAGTACAGTGCGGAACTACGATGCCATTGCGTTCGGACGCTGTGGTTTCTATAGGACCCTATATATCATTTTGCTGTAATAATCAAAACAATGGACATACTGACAATCAGAAAAGCAATCCGGATAATATGATACATATTCTATACGTAATTATATTATAATTAATAATCATTTGGACAATTTAGTCTAAGCAAAAGTAAAGTTATCTCTATTTCTTTTATTAACACGTGAAAATATTACGTCCCTTGGACAAATGTCACCACGTATCATTCTCAGTGCCATAGAGTGGCAGTGGCATTTTAGACGTGTGTATCTCTGTTGGAAGTACATATATATATGAAAAATTAACGCCGGAAATCATTATTACCTTGCCATGGCTTGTAGAACAACTTCATGGCTCACTTTATTAGCGATAAACGCTGGGTGTTGATGCAGGTTTGATGTAATGTATATAACAATGGCAATGCTAGCAATCAGAATAACACTCCAGATAATATGATACATATTCTATAAGAAATACTATTATAAACAATAATCAATAGGAAAATCTAGTCACAGCAAGAGCAAAGTTATCTCATTTTCTTTTATTTCCACGTGCAAAGATTACGTCCCTTGGACAAACAATGTCAATACGTATCATTCTCAGTGCCATAGAGTGACAGTGGCAATTCTGACGTGTGAATCACTCTTGGAAGAACATATAGGTATGAAAAACACACTGGAAATCATTATTACCTTCACATGGCATTTACACGTAATTTCAAGGCTGTCTTCATAATCGATTAACGCTGTGTGTTGATGCAGGTTTTCTGATATAATCATAACAATGGTCATTCTAACAATGAGAATAACATGCGAGATAATATGATATATATTCTATACTTAATAATATTATAAATAATAATAATTTGGACAATCTTGTCTCAACAAGAGCAAAAGTTCTCTCTAATTATTTTATTTCCCCGTGAACAAATTACGTCTATTGGACAAACAATGTCAACACGTATCATGCTCCGTGTCATAGAGTGACAGTGGCATTACTGACCCGTGCATCTCTGTTGAAAGTACGTATATAAATAAAAAGCTTAGGCTGGATATCATTATTACCTTGTCATGGCTTGTACGTCAAGCAACTTTAAGGCTCACTTCATAAGCGATTAACGTTTTGTGTTGATGCAGTGTTCATCACCCTTTATGTTATTGTCTGTTCCATGGTTCTATGTAGTTTTGTTTACACTGTCTTGTCTATTTGGGCTCTGAAGACAGGATAATAGCGAGGATTATGCGCATATACAATTGATTCAAGCTAACCAGTAGGTCTTATTGCCTACTGACCGTTCCAAGTCGGTAACCCTGTCTTCACCACCCTTTCTGTTGTTTTTTGTCTCTTTCATTGTAGTTTTAAGTCCTTGTTTGCAGTACAGTGCGGACCTATGATGCCATTGCGTTTGGACGCTGTGATTTCTATAGGACCCTATATATCATTTTGCTGTAATAATCATAACAATGGTCATACTAACAATCAAAAAACCATTCCGGATAATATGATACATATTCTATAAGTAATACTATTATAATTAATAATCATTTGGACAATTTAGTCTCAGCAAAGGCAAAGTTATCTCTATTTATTTTATTTCCACGTGAAAAGTTGACGTCCCGGCATTGGACAAACAATATCACCACGTAGCATTATCCGTGCCATAGAGTGCCAGTGGCATTTCAGACGTGTGTATCTCTGTTGGAAGTACATATACATATGAAAAACTAACGCTATCATTATTACCTTGCCATGGCTTGTAGAAGTAACTTCATGGCTCACTTTATTAGCGATCAACGCTATGTGTTGATGCAGGTTTGATGTAATAATCATAACAATGGCAATACTAGCAATCAGAATAACACTCCAGATAATATGATACATATTCTATACGTAATAATATTATAATTCATTATTATTTTGAAAATCTAGGCTCAGCAAGAAAAAAGTTATCTCTATTTCCTCTATTTCCCCTTACACCGATTAAGTCCCTTAGACAAACATTGTCAACACGTATCAATCTCCGTGCCATAGAGTGACATTAGCATTGCTGACGTTTGCATCTCTGTTGAAAGTACGTATATATATGAAAAATGTAGGTTGGAAGTACGTATACGCATGGAAAAGTAACACTGGAAGGCATTACTCCCTTCCAATGGCATGCACACGTAACTTTAAGTCTTACTTCATAAGCGATTAACGTACTGTGTTGATGCAGGTTTGCTGCAATAATCAAAACAATGGTATACTAAAAATCAGAATAACATGCCAGAAAATATATTATATATTCTATACGTAATAATATTATGAATAATATTCATTTGGACTATCTAGGCGCAGCAAGATCAATGTTACCACTATTTATTTTATTTCCCCAGGCAAAGATTACGTCCCTTGGACAAACAGTGTCAACACGTATCATTCTACGTACCATAGAGTGACAGTGGCATTTCAGACGTGTGCATCTCTGTTGAAAGTACGTATACATATGAAACTCTTACGTTGGAAGTCATTATTACCTTTGCCATGGCTTGTACACGGAACGTTTAGGCTCGCTTGAAAAGCAATTTACGCTGTTTGTTGATGCAGGTTTTCTGCAATAATCATTACAATGGTCATACTAACAATCACAAAAACATGCCAGATTATATGATACATATTCAACAAGTAAAAATATTATAAATAATAATAATTTGGACAATCTAGGAACAGCAAAAGTAAAGGTCAACACGTATCATTCTCCATACCTTAAAGTGACAGTTTCAATTATGACGTGCGCATCTCTGTTGGAAGTACGTATACATATGACAAACACGATAGAAGTCATTATTACCTTGCCATGGTTTGTACAAGCAACTTCAAGGCTCACTCCATAAGCGATTAACGCTGTGTGTTGATGCAGGGTTGCTGCAAGAATCATAACAATGATCATACTAACAATCAGAATAACATTCGAGATTATATGATACATATTCTATACGTAATAATATTATAATTAATAATCATTTGGAAAATCTAGACTCAGCAATGGAAAAGTTATCTTTATTTTTTCAATTTCCTCGTACAAAGATTAAGTCCCTTGGACATACAATGTCAACACGTACTAACTTTCTTCGTGCCATAGAGTGACAGTGGCATTTCTGACGTGTGCATCTCTGTTGGAAGTACGTATACATACGAAAAACTTACGCTGGAAGTCATTATTACCTTCCCATAGCGAGTAAACTCAACTTGAATTCTCACTTCATACACGATTACCCCTGTGTGTGGATGCAGGTTTGCTGCACTAATCATAACAATGGTCATACTAACAATCAGAATAACATTCGAGATTATATGATACATATTCTATACGAATAATATTATAGTTAATTATCTTTTGGAAAATCTAGTCTCAGCAAGGGAAAAGTTATCTTTATTTCTTCTATTTCCCCGTACAAAGATTAAGTCCCTTGGACATGCAATGTCAACACGTAACTTTCTCTGTGCCATAGATTGACAGTGGCATTTCTGACGTGTGCATCTTTGTTGGAAATACGTATACATACGCTGGAAGTCATTATTACCTTCCCATGACCCGACACGCAACGTCAAGGCTCACTTATAAGCGGTTAACGCAGTGTGTTGATGCAGGTTTATTACATTACAATGGTCATACTAAAAATCAAAATAACATGCCAAATAATATGATGCATTATATACAGAATAATATTATGAATAATAATCATTTGTACGAATCTAGGCGCAGCAACAACAAGTTACCCTCATTTCTTTTATTGCCCCGTGCAAAGAGTACGTTCCTTGGACAAACAATGTCAACACGTAACATTATCCGTGCCATAGAGTGACAGTGGTATTTCTGACGTGTACATCTCTGTTGGAAGTACGTAAACATATGAGAAACTTACGCACGAAGTCATTATTACCTTCCCATGGCTTGTATAAGCAACTTCAAGACTTACTTTAAAAACGATTAACGCTGTGTGTTGATGTAGGTTTTCTGCAATAATCACAACAATGATCAAACAAACAATCAGAATAACATGCCAAATAATATGATACATATTCTATACGTAATAATATAAACCATTTGGACAATCTAGGCACAGCAAGGGTAATGTTATCTCTATTTCTTCTATTTCCCCGTGCACAGATTACTTCCTTTGGACAAACAATGTCAACACGTATCATTCTCCGTGCCTTAGAGCATGTAGAGTGACAGTGTCATTTCTGACGTGTGCATCTCTGTTGAAAGTACGTATACATATAAAAATCTTACGTTGGAAGTCATTATTACCTTTCCATGGCTTGTACACGCAACTTCAAGGCTATCTTCGTAAGCGATTAACGCTGTGTGCTGTTGCGGGTTTTCTGCAATAATCATAACAATTGTCATACTAACAATCACAATAACATACCAGATAATATTATATACGTAATATTATTATAAATAATAATCATTTAAACAATGTAGGCGCTGCAAGATCAAAGGTATCCGTACATGGATTACCTCCCTTGGACAAACAATGTCAACACGTATCAGTATCCATGCCATAAATTGACAGTGGCATTACTGACGTGTGCATATCTGTTGAAAGTACGTATACGTATGAAAAACTTACACTGGAAGTCATTATTACGTTGCCATGTCTTGTACACGAAATTGCTAGGCTCACTTGATAAGCATACTATCAATCAGAATAACATGCCATATAATATGCTACATATTCTATACGTACTCATATTATTCTCAATGTTAAGTATATATCTGCAGATTGGATTCTAAATAATATGTTTTGCTTAATGGAGGTCGGAGTTTATTAATATCCATGAGTCTTAGAGTGAAGAACATGAGAACATTCATTGCATGTTTGACTTTTAATATAAATATTCAAGAACATTTCTGTTAGAGAAAAATAGTTTCAATCAAATATAAATACAAGTTTTTGCAAACACTGTACCTGTCATCATCGTTCATCCTCTTTATTTGCTCCAACAAGCCGTGCATAATGTTCTAACAAACCGCACATTCCTCCAACAAACGGAATAGGGCGTACACTGGATGGAAGCAGTAGTAACATGCGAATCGTACTGTCATAAAATGTCACGGGTAGAGCGTATTGGTCGTACATAGCTCTTGTAAGCACCTGTTAGTTACACCCTAATCCATTGTTCAGTTGAAACCAATTCTCATTGTCCATGATATATTCAGGTAACATGGAACAGCGTGCACATTTTAAGTGGCCGCCAGAGGGCGTCCGGAAGGGCCGTTTAATAAGTTTAGTTTTGTGCTAATGCATGTAAAAGTATAGGTCTATCTCCTTAAAAGGCAAAATTGTGTAAGGGTCCTTTCGTGTAGATTTAAATACTGCGAATTTAGCCACGTATGTCACATAATGAACTGGGAAATAATGGTTTAGGCGTAACGTTAGCTATAAAATCCATTGTCTTCTAGTTTTGGCCGGGATTGCTCGATAGTTGCTTTGTTTGGAGCAGAAGTGGACGGCGAAATTCACAGGCAATATGTGGTCAGTATTTATTTTATACACTTTTATCGTACATTTGTATTCAGTGGGCGGCGCCATCTTGGTTGGCGGTTAGCTTTGATGTTTCTCAAACATTAACTTGAGACTAGCATATGATTTTGAAGTACTTGATTATTGTAACTGATCATTAATTGAAAAACAATATTAATTTGATAACGTTGTATAATAGGTTCATTTGTTAACGTTGGAGTATAACTCAGTGATTGTAATACACGATTGAATTGATAACATTGTATATTAGGTGCATTAGTTAACAATGAGATGAGTGACTAGTATAAATGTTCGACGCGTACACATAGCGTTGTACAATATGGAGATTAGTTGACATAAATGTGTGCATGCATAACTCAGTGAGTGTAATATACGAGTGATTTGATAACGTTGTATATTACATGTATTAGGGGCATTGGTTAACAGCGACGTACATTGCGTATACATGGCGTTTTATAATATGCAAACATTGCTACTCATGATTAGTACAGCTTACATATATTTATTAAATAATGATTTGTTTGGGTAAAGATAATTATGCAAGATTGTCATGTTTATCAACCGACATCTAAAACGTATGTATAATTACAGCCTATGCCATCGCAATTTGGATATAAGCCATACAGGTTTGGATATAAGCCTCTCGGAGTGGAGGTAAGCCTTTAGGTTTTGTAAGCCCTTTAGGTGATTCGAAGATTAACTTGAGACTAGCATATGATTTTGAAGTTACTTGATTATTGTAACTGATCATTAATTGAAAAACAATATTAATTTGATAACGTTGTATAATAGGTTCATTAGTTAACGTTGGCGTATAACTCAGTGATTGTAATACACGATTGAATTGATAACATTGTATATTAGGTGCATTAGTTAACAATGAGATGAGTGACTAGTATAAATGTTCGACGCGTATACATAGCGTTGTACAATATGGAGATTAGTTGACATACATGTGTGCATGCATAACTCAGTGAGTGTAATATACGACTGATTTGATAACGTTGTATATTACATGTATTAGGGGCATTGGTTAACAGCGACGTACATTGCGTATACATGGCGTTGTAGAATATGCAAACATTGCTACTCAGCATAAGTACAGCTTACATATATTTATTAAATAATGATTTGTTTGGGTAATGATAATTATGCAAGATTGTTATGTTTATCAACCGACATCTAAAACGTATGTATAATTACAGCCTAAGCCATCGCGATTTGGATATAAGCCATACAGGTTTGGATATAAGCCTCCCGGAGTGAAGGTAAGCCTTTAGGTTGTGTAAGCCCTTTAGGTGATTCGACACTAGAATCAACATATAACGTCACGAGTGTTGGAGACGGTCCCCGTACCTGGTCAACATGGACAAGTTATAGAATCGACAACCCCCGGGACACGAGGTGGGCCCGTTATCAGTCCTCACTGGAAGAACATCATCCACAACCTCAGTGGAGGTTAACCATCATTATATCGCGTCATCAACCCTTATAGAAGGCATTTGATGACACTCACACATTGGACTCGCGCATCATCATATTCATGCGCATCCTCATTTTCATGCGCATCCTCATATTCATGCGCATCACAGTTATCGCGCTAGATCATAGATCAACATTGTTATAACTTTAACAACACTCTAGTGTCGTAGATAATCAGTCGACACATTCAGTATTTGTGATAATACTAAGAACGTCTTAAACGTTCATGAGAACAGTCTTTTCATATTTCATCTGTGTATTCGCTTGTTTTTTTTTGATAATTGTATATATATACTGACGAGATAAAGAAACGCCTCATCGGGAATTTGCGCTATCTATTGTATGTACACTATGCTGCTGTTAATCGGATGGTACATGGCTACCTAAGACATTTCTTTTCTGAACAAATACTAAAAAAACACAAAATACAGCAAATAGTATTTCTTCAAAGTTTGATTATTGGCAGAGTATCTGTTTAGCTCAAGCATGTGAGCAAACTAAGGATGCAAATTTCTGCAAACTCTAAATACGTTAAATACAGTACTAAAATAGTCAATTTTCCATAGAGGAACTTCAATATTTATGATTTTTTTGTTATAAAGTGTACTGTGATTAAAACGTCTACAACATCACAGTTGTGTCCTTTCTCTAACCAACTCCAACATCTTGGGATTTCTTTGGAATATTATGTGGCAATCACCGTCATTGATTCTTTCCTGAGTTCGCCCCAACCTCTAGGGTCATCCTGCGACACGTATTTGTGTTTGTATATATAAACACGCAAGTATTTTTATGATAATTCATTGTTTCTAAAGCTATTTGATAATTTCGTTACTACTTTAAACTCTGATAACTCTGACGACATGTTGCTGTATGTACTATATGATTATTCCATTGATTAGTCATGGCGAAACATGTACTGTATAGATACGATGTTGTTACATTTCTTCTAAATATCTTTGTCTAAATGCTGTATCCTTTACACTGGTTTTGTGAAATGAGATGCTGTAGTAATATGTACCGAAATATTGATTAATTTTTGTCTTAAGTGCTCATTTCACTGAAATCTAGACAAGTTTGAAGATGTATAAGCGCTGGTTGATTGAATCCATAAAAGTAATTGATATTGAACAGGACATTTAATTATGTGTTCCTCCGACGAAAAATGCGAAACTATGTGTTGCTCTAACAGAGCGTCCAGTAAAAGATGTCAGTATCCTTGATAATACTACAGATACAGCAACAGCACCTTTTATGCTATAACTATATGACCGGCGTAACTCTCTGGTCGTTGTAAAATTACACGAGGCGATTACGAAAACCTCGAAAAGCGGCACGCGATAGGAACAGCACATTGTGGGACATCTTTAACAAAATACCAGTATCCATGCTGTTAACAACCCAACGCGTACAAATAAAATATTTTACACCAATAATATATTTAAATATTTGGTATATTAACGTAGAAAATTGAAATCTCAATTTTTCATTCTATTCAAGCAGTTTTAACCTCAAAATAATGTAGGAATACTATTTTAATGCTTGATATAAAACTCAAGATTGATGCGTGTTCCTTTTACAGAGATGAGTAAACGCAAGGTCGCTGTTATGTCCTTGATGACGTCATCAACAGTAGTAAAACTTGCACTGAGTCTATATGGTGCACGTGACAGCCAACCTGTAAGCCGGCTATCGTTTTAAAGGAAGTACACCAGGATTGGTATTATTCTTAGAATGGTTCAAATACATTATTTATGTATTTAATTGATAACAATAAACTAAATGATGAAGGTATTTCCTAACTATGGTGACGCGCCACGGTTAGCTATTTTAAACTTGGCGGTAAAATAAATCGTAATGTATTGCAAAGCGAGCGTCGTTGTGAAGATATCACCGATTAGCTATTTAAAACTTGGAGGTTTCTCTATGGACTTTAAATAAAGGCTTGTTGTAAATTATATTTTTAATTATTGCGCTGTATTATAGGAAACTGTTAATATTCCATCTATATTTGTGAACTAGTTCACGCTTAAATTGCTCAGTTCATACTTTATTATGTTTTTAAGCAAACTAAGTCCCAAGGCCTGATGTACTCCCTTGAAATATATTTTAAATTTTATGGAAATTAAATGGCAATCTTGTGTTTTATTCAAACATTAAAATTTGTTCCTCGATTTAGTTATTCTGCGTCATTTTTACTTAAAGCTGCTTGCATATAATTAAATGAAAGAAAATAATTAAGATTTCAATTTTCTTCATTATTTTACCATTTTTGTCTTAAATATTATTGGTACAATATTATAAAAAGTTAGTAATGTGTAAAAACAATTGCTTTGAACTATTCTAACAATTAATATTAATGAATGAACAAATGCAAGTTAATAGAAAAACTAACGGGACGCCGTGACTTTTTAAACAATCAAGATTGCCATGTGTCCCTTTAATACAAGCGAAACCTACGCCGCACAACAAGTTATAGAAACTCAACTTTGCGGCGAATCAAAGTTCGTCTGTGCTGTTTCCCGCCCCATTCAAAACGGCAAGCGTTTACCTGGACATGATCAAAAACGGATTTACATCAAAATTGACATTTTTAAGAGCCTGCTTGATCAGTTCCGATTGGCCTGAGATGTGCCAGAGTTTAACTGTTTGAACCTCACCAGATTGGCCTGTCAAAATGCGTGTCAAACATTTGTTCGGCCCTCATTGTTTCTGGTCGGCACCGTGTCATAGATTTATATAGCTTCATTTCGTATCGCCTAGTGAGAAACGAAACATGGCTTTTTGAAGTGTTTCGAAAGAATTGGGTATCGGGGAAAGGAAAGCATCGACGTTAAGGTGAAATATGATTACCACGGATTGGAGAGGCGTACCTTGATTGATATCGAATACCAAAAACATGATAAATACTTCTAAATTTTCTAGAAATAACTTAATTTATAAAAATGTTCGAATTAATGATAAAACACGTATATCAATCAAAATATTATGTTCGAATCGTACCGTTAAGGTTTAAAAGTTCACCATATAGCTAGGACGGAATCGGACGTAAAATGCTGAAATTAACCCTGGTGCGTAACCTAGGATAGCACGTATTACTGTGCAGAATATATTTCTTTGCAAATAAGGGATCATTTTTAGGCTCTTCGGGATAGAAAATATCATTATTTGTCAATTTTAAGTCAGATGCCTAAACCGCTTTGAAAAGCCTGATGTATTTCCTTTAATAAACAGCGTGTAGTTAGATACACGCATTTTCCCAGCAGTGTCAAAACTGATCGACAGCAGAGTCAGCGTCACAAGTCGAACTGCCGATCGAGGTCAGTGGTGTGCGGAAATCTTTTACCTGTTGGGCAATAATAGTAATAAAATATAGATGGTTACTTCAGCAAGCTAATTTCAAGGATGTTTACAGAAATCCCCAAATCTCCAAACAAATGACGCAAATATTTTCCTATATATAATACTATACAATGTTCGCTGCACCTTGGCTTAACATATCCGAATAATTCTCTTGCGCCGCTCCTTCGGGTTAAAGAGACTGTAGGCAATCTGGACATGTATTACGCGTATAGAACTAAATGTAAGTAACTAATGTACTTCAATAACATCGGCGTAGCTACTATTAGGCCATACAGGACCGGGCCGGTATATCAAATTCAAAAACGAAACAAATGAAAAGTTCAAATATGCAATAAAATCTTTAATGTTTCATACAGCATATCAAATTTACAATCTCACACTTATATAGCGTGTTAAAGGAACTACTTATTCGGTTGACTTTCGATTGGACCAGGCAGGTTCTTCCGGCTACTTACCGTTGCTATACCTAACTGCAGAGAGCTATTATGTTCGGCCGATTTGGATAGGTAGAGAGATATTGGATTACAGACATGTTTTCTCCTTCACTGGCATGACAAACATTAACAATAATTCCACACGGCAATGACGTTTCACCACAAATGCATCAAACTTTTCTTGTTAATATTTATGATAGAAACTTATTTTTTCTTCTTTTTTTCGTTGTTGTTGTTTTGGTAAATTATAAATATTAATTCAAATGTCTTTCATCTGTTGACCTCATTGAAGAACATATCCTACTTTTCTAATACCAGCAACTTCTAAAAGACTGAAAGCACCATATGACTTAATATTTAAGATTAGGACAACAAAAACTTACCTAGTCCGCCAGTTTTCCATACCAAAAATATGATGAAATAGGATGGAGCATCATTTTCAGATAAAATGGACAACGTCAAATATAAAGTCAATTTGACAATTGTGCTTTTAATCGAACTACGTTTAACCACCCAATTGTTTCAAATTATACTTTGCGTATGCAGAACTATAGATAATAATTAAGATATTGCTAAATACAAAAGGGTAAAAACGCCCTACCAGTCTAGCATTTTATTCCAAAATTCGTCTGAATTCTATATGGTGGCTTATTGACTAATTAAACTGCAATTTGGCCATTAATCCTGACCCCTCAAAATCGCGATATCAGACCGTAACGAATCCATCACAACTACGAATCAACGTAGTGAAAGTACTGAGCGGCGTAGGTTGCTCGAAGACGATTTAATGTTTATAGATTCTTTGTCATATTGAAGGGGCGTGAAAGAAGCAGAATGCGTTGCATTTGTTTTGTTATATTTTTATTGATAGTAAGTTATGCCATTTATGTGAAGAAGCCTGCCAATAGTTTTATTATGACATTATTATCAAATGTGGAATGTATTGCAAACTGCAAGCAATCCTTGTTGATGCAGATGCTCGACTTTCAATGTCTAGTCGTTTTATTGGTGATCTAAATTGAAGGAGATAATGCAATATACACAAATAGTGTGCGAGATATAAGAAAAAACAAAAGAGCAACAGATGAGCTTTTTGATCAGCTGGGTATTTACCCATTGGTATATATTTAAATGGATATTACATAATTTCAATTGGGTAAAATAAAACGATAAACTTGTGTGACATTGTTTTAGGGTGGTATTTCACTAATATTGTATAGAATTACACAAAATTTAACTCATCAAATAAACCTGTTTTATAATAAGGTGACTGGGTGGTCCTTCAACAACCCATGCATTGCTCAGATTGCATGGACTGTTTTATTATTTGACCATTTCGATTACTTTATTGCTCATGCATTTGGTGTTAATTGGGTTTTTAAGCTGCTTATCAATAGTTCTGCATACAAAGTTTTAAAGAGACACATGGCACTCGTGAAATGGTTATCAAGCATTGAAATAATTGTTTATCCAGTATCATGTTAAAATGGAACCTGCTTTCATATAAATATTGTGTTTGTTGATTTTTCGTTGTTTGTCGTCTTCAACACTATCTTTAAATATATTATTGGTGCAATGCAATCAACAGTAAATACTATACACAAAGAAACCTCACATTGTTTTAGTAAGATCAAGGGAACGAACTCTGCATGGTATTGAGTGAGACGCACCAAAATTGTACCATTTACACTTCATGTTTATCTAGTCGTTTTTGTTGTTGTTGTATTGAAGTCAACTAAAAGTAGCCGATCAGATTACCAAGGTAGGAGGGTACATCACCCGCCTACCGGCTATAAAGGAAAGCCCTGATTTGGACCCGAAATGTTCGTGAAGGGGATGTAACTCCAACAGAAGCGAAATATACCTATTGATTTTACAAATATTTACAAAAAAATATTATTTTTTATTATTTTTTTGATCGACCATTCAGTTAATACAACTGATTAAAGTAAAAACGTATATCACAATATATATTTAAAGGGTGTCATGAAACCTTTAAGTATAAATAGATATGAAATGCAATACAGTATAACAAACTGAGAAACAAAATATTCAATGAATTTGATCTGAAATGCCGCGAAAGGCAATTTTTAAAGCGATTTCCAGTAACTCAACCCATCAAAATACCATAACAACCAGGTACAAGACGTTTTAATTTCGTCATTGTGGACATAATGTGTGTGTGTTACTGTTACAAAATAATATAAAAAGCCATATAAACTACTATTAAGAGTTATTGCCACTGGTGTGTCAAACGGTAATTTCTCCATAGAAAATGCATTGAGGTATACAGGTTTTACGAAGGGCGACGCCATCTTGGAGTTTCGTTCTAGATTTGACAGTGGCTAACATTATAATAATTATTATTTTAAATTTAAATTTATCATTCCACATAATTTCGAAGTGAAAAGAATCATCTATCATTTGCTGGTATTAAATCAAGGAATCATATTGTATCGAATACTGAACGAAATGTTCTCGATTTAAAGCAAAAAAAATGTTTCAGTTCATCTGCCTCATTCCGAAATGGGGAACATTAACAATTTATTTTTCATTGTTTGGAACTCGGCTCTACTTTAGTAATTCAGTGCAAGAAACATGGATGTACAGCATCAAGTCAAGTCGTCACAGAAATTGTTGCATTTAAAAGAATTAACAAAACAGTACAGAGAAAAAGCAGAATTCAGCAAATAATTATAGTAGAGCACATTTTTTTAATTATAGTGTTCTTGTCTATTAAAGTTAAAGTTCAAAGCGCTATTCACTGAGCAACACCAGCCCTCGTAAAGAAAAAAGAAAATCTTAATAATTTGAGAAACGTGGAAATATATACAAGATTAATGTTTGACATGGGGAGGTCTACACACACACATGCACGCACGCACACACACACGACCCAAAACTGTTTATTGCAATAAAAAAATAAGTTTTGTTCATGATATATTTGTTAATTGATATGAAAGTTCTTTGAATACGAACAAAAACACTAAGAATTTTTTTTGTATTGAAAATAACTGATGTAAAACAAAATTCCTACCGATTTACTTCAATTTTATTGATTTATTAAATAAAAAATGTAGGTAATATTGTTTCGCTTGCACCTTGTATCGAACCCTTGATAACATGCATTGCAATCAAAACGCGCTTTGGGCAGCTAGCCTAACCCCTAGACCACCGCGGACTGTCAGTCATTCAACGCCAGGCAACTGATTTTGTTTTTGCCGGTACTATATTAAAACCGGCATCGAGACTGTACTGCACTAGTCTTGATCATCTTCGACGCTTGATTGTAAATACAAACGTTTGTCTTGAAAACATGCAAGCGTCGCATATGATCTAGACTAGTACGGTACAACAGTATCGTAATTAAACTTGTTACTAGATGGGGCTCAAGGTATGAACCCTCTAATTATTTTCCCCATAGACACCAATGTTAAAGTGTCACATATTAATGATCTGCTGCAACTTCGACTCAAGTATGGATAATGCAGCAGTGTAAATGTCATATAGAAAACAAATTTTCCACTTGGAAAATCACGAGAAAAGGTGGGGTCACAATACTTGTAAGAATGTTCTTGTTTGTTTGCTAAATACGTCAAGGGTATAGCGAACTGCACGCAAAACTGCTCGGCCTAATCGTCGACGGAAGCAACACATAACATAAATGTTAGAGAAGTGTAACTAATATCTAAATCTACTTTGGATGCTAACTCACCGACGTATGGAGGTCATTAACGCAAGACGCGGGGATAATCTACTTTTAGGATGAATGCTACAAAGATGACAGCTGGTTACCCCAACCTAAATATATTATGATTGCCCTGTAAGTTATGGCGTGCAAGAGAGCGCCCGCAGTCCGCCCATGTACGGGTACATGCCGAGCTTAACCAGTAATCCGACATAATCCCAGTGCAATTCATCATCCGGGCACCTATGTACCAACATGGCCAGCGCAAAACAGTATAGTTGAGTATAGCAATATAAGTATAGTAAGACATATATAGCATATTAAGAAAGTATATAGTTTGGAAGTTTTTATTTTCAAAATGCCATTAGGCCAGATTGGCGCATGAGGCAACATATTTACTATACAAAACATAGAGTCACATGATTGATGATAAATATATACATTCATCAACATACAAATATTGAAATCCCATAGGGATTTGTGCCTATTAAAACATATGATTTGGATCACTATTAAAGAATATTTCTGAGAGAATATGCATACAGTAAATAGGGATATATATGGGCTAAATTTCAGTGACGTCACATAATGTGTAAACCTCTCCATACGATGTTCGACATAATAAACCTATACTTTTGCATATATACCGTGTAAGTAATGAACTGTTTGTCCGAAATCATTGACCGATTCAGTTTACTTTTGGAATATTCTATATCTAAGATCAAACCCTATTAGTTTATCTCAGCAAACATCATCAAACAAAACGACTGCTTCCGTATTTGTGCATATCCATAATTAAGAAAAAAATATTTACTTGGGAGAAAGAAATTATAATATAATTATTATATAACAATGCATTACGTAATTTGGATGCTTTGAGTATAAACAATCCAAAATGAAAGACTTCCCTTTTGTTTTCACTTTTAACAGCATTATACATTTGAAAGCTTGACACGTAATTTTTACGTAAATCATTATACAATGGACAAAATAAAACAACAAGGTCTTCGAGTATATTACAAAATCTACATCGTCTCTCGTCTATATGAATTCGATTTCTAGACCATCTGCCCATTTCGACTTCTAATCTATGCAACGATACACGAAGTTTTGAAATTGATTGACATGTGCTTTTACTCTTAACAATATTTAAGTAAGGTTTTAACTCAAAAATTGAAATATTTCGATAAAACAACGCTCTGGATGAATCCATTAATCTTATATTCCATTCTTGTATAAAAACATCTTTCAAACGGAGTTTAACAATTGTTAACAATGCATTAATGTTACCAACTTTTAATCAAACCAAACATGGTAGAATGCATAATTACTTAAAAGATCTTTGATTTTGCTGGCCCAGTTTTGTGTGCCTGCATTTATACCAATATCACTTAACATATCTTCATGACTAATCGTATACATTTCACATCCTCTGATTATTAAATGTTTAACCAATATTTAATAATTGAGAAAAAAAGTCTACATTTTAATGTACTTCTACCTAGCTCACCATAAATAAAATCATTTTGTGTCGATTTCTTAACACCCATCAACTTTTTCTACAAAACTGTTTGTGAACGCGTTCAATACTGTTGGCTGTTTCGGTTAATTTATATCTAACTTCCTTAAACGGATCACAATATTCTTTTAATTAATCATTGTAAAGTAGATGTTTTCTAAACGTCAGTTCAAACTGAATTGATTAATCAGAACTTGAACATCTGCTCTAACATCTACTGCGCATGTCTACACTTATTTGTCGCAGGGTGCAGTGATTTACACACTTCATAAGATCTTTGGTCATGATTACTTTCACAAAATCTTTAGCGAACTCGTTAGAAAGTTTGTCAAAAGAAGTTTTGACCCCATCATTTAACAACGTTCTGCATGTTACTTGGTTGACCTATTTACTGTTCGCCACTTTATTTGTCTCATTTATTGTGCGATGACCAGCCAAATGTTAGACCCTATGTTAGACGTAAATCATCGAATTGATGGCAATAATAAAGGTTTGTCCTACCTCTTGTCTTGCCTTGCCTTTAATGGTTTATTCTCTTGCTGCTCTGTCTTCTGCCAAGTCATTGTCAATGAGTACTTACTGTTTGCCTTTCTATGCTTTTGCCTTTATATTCATAAATATGATCATCTATGTGTTATACTTATAAGACCTATAAACGCTGCGTAGTTTGTTAGATGATATAACCTGTTTAGTGTTCGTTATTTACACTGCCCCGTTTAATTTGGTTGACTATATCGTTAAAATGTGGTTTGATGTACCCTAGAACCTGGTTTAAACCCACAACGGCCTTTTTGACACTAACCGTTCCAAGACGGTAGCCCTATTATCAACCCGTTTATGTTTGTGTTGTCACCTACCTTGTCCCTGTTTATCCTTGACATTGTTGTTTGTTTCGATGCGTGTTTTTGGTTGACTCTTATCATAGAGTCCTACATTTCCTGTTTAACGTTTATATCTAGTTTTAAAGACCAGAGTTATAGTATAAAATCAGAGGCAAGTGAAAATGTCTACTGTGTTCTTATACACCGCGCAGTTTATAAGCATTGAATGTGAAGATAAAAAAAAAAAGATATTCCTAACTGACTTTGTTGATGGAAATGGGCATTATAAGTAGGGAAAAACTGCCAATTTCTATTCGATTTTGTAGTTGTATGTATAAGAAGCGTATTATATTTTACTGGACCACTGCTGAACATTGTCGAAATTTCGACTCTATGCTTACACTTTGTGAGCAACCATCAATGAAAGCAGCTGTACCATTGACCTGTTTAGTAAACAAACAAGAATTGTATTACATGTCTAGTGACCCCACCTTTTCTAGTTATGTTTCAACAAATAGTTATTTATATGAACATTACACTGCTTCATTATCCATACTTGAGTTGAATTCGCAACAAATCATTAATATGTGACACTTTAACATTGGTGTCTATGGGGAAAATAATTAGTGGTTTGATACATATACTCTGGAAAAAAAAGATCGGCTTTCTATACTCCGTCCAGTATAGGCAAAGATGAGCAAAACAAATTACGCAAAACACCATTTGACCGACCTACCAGCTTTATCTTGACGCTGTTGGGACACATGGCGCAGGAAAGTAATATTCTATTAAAAGGTAATCGACTTTGCAAAACCTTTTCACAAGAAGAGTAAAGGTTATTGTCAGCCTTAACATCCTTGGGTGTTTTTACTTATGTTTTTATGCATTTTTACAATAACATATACGTATCGTTTTCTTATTTCTCTAAATGTTGACTTTATTGATAAAAAATTCCTTTGATGGGATGTACATTTATTTACACTGTCTTGTCAATTTGAGCGCTGAAGACAGGTTAATCGCGTGGTTTTTAGGCACTTAAAATCGAATTAAGATAACCAGTGAGCCATATTGCCTACTGACCGTTCCAAGTCGGTAACCATGTCGTGACCACTCTCTGTGTTGTATATTGTCCGTTTCATTGCATAGTAATTTACACTTGTTTGTGATACAGTGCGGATCTACGGTGCCATTGCGTTTGCTTCTGTATGGATTACACTGTAAATTCATATCCATGTTATTTGTGTATTTGAACATTTGACACCACAGGCGACCCTGTAGCAAAATATTCTGTGTAATTCCATCATCATAAACATTAGTTCGAGAAAGAAAGACACTGATTTGAGAGGGAAAACAATTACAATCATCACTCACCCCCACCCCTGTGCAGACGTCTGCGTTGGTAATAAGTAAATTGTTTTACATATTGTTTATCTTTTATATTCAATCTAGCTTTGCGAAACAGGGGATCATTTGGGCCCATGGACTTTGAAATAGGGGGTCATTTTTTAAAACACGAACGTGAGATAATAACGTGTCAATGTCATGACATGTGCGCATTTCAAGATCGCCATCCCATCTGTTTGAATTTTCCCCCATCCCACCCCGCAACACGTTTGAAATCCTAGATTGTTTTCCGCCAAGGTAGATGTATAAGGCATAGGTAGATGTATGGTCGGCATGTATTTTGTACAATTACCCGGAAGGGTGATTAGTATAATAAATTCAGCTGTATGTATATGACCATGATTATATGTATATCCTGAACAACACTTCAAAGTATCAATACATGTACCGTTTATAATTGCTTTGCCTTTATTTACAATTACCTAGAAACATGGTGTGTATATAGTAATTGTAGCTTTGTGTATGATCAGTTTATTTATAGCATACATAAAAAATACTATCAATCCATACAGAATACAGAATAGTTTATGTAATGTGTGCTTAAAAACATATATACGAAAGAACGATGGGGCTTCATAATTCAGATTCATTCTCCACACTTCATAGTTCCTTCTACCTACTTCAGAGTTCTCATTTATGACTTCATATTTCGGAGTTCACACTTCAGACGTCATACTCACACTTAAGGCGTAACAAGCGGAATCGCTAATCCGCCTACATCATCAGCTCATAAGTTGTATTAGCCATCAACAGTATTTGACATATGGTAGTGTAGAAGTCCGTGACACTGGGCTCTGCCGGGCCGCCCCTGCCTACCCCAGTATTTAGTTATAACCGCAATCTTTAAACGCGCGTGACTAAATATACATAACATGATGTGCATCAATACATGTGTGATTCATACAGTTTAATTATCTTTGTTAAGTCACTGAAACTGTCAGAGATTTGTTTGACAGTAAATGTAATGACATTATCCGTTATTATAAAACATAAACATATTATGAAATATAAAAAAAGTTTAAAATAGTGTTAATATTACATACATTATATAATATTTTCATTCGTATTAACTGAACAGTAAACTTATTTTGTGTTAGTTCTACGAAATATGCTGATTTGTTCATGTTAAGTAACTAGTGATTTTCTTATCTTTGCTATATCATCTGTTTCGAGATGGCACTGGGCACTGGTTACTGCAGTGCATTTGTTAGGGGTAAGTAAAGAACAGATACGTGGTGAGATTATGTATCCGGATTTGATCATTATCTCCGATAGGAACACTCTTTTAACGTGTTTGTCTGATACTATCTAGAGCTGAAATTTACGTCCGAAAACGTTAACACTGTTTTCGCAAAGGAAAGGTAAAGAAAAAAAACTATTTTAAATGGCATTATAATGAATTGTCTTCAGGTAGAAGTATTTAGGTCGTTATTGTCATGGATTTCTTACAATCATTGATAATTAGCTTAGCTCCTCCTCTCTATCTGTCAATCATACATTGCAGGCTAATGCCAATCATACCATGCTGGTCAGTTCCTATCTTTAGATTTTGTAGTAAACATCATAACATAACTCTGTGTCTCTCAATATTATACTATACTAGTATAAACACCCACTCATTAATAATATATATATTAGAAGATATCACAGTTATTATATATGAATAATGGCTAAATCATTTTGCATTTGTGATGTCTCATGCATTATTTCCTATTTAAGTATGTTAACTTCAGTGAAGAAGCAGGTGGCGTCAACAAGTGTAGCTTGACTCCAAGAGGCCTTTTTGCCACCGACCGTTCCAAGTCGGTAGCCCTATTATCAACCCTTCGTGTGTTGTTGATGTAACATGCCTTGCTTCGTATAGACGCCATGTATGCGCGTAAAACACGCGCGAATGCAATTGGCCAAGGGCTAGCGTGCGCAAAATAAGGCATATTCTGACCCGATTGAAATCATTGTAAAGCAGGTATTTCAGCGCTACATTTAACAGTTCTACATTTAAAATACATATCAAAGTATAAAACAAGTTGCGGTATATTAATTGATCAACGTTATGTCCTCAACAATTTTGTTAAGTTTATTTAAATATTTCATCAATGTTCAGTTATGTAATTCGAACACACAATACTCCACGTGTTATCTTACAAAATAGCTGATGCAATTAACAACTATTTGTTGACTGACTATATTATTAGTCATCTGAACTGTTTTACGTGTTAGTAGTTTAATCTTCCTGTATGATTTACTATAAGCAATGAAACAGAGGAAGAAAATGACCAAACGGCGAGTTCTTGAACTTGATGGTTAGTAATAGTTAAAACAATTAATATACACATAACATTCGAACAATACTGAATGCTCACAACGTAATTAAACATTCGTATAAACGTTTCTAAATAATATAGACTCACAGACAATATAGGCTTAATAAAAGACAGTGCTTCAGTTGATCAAACGACCTGGATTTAAAGCCTACATGTCAAGTAAGTAGGTGTCGATTTCTTACATAAATGTTTGACACAATTTCAGTTTAAAGTTACTTTCATATGACTCGTTTTATTCATAAAATTGAAACGAGAGAATAGTGACTGTGTATTCTGTAACAATAACGTAAACTAAAGTTGTCGATGCTTTGCAAAGAAGCACGACACAATCATAACTTTCATTATACAATTTCCTAAGTGCTGATTATTACTTTACTTCAAACAGTTCTGCCACTAGGCATATATACTTTGAACTGGATATTACACTGAGATAAAATGGTGTATTTATAGTACTACTGGGTTCGCTCTCTTAAATTCCACAACAAAAATGAAAAAAATCCGGTTATTTATAACCCTCACTTACCTCCCACTACCATACCTTTTGGATACTGGCATCACTGAAAATGTCCTTGTTACAAAACATTGTAAACATTATTTGAATAATTATATGCCAAGTTTTAAATTTTCTTGTACGCCAATCTGTTGTTATTCGCCCATAATCCACGAAAATGATTGTCGAGAATTCGGAAAGGTCTTGCTGCAAACCAGATATTAGTGAATGCATATCCTTTAATTTTAGCAGAAATAACACTGATTTTCTTCATTTTGTTTACGGAAATGTTATTATATCTTTTAAATGTCGTAATTATTCCCCATAGTATTAATATATTTTCATATCTTTTACAAATCCTAGTTAGTGAAAATATTGATTATCCAAAAACGCTATTCCAGAAGATTCAGTAGGTTCGATCCGTGGCCGGATCACACCAGATAATTCATACAAATAGTACTAGTAGCCTCATTGCTTTACACGCAACATATACATATACTGTGTTAGGACAGGTCTACCCTGTTTCAGTCTAATGTGACTTGAAGAGGTTAGGTGCATGTCACATGTCTAAGGCTGTAATATTCCAGTGACGATGCACCATAAGGTTGAGCACTGAGCTCATTGCTACATGAAGTCACTGCTGTAATTTAGCTGCAGTATTCTTCAAAGCGAAGTTATACCCATGTTCATCCATCCATTCATACGTCCGTCCGTCCGTTCTTCTGTCCGTCCATCCATCCATCCATCCATCCATCCATCCAATCCATCAATCCATCTATCCGGACGTCCGTCCGTCCGTCCATTCGTTCGTTCGTTCGTTCGTTAGCGTTCGTTCGTTCGTTCGTTCGTTCGTTCGTTCGTTCATTCATTCATTCATTCATTCGTTTTTCCATCCATCCCCATCCATCCATACAACCCACCCACCCACCCACCCACCCACCCACCAACACACACAAACACACGCGCGCACTCACACACACACGCACACACTTACACACACATACATACATACATACATACATACATTATATATATATACATACAGGACAGACGGACCGGCAGGCAGGCAGGTAGGAGGTAGGCGGAATGCGATACTCAGCTGTGCATAGCTTGCATTTGTTTACATGCTCCTGTTATTTGTGCTGCTTTAGTGGTCATGTAATCTATGTTGGTTATTATTCAATGTATAGTTCTGGAGGCATAAATCATACATAATACAGACTTATTGTATCAGCATAAGCTGTTTAGCACTACACTTTAAGAAGATAGTATTGAGCACATTTAAATAAACTAATATCGATTGCATATATTGAGGCAATTGATCAAGTCTGCATCTTCATTTCAATATATGGCAGTTTGATTTAAACGGTTATCATGCTCAGAAATTATTTATTTTTTATAAGTACCATCTCATAATTCAGTTTACGCATATTCCATCATGTGTATTTGAATAACCCTTGAATAAACGCATTATCGTAATTGGCACATATGCAATAGTACGCATGTTATATGGCATGAATACCTTGATAGAGTTTTCATCAACGGTTTCTCCTTTTTTCGACCATTGTTTCTCTTTTAAGGCTAAGTATTTTGTTAGAAACTGGGTCCATACGCCTCTGGCCATTGAATGGTGTGAAAATACCTCATTGAAGGGTCCATGTTCACCGTCATATGCCTACTGTCTTCGGGATGGCTCGCATTTATGTACTATTGGCATTTTAAATATTGATTTCTATTCAGTCCCGGGCTAGAGGACGTGAACGGTGGCAAGCGCTTTTCACTACCGATTATGAACCAAATCAAACCAAAACTTCGGCGATTTCCAAATGTCTCATTTCATACTGCTTCGTGATTTTTTTGGTAGTGTAATCGCTGTAGGTAAGTGCGAATCGATGTTGAATTTGTAGATATCAACACGCTTGTTTGTAGACGGATTCAGTTGAATCATGGGATTGAATTGACATTGAAAGTGGAAACAAACGTAGTATTATTACGATATGTCAATTGCTTCTAAAGTTTAGTTGCATTTTCTTCACTGCTTTAAATTCTGATAACTTTGACGACATGTTGTTATATGTCTTAAATGTTTATTCCATTTATTAAATTAGTCAAGTCGAAAAATGTACGGTATAACATGTTATTGCATTTCTTCTAAATATCTTTGTCTAAATGCTAAATCCTTTACACTGATTTTGTGCAATGATATTCTGTAGTAGTACAGTAGTATGTGCGGAAATATGTATTTATTTATTGTCTAAAATGCTCATTTCATTGAAATCTAGACAAGTTTGTAGATGTATCTGCGGTGGTTTGTTGAAGTTAAGCACTAGTTTTTTTGTCGATGGTATATTTTCTAAGGGCTAGTTTTTCGATGAATTTGGGGATGTTTTACTGTTACTTTTCTTATTTTCTCGTAGTATATGCATTATATAGACAAAAGGTAACCGTTTTGTATTTAACAATAGTTCGGGAGTGTGAATCTTTACACTTCGCTTATTTTCTCTCAACAGCGCTATGTTACATTTCGGTTGTTACTACTGCACAGAAGAAACAGAAACATGTGACAGAATCGTACACCACACATGTCATGCATATTAAAATCCAAATTTAAGATTCAAAAGTAAAGTCTCTAACACCAAATACCTGTCAAAGTATTTCAATTTGTTTCTTGATAAAATCGTCAGAGATGGAAGGTCAGTAATTCCATTATCGCATATTGAATCTATATAGGTAATTGCAATTTAGCAGGACACATGTGTTCCTTCAATGAGAAAAGGGAACTATATGTTGCTGTAACCGAGTGTCCATTGACAGATGTCATTGACCTTGATAATATAATAGCGGAAACATATTTTAAAATACGAAAGAAACCTAATAAATACTGACAAGGGGATCCCTTGGAAGCAACAAACAAGAGATAAAGGTAGTAGACTCGGTTTTATTGAGTCTGTTCATGACAGGTAATGTCAAGTTCAACACCTATCACGCCTCTTAGCACCGGCTTAAGCGATATTCTACTTTAAAGTCACGAAGATTGGGCTTGAAGATCCCAAAGGACCAGTAAGTAATAACACTACTGATTTGTAGTCGGGGCAACATTTTCGTATAAAAGTCGAGCAGGAAGTGCAGCTTTCGCAGAATACAGTAAACCCCAAAACACTCAAAACGACAAACATGAATGGCAATGCTAATAAGGTATAAAGACATATGGCATCACAAACACAAACAGGGTTGACAATAAGGCTACCGCCTTGGAACGGTCAGTGGCAAAAAAGGCCGCTGGTGGTTTAACAAGGTTCTAGGGTGCACCAAACCTCACACTTACCCTACTGTCATCCCAAAATAACGGGACAGTATAAATAAAGAAATCACCGCCATAAAATATTCTCTAACCAACAAGACAGCATTAATAGGCAATATATGTAAAACACAAAGATGTTCGTATGTATATAAACACCAAAAAAAAAATAGCCTAGAAAGCCACTAAGAAGGTACTCAATGACTTAGCAGAAACCAGAACAACACGAGAATAAACCATTGAGGAACTTAATTGTAAAACCATGTCTACGTCAAGTATGGAAGAAATATAATAACGCAAAGATTCGCAACTTCCTCTTTCAGACAGGAAATCCTCGACATTTCCTATTTTTATAAGCACTTTCATTTGCAACTATAAAAATTATGTGAAATACGCCCATTGAATTTTGCCTCAAGTTGTGAATGTATTAATATTAAATGCCATATCGTCATTCATATCTAGTTCTAATTACATTCTTATCACAAGTGGCACCTATGATGCCCAAATAATCCAGAAAAGTTGGGATCATATATGTTTTAAGAAAGCAATTGCCTCATGAATGAATGCTCCCTTTAAAACAAAAACACTGAAAATAGTGTATTCATGCACTCATTTCGATGCAAAATAAATTCTAAACACACAATTTTAACATGACAGTGCTTGAGAATGTAACTAATAAATAAACAATGTGACATAAATCACAAATGGAACTTTAAATTAGAAAGGAAACGAGAATTATAAACTAGCCGCCATTATGCGACCCCAGACGAACACTTCCTGTGCTGCAATGTGATACATATATGATATAGAAATTGTCCTTTTGTAAAACACAAAAATAGTAGATATAAAAATCGAACAGGAACAGTAGCATTCAAGAACGACAGTCAACCACAAACACACACAGAAACGGAGAACTGTAAAGATGAATAAAAAGCAAGATAAGAAAAGGTTTGACCATAGGGAACTGTCAGTGGCAAAGAAAAAGCCGCTGGGGGATTAACTTTTACTCTATTGGCATAACAAATAAACGGGACAGTGTAAATAAAGATATCCCCGCCAGGTTATAACAAACAAGGCAGCATTAAAGGACAATATAAGTAAAAGACATAAATGATCACGTATATATAATATAGCAAAATTAATTGCATAATAAGTACTCAGTGTGCCAGAGCAACAAGAGAACAAACCGTTAATGGTACGACAAGGCAAAATTAAAGACAAACATCACACGCTACGGTCCTATAAGGATTAAGGTGTGCAAAATGTCTCGAATTTAAGAATATTATATTTTGAATTCAAACGAACTGTTCTATAATACAAATGCAAACCAAACAATACGTCGTAGTATTTAACAAGTCTGTCTGTGGCATATGTATGCTACTTTCTGTTATTGTAGCATTGTTTTTTTCCTGAAACTGTAAATAGAAGACAGTCGTGCTTAACATATTAGTTTGTGCAAATGGTTTGTAATTAAATTGTATAATATGCATTGTTACTGGTATAATGTCTCTGTCACAAATTAACAAGTGATAGTGAATATTAGAAGAGGAACTCTTAAAAAGCGTTACCTATGTCTCAGTGTTTACATGTTGCATTGCACGTTTATTATTGACTTCGCCTCGAAGAACAGCTAAAATTAGAATAGATGTAAACATGTTTACCATTTATGCAATGAGCAAATTCATTTATGATGATTTGGACTGTTCGCATTGGACTGTTTTGTGGGGAAGCTATTGAAACAATCTTAGGCAGTATATAAACAGATGCTAGGTGTAGCTTAGCAGTTTAGTACAGTTCGGAATACAAGTATTTAGTAAAAGTTAATTTTGAATTGGTGCTCTTTTAAAAATATAAATATATTTGTGAGAGGTTTTACTTATTATTGTGCTCATTCATAATAACAGTGAAATTGAGTATTTTAACTAAACCGGAAATATTGGAAATTAATTTGGACTGAAAGTACAATTAACATTTGTATTTAAGAGACACTTACCATTTTGGATTAACGAGACACTTGCTAATGTCAATTAAAGGAACATTGAATAATTTCATTTGGACTTAATTAAAAAATTGGATATTAATGAAAAACTGGATAAGTGTATGCTGTAATTGAATACTTTGTGTAAATAATTTTGTGTTTCTGATTTTCCTTCCTTTCTCGTTAAAAAAATGTAATAAACTCAGCAAAAAAAAAAAAAGTATCCACTTTGTTTTCCTGCAAAATCGGAGAGAGTAAGAAAGAACTAATAATTGTGTTATGATTTTCTTTTAATAACATTTTTGTTTGATGTTCATACACAATTTTATCGAAATATACCGAATAATAAAAAAAATAATCACAGTTTACAAACATAGGTGTGAAAACGAAATTCTCAAAACTTAACAAATGTAAAGATAAGACAATAGCACAGATTCAGCAGTCTAAGTCGATTCAAATACACAGACAAATATTCAACACCTCGCTAATATCTCATGTGTCCCAGCGTTACACCGAATACACGCAAGAATGCGACGTCGCATGCTTCTGACGTAACGAATGACGAATTCTGGAGGTAATGTGTCCTGAACACTTTGGATAGGGTCATCCTGACGTATAACACGTCCCAAATGTGCTTAATGCTTCGTCAGTCGTTACGTCAGAAGCATGCGACGTCGCATTTTTGAGTGTAAATCATATTTCTTGTCAGGGAGCAAAAGAAAACAGTAATCACGATGGGACTATTTACTCGGAAGCCGCATCACAACATACCCGGCCATACCCGCGACTTATGACTAAAACCACGGGTCAGACCGGGTGAGATATTTAATAGGTCGCAAACGTAATGAGAAGCATGCGACGTCACATGTTTGAGTGTATTCGGTGTAACGATGGACACATGAGATATTAGCGAGGTTTTGAACATTGTTCTGTGTATTTGAATGGGCTTAGACTGCTAAATCTGTGCTATGTCGCTAATCTTTACATTTGTTAAGTTTTGTGAATTTTGTTTTTACACTTATGTTTTTAAAGTTTGATTTATTTTTTAAGCATTCGGTATATTTCGATGAAATTTTATGTGAACATCAAACAAAGATGTTATTAAAAGAAAATCATGCAATAATTTTTTAGTTCTTTCTTACAGTCTCAGATTTTGCAGGAAAACAAAGTGGATACTTTCTATTTTTGCTGAGTATATATACTATTATATTATATAAATCGCCATCAGTAGCTTTAGAAATGGCGTACATATTGTAATGTAAGATTTGACTGATGTTGCCGGGATAGCTACTTTAAACTAGAGCTACAAATTAATGACATTATTTATTTTGAACTAAGTTGAAACCGTAATGCATTATTTACAAAATGCAATACTGGTCTGGGGGCTATATTGTAACAATACTGCAATGCTCCAGATAAGCTTTCAACATACATATAAAAACTGTATTGCGAATTTACATTTACTAATACGTATTCTTAAAACAAGTTTTGAAAAAAGACATTAGTGTAAAGTGTTTACTCTTAGTTGTTACCAAAAAACATAACATATTTCCTCGTCTGCTTATATATATTCATTAAAGCTGTCTGTCTTTTTTAAATGGCATTAATTTGTGTCAAACAGCCGACTTCTTTTTTTTCCTTGCAAGCGTCGACTAGTAATTGCTGGAGTTGCTTGATTGTCATTCAATACCTAACATCAGTAAGTATTGAGTATGATTGGATGCATTCGATTTTTCTACTGAAGTGTCAAGTGTGTATGCAGGTATTTGGTTCTCGATACTTAAAGACGATTTTTAAATGCGTTTTTGTACTCGTTTATTTTATTTTTAATATTCTTGATAGTGATGTACCGATTAATCGATTGTAACCGATCATCAGTTTTAATACTTATGCATTTGATTATGATGATCGATTATGAAAGTATATAAACGACCAACGGCTATATGTAAAATTTCACTTTGATTTTTTTTTTTAAAAAATTGAAATAAACCTATGCAGGAAACAACAGTTGGGAAATAAACATGTCAAAATGAGCATGAACACAAATAAACACATTTATATTTGAATTAGAATTACTACACTGATTAAAATAAAATTACATGGCATTATAAACTAGACAAGAATGAATACATTCAAAAACTTGTTTTAAGTTCAAGGCCTGAAATACAGATTGACCTTCACGTTATACTTAATGCTGACTAGCCGATTATAACCAATGATTGATCGGTTACATCCAACCAATTGTAACCAATGATCGATTGTAAATTTCAACCGATTGCCCATAACTAGTTTTTGATGATTTGTTTGATTGTATGATGTTTTACGTCATTTTCAACACATGTAAGGTTATACAAGACAGTTGATTTTTTTGTGGTGAAGGCAGACCACCCACTTTTTTTTGGGAAGAACTATGCACCACCCGCCATCCATAAGAGAGTTTTGATGAAAAAATATTTGTAAGTACGCAGATACGCGTCTTATCTGGACTAGGCTAGCGCTAGGAATTTAAAGCTTTTAGCCCTAAAAAATTCTTTAGCCAGATTAGAATTTCTTTAGCCAGACTTTTGCCGAGATATTTTGTAACTTTAATTGAAGGCGCTAAAACCTCGTGTGTTGCGTACACATCAAAAGTAAGTTATAAGAGTATGCTATAAACAAACAGTTTCACACTTCGACACTTCGTGCACTTGCTGTTTTGATCAGCTATTATGGCCATAAGAGGGCGACACATTATTTGATATTTACTCGGCTCAATAACGCAATTAAATATATGGATAATATTGTGTGCGTGAGGTTGGGACACAAACTAGTTGATTGACAGCGAGAGGCGGAACAGTGGGCGGCATCTATCGCACACGATTTGTGTATAACAATTTGTGTAAACACTGCTATAATTATGTATCTGTCCAAATTGATTGTCGCTAATTATCTAACAACACCAAGCGGGATATTGGCTTATAAACTGTCACAGACGTCGTTTATTAGAAATCGGGATTTTCCAAGATTTTTTAGACAAAATCGGTCGAAACTATGTGTAACCGAGTACAGATATATGGTGAAATATTGATTCCTAACCGTAATCCTCGATAGCTCAGTGGTTAGAGCCCTGGTACGGTAAACCAGAGACTCTGGGTTCGAGTCCCGGTTGAGGAACGATTTTTTCACCACCTGTTATATTTGGAGGCTCGTCCGGGATCCAGGACCGTGACTGTCAGCATGATATGGTATGAAAATAAGTCTGACAGCCGGCCTGGAGTTAACTCCATTAGGGACGAATTTCAATCTGGTGGGGGTGTATGTAACCGGGTACAGGAATATGGTGAAATGTTGATTCCTAACCGTATGTCCTCGATAGCTGAGTGGTTAGAGCGCTGGTACGGTAAACCAGAAACCCTGGGTTCGAGTCCCGGTTGAGGAACGATTTTTTCACCATTGGATTCGCCAGACCGCCGATGTCTGGTGCATTTGCTATGTATTTCTAAAGATCTTCATTCGACAGTTCGTTTTTTTTCGCCTATGGTGATTTGGCGAATGGTTAACGCGAGCCTAGGTGGTGTACTGCCACGTGTACATAGGCAATGGAAAATAACTTATTTCAAAGATGCTTTTTAAAATTCCCTTTACATTTACATGTAACTTGGTACAATCTGACTCACTCGGAGATTCTACATGTTGAGCTCTGACAACAGACTGAATGAAAGTTGGTTGAGAGAGAGGGCTGGGTACATGGTCATGACATTTCATTCCTGTCAAGTTTATATTGTTTTTACAAAGTGTTCACTTTGATGGTTTTTTTTGTATGTGAAAAGAGTCTAACTAATTGTGTCATAATGATTACGCACCGATAATTTAAAAACAACAACATCCTCACTGTTTGAAGGACGTTTCCTGAAGGCATTTTTTTACAATGGTTTATTCTAAATGTATACATGTTATAAAATACAACACTTACCATTCTGTGGTTTTACTATCATAAACACCGTCGCCACCGTTCAACTTTAACGCATCAAGTTCCAACGTCATGAACTTGATGAAGGATGATCAATCATATTGAATGCGCCGGGCAAAACTTCATCAGAAATCCTCAACAGTACTTTTCCTGGAAACTCCGTCTCAGCTTACTAACTAAGTAATGCATCATCCATTGCCGAAACTCTCTAGCAGAAATTTTAACACATCCAATAATTGTTCTGGCCATGTTATTAAATCCAGTTTATTTGATTTCTGAATGAAAATCCCGAACAAAATAATGGCCACCATGTTGTTCGTCTTTTATGTCGATTTATACGCGTGGTGCGGTTATATGTATCATATAAGGGATACAATTATTTTGCTTAAAAACTATCATATACTATTTATACATGACCAGTGTTGTGTAATAACATCGATTTGTTAATAAATCGACACCTGTAAGGCATATTTCTTGTCAGGGAGCAAAAGAAAACAGTAATCACGATGGGACTATTTACGCGGAAGCCGCATCACAACATACAGGGCCATACCCGCGACTTATGACTAAAACCACGGGTCAGACCGGGTGGGATAATTAATAGGTCGCAAACGTAATGAGAAGCATGCGACGTCGCATTTTTGAGTGTATTCGGTGTAACGGTGGACACATGAGATATAAGCGAGGTTTTGAACATTTGTTTGTGTATTTGAATGGGCTTAGACTGCTAAATCTACATTTGTTAAGTTTTGTTAATTTCGTTTTCACACCTATGTTTTTAAAGTTTGATTTATTTTTTAAGCATTCGATATATTTCGATGAAATTTTGTGTGAACATCAAACACAGATGTTATTAAAAGAAAATCATGCTACAATTGTTAGTTCTTTCTTACAGTCTCAGATTTTGCCGGAAACAAAGTGGATACTTTTTATTTTTGCTGAGTATAGAAGAGAAACTCAAGAACGAGATTTTGCATTCTACCTTGTGTCATACGGGATTATATGAGATTTGATTAATATGCAAATCACTGATTTATTACATATCTGGTCAAAATCGATCTGCTAATGCATGTACATTGTTTAATTTTAGGAAACATATATGTTCCTATCACAACTGATGTGCACGATGTATTACCGAGGAACATTCTGTTTGGGTTTCGTTTCATCTGTACTTTTTCTGGGTAAGTAAACTGAGACATTTCGAAGACATTTAGTTAATGTTTAGAATCATTAGATAGTCCTACATATCTGCCTATTGCTTAATGAATGTCTTATTGGGAAATTGGTTTAATTTAAAGACACGTTGAATTATAAATTGTACTGGAAAATTGACATATTCAACAAACTATGAGATAATGAAAATTTAACTTTTAAACAGATATCTCGCATATTTTTATCACAGATTGTTTTGATTTTGAGCTTTAACTTGAAAACAGCTCTAAGTTCCAATTTAGTGAATGATGTTGTAAGCTCCCGAATGAATAAATGCCTTAAGGACTATTATTCCACCACCTTTAAAACATATCCAATATGCATGGGATATAGTCAAGTGAAATTTTCAACCAAATGCATGTTCAGGCATGAATAATGTCAACCATATATATTTATATGTGGCTGATATGTATCATGCCAAAAATATGCTTCCGGTTGAACAAAAACACTTGACCATATCCGAACGATTTTGCATATTTTTTCAAAGATAGCGGACCAATAGTACTTAAAGCTACAGACGCTGCATTTTAATCGCTTTCTTCTTTGCAGGCGTGTCTTTCTTTGTATCTTCATGTTCATCAGCTCAAGGTGAAGAAATTGGGTATTTAGCGATCAAATTTAACGCAGCAAATTATTTACTGTTTAGATCTCGAGTAGTGCACATCGTACAGGTACTTGCAGTATTATAACTTGCAACAAAACAAAGTTTGCCTCTCTTAGGATTTGAACAGATGATGTAATAATTTACGGTCATTTACAGACTGCCGTTTTACCTACCAACCTACAAGGGCTTCTTGCAAATATGTTATATTTGGTACGATTTATTATAATGCAAAATAACTTAACATATTTGAAAGCACCTAATACGTTTCAGTATACAGTACATCATGTGGCACATTTATATTATATATGCGTGATGTAATACAATATGCTAGCAAATTAAATCTAGGATTTCATTTCAAAACAGTTATATCGACATTTTAGTGTTAGTTTGATACGTTTGCGCGCGTGTCTGCGCTAGTTATTCCGTAGTACCTATTTAGTGTTAAAAATGCCACACCGTACCAACAAATATCCGTGACTGAGTGGTTATTTCCACATGAAAAGCACAAAAGCTAAACGTTACTGATTCAAATCCCGTTCGTGCATTTTTGTTTTCATGAAATATATTTAGAAGCCGTATATTGATCGATGGTACCTGTACGAAGACAAGATCAAATGTGATATTTTACGCATCGATTCTGGCTTATATACCGAGGTTTTGGCCGCTCGTCAAATTGAAACTATTTCACCCGTGACTCATTCATATTCATAGTTTAATAAGGATAGTTTCACTAACCACAGGTACAGTAGCTGTAATATAACACAAAAACATACGATTTAGTGTATTACTGCAATACCTTTGACGTCTAATTGTTTATATAGTTCATATACTTTATATAAATATACTTATATGTTTAACGATTTGTTCTGAATTGAATAATCACAGTCATTACAGGAAACACTGTCCACTGCAGAACATGTGCGAATGGAAAATATCTACGCAGTGATACATGCCATCCGTGTCCAACTGAGTGTATGTACTGTAATTCCAGTTCATACTGTTTAGAGTGTAGGTCTGGATACTTCGGTGACAAATGCCAGTATAACTGCAGCTTATGTAAAGATAGTGTGTGCTCCAAGAACGCATGTACACTAGGATGCATTTCTGGTAGATGGGGCTCTACCTGTGAAAATATGTGTTATAATTGTGAGAGAAATGCATGCGGTTTCAACGACGGTATATGTCATGAAGGATGTCAGAATGGGTCTTATTGGAAACATAATAAGTGTCACAAATGTCCAGATGGATGCATCGCGTGTACACTTGAATCGTCGTGTAAACAATGTACGCGTGAACTGTGGGGAACGACTATGTATTGTTCATACTCTTGTCAAATTTCTGGTATGTGCAGTAAAGGATGTAAAGACGGTTTTTACATGATGCCTGGGATTTACTGCATCTCCTGTCCATATTGGTGTGCAACATGTACATCGTTATCAGATTGCGATACGTGTATACCGGGACGATGGGGGAAAACTTGTATATTCAATTGTGCCAGTGAATGCTCAGAATGTTTTGGTTCTAGTAATACACAATGTACAAAATGCGAAGATGGCTACACGCTTTCGGGATATAAATGTAATGCCAACCAATCTTCCGTCGTGTGTCCATCGTGCATAACACCCACCAATGGTACAAGGTGTGGTAATGGTTCCTTTCTATCGGGTTATGAATGTCTACAGTGCCCAGTTGGATGTGCGATATGCTCATCTTTAAGCGATTGTACAACGTGCTCGGCAGGCTACTATAAACCAGGATCTGCATGCAAAGGAGATCAACTATGCATACCAGTGGACGGAATATGTGATAACGGATGTATGGACGGATGGAAAGGTTACACGTGTGACAAAAATTGCGATGATAACTGTAACGTCTGTGATCAGTTCAATGGCACATGTATAAACTGTAAGGATGGTAAATACGGAGAAAAATGTGACAAGACTTGTGATAAAAACTGTATAGCTGCATATGGTGATGATGGAGTAGCAACGTGCAATAAGTACAATGGATCTTGCAACAATGGATGCGTAGGCAATAACACAGGTGTTACATGCGATAAAGGTAATTATGGGGTATACTACTATTTAATATCAGGAAACAGTTGATATGGACTCTCAAAATCAAAAGGTTCAAATACGTTAATCTTATATTAACGCGCTATTAACCAAGAAACACATCTAAATCCACCGAGTGACATTCAAATTAAAAGCGGAAGACCATTTTCATTTATTTGATGTCAGTGCGTTGACACTTTTTATACGTCCTCAGGTTGAATCTTGCAATCACTAATCCGATCATAAAGAGCATAATTATCATATGATCCTTGTATAATTTGCGACAGTATACAATTATTCATAGTTATACGTCGCAAGTTTTAATAGAAGAGCCAATGAGAATGCCGAAAAACGCGTTACAATATGCAATGATCCTTTCTAAACATCATGTCTTTATACTGGAGTATGATACAAAGAACGTCAAATACATACGTATATTTAGATTACAATATACAATTACACACCATACACACAGTGCCACTCAACTATTAAACCAACCGCTTATCATTTGAAAAAGAAGTGTTGTGTGAGGAATGTTTCTCTTAATAGATCATTTTATTCAATATAGATCCCCGCATAGGTTTTGGCATTACAACTTCACAATCTGAACATCACGTAGAGGAAGAGACGAACAACACCTTGTTATTTGTGGCTGTGAGTGGAGGAGCGTTTATCCTGATTATAGCAGGACTCATTGGGGTGTGTATCGTTTTAAGAAAGGGGTAAGTTGATTGATGTTGTTATTAAAACAAATTCCCATGAATGGCTCTGTCAGACAAACTTATACGTGTTACCAGCTCGTCAAGCGACAAAGTTACACCTAGTGTGCCGGTGTTCCGCTTATTTATGCGTGTTTTGTTTTTAATTAAATGTTCATGAAACATATTTCATATTAGTTGACACTGTGAAGAATTTATGCAATGTCTGAGATATTGATCGTTATATTAAAATTAGTTACTGACACAGATTCTATTTAGTTGCATTACTTAGCGTCAATTTGTAATTTATTTAAGCAAACAAGCAATCCATAATATTTCTATAAAAGGTCGCCCTGGAAAGAAAATACAGAATCTATAGAAAGAAATAGTAGTGTTTATGTTATTACCTACTGGTTATTTGGGATCATCTAGTCTAGTCATAATGGCTTTTGATTATAGTACAGTATACCGTTCACGCCAGGTGTCAAAGGGCATACGAGATATTGTATCTGATATCACATCTCATGAACATATTAAAAGAAAACAAGTTTGCTACTTTCTTCTCTTGTGTGTGTTCGGTGCTTCCGTAGGATCCCATTATCTGTATTTATTAACATAGTGACATTAAAGATACATTCTCTGCTGTATATGTCAAAAGTCGTGTTTTAGAATTATCCTATTTTAGCTTATATTTAATCATTTTATAACATATACTCTGTAAAACAGTTTTGGACCATGGCAGTGTTTGAACCCGTACAATAATCGCTGAACCATGACATTCGACCATAACCCGTATTATCTCAGTTGATAATTCACAATAGATCAACAATCAACAACAATTTTGGTTTACAATGAAAGTTTGCGAAAAAATAATAATCTTTTTATTGGTTACTCGAATGTGTCCGTAACTGTTACTTTGTACGTTGTATGGACTTTGCAACATTTTTTACAGACCCTTTGTGTGTTCGCGATATTTTTTTAAAATCAAATCTTGTTTGGAATTTAATGTTTCTGGTACCAAATTAACCGGGTAGGGTAGACCTTGGTTACTAAAAAAAGATACTTAAATTCTGTTCACTAGTTTTATTTTTATATGACTTTATATACCCTGGTCCAAAACTTTTTTTACCGAGTATAATTTATAACACAATTTTACAAAGGATACTGATATTTAATAATGATTTGCAATATTTAAGCACGGACACACACTAACCTTCATACATTAGTAACAAATCATATACCAAATCATATAGCTAAACGGAAAAGTTCACATGACTCAATGACGATTTGTTTTATTAATAAGTGTTAGTGTAACTACATTAAAAGGGGTATTGCGTTAAAAACATAACATGCTATTGAGCAGTGGCTTTTAATAAAACAACGACTACTTTTAAACGGTCCCATATAACTGCGACCTGTGACAAGTAAATGTGTTTGTCCATTTATCCTTACAATAACATTCATAAAAACGAAACTCGGAACAAATAAATAAGAATAAACGGTTGTTGGTTAGAATACATTGTTTGTCATTTAATATGTTTTTCTAATTATTATAATAGTCAAACTATTTTCACGGAGCTAGACAAATTTATAGCTGGACCGAGGTTCGAACCCGGGTCATTCAAGCTGTCATTTCGTTGCTCTACCAAATGAGCTAACCAGCTAAACAATGCTACATTAATATACCCTGTTTTATACGAGTATATATGAAACGTGCCTACTCCCCCTATAAATTGGAATTCGTCCTCGAACTTCTATGGGTATATATAATATGTCGTCAAATGTCACAGGGATTGAATAATATCAGAGACTTCTGGGCTTGAACTAATTACAAGTTCGGACTGCCGTTTTTCTAACGACTGAGCCAATCGGCCGGACAATGCTGTTATTATCTACTTGTTATACATCTATGAACCGCAATGTATGCCCCATGCACATTGCAATTCGTCCCCGATTTGCTATGGGTACCTATAATCATGTGCATCTTTCGCTGAGTCTACTTAATCACGGTGCTTCCGGGACCGCAACATACTACAGATATAAAACCATTTGCAGCCAGAACGGGGCTCGAACCCGGTATCTTCTGTCCGTTGCCATACCGACTGAGCTAACCGGCCGGACAATGCTACCCTATTATATATTATATGTTTGAAGCGTGAGAACTATATGCACTTGTTGCTTTAATAATTAACAAATTATACTTAATGTTGTTCTGCTGTATAATCTTAAATCAAAACAGATGCAAACAAACTAGAACTTTATAAAACATTGTATTGTTATAGACAACCGAGTCCACCTAGGAACAATGACGAGGAAATGCCGTCATCGAGCGTGGCTGTTGTTTATAATCCGTTAAACCACGACTACACAAACACAGGTCAGTGCAACTGGTTTGCTCATTAAATGAGACATGGTAGTGCGATTTTGGTTGTAATTGGGTTTGCTTTTTTATTTTAATAGTGTAACCTGTTCGTAATGTCTGATATAGCATGGGTTACAGACTATAGTTAAACCATCCCAATATTTTCAGCCAAACCTGTCATCATATCATAAGGTGAAAGGGATATTTTACAAAATACAGTAGAGAGTAAGCAAATATGAAAATGAATTGACTCGTAAAATTAAACACAGATTAAGAAAACTAAACCCATGAGAGCATGACCGTAATAATTAAGCGTTGGTAAAATCCATGTTTGAAGAGAAAAATACAATTTGCATAATATATTTGGGCAATGCAATAAAAGGTACGCAATAGTAAAACGGTAATTGTTCCGTTGATATCACATACTTGTATGAATAATCTAGGCAACCAAGAAACACCGCTTCCGACTCCACACCGAATGCACTACACATCTGTTGAACCGGAAGAAATTGAATTTGATAAGGGCTCCGATGAAACTACGGTGTCTATAGGTATGTATAGCTACATATATGTGTTTTTGACTTTTGAACCAGAATACGTTGCATTTGGTATGGACGTATCCATCTTTTAAACTATTGTTTTTGCAATATGCAGAATAAACATTTAACCTGGAAACATGTAAAGCACATGAAAGCTTTTTAAAGGACGGTAGCGTTTGCTGTTTGTCTTAAATATTTTCTTGTCGTGTTCTTAGCATGTTTGTCTTGCTGCTCTCGCTTCTGCTAAGTCATGGCTTTCTTGGCCTTTTTATATTCATATATACATGATCATACGTTATACTTATACTATCTATTAATGCTGCCTTGTTATATTTGTTAGAGCAAATAACCTGGTGGGATATCGTTATTAACACTGTCCCGTTTTATTGGGAAAGACTATAGGGTAAGGGTTAGGTTTGGTGCACAATAGAACCTTGTTTAACCCCCACCCCACCTCCCACCACCCCACCCACCCCCTAGCAGCCTATTTTGAAACTGACTGTTCCAAGATGGTAACCTCATTGTCAACCATTTTATTCTTGTGATATCATATATAGCCTTTATATTCATCTTTGTAATTGTTGTTTGTTTCTGTGTGTTTTTTTGGTTGACTGTTGTCCTTCATTGTTACATTTCCATCCTACGTTTTAATCTGAAATATCGCCCAACTCATAGATCACTGTAAGATCTAACTAAGCATACTGGTGTACAATTATAACAGATGTGCAACAATCATCGTAATAATGCAGTATGTAGTATATAATATTATAAGTCCACTATTAATCTTAATCATTTGAAAATAATCTTTAACTGCGTTGAAACGCCGTTTAATTTTGAGAGATAAAAATAACTGTAATTAACTGTAAGTAGTCAGACTAAGTTTTGCATTTCATGCAAATACAGTGGGATGGTGGGTATAGAATCATTTTGCTTAAACGTCTTCATTTAAAATGAAAGGAAAATGTATATTTAGTTACTCTTTTAGTTGTACAATAGCATAATTTATGAAAGTATTGTCTGTAAGTGTGACTTTTTAAATAGTGCTTTTTGCACTAATATTTACATAATTTCATTGTATCTCTAGAAGTGCCAAACTTTAATAAGTTAACTTATTTGATGATTATATTTTGACTTTTCTCCCTGCTATTTATTGTAGCAGCGAATAGTTATATCTCAATGTATTGTGACAGTATGCATTTTTCATTTCAAAAGCAAGCTTCACTCGGGTAGTACAGAATTATTTTTTTCTGAGAGGTGTTGCACTTAGTGATACATGTTGCATGGAAAATGCACCAAATCATTTCACTTCTACATAAATGTAAGCGTATCTGATATATCTTCAAGCCTAGAATTGTTTAAACTAATCTAAAATACATGAGCTGAGAAAGTTGAATTTAAACAGAAAATGATTATTTACTACCGATGATTCTATACACACCAATGCACTGTAGTTGTTTCATTTGTTATATTGCATGATACAAATGTTGGTGATTAGTGTTTGCTTAAACACATCATATACAGTTATATCAGTATTGGTGTCTGCTATAAGTGTGAATATTACAGGATAATTAACATTGCATGTGTTTATAAATTGAAACTATTTAATAAAAGTTAATTAACATCGAGATGAGGTTAATCTAATACATGTACTAGCGAGTATGTATATGGTTCACTTCATAATACAATTTTATTTTATCGGCAAATAAGAATACACGCTACTGGATCCTTTTGAAAATAATGTTTCCAAGCTTATTTTTATTTTTATTTGCATAGTTATTTGTCAACACAAGTATTTGTAACACCTGGTACGTTATCGATATTTTCGGAATTTTTTATTATTTAAATTTGAGTGGTGACATGCGTTGCTAAAGTAGTGGTTTGCTATCCAGAATTTACCCAGCATTCCTGCTTTTCTTCAACATCAATACATCTGTCATATTTGTAGCATAATCAGTCGTCTAATAGATGAAAATGCAGCTCAGCTTGTGGTAGTCTTACCAGCAACTGTAACAAAAACATATATTTCTTAATGATTACACATAGTTGAAATCGAAGAATACACAACTAATTGTGATGGCGCAAGGGAACTCTGTATTGAGAAATATACGTCAATTACTCTTCATTAACTTTATTGCTAAGCAGTCACATGTGAGGTAACTTTCAGTAGTTACTTTTAAACTATTATGAATACTGTACATTGATTGCTAAACTTCCTTATCAGACGTAGAGACCCCAGCGCATTCTAGCATTTACTACACCAACGTCGCTGGTCTGAAGCGAAGTAGAATACAGGTAGACCAGCTCCAGGGCTATGTTGCCAAGAAAATAAACACTGAAATTAAGGATGAATTCCAGGTAAACGAGAGGTGTCTTATTTTTCTCTTAAACATACCGTAAACTTCAAATACTCGTGTGTGTGCGTGTATGAGTATGTGTGTGCGTGTGTGTGTGCGTGTGTGCGTGCGCGCGTTTGTGTGTTCAAAGTTTTATCGCCGGAACAAAACCTGCTGGAAAAGAACAATACCAACCTAAAATCATTTCTGCAACTGGGTATATCACAACGGTTATTCTATGGAGATGTGAACTATAAACTTCGGAAAGTAAAGAGGTATGACGGCTTTACAATATTAATCAGGAAATTCGACAGAAAAGGATACGACCCTTAAGTATTACAGCACACTTCATGTTTGGTGATCGATCCTTCTACAGTCATTCACTACGCTTCATTTTTCTTTTGTGCGATGACCGGACAACCTCGTGGGACTCCATGATTGCATCTTTAGAAACACTGAAATGGGAGGTGGGTGCATAAACCTTCGCCCGTCGGGTTTTCTGGTCTTCCCCTAGACTAGTTTTCTTTTGGACTGCAAATACTGTGGTTGTTCAGTACAATTCTTGATACACCCTGAGGTGTTTTTAATCATGTTTGTTTTTATATATATCAATAACGTATACGTGTATACTTTCCTGATTTCTCTTGGTGTGGACTTTATTGTTAGAAATTTCCTATTAATGGGATATACTTTATTTACACTGTCTTGTCAACTTGAGCAATGAAGACTAGCGAGTTTGTTTACGCTTAAGCTAACCAGTAGGCCTTACTGCCTACTGACCGTTCCAAATCGGTAACCCTGTCTTCACCACTCTTTCTGTTGTGTATTGGTTTTTTCATTGTAAAGTTAATTTGCTCTTTGTTTGTGGTACAGTGCGGTTCTACCGTGCCATTGCGTGTGGGTGCTGTGATTTCTATAGGACCATCTGTTTCATTTTGTTAACATACTTTGAATAATTATGTCATACATGATATTTTTTCAGAAACTTCCACAGGGTCTAACTAGACTTTATACTGATGCATCAAAGCCTGAAAATATAGAAAAACTCAGATACAGAAGCATATATCCATGTACGTTCATTTATAAATGTCCAACTTCCTGCATGAAAAAGGCTTGATATCCGTATATGCGGCAGTGGTATGTGCGTTATTCAGCGAATTTCTTTAACGAATTTATGTTAAGGGAATTGGTAAATGCCAGTGGATTTTTGTTATATCAAGCTGTTACACACATAACTAAACAAGATCTAACATCAGTTACTATGTTACGTATTTGGTTAACAAACTGCCAATGGTATTCTGTCTGATGAGTTTTAGAATTTCATATCCAGCTTCATTTGTTAGTTTCAACATGCTATACAAAATCGAGTCATAGCAATACGTCTTAATAAATGAACTTGTTTCAATTAAGTATGTATACGGCATTGCAATGTAACAGTGTGATTGGTTCCTTAGAAGTTCAATGAAATACTGTGTTTCCATTCTAGACAAACGAACATTCATTACCAGTATTTTTGGTCTCAAAATACAACACTAAATTGACATAACATGTAAACTTCAATGTTTAATTACATTTTAATTGTTTGGTATTGATTTCAGATGACGTAACAAGAGTTAAACTCAGAGGGGGCGATACCGACTTTATAAATGCAAACTACATTGATGTGAGTAGTGTATAATAATACACACGTCGAATACTGAACATTCATTCAAGACAAACGTGGCGGATATTTTAAGTATTGTTCGTTCGTACGTCCATTTGAATGACATATGTGATTTTTCTCGTCATCCGTCTGTGACTGTTACACTGATTTGGTTTACAAACTTAGGTATTCAAAAGCATATTCTGCAGATTCTCATATCACAAATTAACATTGTTTTTGCTTCGTCTGTTTTGCAAATTGATACACTGCTATTTTTGAATTTTTGTTAAAGGTGAATAGGCAGCCATTTTGTAGTATTTTCAATTAATAAATGTAACTCTTAAACATCATAAGTTGTATGTAAAAATAAGTCTTATTTGCACGTAGATACTACTTTTACCACAGCGTGACCTGCACGGGTAAAATGAGGTAAATCTGAATGGTATAGCTGCACAACTTTTGCCAGATAACTGATAAATACATTTACCTATGGATTAATTTACCTGTTCAACGTTTTCTACGTCATCAAATAAAATCTTATTCTCGTTTTTCGCTGTTATTGCTATGTGCAAATTGTAAATATCTATTGTTGTGTATTACTTTCGATTTAAATAAACATGTTCATGAAACAAAACATGGCCGGAGAACTTTAATTAAGAACGTTATCATACAATCGTCTAAGATTACGAAAAGTAATTTAAATCATCATGCCAAATACGGTGTTCTAAATGAGAGGTACGCAGGAAACTTATCTAGGCATGACATTCTGATGCAATATTCTATAAAAAAATATAAACACTTCATGTATTTTATGCATAATAATTTCAATTGAAATACATATGTATACATTTCATATGTGGCACAGGTGTATTAGTTTAACATGAACAATATATGTTTTACTTTTGTGACACATATGAGCATTTACATATGTGGCACATATGTAAATAGCACGATGTGCGAATGAAAGAAACATGCAAATAATAAGAAAGTAACATGTCACATCGTTTTTCCTGTGTACAATATCAAGGATATATCACTTTTAAATGTCTTTTCTTTTTCTTTATATTGTCAATAAATATTCAGGTTTATACATTTTCTGTGTGACAACTTTACTAGAAAATGTCCGCCTAACTTGTAAATCGGATATTTTTGGAATCTACTATTAAAGTGTTTACATACATTATATACATGCTCCAGCACAGTGTTTGCATTGTTTTATTATGATTTTGATAACATTAACATTACTTAAGTTGTTTTTGACAAGTTAACTCTCCAACAATAGCGAGTAATTTAACTTGAGGGCATTTATCTTTCCACTCGTGTAAGGTATCGCATTTGTGTTTGTCTGCTCACGGTGCTTCAAAGGGCATATGAAATCGGCCGTTATTACATTGTATAGGTTTCCGTTATGGCTGGTCATTGTTAATAACAATGTAAACGGAAGAACGCAATTATGTGGTCATATCTTTGTTTCCGCTCTGTGGCTTATAAACAAACCACTATGATCTCAATAAATATGGCCATGAAAAGACATGCCTATTTTCAAATGAATCATGACTTAGATTTAATAACGAACGTAATGACACAGGCATGACTATAATATTATAATATTATGCATAATGTTTTATTATTTTTCAGGGTTACGATGAGCCTAAGGCATATATTGCCTCGCAAGGTAATACCTCATTGATAGCCGTGTGGTGTTTGATGATAGTATCATACATACACGTGCCTCTTACTATATGTAACACAATTTCCTACAGTGTACGTGTACAATTGATATGTGATGTTTCATAAAGAGTCCCAGTACAATCGTGTTGGTGCTGTCCCGTAGTCGGTACCAAGAATGTTTCATGTAATAAGTTATTCGCTACATATATGCAATTTTAGAATGACTGTGTTTTTATTGTTCGTACACTCTTTGAAACAAATCAAGAACAGGGGATTGCTTAGAATCAACGAATATAAGCAAGAGAGAAAAGTTGCTGTCTTGGTTTTACGAGTCATACTATATGGTGCACAACATCTCACGCCCTAGCAACGATGTGTTCTTGGGGTTTGTACAATATTGTGGCAAAATTCAAATAGCATACACTGTTGTAAAAATAGAATATATCGAATTAGGTTTAGTTACTGTTGTTTTGGCTGTCCGTCAACGGAACTATGCTTAATACCTGACGCTTCGACACGTCAAATTGTATGTAATGTGTCTTAGACTTACACTTCCTCGAACAAAATATGCATTACAGTTCGTCAAACATACATTGTTTTAATGTAAACACTTCTCTAGATATTGGGTAAATGCATATTATATAAATACACAGGTCCGACTGCCAATACGATGGATGACTTTGTAGACTTCTGGAGGATGGTTTGGCAGGAAGAGGTTGAGAAAATTGTTATGCTCACTAATCTCATTGAAGACAAGGTAAATTGTTTGAACTTGTACATGCGTAGTATGTATTCTTAGCGTTAAGGATTCACTAAGGTATAATGTGTTGTTGTTGTTGTTGTTTTGAAAAATAACACACTATAGATGTATTTACTACATCGCAAATATCTGCAAAGTTTGAACGTTGTATATAGTTCAGATTTTAAGATATTAGAAAAACAAAACATGTAAACAAACTCAGATGTTTTTTATGCCTTTTGTGCTTACAATTGTGGAATATCCGACCAGGGCAAAGCCATAAAATACTATTGGTTAATCATGATGCTTTCGACCAGATTAGTCATGCCAGTGCATTCTAATCATACTTCCTCCTTTACGTTCGATAGGAATGACACGCTACCGGGATTTTAATAGCCTAACGGTTACCACATGTTCCGGATAGGTCAGATAATATTTTCTAGTGACGTCACAAGATGGAGATTATAGTGATATTATTGGTTCAACATTTCTTTATTTAATTGTATGCACTATTGTTTAAGAGTAGATCCACCTACTTTGAATGTACATAGGGGATACATGATGCTGACTGGCCTACCCTGAACGTGTTCAGATGAATCAATTTGTTACATTATCCGTTTTTTGGCTTTCCGGAAAGGTGAAAAAGTGTAAAAAATTGCCTTTGTATCTTTATATTTATCTCTGGTTTATATGGTCAAAGTATACAAGATTTGGCATGATGTTTATCTTTACGTATCAGTATTTTTTGATAAGTTGATATGTCACTGATGAATGAAGATTTTGGTGGAATAGATGATATTTCAATAAGGCATGGATAGTAAAGTATCTGTTGAAAGAGTTTGGGTTTCAATAAAGAAAATCCCTGATATGTTTGCTTACATAATGTTATTCATATCAAATTGTGCGTATTGGCGGATCATTTTGGGAAACGGTGTAGGCGTTGAAAATGAATATCTAAAATTAAGGAAACTGCTTACGTTTGAAATTGTCAAATTTCGCTTTAACTGAGTATTTCAAATGCTTCAAAAGTAACATTCAAGCAGGTTGAATTTGATATATTACACTCCTTTGTTGTTCATACAGATCATAGAAAAAATCCCTAATCTAGCATGCTATCCCTTTAGACCTTAGTTTATCATTAATCATGAAGTATATATTTATTTTTGTTTTCATTTCGCTAACGTGATGAACAAATACATACACGGATCACCCGGATAGTTTCCTCTACCTATATGTTGGTGTTTATTTACTTTTATTATTTCGGATAGATTAGTATCATGCTCATAAAAGTGACCCGTTAATGATTGTGGATGATAAACTCTTCCAATGGATATTTACAATAAATGTGTGCTATATTGTATCGTGTGCTATAGTGTATCATATTGCTTATTTTCTCACGTGTCATTACGGTTTTATGTTATTTGCACCCTAGACATTTTCAGATAGTGAATGGAGTATTTAATTTATTTACACGTAATTTAGAAAATCAAATCTTTAACGTTAATTATAATTATGACATTTGTAAAATATAAAATCTTTACACATATTCATTTTCCGGAATACAATGTTTAAAACGAAATATTTTCCAAAAAGTTCGATTTGATGTAATTTCGAATGTTTGTTTCAAATAAATCATATGTTATCTGTATCTGTGTTATTGTTTTACCACTCGTCATGCAATTCATTTGCGTATGAGTATCATGGAATCTGAAGAATGCTAATAAGGGAATTCAATTATGACGACACATTTTTAAGTTGTCTTACGGATTTATTCGGTTATTCGGAAACATGTCATTCAACGTTCATTATCAAAGCATCTCAGGCAAAAGACCATAACTGTGTGACGACTACGCACGTGCCCTTTGAGCGACAATAATTGAGGAATAAAATACACGAAGAAAGTAAATCAAAGGGAAGTAAAGTATATTATCAGGCTAGTCGGAAATAATGTATCACTTGTCTAGTTGGAAATAACAAGTTATGACTGTTCTGTCCCACAAATGTCTCTATGAATACTTACTAGAATAGAAATGTGAAATGGGATTTAAACTTTACTGTGTATGTTTGGTATGAGGACATACCTAATTGCATATTTTAAGTCATAGTCACATATTTTATTTCACTTCCGATAATGTTAGAATTATCTGATAAAGTTTCAGCCATTATTTAGTCTGAATATCATAGTTATGATAATGAATTTCTTCAATCAGAAAATGAAATGTGAGCAATACTGGCCTAATGCAGGAACATGTCATAGTTATGGTGACGTCATGGTGACGTGTCACTGTGAGAATACATATGCAGAATATGCCGTTAAAAGTCTGTCGGTTTCCAAGGTACACTTTTTACCATTATAGTAATTCCTGAATAATATTAGCTGTTTCAGCGAGGCTATTTAGGATTTATCGGGGTCGTCCGTGGCCGAGTGGTTAGAGTCTCTCACCGCTTGTAGGTTCGATCCCTCAGGGTCATAGGCATCTTTATGTGAGGAAGCTATCCAGCTGGCTTGCGGAACGTCGGTGGTTCTAGCCAGGTGCCCGCCCGTACATGAAAATTGCCCGAAGGGGCACCTGGGGTCTTCCTCCACCAGTGGAAGCTGGAAAGTCGCCATATAACCTTAGCTGTTGGTGCGACTATAAAATCCAATTCAATTTAGGCTTTATCGTAACCCTGTTATATATAAAGTAATTTAAGAACTCTTCTGCTACAAGGACTATCACAACCTGACATATGGTGATGTGATTTACAAACTTCGTAAGATCCTTGGTCATGATCACTCTCATACTATCTTTGTTAACTTGTTAAAAAGTTTATCAAAAGAGTTTATGACAATTTGCAGCGTACTGCATGTTTGGTGGTGGACCCATTTACAGTTCGCCACTATGCTTTCCTCTTTAATTGCTCGATGAGCGGACAGGCTGTATACCCTATGATGACGTCTACATAAAGCCGAAAAGGCGTTTGATGTCTGCAATCGTGTCTTGTCGTGCCCTCAATGGTTTATTCTTGTGTTGCTCTGGCTTCTGCAAAGTCAATGAGTACCTTCATTGCGGCATTTTAGGCTATTGTTTTTTGTATTTATATAAACACGAGCATCTTTGTGTTTTACTTATATGGCCCAATAATGCTGTTTTGTTGGTTTGAGAATAGTTTATGGCGGGGATTTCTTTATATTACACCGTCCCGTCTTAATCGGATGACAGTAGGGTTAGGGTGAGATTTGGTACACACTAGAAACTGTTTATTTGCCACTGACCGTTCCAAGGCGGTAGTACTATTGTCAACCCTTTTTGTGTTTGTGACGTCATATGCTTTTATTCTTTATTAACAATGCCATTCATGCTAGTCCTTTCGCGAATTGTATGGTTAAATGTCTTCTTTGAAAGCTGCATTTCCTGTTCGACTGTCTTATTTTAATGTTTTACCGAGTTCATCCTCTGTGGTTGTTTAATATACATGTCCAACAATCAACATATAAAATCAAAGGCGAACACTCAGGTAAACGCGTTCAAAAACAAGAACTATCCTAACATGTTCACACGTTAATATAAGATATAATTATAAACTATATAAATAGAAATAAATATTTTATAGAAAATCTTACATGTGTGCTCATTTATTATGTAATGTATTACACTGGTTGTCATCAATGATATTGTACTCGGACAGCCGTCACATCATCTCATTGTTGGCAACGAGTTTCCTGAATTTAAACATAAACTAGATTTTAACGAATATGAGCTATATTTGTCATATAATTCATTAAGTCGCATTAGGTGACATATCTTCAGACACCTTGACTTATGAAGACGCTATTGACTTAAGTTATATCACTAGTGGAGTATTGAAAATATAATTGTGTTTATGCTCTCTAAGATGTTGATTGTAGACTTTAGATAACGCCTGTACAGAATGTCATGATCATACGATTTGGCATTAAATACCACAGTGTTGTGTAAATATTTAAATGCAAGTAAACGCATTATTATTTGTAAGAAATAAAGTGCACAGAATAATGTTTCAACCACGGTTTGTTACGTGCCTTGTAATAAATAGTTTATGAATACATGTTATATGTAATTGTAAAATGTTAAATATGAATACTTACACAAAAGCACCTGTGTAATCTACTGTGTACCTCTTCAATAATATGAATTGATCTATTAAACGATCTTGTCTACAAATATCTACCTTGACAATAGCGAGTGTCTGTTGGATTTTATTTAAATGCAATTAATATATTATATATGCTTGACCCGTGTATTTAACTTTGGTGTTACACGCACACGCACATGTATGCATTCAACTACAATGATTTCCACCCTTATCTTATTCGGTAACGTTATCTGTTTCCTTTAGGGATCAGCAAAGCGCTCGTTACGACACCTGCATTTCACGGCATGGCCGGATAAAAGAGTTCCTGATAACGTCACAAGTTTGATTGAGTTTAGACAGAAAGTTGAGAGTATACGCGCAGAGTTGGGAGGGCCTGTTATTGTTCATTGCAGGTACTTTACATGCTTATGTATATACAATGTCAACAGCATCAATGGAAGAGAAATCTAGACAAATAAAAATTGCCCTAAATTTGACATTTTGGTCATTTTCGGTGCAAACCCGTTTTGAATGTTGTTTATGGTTTGTAATTCAAGATTTGTATTCAATATGTTCATGGGATTGACATATTTATTTTTATTTATTTCTATCATTTAATATTCATCCGTTCATGTATTTGAAAAAAAGCGTTAAGGTATTATGTTTCCTACGCATTTCATTTGATTGAATCACCTACATATAAATTGCTGAAATAATGGATGTAAGGAAAATTATTTCAAATATAATGCATTGAAAAATGAAAATTTCTGTTCTCATGTATTATCTCGAATGTTTTCCTCTCCTGGTATTTATAGGCAGAATATGTTTATATGGGAAAAAGGGCTTATTTAATTTCACGTAGAATCACTCGAAATACTAATATTTCAATGTTTCACCCCAAAACTGTATTACTATTATCAAACTTCTGTACAGTGCTGGAGTGGGGAGAACAGGGACATACATCATGTACATAGCACTGGACATTCTGACAAAGGAAGGGGGCGCGGAGAAATCAGTGGACATACTTGGATGTGTCATTGGTTTGAGAAACCAGAGAGTTTCAATGGTACAGACAGAGGTACATAATTAAATTTAGAGTATTTTTGTCCTATTTCGATGTCGATAATTTTACTGTTAGGTACACTTTTATTAAAGAGTGCTGGTCTGTTGAACACGATCATGTTCATAGAATATCGTCATCACTGCACTATTGTTTGTTTATTTATCTGAATATAATGTTCAAAGCAACAATATCTTGAAACTTTGTTTTGAAAGATAAAATATTATAATATATGCAATTGAAGCAATTCTTCTCAAAAATAACTCTAAAATATAAATATTTAAGAAAAAACGGTGTATCTATTTTACAAACGTTGTAATTAACATGTAAGACAATAATCTATATTTACGACGTTATCAACTTAATTTTAGAGAATATTTAATAAAGTGTTAATGTTTTCTAAATCAACATCGTAACTTTGCTTTAGTATTAGCAAAACTACAATATAGTGTTTTCTAACCAATGTATAACGAAACACAACTTTTATCTCTTCAGGAACAGTATAGGTTCCTCCACGACAGCTTGGTACATGACCTCACGTTCGACTGCCAGTTAATACATAGTGATACGTTCCAGCAATATCTGTCAAAAAACTTTGAGAAACTCGTCTCGCAGTTTGAGGTAGAGATATTACGTGGATTTCCTTAAAACTTAATTTCGATCAAATGAACGCTTTAAACATGTATTAATTAAAATGCACTTAATGAACACTTAAATCAAAGCAGTGTCTTCATCGGCGGAAACCGGTGTTTTTTAAAGGTAAACCAAAGAAAATCATAGCGTTCATGATCATTAATTAGTTAAAAGCTGGAGCAGTAGAGATTTAAGCATTCAGTATTCAATTCTGATATAGACTAATACACATTGCTGAGCTTGTCAACCTTTTGCACTGATACATACTAGTACACAAGAAGAGATAATTTGTAACATTTACATATACATGCCCTTGTTAGTAAGATCAACATAATTTTTCAGTTAAACGGATTTATTTTCCATCGATTGTAACGAAACCTCTAAGCATTTATTTTAATCAATCTCGATGTCTTCCTGGGTATAACCAACCAGTACTAAGCAAATACAGATAACGTGTCTTGATCAGGGATGCAACACATATGGTCCATACTGCCTCTACGGTTTCAATTGCTTATTAGGAAGTATACGTATTTTTCAAATATTGTGTTAAACAACGTATACGCAAATCGAAACTAAAACCACAATTACGTGTTTATCGTGACACATTTAGTCAACATTGCCAATTTTTAATATTACACTGTAAAGCAAATCAATGCCACCGAAGAAAGAAAGTCAATAGAAGAATCAAATGCAGTGAAACAGAACAGCAGTATTCACGATAAGAATAGGAAAGACGCCGATGTTCCAGGTATATAATATCATGTTTATACCCACATTAGATCCAATACAATACAATACAATACAATTAGATCAAATACAACACAATAAAACCAGCGAAGGTATACACATGCAAATGGCATTAGAAGCAATCATACAAACAGAACCTCTGCGAAATGTTGTAGTTAAATGTGTACAAGGCAAGACCAATTCATTCACTTTCTGCTAAAATGATGTGTATAGTTTTTATTTATTTCTAGTATCAGTTTGTGTTTCTAAATGCAGTGTTACGTTCATAAAACATATTCTCTATTCAACAGTTCAATAAACATTCATTTTTTAGGATGTTTCATAACTATAGTTGTACACATATATAACTTCATTTCTCTTGTAAGTCTGTATAATGGCTGGGTAGATTTTACAAACTAATTCTCAAAAACTCATTCAATTAAAATGCGTTCGCAAATTTATCTTTGTTGTTTTGTTTATATGCTTCATGTATCTACCTTGATAAAACATTAAACTTGTTCTCATGAAAGCATTAACACCGGAACCAACTATGGTTGACGTGTTGGAAAGCGAAAACTAAATTTGTAATAGATCTGCGTCAAACAATGCTAAATTGAACGAGATTTATTTAGAAAGTGTGTTTACTGTAATTATGTCAGTAATTAATGTTACAGATGTTCTTATCACTTTATTTTCCTTTAGGAGATCGACATCGACCAAGATTATATCATCGAAGAAAACCTGGATCATCCGATTATATCAATGCTACTTTTATCAATGTTGGTATTTCTGTTATATAATCATTGAATAAATGACTTTTCAGCCTATCTGGTAAGACGATTGTCATATAGTCATGCACCAAAACCATTCGTTTTCCTTTAAATATGCTCCAGGCAAACCCTATAAACAATTATTGAATGTGCTTTTATGAGATTTTTTAAATGTAGTGTGAGGAACGAATGTTATTGAACAAATACAGATGTATTCCCCTTATCGATTTATCTGAATTTACTGATATGTCAGTTACAAACTACACAACTAAACATAAAATGTCTATCTGTTTACTCATATCACAATTGTTAAAATAGGTTACTGTCAAACCATTAAATACGTAAACGATGTCTGTTAATGGTGATAGACAATGTACTGTTTTGTAACTTTCTATTTGGATTATTGTTTCTTTATAATCGAAAACTAATTTCATTTTTTAAATCCAAACTAAGTCTTAGTATTTCTGAATTCTAGAGTTTCAGATCTAAGAACCGCTTTATTGTTACACAAACACCCTTGCCCCGTACGGTGGTCGACTTTCTCACACTGATCCTCCAGGGAAACTGTTCATGTATTGTGTCCATGGATGTGGACCTTTTATCGGACATGGTAAATGCATGTGTGCACATACTAAGCATGTGTAATTACACATACGTGTTATTCATATTTTATTTCATTGATTCAATGCAAGCATATGCTTTTTAAGTTTTGGACATGGGTGCAGTGACCAATATGCTTATTTCATTTAACAAGATATGTATATGTTGTTTTTATTTTGTGAAATAGCATTGACTGATTGAAAAATATAAACCAACTGACTCATGATACAACTTGAATTCATGTTTTACTGTTATGTTCATGCTTTAAACGTGTACAGTATTGCGGGGATGGCGCCTTAATATCCTAGTCTCACTTATTACAGGAAAATAAATAAAACAAGTAACAACGGAAACATATATTACCCATGACGCAGTATTGAGGAAATGTTACATAAATATATTGCATTTTACTCAGTGCGATAATGTAAACTTATCATGTGGTACATGTAACAGAAGAGTAAACAGTTATCTCAAAGAAGTTTCGCTTTATTTGTGAACTATATATTTCAGTATATTTCAATATAACAATAATTTATTGTACACTATTAACGACGATTTAATTGCAGAGAACATGTTCACACATGTCTGTTGGTAAACCTTTGCATCAAACAATATTCTAGACCAATCATAGCAACACTTGCCATACACTGTCAACAAACGATGTGAATTTCAGACAGTGGGCCAGGGCCATATCAAACTCTCTATGTATTTCAGACAGTGGGTGTTTACCTGCCAGCCGCAGATCAAACTCTTAAGCACGGAGATTATCAGATCAGCTGCCATGCGAGTGAATCTACGCCACATTACATATTGAGGAAACTCACGATACAGCGACAGGGAGTGGTGAGACCTATGTGGGAAATTTCAACCTCGTGCTACTGGCATATCCATACCTACATATCGCATTTCTGTCATCAAACCATTTCTTTCACAAACATTTATAGCATTTAACACAAATGCAGATCTTTATAAAAAAAGTCCACTCAAATGACCGTCCGAACTCCAATGTTCAGTATCTAACATGCTAGTTGAAAAGAAATGAACACATACATGAATTCCTTTTGACGTGCGTTAGCAATTTATATTATTAGATTAATGATCTTCTTCTTTTGATGTGGTTATCGATCGGTTATCTAGCACTCATACAGACATACGTATATTTATATAGGTAAACGTACATCCCTATTGAGCATTACTCTTCTGTGTAACACGTTGATTTTGTTATTTTGTTGCTTATATCCTTTCCAACTTATTAATCGTTCTCATGTCTAGCTACCGTTTAGATTTCTGTAAACATCTCGCATGTAGCATACTATACTCTACTAGCTACACTTATTTGCTACAATGTTTTCCTAACTAGCGTCTATGTTTTGTTCTCTGTTCTTCTCACTAGTTTCCATGTTTTGTTCACACAATTAACTAGCATTACATGTTCTCTCGGGGAACCATACTGTTAATTACTAAATGTATTACATGTTTCCAAGTTAACTAGCATTATATCTTCTTATCATTAACCTCTACGTTGAATTGTCTTCTAACTAGTTATCTGTCTTGTTATATTATTTAGATATAATGCAAATATGTCCTAAATAGTAATCAAGTTTTGCCAACGTGCTTTAATTCCTACATAACTACAGTGTTTTGATCTTGTAACGTGTTAAAGCCGTAACCATTTACATGCGTTCTCGTTATATGCAACGATGTTTTGGAATCTCTGTAGAGTCTATCACGTGTTCCGTTATCTAGCTTTCATCTAGTCTGAGGTTGCTGTTCCAATATAACCTAATATGATGTGTTAACGGGACGTACAACCCCATTTCATTTCATTTCTTTTATCTAGCTACTACTAGTCTATGTGATCTTCTTTTTAATTTAACTCACATTCTTCATCCGTACTATTAATATACAGCACGCCTTTTCACCTTATTAGATTCCATGTATGTCCTAACTACTGCTAATGTTGCATTATTCACGGAACAACATGATGAAACAAATATAATATAACCGTGAACTTAGTCATTACTACCGGAATGCATTTCATGCTTCATTTGGTTTACAGAACTCGTCGGAGGAGAAAATCGTCAACTATTTTCAGTTCACTTGCTGGACGAAAATGTCACCAGTGCCGAATGACACTTTAACATTTATAAAGTGTATACAGGACGTAGAGAAAACATCCAAGGAATTCATGGACATGGGACCCATTGTGATTCATTGCCTGTACGTATTTTACGGTATAGATTTACGAAGAAACGTCTGTTTTAGCATACATTGTGACATAAGTATTGTTTGTTTCTGTGCGTGTTTTTTTTTTGGTAGACTGAGGTCATTGAATGCTACATTTCCTATGCGGCGATTATATCTACTATTATTGATAACAGTTTGTTTTTTAAACAATTAATTATTATCGGCAAGGTTATTTCCAATGTATTGTGTCCCATGTTTTATGAAACAATTGGAAGTACATATGCTCATTCATAAGTAAACGTGGTTGATGACTCATCAATAGATATGGATAGAATGGAGTGGTCTGTTACTTTTCTAATGTTGTTTGCCTTGCATATCATAACTAATATCTTAGGAGGACATGTTATTAATCATGGTCTGTGTTAATGTGGATTGTGGTTTATGAAGAATATGGAAGGATAGATGCGGTCGATTGAGTAACGAGTATCTGTACAGACAAGCACTATGGATGTATAAGATAACATTTATATGTATTTCTATGTTTAATTAAGAAATGCTGCTAAAAGAAGCGACATGTTTTGTGCCGTATCTAACCGTATACAGAAGATAGAGAGAACACGGTGACCGTGGTCAAGACAGTCTGACACATCAAATGTATGTTTTAATTTAAAATGTATTTTTATGTGTCATTCAGGAATGGTGCTGAGAGAAGCGGCCTGTTTTGTGCGGTGTCTATCCTAATACAGAAGATGGATATAGAACACGAGGTCAGTGTTGTCAACACGGTCAGACAGATTAAATCTAGAAGAGGTGGCGCAATACCGAACAAGGTTAGTAACACTAACAAATATTGACTCATTAATGACGGTTCAAACTTCTAACGAAAGTTCAGAAGCCTTAGGAAAACGTATTAGATTGGGTCAAATACCTTCCCATAACTCAAACATCCAAAACAGTATTTTAAACTATGCTGGCACTCACATATGTCGACATATCTGATTTATTAACAAAGCGTTTAAGAATCTTAGACTAGCTTAACGCTCATACCACCAACTGTGAACTGAGAACATACTTATTAGCAATGGTAAAGTGTGTCGAGATAACGCTACACTTGTTAGCAAAACATACGTCACCGTAATTTTCACATGTTTGTAATAAGCTGTTGTAACATTATATCCGGATCTAGTACACGTACACTACATGTTTATGCTATTTTTGTTTCAGCATCAATACATATTCTGCCACAAGTGCGTAGCTGCCTTCCTACAAACGTTCGACAAAAAGTACTCGAACCTTTCTTTACGAGACTAACACGGCCTATATGTCGATTAGAACCAAAACGGACGTACCGACGTTTCCATAACTGTCAGAACTTGTACCAGTTAGTATATGATCTGTAGTAGACTAATCAGATCATGATGTACCGACGTTTCCATAACGTGTACCAGTTAGTATCTGATCTGTAGTAGACTAATCAGATCATAAACAGCCAAGCTGCATATGTGATTTTAAATTGAGATCATTCTTTAATAAAACAATCAAGATCATCATATTGATTTTATTGAATGAAAAGACTGTATTATATGTTTTGTAAGTATAATGTTTCGGTCTGAAAGGCCCACACTGGTTTACACTACCGCATACATGTGTTCGTTACAACTGACACATTTAAAGACATATGACGCTTTTTTATTATTATGTCTGTACTACTTTGTTTGCGAATCAGTTGGTGTTACAATAATTTGCGAGTTTCGCGAGACACCCAGCTGCCTTTTTGCTACCGATCGTTCACATTCTGTAGCCCTATTGTCAGTCCGTTTATGTTTGTGATATCATATCTTGCCCTTTATTCATTTTTGTAATTATTGTTTGTTTCTGTGCGTGTTTCTATTTGACTGTGGTCCTTGATTACTATATTTCCTGATCGACTTTAAAATCGACTGTTATGTATGTAGACCGTTGACACAACGAGTATCGTGGAATTGCAACATGTTTAAAATTATATAACGAGAATATATTTGTTGTTTCCATTTTATAAAGATACAAGCATCCCATCCATTAATGTTATCACCTACTGGAAGATACTTCACATAAACAATAAGTAGATCAATGTGAATGACGTTTACTTTGAAGCACTGGAAGATACATGTGTAGGTCGGTGGGAATGACCTTTACTTTAAAACACTGGGAAATATTTCGCATCAATCAAAAGTAGGTAAATGTGAACGACCTTCACTTTGAAGAACTGTAAAATATTTCGCATCAACCATAAGTAGGTTAATGCGAATGATCTGCAATTTGAAGCACTAGAAGAAACTTCGCATCAACCATAAGTATTTCAATGTGAATGACCTTAATTTCTTTCCAAATACGTTGTACTACATTCAAGTGTTACGTGAGAGGTGTTGCAATTTACATTACCTCCCATGAATAGACTCAATAAAACCGAGTGTGCTACTTAATCTCTTGTATTTGTTTGTTGCTTCCAAGGGATCCACTTTTTAGTATTTGTTTACATACAAGTTTCCAAATACTGAATTATTCACACAGAAACAGGTACTCTGCACAAATACAATCATAAACATATGTCTAATACAACTATCTTCTATTATTTACATTGTTTACACTAAAATACGTTACTCCATTTACTCAATTTGCTTAGCTACTGAGAACCTGTAAGCACTTATATCCCATGGACACATGTTCTAGTTTATAATTTGTTAGCAGATATATTTGAATTAATAAACTTAGTATAATGCATGGTTCATCTGTCCACAGTATGTTGCATACTGTTTATTTAACAGACTGATTCCTTCGTGTGGGCCTAATATGATATATTTTATAACTCTGTCTGTTATATATACTGTTTCGATTGAATTGATACCGTTTTATATTAGACCGATTTCAATGATTGAACTCCAACAATTGAATTAATTTTCTAAATAATTACGTTAGTCTATATTTATTACATCCTGTCTCCAGTGTAAAGGTAGATATAAAAATCAAACAGGAAATGTAGCATTCAAAGACCACAGTCAACCATAAACACACACCGGAACAAACAACAATTACAAAGATGATTAAAAGGCAGGATATGACATCACAAACATACAAGGGTTGACAATATGGCTACCTTATTGGAAGTGTCAGTGGAAAAAAGGCCGCTTGGGGTTTAAACCAGGTTCTATGGTGCACCAAACCTCACTCTTACCCTACTATAGTCCGAATAAAACGGGACAGTGTAAATAAAGATATCCCCGCCAGGTTATATATAACACATACATGTTCAAGCATATATAATATATATATAAAAAGGCATAGACAGCCACAAAGAAAGAACTCAATGAGTACATGGGTAAACCACTAAACATGCAGGGCGTTGCAAAATAATAGGTCATAACCTCTTTTGATACACTTGTTAACAAGTTTAGTACAGATTGTATGAAAGTGAGTATGATCAAGCATCTTACGAAGTTTGTAAATCACATCACCATAGAAGTCAGGTTGTGATAGTCCTTGTCGCAGCAAAGTTCTTTACTTTTGCATTTAAAAAGTAGATCAGGGTTACGATATTAACATTCTGCAAACGTTTTTCGAAGTTTATAAATACACGTTTTATTTAAAACAATCAACAGCTTTTGTTTTGGACAATACACCTAACCAAATGTGAAGAACCAGAAATGCTTCTGAAACACATTGAATGCATTTTTCTTTAAAAAAAAGTTGTTGATACGCTGTTTTAAAATAATTGTATTTTTTTAAATAGTATGACATATAATTTACTTTTAACGACATCCTACTAACATGTCAAGCATCGTTGGTTATAAAGTTACATCAAATGCATTTTAACACACTTACACGAACAACCCACTAGTTCAGTCAGACGAAGTCTTATCCCCTGAGGCCCTTTTGTGCCACTTAGCGGTCAAAGGCGGTATCCCTGTTGTCAACCTTTTCATGCCTAGGATGTCATATCTTGCCTTTTATTCATCTTTGTAATTATTGCATGTTTCTATACGTATTTTTGGTTGACTGTCGTCCTAGAATGCTACATTTCCTGTTCGAATATTATATCTACTTTTACAAATTTACAAAAACACTTACACGAACGAACCAAGAATTCGGACAGACGAAGTCTTAGTAATTAAAGAAAACACGAACAAACCATGGGTCATACCACAGACCTAAAACCATGGATTATACCACAGACCTAAAACCATGGATTATACCACAGACCTAAAACCATGGATTATACCACAGACCTAAAACCATGGATTATACCACAGACCTAAAACCATGGGTTATACCACAGACCTAAAACCATAGGTTATACCACAGACCTAATAACAAATAGATTGAACACTACGAACATTATCTAAATTTCACGTGGCACAGTGTGAAAATTTCACAAATTATTTCCCTACTTTAAACACACATATAATGGAAAGTTTTATAGGTACAAGTTTCATTCATGCCAAATCCCATCACAAATTTAATTTTCTTTCCAATGGTAGCAAAAAATGAGTTTGACGGAAACTTTGACTATGTCAAAAATTTGATATTTAAGACAAAAGCGAAAAATGAGTTTTTTTTAACTTTAAACATATTTTCATACAATTTCTTATTTTCAAAATAAACATAAATTAATATAATCCCATTTTGCTATTCACTATGAATCTTTTGAAGGTATTCTCATCAAAATCAGTGAATAATTGAGAGAGGAGATAGAATGAAAAGTTAAGGTGCAACGTGATATTTTGGTTACTTCATTGGTTAAGATAGGAAGTTTCCTATCTGTTCATTAATATGTCTGTGGTTATACAATATATATTGGTAAGGATACCAAAGTAATGAACCTATCTTATGTAGAACAGGCTGTGAATATGCTACTATGAATATATTCTTGTAATGCATTAGATACTATTACCCTATGCTTTGCAAATAACTAGATTGCTAGGCACGTAGTATACATTACAGTGATGACAAAGTCCTGTTCTCGTTGTAAGCGTTCATTTATGATGTAGTATTTTTTTCAAAACCATATGTTTTCTCATGCATACACGTTTAAACTTCTTCTTAACATAAAAAGACACAAATTTGGATCACGACCATTATTTTCTGCACTCAGCACAATGCTTAAAGGTCATGTTTATACTTTAAATAATAGAATTGCATTGGGTTTTAACGGCGCACAAATACAAACAGGTTATATGGCGCCAACAGGAATGAACATTCCAGCTCAATCTCCATTTACATCTAGATGAAAATATGAAGCACATCTAGAACATTCTCACCTGCAGAAATTCACTTGCAAACACTCCATTTTTCGATGGAGCCACGATCATTGTTTTCTACCACCACTCAAGTAGCACATGAAACAATACAGGAATGAAGACATTTTATGAACAGACAAAAATGACAAAATAAATTCGGAGAACTTTAACCCTCTGTCTGGATATGCAGTGGTCATATTCTTTCCCGGGAACCAGACAGGGCGTTACATAGCTGCAGGGAAAAAGTCTACAATGTGTCGTTACGTGGTCCCGGCTTAACTCCATTAAGCGATGGGATATCTTATACTAGCAGGATTTTATAATGGATATTTAGACAATAAAACACACTTTTTACTGAAAAAATGCAATAACCTTTTTAAAATTACCTATAAGATGTTTTAATTTTGCAATATGAAAACTTTTTAAGCCGAAATTAAAGTTTTATTTCATACCCCAGCAAACCCCGTTTTCGCTTCTTGGAGAAAGGGTTGGCTGGGGTATGAAAGTTAATTCTCGGACCACGTAATGGTCATGTAATATAAAGAAGGAACTTTATTGGCCGGTCTATCGAGGTTCGAGGCCATCCCCCATATACCTTACAAATGTGCATATAACAATATTGCGATAAGTCTAAGAAGACCCTTGAGCAAATCAATGAAATACATGTTTCGATATACATACTGAGAAAAATAAATTTAGCAAATATCAGTTTCATAGATGAGATACAAAGCCGTCTATGTTAGGGGTCAATGATAAAATAAATAAATATGACCATTAATAATGATACAAAGTCGGTGATGAAAATAATTTTATATGTTATCGAAAATCGTTCTCATTTCAATAAAAAGGGAAGTAATTTTAAAATTACGAAATCTGAACCATTTTTGTTTTGAGAATAACAATCGTTTATGAACACATTTCAACGTTTTTTTAACAATGATAGAATGGTCAATTATTGTCAATATCAAACATTTAATGTGTTCAAAGAAATACGTTTGTATGGTGAAATAAATTGTTTTTCATACATGGGAGCTAATTCTGATATTTCGTTTTGAAAATAATAAAATAACACAATCTTTTGAAAATCACAACCTTATCTAGGATTTCTAAATTTATATAAAAAAATATCAATGTTCGTATGTTTAACATACTTACCTAATAAGTCGTGCTAAATAGTTTTTGTTCAGTATATGTTAAGTGCCTGTTTACCACATGTTTAGGGGGAGTACTTCAAGCTTTTTAATAGAAAACCTGACATTTTAAAAATGTTCCATTACATGATGAACAGGTTATGTCAATTAAACTATAGTATTGGCACCATTTTGTTAAGATCTAATTTGAATTCACCATAGGTTTTTGAATGAGACCGGGCATAAAATGCTTAAATTAACCCTGGTGAATAAGCCTAGGATAGCATATTTTAGTTTCCGAAATAATTTCCTTGTAAACAAAGTCATTTTAGGCTAATTTATTATGTTTTGGCCCTTTAGAATGGAACTTACCATTATTTGTAAGTTTTAAGTTGGAACCCTAATCCTTCGAGAAAACACAGATGTACTCCCTTTAAAGTTTATTATAGTTACGTTTTAAATGTCTCATTTTAATGTAAAATGGCATGCATGTTTTTATTTTGTGGTTAAATATTATAATCATGCTGCTGTATTCCTCCGTTGTGTTTCATTTATGATCCTTGTTTCTGTTATTTTGTGAAGTTAAACATGTTTGTGTATAACTTGATTTATACCGAATAAAGCTATGTATTATGTATGTAAATTACATTTATTAGTTATAGTGGATTATATTACGTAATGAAAACGTATAACTCCATTGTATTTATATTGCAGTGAAACTAAACAGTTAGCCTTTATTTGCACTGATTTAGTGACCAGACAATAATAAAACAGTTTTAAAATATTCCCCTGAATAATTATTCATAACCTGATATACACATGTATGTTAATCTACAGGCGACCTTTACTCGGTCAATACATTGTTGACAACATGCAACACATTTGGCAACGTGTCATCTACTATTGTGTATCAACAATCGAACTTTAAATTAAACTATTAACGAAGACAATGTAATCGTGACGTGTTTGCACAATACATCCTTGATCATTGTCAATGCATTACAATAACTTCCGGTTAATGATACTAAAGTTAAATATAGCATCAAGGTAATGATTGTAATTCAAGATATGGGTAGATTGATATGACATTACTGTGTATGATTTTGAAAATATTTCATTCAAACCATATTAAATTGCGGATATTTTTCCTCATATGATGTTTCGTGTAGGCATGACTTGCTAAACCCCGCGTAAATAAAAGAACGCGTGAACGTGCAATAACCCCAGAAATGTGACGATCTACAATTGTCAATACAGCCTAAGAAATATTGTTGGTCAGGGTCAGGGTTGAGTCGGGATTATAAGAATCGTTCATGGGTATACGGTGATGATAGGGTATTCGAACCCTCGGTATAAGTGTTTTTATCGGAACTGAGGCTCTGCCGAGGTTTCGATTAAAAACACTTATACCGAGGGTTGGAACTCCCTATCTAAACCGAATACCCATGATATATTATTTTTTTTGCATATCAGAGACATGTTGTTTGTTGACGCCACCAGCTACTAACGTTTTGCATGTTTTCCTGCATACCGGATGTTGGCGCGCGTGAATTTTATCTCGACCCTAGGATGAGATGGAAATATCTAGCCCCGGTAAAATGACGGATATCCTTGTCCGGTATGCAATAAAAGGTAATCTGTTACAACGACCGCTATTTAAAATTTGAAAATTCCCGCAGTTATCAAAAGTTATATCCTCCCTCTTAACGTACAGGTCAGGTAGGGTGACAAATATGCATGTAAATAAATTAAATCCCAAGAGTTTTAGGCCAACACCGATCATTGATTTTTACTCACTTCAGAAACTAACTATTTATAACAATGGCTTTGACAAATGTATCTTGCTGCTGAAGTTTAATTCCATAGTGAGCCGCCATACTGGTAATCTCCCCGTCTTAAGTGTGTGGTGTAAGGAGGATAACCCCTATGGGTAACGACTATGTACATGTTGTATAACCTACATGTTCATACTGGAAGGCGGCTTAATCCCTCCGTCGTAAGTGTGTGGTGTAGGAGGATAACCCCTATGGGTAACGACTATGTACATGTTGTATAACCTACATGTTCATACTGGAAGGTGGCTTAATCTCTTCGTCGTAAGTGTGTGGTGTAAGGAGGATAACCCCTATGGGTAACGACTATGTACATGTTGTATAACCTACATGTTCATACTGGAAGGCGGCTTAATCCCTCCGTCGTAAGTGTGTGGTGTAGGAGGATAACCCCTATGGGTAACGACTATGTACATGTTGTATAACCTACATGTTCATACTGGAAGGCGGCTTAATCTCTTCGTCGTAAGTGTGTGGTGTAGGCAGGATTACCCCTATTGGTAACGACTATGTAGTATAGCGTTCATGTTCATACTGTTGAGTTAAATCTCTCCATCGTAAGTTTGTGGTGTAGGAAGGATAACCTGTATGGGTAACAACTATGTAGTATAGCTTCCAAGTTCTTGTTGTAGATTTCCTTAACGAAATCAGACTATATAAATCATCATAATAAGTTCTTATATATATTTACTTGTTTATATACCCGTTGACGGGCATTTGTTGATTTACATATATAGTTTATATTACAACCATATCATCCCTTATTTGTAAATAGTTTTCTCTTTATATTTTTACATTAATTTTTAATTACTACTTTATTTCTTCATCTTTCATCAGTTTTTGCGCACAATATGACCTATTTATGTGTCGACGTGCCGTTAAACACCATTCATTCATTCATTCATTCATTCTAAAGGCGCAGTATTTGCGAATGCAATAACGTCCTGCCTTTACTTTTGTATAGGTTTGACCCTTTGGTGTCAATTTTATTGATATTACAATATGAGGAGGGCGTGTGGGGTGGGGGCGGAAGTGTGGAGCGGGGGGTGGAGGTGGGGGGTGGGGGGCAATGATTATTCTGCTATGCTGTTATTGGCAAAATATAATATATATACATTGTTATCTGTTATTGCGAATAATTATTTGCTGTTATCTGTTATCCACAATGTGTATCGAATAACGAGAAGCATGATGTTTATGCCACCCTCCACTCACCACACGCATCGTAAACATGTGATATTTAGGATTGGTACCGATTGACTGTTATTCCCGAGCCACCATATAACGCCCATCCCCACCACTTCCCCCACAACCTCTACAAACATTTACCCATGTCATAAAAATGTCATGTTTGAGATTCTTACCTGTTATGTGAATTCATTTACTGTTAAATTTTACTACTTTTAATTCATTGTTATATCTTATCATCAAATTCTCTATGCTGCGTTAGATTGACCCACAACTCCATATTATAGTTACCTAACACGAAAAGTCATTCATCTTTGATAGGAAGCTTTATTTACATAACTGCACTTTTGAGAACACTCGGACTGTAGCCGTCCATCCGTCACTCCGGAACTCCTCCAAACATACATACTCCTCAAAATAATTTCAGGACCGACAGAATATTTCTCCATATGCTTACTAACGAAATTGACTATATACCATGTTCAAACAGTTACACAGAATGTATATGCATTAAACTGGACATTGTCAGGTACTCTGTATGAGATTAAAGAACAAGTTGTTGATATACATTGTTCTATAAATTAAAAAGTCCGAGATTTTTGAATATTTCTAAAAATCATTAATTTGCCCCAAAACAACAGTACTAAAAGTTTTTCAATTTGTTGTCAATGTATTCATTATAATATTTTGACCATTGAACATTGACTTTCACCAACAAGATCAATATCATGACTAAGATGTTTGCCTGAACATCGTTTGGGGCGGAACTTCATTCCAGACCCTTTCGATGTAAGAAGCTGAAACTTTGTGGAAAGAATGTTGAGAATAAAGAATATTATTACATGTCTGAAATTTGACCTTCACCATCAAGGTCAAAACTTAGTTGTTTGCATAAACATTTCCTGCGAACTCCTTCAAGGCCATTCATTGTAGTAAACTGAGCATTTGTAGGAAGTGTGTTGATGATGCCAGGATGTACCTGTGCAAAAATGTCTGAACGTTGACCTTCACATTTAAGCTCAAAATAGTGATTTTTTTTTAAACTGAAGACAACAATGTTTGAATGACTGTTTACGATAGGAAGCCGATACCAACAACACTTTAACAGTATTAACCCTTAACTCGCTACATATATATATAATGGACTGTTCTATTTTTAATTAAGACCATTCCATTTATGTGACAAGGGGATGTTTTGGTGAAAATGACTGATGGATTTATAATGGACGCAAAGGCTATTATAGTCGTGCTGAGCGGGTTAAGGGTTAAAACAGCATTAAGATGCATATTTTTATCGCTTGATGCTGAGAGTACAAGTTGTGATATATTTGTTTTGGATTATTTCAATATCTAGAAAAATGTTTAATATACATAACATTCTAACACGACCTCGTCAGTCTTTCATATAGACAAAGAAGAGAGACAGCTGTATGTTATTCTACGATAAAACACAGCTGTTCCATTAATTCCCCTCGTATATTTCATCCGTTGGAAGCGCCACGTTACATGACGTCAATTGGTAAATATACGTCACGAAGACAAACTCAACAGTAATTTTAATGAAATGTTAATTACAACAAATTTGCCATGCTCCCAATACGATGCACACCCCGATATAAACCCATCATATGCATCAGTACATATAACATTAATAAGCATCTTGAACAAGCTGAGAACGTTTGACGTCATACAGCGCAAGCTATATGACGTAAGCAATGACTTAATTGTTTGTCACGTGACTACTAGTGTATTGAAACGCAGAACATTGCATAGGGGGTGCCCAATGGAACAGCCTGTAAACATAGCAGCCTGATTACTTTGATCACCGAGATAATATATAGTGCCCCAACAATAGCGTAAACCATGGGGTTATTGTTGTGTTAGAATCGAAATAATAAATACGTAACTGTATTTTATCGGTGAATAAAATACAGTTAGTCGTTCGGATGCGGGTAATTAAATCACTCCTGCTAACGCACTCGTGATTTAATTACTACGCATCCGAACTCCTAACTGTGTTTTATTCACCGATAAAACACAGATACATATTTATTATTTCTTAATTCCATAACGGATAAGAAAGCACATAATCATTGCCGGTTTATATTATGCGAGATCAAAACATGATGTTTTCAACTTGAACCACATATACGATATTTAAGTCTCGCCCACCAGATATTTATATGGAACAGTATAAACCCGATGCTTTCTTAAATGAACCGAGATTTTGCTGTGAGGGTAGGGCATGGACAAAACTGATGGGACATGCATATGTTATATGTTTCATGTTAACATTTCTAGAACTAAATTCTTATACGTCGGATTGCCTTTCTATGGATGGCCTTGCTATCTCTAGGGAATTAAATACAATGCGTGATACCATAGCACGTGTATAAGTATCTGATTGCAAGCTTTGAGAGTTGTCTCGCGAGAGACCTGGTTAATTGATAAACTTGTAATACAAGCAGTAACAATATTGAAAACTAATCGAAATATACATATTTACGTGTTTTGTAATCGAACATGCGAACGTTGATCTCTATAGTTCTCTGATTCATGCAAAATGTAAGAGACAAATAATTGACAGGTTTTATATTCCAGCACAGACATCCACAGTCTACTGCACACAATGCATACTACTTATTAATCTCTGTCTCGGGAAAAACGGCTAAACAATTGTGTACGCTGCCTTCGACTTTCTTTATGCGCAGGACAAACAGTTCCTCAAAATAGAATTCATGCAACGACATTTGAAATTAAAACGACTCTGTAAAATGTGTACACCTTCTGAAAACGACGTAACGTGTTACTTGTCTGCCTTCTGTGAATGATGCATGTCTTGGGTGACTCTACTTACCTAATAGTCCCAGAGCAGCTAGAAAATGAAAAAACGTAGCCTACCCCATCCGTAGAAGGTTTGACATTATATTCAATTAGTTGGATGTCTGGAACATTATCTGAGACCTGTTGTAGTCATGAATTGTGGTATTACTAAAGGTTATTCAAGATGGCGTCTAAGATGGCCGCCAGAATGTAATAGACAGTCGTAATAACTGTTTTGGTGCATACAATCAGTACCAATAAAGATATTAGTATGTACATTTACAGGTATGTGTATCTTAGATAGACCATTCATCTGACACAGCATTTAGTAAAGAATGGCAAAGTTCAAGGTCACAGTCAAGGGTCAAATTTCAAATCTGAGCTTTTTTGTGGTCTCCGTGTCTTCTTAGTTTATTTTAAAACATACTAATGGACATCTCTGATATGGCTTTTATATCTGTATATGGTTAACAGACTGTGACCCATGTAAGTGGCAATAAGCACGCTTTACAACTTGAATTCCTAGAGAACCCGTCTGAAAAACTTGAATGGTATAAACACATATTTTGTAATGTTGAAAGGTTACCATTTCACTTGCTGAAATGACGTTTTCGTAAACCAGTCTACTGAAATGTAAGCATTACTATTATATGGATATTAGCGATGGAACATTCACAAGCCTCAATAGCGCAGTTGAACGAGGTGCCGTGTTACTGCCCAGGAAGGTAGGGTTTAAGCCTGCTGATCTCCCTTTTTTTTCTTTTCTTTTTTAATTCTCATTGGTTTCATTATTGCTGATGGTAAGGTAGCAACAGTTCCTTTACATTTTTCACATTGATAATGCAATCTTATAATTACACATGGTACAGTGAACAGTTTATACGTGTTGTAATGCACACTATAACGCACACGTATCCCTTACATGTGAACAATTGTATTTCTGTGCTGATGTTACGAGGTAATTGTAATCAATATGTAAGGCATGCCAAGGTATTTGATCAGAAAGAAGCGAGGTCGCCCACATTGATTTAAAATGCTTGGTAGGAAGAACTGATGGTAAAAATCGGGAGGGAAAAATGTAAGAAAAAACGGTCGTGGCGTGTTTATGTCTCCGTGACAACATTTCTTTTTTTCAATCATGTTTTAACACCCGTGACTTGATATATTATTATGTTAACTTTTTGTCTCTCGGCAGCTATTTTACGCTTGCGTAAAACCTTGCTTGTTTCCTCTTGGTATATTTAAAACATGCCAACAGAGAACTACAGAAGGTTTGACAGTTGATCATGTTAGACTTACATCACAGAAATATGTCTAAGCCTGTTGCAGTCATACATTGTGGTAGCACTTAAATGTTATTAAAGATGGTGTCCAAGATGGCCACCAACATGTAATATACACTCATTATACTTGATTTGTTGCATAACATGTATACCAATAAAGAGATCATTTTAAAAATGTATAAGTATGTGTATCTTAGATAATCCATCCAATGCAACATGTAATAATATATGGCAAATTTCACGGTCACAGTCAAGGTTGAATGGTCAAATATGCGCACTGGGATTTGTAAGGCATACTCAGGTACGACATCAAACTTATAGCAAATGTGTAACCAAATCTTACATGTATGAAATATATCTTAAATCTCACTTAACATCCACTATTCTATTATATTGGTGTTTTTCGTGTGTGTTTTTACATTCAGTGGATGTTAGAAATAACAGTTACAAATATATCATACATATCTTCAAGTAAACTTGTAAAGCTAATAGTGAAATAAGTGTTACTTTAGAAAGAGACACCTAAAGGAAATACTATACAGCGATAATAAAACATTTGACTTCTATTACTGCTGACCAAAACTACTTCTAGTTCATACCTTCAATCACAGTAATATATATCACATGAAATTCCTTGAACGCAGCGTATCTGTTCAACTTGTATATAGATGTGTTCACTGATTGACAGTTTTCATTGCTCACAAAGTGTAAGCATAGAGTCGAAATTTCGAAAATGGTCATCAGTGATTCAGTAAAACTTATTAATACGCTTCTTTTACATACAACCACAAAATCGAATAGGTAATGGGCAGTTTTCCCCTACTTATAATGCCCGTTTTCCTAAAAAAAGAAGGGATTACTTTGTATTATAGGAACTACATTCGACTACACCTCGGAGGCTTACATGTAATAAGTGGTGTGAAACCTTCTTACGGATGCGGAAGGTATACAGTACTAGTTCTGCTTATGGAAAGGTGACTTGTATGAGGCAGTTTACAACTAAAAATCGACCGTCATATATAGCGTAAAATGCGCTGAAAATGACGTAAAACAACATTCAACCATTTATATATCAGCCATGACAGTTCCTCAAACATAATTATTCATCGTTTGATACGAACCTATTTTGTTA